>OX638131.1:23030389-23703459 GCA_951804985.1 Dryomyza anilis
TTAAAAACATTTGTATATTAATCGGAAATGTATGAATTCAATCGACAAACTGCATCAAGTAACATAACACAAAACCAAATACCTCAGAAAATATATCATAAATTGACTAAAATAGCTCTTTCTATTTAGAAAAAAATGTACTTCTAGGGTACTTTTTTTAAAGAATAATGTTCCTATTACAAGCCAACTTTTTTTTAAAGCTATTTCAAATTTAATTTTATTATTATTAGGAAACTATTTTTTTTGAGTGTTAGTAGGTTTAAGTGCATTTATCTAATTTGTGCACACAGAAAAATCCTTTTTTGGCAAGAGATTGAAAGAATAAAAAAGTTAGTTATACCAACTAACTTCATTCTGTTAAATCGAATGGTTTACAAATTAGCTAACGGAACTGCCATATTATACACTTGAAATATTAGTACATACACAGTCCTAATGGTTCTAAATCTGTACTAAATTGTTCTAAAACAGTTCGAAATTGGTTGCAGTACAAACTACAACTCTATACATTTTGACAAAAAGAACCCGACTAAGCGGTTGAGAGAACTGAATAAGTTGGTTGGGCAAAGAGTTGGTTGGCGCATCAAATCTCTATTCGGTGTGTGAGAAATGCTATATTGTAAAATTGAAAACATGTAAAAATGCTTTTGTAATATAGCGACCTATAAAATGTCGCAGTTGACCAAAAGTTCGTTGAAGACAAATTCGTTACAGTAACTTTAAAGACATTTTTCACGCAAAACTTTGTCGCTCTAAAAATAATTCTGCATCATCTGCAGCAATATTTAGTGAAAGCCTATTAAGGTTTTTTTTTTTGGAACATGTCGTGTATCTAGTATTGCCATGACTATTGATTGACAACGTCTTATAGTATTTCATGTATCCACTAAATAAATATTCGGTGGTTCTATATTGGCTGCGGAGAGATCACGCTAATTTTTTTTCTTCTATTTTTGACCTTAGACAAATATACCAAAGCAACTATGCAGCGCAAATATTGCCAAGTTTCTTGAAGAAATTTGAAGAGTAAATACTCGTCAGTGAAAACTAGTGAAACCTTGTCCGTTACTGGTAGGGATTTGAAGAGTATATTCCGGCCAGAAAACTAGTCGAAAACTAATAGGTTCGTGGTAGGGATTTGAAGAATAGATCTCTGCTAGTAAAATAGTCAAAATCTGGTCTTTCCCTGGTAAAAGTAGTCAAAAATGGTCGGTAACTTGAAGGGATTTGAATAATAGATTCCTACCAGTAAAACTTGTCAAGAACTGATCGGTTATTGGTACGCACAGAAAAATCCTCTTTTCGCATGAGGTTGGAATAATTAAAAAGTTAATTGTACCAACTAACTTCTCTCGGTAAAATGAATGGTTTACAAATTTGCTGGCGGAACAGCCATATTAGCCTATACACTTGAAATATTAGTCTATATACACTTCTAATGGTTCTAAATCTGTACTAAATTGTTCTAAAATAGTTCCAAATTGGTTGCAGTACAAACTACAACTCTTTTCATTTTGACAATAACAACCGACTAAGCTGTTCGGTGAACCGAATAAGTTGGTTGGGCAAAGAGTTACTTCGGTACATGTAACGTGCATGATTTGCACTGTCTGACACTAAAGATTCAAAATGGATACAAGACATGACCAACTGGGACATAATAGGACATTTTATTTTTGACGTGTAGGTTTTTTACTTTTTTCATTTGCTTGTCTCTTTTGTGTGTCTGGTTTTGGTTTGTGTTTTTTTTTTTTTCGTTTTTTTTTTTGAGAGATTTGACAACAATTGCTGCTGCTGCAGACTTAACTGCAGGCAGCAACAACAAAAAAAAAACCATCCGATCGATCGATACATGTGCAAAATACTGCAGAACCGCAGGAAGATGATACCGCAAGTGAGTAAGTTCACAATTTAGTGGTTGTTGCTGTTTTCGGTGCAGCCATATATTTAGCTCGTGTCAGGATGGAACGTGCGAGGACTTCTGTTTTTTTTGTTCTTCGAAGTTTGTTTAAAGGATTTAAAATATTGAAGTAGTAATTTACACTAAAATTTAGGTAATATAGCTAACAATAATAGCAACTATAGTAATTAATTTTAGAAATAAACAAAGACTTTTTTGCCTCAGTTCCTTCGACTGTTTCTGCTACATTAAAGCAGGGCTTTTTGTCACTTTGTGTGTGGGCGCATATGTTGTATTTTTCGACATACGTACTAAGTATATATAGTATATGCCTTGTAAAATACATCCTTATACACACACACACACATTCTTACATACAACGACACTGGCAGGCTACCCACAGAAATCCACGCGACTCCTGTAGCTGGAGGCTCCTAATTGCATTATGAGCGACATATTAAGACGTAGTGCTGTTGGTGTTGGTTGGTTGTATGGTACTGGTGATGGTGATGGTGTTGGCGGAACCATTAGATGCACTGCAAAATTACTTAATAATTTACAAGATTTCCTCGTGTCTTCTTTGCTGTGACAACAATGACAGCATCACATAAAGGAAATTTTTATATTAAGTAGAGAATAATGGCACCGCATATTTTGCATGTCAACGATGACGTCATAAGACGGTAAAAGTTTTTAAGTAAAAAATTTAAAACTTTTAAGAACAATACCAGCGAACAATTTTACAAAATGTTTGAAATAAATTGAATCCATTAAATTTGAATTATTATCAAAATAATGTGAAAGTTGTTAAAACTTGTTAGGATTTTTCTCATCAATTTGGAATTTAAATAAAACGTAGGTAATATATACTATTAAAGTTGAAACTTTAACTATATGAATAGAGATCCAAATTATTTTTTTAGATCAGAAATTAAAACTGTAACAGTAACCGGAACCGATTTCTGTTTAAAATTAATTTTATAACGATTTTAATTTAAAAAACCGAAACCGTTATACAATATTGAGAAAACGGCTCTTAAAAATATATGAAAGCCATGCAGAATTCATGCGGTGTTTCAAAATTTGTCATTAGTAGGGCAAAAATTCAAATAAACGGAGTAGAGTTTTGCTGCGCCAAACAACTCATTGCTCAACCAACTTATTCGGTTCTCTCAATCGTTTAGTCGGTTGTTGTCAAAACTAAAAGAGTTGTAGTTTGTACTAGGGATGTTCGAGTGCCTGTTTATGATGACACGCACTGGCACCCCGATAGGTGACACGCACAAAGCACGGGATATAAAAAGACACGAATAACCACGGAAAAACACGACAAAACACGGAAAAACACGAAAATACATGAAAAAAAACATGGAATAACAAAAAGCAGAAAAAAATCCTTTTTGGAACCGGAATTGTTATTGAAAATGTTCGAAACCGGAACTGTAATCGGAACCCATATATTTTGTTCTGGTTGGAATCGAAACCGTTATTGAAAAATGTATGGAACCGGAATCGAACCCCATTTAAATTTTTGGTTGGAACCGGAACCACAATTAAAAAATGTTGAAACCCGAACCGATATTCCAAAGGGGTTTAGTGCCTGTAATTAATAATTCAATAATTAATTTTGATACAGTTTTAACCTCTTAAATAAAGTAAAACTTAACAACAGATTTTTAAGAAAAGGTTAACATACCACGAAATTTTTATTTTCTTAAAGGCCGCGTGCCTGATTTTGGAGGCATGGACAAGCACGGGCTCAACAAAAACTAGCACGCACGGTGATTTGCACGCACGAACTCAGATATTCGGGCGTGCCATGAAAAAAGCATGGCTCGCGCCCATCTCTAGTTTGTACTGCAACCAATTTTGAACTATTTTAGTACAGATTTAGAACCATTGGTAGTGTGTAAGGACTAATATTTCAAGTGTATAGGCTAATATATGCGGTAGCTCAGTGGTTAGTGCGTTGGACTGCGAGCCGAAAGGTCCCCGGTTCAAGCCTGGACGGGGGGCTAACAACATCTTTTCATAGAAACATTTTTCTATACCGCGCTACCTCTCGGCAGTAAATGGCAAACCTCCGAGAGTAAAAACATTGCCTATGAAAAGCTCTCACCCGCCGTTCGGATTCGGCAATAAACTGTAGGTCCCACCACTTTGAGTACAAATATAACACGCACAGCTTAAAATGGTGAGAGAGCTCGGCCGAAGTTCTATACAGGACTGTAGCGCCAAACTATTATTATTATAGGCTAATATGAAATTCCGCCAACAAATTTGTAGATAATTCGATTTAACCGAATGAAGTTAGTTGGTATAACTAATTTTTTCGATCTTCCAACCTCATGACAAAAGATGATTTTTCTATGGGTATAGAAAACCCGTTGGGAGATGGTGTCAAAGTAAAAAAAAAAAAGAAACAATGCGCCTGTTTATAATAAACAACATTGTTAAGACACCAAATCGGTATCTTTAGAATAATATTATTTTTGTGACTGCTTTAAAAACTAATTTTTCATATTTTACTTCAAATTGTGGGTGACCCAGAGGTTATAAAGCAAAACGAACATAATATTGGAGATCAGCGAGCCCGTATTACTGTGTTATCTATTAATTACCGAATTGCGGTTATCGAATACTGAGCAAATTAAAAACCCTCTAATTTAGTTTAGCAATTGACCCTTAATAATGATAAAATAATTTTTGAATTTATATCTATTATTTTTTTTTAAATGTCAAGTTTTAAAACTACAATGACTAAATATTTTTATTCGTAAATCATCATTTCAAGAATTTGGACAAAAATATATAATATTTTAGATTCTTTAAGAATTCGATTTGTTTTAATATGAAAAATATGTATTAAATGTTTTACAATATCTAATGCAACTACTGCAACTATGTAGATTATATTTATAAAGCTTTAAAATCTGTACCTGTTGGTTCCGCAAAATCTCTCAACTGATCTGTTGATCTTGCTTTCAGTAAATTATTTTTTAAATATTTACATTATTTTTTTTTAACATTTAAATAACTATTTTATTTTTTTTAAATCTTTTTTTATATTGCAATTAAAATAAGGCAAGTGAGTGCTCAGTTCCAGTACACATCTGAAAAAGTAATAGAGAAAAAAGCGAGATCCGCATTAGTTTGAAAATTGTTTGGTTTTTAATAATTATTTGTTATGTTTTACTATACTTGATTATGTGGCGAGGACAGCTACAAGTTCATGTTTGTTTGAAAATGCTACATGAGATAACTAATGTTTTCACTAATTGAAGTTTAGAGCAGTAGTGAATGTAATGTCAACGTTTTGTGATTTTTGTTCAGCAACTATTGAATTTGTTTCTATTTCTATGATGGTTACATTATTTGAATAATTTAAATAATTTGAATAATTTATGAAAGAAATATGTGTATAATCTAAATTTAAATTTTGTATAATCTAAAATTCAAATTAAAATCAGTGTTATATAAAAAGCTATTTATATAAGTTTATAAAAGTCTAGAAATATAATATAGCAATCCAAACGATGTTATTTGTATGAAATAATATTATTTTCAACTTCTAATATAATTAAAGTATTTTTATAATACTTTTTATTTGACTTTTTTTTGTTACGTCGAACTTTTCTACGTTGAGAATTTTTGATTTTTTTAAACACGGATAAAAAATGCAGAAAGGAACGTCACATGGGAAATTTTGATAGTTATAGCCCTATTCTGGCATGAGTCACAAATTGTTCGCTTTGTCACAATTGTCACTATCTCTTATTCTGTCAATTTTATTTTCTATGTTTATTGAAGTAGAAGTTTTTTATTGATAACAATTGTCACTGCTCTGGATTTAGTAAGAATTCAGAAAATTATTGTCGAGTCTCATCTGACATCGGCCAGTATTAAGCAAAATGCACCCGTAGATTTTAGTGTAATAGGAGGTATTGGAAATATGTTGTCGGGTCACAGGTTATAATGAACAAATCATGCCTATTTTCAATACCAGATATCCTAGGTATATAAGTATTCCAACTTTGGAATTTCTTTGATCTATGTCTTTTAGTTGTCCTGTCATCATGATTTCAACAGGCGCACAGGCAGTCATCGCTAAAACAATCCAGAGCGCTGGACTCTGGAACCCCTGCAAGTGTTCAAAAACATATACTTTTCCATATCAGACACGCCTCTTTCTGGGTGTTAGAAACGTATGACCATATTTAGTGTAGGGTATAAAAAAAAAGAAAATTCACAATGTAAAGTTTTTAAATTTTTTAAAATTATATTCAATAATTTCATTTAGAGAGAGTTTTAAAATCCCACACATAGAATAGAGATTTGTTGCGCCAACCAATTCTTTATTCTTATTCGGTTCTCTCAATCGCTTAGTCGGTTGTTATTTTCAACCAATTTCGAACTATTTTAGAATAATTTAGTACAGATTTAGAAACATTATTTTAAATATTTTATGTATGTAGGATAATATGACAGTTCCGCCAACAAATTTGTAAACCATTCCATTTAACCGAATGAAGTTAGTTGGTACAACTAACTTTTTGATTCTTCTAACCTCATGCCAATAGATGATTTTTCTGTGTGCATATATTGAAAATGAAATTATTCCAATTTAATATGAGAAAACATTTTTAAATTTCAAAATAATAATAGTTTGGCGCTACAGTCATATAAGAACTTAGTCATTTTGAGCTGTGGGTTGGTGAGAACTACAGTTTAATGCCGCATCCGAACGGCGGGTAAGAGCTTTTCATAGGGAATGAAAAGCTCTCGTAGGTTTGCCGTTTACTGCCGAGAGGTACGCGGTATAGACAAATGTTTTCTATGAAAACATGTTGTTAGCCTTTCGAAAAAAAGTAAAAAAAAAATAATAATTTTAACTGTTCTTTACATGAAATAAATAGTTTTAAAATGCCAATAGATGTTTATGATGTTCTGATTAAATTAAAATTTTATTATCTTAATTAAAAGTAATATAAAGTTTTACTTCAAATTTTATTGCGTACGTATTTACTTCAATTTTAAACATAAACTATTTAATTTAAATAAATAAGTCAACGGGTGAAAAACGTGCCGGCAAGTATTTAAATTTATTACTTTTTTTATTTAATTTTATTACTTATTTCCCGTTATTGGCTTCTTTTCTTTATCGTTCAGTGAAAAATCACTAAGTCCCATATAAACAGTAACAGTGCTCCAGTTTATTCACATAATTTTACATAATTTTAATAATATCTATCATTTAATCCAAAAATCGTTAAAATCCGACCATTTTTGTGGACTCGGCACCGTTTTATTCAGATTTCGACGATTGCTGATTAGTTAAAAATCACTAAGACCTTTATAAATTTGACTTATTTATTACGCCGCATTTATGATAATATTTTATTATATTTTGATAACGAATGTCCATGAAGATCTTCTTCTATACTTTAAGTCCAAAATAGATTTGATCGGCCCCTTTTTAATGACTAATTGTGGACTTGCGTACTATTCACTGAACTGAATTTTTAAATATTTCGAGTTAGTGATTTTTCATTTTCAAAATCTTCGATTTGGTAAGATGTAGGACCACGTGGACTTTTCCAACGTAAAGATGAGTTCGTTTTTATTATAGTGGCATAATTATCTCGATATTTTCGAAAAATGGACTTAACGACTTTTCACTGAACGACGACGATATATTCTTTATAAGTATCCACTCCGGAGTCGGTTAAGCGATGCCCGCACGGAGGGAAATAAAATTCTAAAACTCTAGAAGAATTCGGTTAGATAGAAAAATAGTAGAATTTGACTAATATCAATAAAATACTACTAAAATTCAAGAATTTGTCATCTGGATATCAAGAAAGCAAATTACTTAGTTGTCAAAAAAGTAAACAAACTTTATTCAACTGGATTTTCAGAAGTTAATTTATTGATTATTAAAAACCAAAAAGAACACGCAAAATTGTTGCTGTATTCATCGCAAAAATAACACGTGTTCATGTATTGTTGTTGTTTTCATCGATATTGCTCTGTCTGCATGCTTTGTTTTGCGAGGACGACATCTGTTTGTTAGTCTGCCTGTCTGTCTGTTGAAAGTAACTATGCCAAATTTTTCTAGATATTCAGACATTAAGTTCTTATTTATTAAAAAAGTAACTAAGTACAATTTGTCTGGATTGCAAATCTTTTTCTTCTTAGGTATCAAAAAACGGCATGATATGCAATGTTTGCATGTGTTTGTTTTCACGAATAGATCAACAAATTTATGTTTTTAACAAATGTTAAGGACATAAATAAAAAAAAACGATTTTTCCTACGAATATTGGTATGATTTCAGTTCGTAAACATAAATTTGGGTTCAATTTTGCGTAAATACCAAGTTGATTTCAACAATCGAAAAAACAACAACTATACGAACACGTGTTCATTAAATTTTGGGACGAAAACAACAACAACATTTTTTGATACCTAAGAAATTAATAACTGAATTCAAGAATTATTCTACTTAGTTACTTTTTTGACAACTTCTGGATTTTATAACTCTTTTCCCTCCGTGCGTGTCCATTTGTCTGTCTGTTGAAATCACGATTTCACCAAAACTGAATGTTCTAGATTAATGAAATATTTAAAATAGATTACTTGTATACCTATGCTATCTGGAATTAAAAATGGGCGTGATCGGTGGACCATTGACCTGTGATCCGCTCACTTTTATACATATATTTTATATAAAATTCTACGGACGCATTTTAGAAAAGAATACATATCCCTAGTAAAAAATACCCTATTGACAAAAACATGATCAAGTCCAGCTCATGTTGGGTGTGCAACCGATTGGGCTATGGTAAGTTAAAAATGAAATCAACAGTTTCCGATTAGTAAAAAATGTCAATATCTATTTAGTTTCTTTTTTTTGCAGAATTTCTAAAACTATCTCACAAAATTAGATAATATATTTCTGTATTCGTAAGGTAAATTTTCGCATACTTCCTTTTTAACGTTACCTCCTATTAGGTCCTATTACATGTCTAAATTATTAAACTCATTATCTATTAAAAGTACTATCGAACCTCTAATGCCAAGATTTTATAATCAAACCAAACAATTCTGCCATTTTTATGGTTGCCCAATTTATAGTGACAACAAATTGCGATATACTTAGTATCGAAAGAGAAATAAACTGATATATAACACAAATAAATATAAAGTAATTTTACGTCTGTCGCTGAACGTTGAAAAGTCCAACAACTCCTTTGCGCATGTGCACCGCCCTCATACCGCCATCAAAGCAATAAGAGCAGCAACGAGCTACGATTGCTTGGCAGTCGGGCAGACAATAAGACAGACAGACAGACATACTGCCTGTCATGCAATCCATGGTCGACGTCAGCACACCAACAAAAAAAAAACGCCAAAGAGCGCAAAACAATTTCAAAGTCAAGGTTAAAAGCAACATTTCTCTGCGTTTGTTTATATTTTTTTCGCCATGTAGTTTTTGTTCAACGTCCAGCAGCAGCAGCACTCAATTTCATGTGGCTCTCAATTCAAATGCAAAACACAACCGTACGGTGTGGCAGACATAGAGGATATTAAAGAGTACATGCGGCTACGACCATTAAGGGCGTAGCGGCGCGCACCACGATCTCTTGTATGTGATGAGTGGAGTGCGATGAGTGGAGTGCGAAGATGTTTGCGGACGAACGATTGCACTTGAAATGTGCGATGGAGTGCGGTAACTGGCCTCAGCCGTAAGTATTTCTGATGTTGCTACATTAGGCGGCGGTAGACGATTTTTTTCGTGGTTCCTTCGCTGATATTTTTTGGGCAAAAGTAAAGTGGCAACATGTCATGTGTTGCTGCCAGTCTGTGTACATTGTTGCTGTTTGTTGTGCTGCATGATCACTTGCGTTTTAGTTAAATTCATTGCAGAGTAGCGCAGACATTTGTCTGAACCGCAACGCAGACTTTAACAGACGGACAAAGGGACAGACAGACAGTAGACCGAACAACCGACAAACCCACAGACAGCAAATGTTGCAGAACAACATTTGACAAAAATATAAAATATGCCATGACAGCAAATTAAATTCGGGTGTTGCTGTCTGAAGTTTATGTACAGGCGAAAATTACATTTTTTTTTATTTAACATAATTCCTTTTTTTCGTTGATATTATTCATTGAAATCACATTTTCTGTATAAAATAATTGTCTTGATAGTTAAAATTTGAGTAATATCCCAGTCTGCCATGTTTCGGAGACCTCCGATGCCTTGGAGCATTCTCGAATAACATCGATAAAAAAGTTCTTTATCGATTCTACTTTTTTAAATTTCTCGTACATCAAATTTATTTAACAAGATACGATATTCAAATATTTATCGCATCGAATTCGCAATATTTTTCTAAGCAATCTAAAATTTTTATTTAATTTTTTTTTTCGATATCAGTTCTGATTTAAAAAAAAATGTTCGTGCCGAGAAAACTCCGACCGAACGCATTGATATTGAGAATCTTATCATGCCATAAGGGCGAATCTTTTCGTTTTTTTACCAGAATTGGTACATTTATATTGGTACTATATAAAATAGGGGTTTAAAGTCATAAATTGATTGTTTTTAAAGCACCTATCGATTGGCATCAATATTTAAAAACATAATGCAAACATTTTTAAATATTCTAAAAATTATAGGATAGGTTCTTTCAAAACAAACAATTAATTGCTTTACAGTACTATTTTATCTTGGACCAATAAAAAGTTATGGTAAAAAAACGAAAAGATTCGCCCTTTTGGCATGACAAGATTTTCAATTTTTCGAATTTTGCAAGCGATAACTTTTTATTGGTATAAGATAAAACAGTGGTATAGAGTCATAAGTTCTTTGTTTTTTATTAACGCACCTATCGAAAACTCCAACCGAACGCTTGATATTGAAAATCTTGTCATGCCAAAAGGGCGAATCTTTTCGTTTTTTTAACAGAACTTTTTATTGGTACAATATAAATTAGGGGTTTAAAGGCATAAATTGATTGTTTTTAAAATACCTATCGATTGGCATCATTACTGAAAAACATTATGCAAACATTTTTTAAAAATTCGAAATATTATTTGAAAGTAAAGATGCCAATCGATTGGGTGCTTTGAAAACAAACAATGAATTGCTTTACAGTACTATTTTATCTTGTACCAATAAAAAGTTATGGTAAAAAAACGAAAAGATTCGCCCTTTTGGCATTACAAGATTTTCAATATCAAGCGTTCGGTTGGAGTTTTCGATAGGTGCGTTAATAAAAAACAAAGAACTTATGACTCTACACCACTGTTTTATCTTATACCAAGATTTTCAATGACTATGATAATCTATCTGTCATATGTCATGATATGTCATATATCTTGAGATGTCATTATATGTCATGATATGTCATTATATGTCATATGTCATAATATGTCATATGTCATGATATGCCATATGTCATGATATGTCATATGTCATCATATGTCATATGTCTTGATATGTCATATGTCATGATATGTCATATGTCATGATATGTCATATGTCATGATATGTCATACGTCATGATATGTCATATGTCATGATATGTCATATGTCATGATATGTCATATGTCATGATATGTCATATGTCATGATATGTCATATGTCATCATATGTCATATGTCATGATATGTCATATGTCATGATATGTCATATGTCATAATATGTCATATGTCATGATATGTCATATGTCATGATATGTCTTATATCATGGTATGTCAGATGTCTTAATATGTCATATGTCATGATAGGTAATATGTCATAATCTGTCATATGTCATGATATGTCATATATCTTGAGATGTCATATGTCATGATATGTCAAATGTCATATGTCATAATCTGTCATATGTCATGATATGTCATATATCTTGAGATGTCATATGTCATGATATGTCATATGTCATGATATGTCATATGTCATGATATGTCATATGTCATGATATGTCATATGTCATGATATGTCATATGTCATGATATGTCATATGTCATGATATGTCATATGTCATGATATGTCATATGTCATGATATGTCATAAGTCATGATATGTCATATGTCATGATATGTCATGATATGTCATGATATGTCATGATATGTCATGATATGTCATGATATGTCATATGTCATGATATGTCATTATATGTCATATGTCATGATATGTCATATGTCATGATATGTCATATGTCATGATATGTCATATGTCATGATATGTCATATGTCATGATATGTCATATGTCATGATATGCCATATGTCATGATATGTCATATGTCATGATATGTCATATGTCATGATATGTCATGATATGTCATATGTCATGATATGTCATATGTCATCATATGTCATATGTCATGATATGTCATATGTCATGATATGTCATATGTCATGATATGTCATATGTCATATGTCATGATATGTCATATCTCATGATATGTCATATGTCATCATATGTCATATGTCATGATATGTCATATGTCATGATATGTCATATGTCATGATATGTCATATGTCATGATATGTCATATGTCATAATATGTCTTATATCATGGTATGTCAGATGTCTTAATATGTCATATGTCATGATAGGTAATATGTCATATGTCATAATCTGTCATATGTCATGATATGTCATATGTCATGATATGTCATATGTCATGATATGTCATATGTCATTATATGTCATATGTCATTATATGTCATATGTCATGATATGTCATATGTCATGATATGTCATGATATGTCATGATATGTCATATGTCATCATATGTCATATGTCATGATATGTCATATGTCTTGATATGTCATGATATGTCATATGTCATGATATATCATATGTCATGATATGTCATATGTCATGGTATGTCAGATGTCTTAATATGTCATATGTCATGATAGGTAATATGTCAAGATATGTCATATGTCATAATCTGTCATATGTCATGATATGTCTTATATCATGGTATGTCAGATGTCTTAATATGTCATATGTCATGATAGGTAATATGTCATATGTCATAATCTGTCATATGTCATGATATGTCATATGTCATGATATGTCATATGTCATGATATGTCATATGTCATTATATGTCATATGTCATTATATGTCATATGTCATGATATGTCATATGTCATGATATGTCATGATATGTCATGATATGTCATGATATGTCATATGTCATATGTCATCATATGTCATATGTCATGATATGTCATATGTCATATGTCTTGATATGTCATGATATGTCATATGTCACGATATGTCATATGTCATGATATGTCATATGTCATGATATGTCATTATATGTCATATGTCATGATATGTCATATGTCTTAATATGTCATATGTCATGATAGGTAATATGTCATGATATGTCATATGTCATGATATGTCATATGTCATGATATGTCATATGTCATGATATGTCATATGTCATGATATGTCATATGTCATGATATGTCATATGTCATGATATGTCATATGTCATGATATGTCATATGTCATGATATGTCATATGTCATGATATGTCATATGTCATGATATGTCATATGTCATGATATGTCATATGTCATGATATGTCATATGTCATGATATGTCATATGTCATGATATGTCATATGTCATGATATGTCATATGTCATGATATGTCATATGTCATGATAAGTCATATGTCATGATATGTCATATGTCATGATATGTCATATGTCATGATATGTCATATGTCATGATATGTCATATGTCATGATATGTCATATGTCATGATATGTCATATGTCATGATAAGTCACATGTCATGATATGTCATATGTCATGATATGTCATATGTCATGATATGTCATATGCCTTGAGATGTCATATGTCATTATATGTCATATGTCATGATATGTCATATGTCATGATATGTCATATGTCATGATATGTCATATGTCATGATATGTCATATGTCATGATATGTCATATGTCATGATATGTCATATGTCATGATATGTCATATGTCATGATATGTCATGATGTGTCATGATATGTCATATGTCATGATATGTCATGATATGTCATATGTCATTATATGTCATATGTCATGATATGTCATATGTCATGATATGTCATATGTCATGATATGTCATATGTCATGATATGTCATATGTCATGATATGTCATATGTCATGATATGTCATATGTCATGATATGTCATATGTCATGATATGTCATATGTCATGATATGTCATATGGCATGATATGTCAAATGTCATGATATGTCATATGTCATGATATGTCATATGTCATGATATGTCTTATGTCATGGTATATCAGATGTCTTAATATGTCATATGTCATGATAGGTAATATGTCATGATATGTCATATGTCATAATCTGTCATATGTCATGATATGTCATATATCTTGAGATGTCATATGTCATGATATGTCATATGTCATGATATGTCATATGTCATGATATGTCATATGTCATGATATGTCATATGTCATGATATGTCATATGTCATGATATGTCATATGTCATGATATGTCATGATATGTCATGATATGTCATATGTCATGATATGTCATGATATGTCATATGTCATGATATGTCATATGTCATGATATGTCATATGTCATATGTCATCATATGTCACATGTCATCATATGTCATATGTCATGATATGTCATATGTCATGATATGTCATATGTCATGATATGTCATATGTCATGATATGTCATATGTCATGATATGTCATATGTCATGATATGTCATATGTCATGATATGTCATATGTCATGATATGTCATATGTCATGATATGTCATATGTCATGATATGTCATATGTCATGATATGTCATATGTCATGATATGTCATATGTCATGATATGTCATATGTCATGATATGTCATATGTCATGATATGTCATATGTCATGATATGTCATATGTCATGATATGTCATATGTCATGATATGTCATATGTCATGATATGTCATATGTCATGATTTGTCATATGTCATGATATGTCATATGCCTTGAGATGTCATAATCTGTCATATGTCATGATATGTCATATATCTTGAGATGTCATGTGTCATGATATGTCATATGTCATGATATGTCATATGTCATGATATGTCATATGTCATGATATGTCATATGTCATGATATGTCATATGTCATGATATGTCATATGTCATGATATGTCATATGTCATGATATGTCATATGTCATATGTCATCATATGTCACATGTCATCATATGTCATATGTCATGATATGTCATATGTCATGATATGTCATATGTCATGATATGTCATATGTCATGATATGTCATATGTCATGATATGTCATATGTCATGATATGTCATGATATGTCACATGTCATGATATGTCATATGTCATGATATGTCATATGTCATGATTTGTCATATGTCATGATATGTCATATGCCTTGAGATGTCATAATCTGTCATATGTCATGATATGTCATATATCTTGAGATGTCATGTGTCATGATATGTCATATGTCATGATATGTCATATGTCATGATATGTCATATGTCATGATATGTCATATGTCATGATATGTCCTATGTCATGATATGTCATATGTCATGATATGTCATGATATGTCATGATATGTCATATGTTATCATATGTCATATGTCATGATATGTCATATGTCATGATATGTCATATGTCATGATATGTCATATGTCATGATATGTCATATGTCATGATATGTCATATGTCATGATATGTCATATGTCATGATATGTCATATGTCATGATATGTCATATGTCATGATATGTCATATGTCATGATATGTCATATGTCATGATATGTCACATGTCATGATATGTCATATGTCATGATATGTCATATGTCATGATATGTCATGATATGTCATGATATGTCATGATATGTCATATGCCTTGAGATGTCATATGTCATTATATGTCATATGTCATTATATGTCATATGTCATGATATGTCATATGTCATGATATGTCATATGTCATATGTCATGATATGTCATATGTCATGATATGTCATATGTCATGATATGTCATATGTCATGATATGTCATGATATGTCATATGTCATGATATGTCTTATGTCATGGTATGTCAGATGTCTTAATATGTCATATGTCATGATAGGTAATATGTCATGATATGTCATATGTCATAAGCTGTCATATGTCATGATATGTCATATATCTTGAGATGTCATATGTCATGATATGTCACATGTCATGATATGTCACATGTCATGATATGTCATATGTCATGATATGTCATATGTCATGATATGTCATATGTCATGATATGTCATATGTCATGATATGTCATATGTCATGATATGTCAAATGTCATGATATGTCATATGTCATGATATGTCATATGTCATCATATGTCATATGTCATCATATGTCATATGTCATCATATGTCATATGTCATGATATGTCATATGTCATCATATGTCATATGTCATGATATGTCATATGTCATGATATGTCATATGTCATGATATGTCATATGTCATGATAATGTCATGATATGTCATATGTCATGATATGTCATATGTCATGATATGTCATATGTCATCATATGTCATATGTCATGATATGTCATATGTCATGATATGTCATATGTCATGATATGTCATATGTCATGATATGTCATATGTCATGATATGTCATATGTCATGATATGTCATATGTCATGAAATGTCATATGTCATGATAATGTCATGATATGTCATATGTCATGATATGTCATATGTCATCATATGTCATATGTCATGATATGTCATATGTCATGATATGTCATATGTCATGATATGTCATATGTCATGATATGTCATATGTCATGATATGTCATATGTCATGATATGTCATATGTCATGATATGTCATATGTCATGATATGTCATATGTCATGAAATGTCATATGTCATGATAATGTCATGATATGTCATATGTCATGATATGTCATATGTCATGATATGTCATATGTCATCATATGTCATATGTCATGATATGTCATATGTCATGATATGTCATATGTCATGATATGTCATATGTCATGATATGTCATATGTCATGATATGTCATATGTAATGATATGTCATATGTCATGATATGTCTTATGTCATGATATGTCTTATGTCATGGTATGTCAGATGTCTTAATATGTCATATGTCATGATATGTCATATGTCATGATATGTCATATGTCATGATATGTCATATGTCATGATATGTCATATGTCATGATATGTCATATGTCATGATATGTCATATGTCATATGTCATGATATGTCATATGTCATATGTCATATGTCATGATATGTCATATGTCATGATATGTCATATGTCATGATATGTCATATGTCATGATATGTCATATGTCATGATATGTCATATGTCATGATATGTCATATGTCATGATATGTCATATGTCATGATATGTCATATGTCATGATATGTCAGATGTCATGATATGTCATATGTCATGATATGTCATATGTCATGATATGTCATATGTCATGATATGTCATATGTCATGATATGTCATATGTCATGATATGTCATATGTCATGATATGTCATATGTCATGATATGTCATATATCTTGAGATGTCATATGTCATGATATGTCATATGTCATGATATGTCATATGTCATGATATGTCTTATGTCATGATATGTCATATGTCATGATATGTCATATGTCATGATATGTCATATGTCATGATATGTCATATGTCATGATATGTCATATGTCATGATATGTCATATGTCATGATATGTCATATGTCATGATATGTCATATGTCATGATATGTCAGATGTCATGATATGTCATATGTCATGATATGTCATATGTCATGATATGTCATATGTCATGATATGTCATATATCTTGAGATGTCATATGTCATGATATGTCATATGTCATGATATGTCATATGTCATGATATGTCTTATGTCATGATATGTCATATGTCATGATATGTCACATGTCATGATATGTCATATGTCATGATATGTCATATGTCATGATATGTCACATGTCATGATATGTCATATGTCATGATATGTCATATGTCATGATATGTCATATGTCATGATATGTCATATGTCATGATATGTCATATGTCATGATATGTCATATGTCATGATATGTCATATGTCATGATATGTCATATGTCATGATATGTCATATGTCATGATATGTCACATGTCATGATATGTCATATGTCATGATATGTCATATGTCATATGTCATGATATGTCATGATATGTCATGATATGTCATGATATGTCATATGTCATGATATGTCATATGTCATGATATGTCATATGTCATGATATGTCATATGTCATGATATGTCATATGTCATGATATGTCATGATATGTCATGATATGTCATGATATGTCATGATATGTCATGATATGTCATATGCCTTGAGATGTCATATGTCATTATATGTCATATGTCATGATATGTCATATGTCATGATATGTCATATGTCATGATATGTCATATGTCATGATATGTCATATGTCATGATATGTCATATGTCATGATATGTCATATGTCATGATATGTCATATGTCATGATATGTCATATGTCATGATATGTCTTATGTCATGGTATGTCAGATGTCTTAATATGTCATATGTCATGATAGGTAATATGTCATGATATGTCATATGTCATAATCTGTCATATGTCATGATATGTCATATGACATGATATGTCATATGCCATGATATGTCATATGTCATGATATGTCATATGTCATGATATGTCATATGTCATGAAATGTCATATGTCATGATATGTCATATGTCATGATATGTCATATGTCATACGTCATGATATGTCATATGTCATCATATGTCATATGTCATGATATGTCATATGACATCATATGTCATATGTCATGATATGTCATATGTCATCATATGTCATATGTCATGATATGTCATATGTCCTGATATGTCATATGTCATGATATGGCATATGTCATGATATGTCATATGTCATGATATGTCATATGTCATGATATGTCATATGTCATGATATGTCATATGTCATGAAATGTCATATGTCATGATATGTCATATGTCATGAAATATCATATGTCATGATATGTCATATGTCATGAAATGTCATATGTCATGATATGTCATATGTCATCATATGTCATATGTCATGAAATGTCATATGTCATGATATGTCGTAAGTCATGATATGTCATATGTCATGATATGTCATATGTCATGATATGTCATATGTCATGATATGTCATATGTCATGATATGTCATATGTCATGATATGTCATATGTCATGATATGTCATATGTCATGATATGTCATGATATGTCATATGTCATGATATGTCATGATATGTCATATGTCATGATATGTCATATGTCATGATATGTCATATGTCATGATATGTCAGATATGTCATGATATGTCATGATATGTCATGATATGTCATATGTCATGATATGTCAGATATGTCATGATATGTCATGATATGTCATGATATGTCATATGTCATGATATGTCATATGTCATGATATGTCATATGTCATGATATGTCATATGTCATGATATGTCATATGTCATGATATGTCATATGTCATGATATGTCATATGTCATGATATGTCATATGTCATGATATGTCATATGTCATGATATGTCATATGTCATGATATGTCATGATATGTCATATGTCATGATATGTCATATGTCATGATATGTCACATGTCATGATATGTCATATGTCATGATATGTCATGATATGTCATATGCCTTGAGATGTCATAATCTGTCATATGTCATGATATGTCATATGTCATATGTCATGATATGTCATATGTCATGATATGTCATATGTCATGATATGTCATATGTCATGATATGTCATATGTCATGATATGTCATATGTCATGATATGTCATATGTCATGATATGTCATATGTCATGATATGTCATATGTCATGATATGTCATATGTCATGATATGTCATATGTCATGATATGTCATATGTCATGATATGTCATATGTCATGATATGTCATATGTCATGATATGTCATATGTCATGATATGTCATGATATGTCATATGTCATGATATGTCATATGTCATGATATGTCATATGTCATGATATGTCATATGTCATGATATGTCATATGTCATGATATGTCATATGTCATGATATGTCATATGTCATGATATGTCATATGTCATGATATGTCATATGTCATGATATGTCATATGTCATGATATGTCATATGTCATGATATGTCATATGTCATGATATGTCATATGTCATGATATGTCATATATCTTGAGATGTCATATGTCATGATATGTCATATGTCATGATATGTCATATGTCATGATATGTCATATGTCATGATATGTCATATGTCATGATATGTCATATGTCATGATATGTCATATGTCATGATATGTCATATGTTATGATATGTCATATGTCATATGTCATGATATGTCATATGTCATGATATGTCATATGTCATGATATGTCATGATATGTCATATGCCTTGAGATGTCATATGTCATTATATGTCATATGTCATGATATGTCATATGTCATGATATGTCATATGTCATGATATGTCATATGTCATGATATGTCATATGTCATGATATGTCATATGTCATGATATGTCATATGTCATGATATGTCATATGTCATGATATGTCATATGTCATGATATGTCTTATGTCATGGTATGTCAGATGTCTTAATATGTCATATGTCATGATAGGTAATATGTCATGATATGTCATATGTCATAATCTGTCATATGTCATGATATGTCATATGACATGATATGTCATATGCCATGATATGTCATATGTCATGATATGTCATATGTCATGATATGTCATATGTCATGAAATGTCATATGTCATGATATGTCATATGTCATGATATGTCATATGTCATACGTCATGATATGTCATATGTCATCATATGTCATATGTCATGATATGTCATATGACATCATATGTCATATGTCATGATATGTCATATGTCATCATATGTCATATGTCATGATATGTCATATGTCCTGATATGTCATATGTCATGATATGGCATATGTCATGATATGTCATATGTCATGATATGTCATATGTCATGATATGTCATATGTCATGATATGTCATATGTCATGAAATGTCATATGTCATGATATGTCATATGTCATGAAATATCATATGTCATGATATGTCATATGTCATGAAATGTCATATGTCATGATATGTCATATGTCATCATATGTCATATGTCATGAAATGTCATATGTCATGATATGTCGTAAGTCATGATATGTCATATGTCATGATATGTCATATGTCATGATATGTCATATGTCATGATATGTCATATGTCATGATATGTCATATGTCATGATATGTCATATGTCATGATATGTCATATGTCATGATATGTCATATGTCATGATATGTCATATGTCATGATATGTCATGATATGTCATATGTCATGATATGTCATGATATGTCATATGTCATGATATGTCATATGTCATGATATGTCATATGTCATGATATGTCAGATATGTCATGATATGTCATGATATGTCATGATATGTCATATGTCATGATATGTCAGATATGTCATGATATGTCATGATATGTCATGATATGTCATATGTCATGATATGTCATATGTCATGATATGTCATATGTCATGATATGTCATATGTCATGATATGTCATATGTCATGATATGTCATATGTCATGATATGTCATATGTCATGATATGTCATATGTCATGATATGTCATATGTCATGATATGTCATATGTCATGATATGTCATGATATGTCATATGTCATGATATGTCATATGTCATGATATGTCACATGTCATGATATGTCATATGTCATGATATGTCATGATATGTCATATGCCTTGAGATGTCATAATCTGTCATATGTCATGATATGTCATATGTCATATGTCATGATATGTCATATGTCATGATATGTCATATGTCATGATATGTCATATGTCATGATATGTCATATGTCATGATATGTCATATGTCATGATATGTCATATGTCATGATATGTCATATGTCATGATATGTCATATGTCATGATATGTCATATGTCATGATATGTCATATGTCATGATATGTCATATGTCATGATATGTCATATGTCATGATATGTCATATGTCATGATATGTCATATGTCATGATATGTCATATGTCATGATATGTCATATATCTTGAGATGTCATATGTCATGATATGTCATATGTCATGATATGTCATATGTCATGATATGTCATATGTCATGATATGTCATATGTCATGATATGTCATATGTCATGATATGTCATATGTCATGATATGTCATATGTCATGATATGTCATATGTCATGATATGTCATATGTCATGATATGTCATATGTTATGATATGTCATATGTCATATGTCATGATATGTCATATGTCATATGTCATCATATGTCATATGTCATGATATGTCATATGTCATGATATGTCATATGTCATGATATGTCATATGTCATGATATGTCATATGTCATGATATGCCATATGTCATGATATGTCATATGTCACGATATGTCATATGTCATGATATGTCACATGTCATGATATGTCATATGTCATGATATGTCATATGCCTTGAGATGTCATATGTCATTAGATGTCATATGTCATGATATGTCATATGTCATGATATGTCATATGTCATGATATGTCATATGTCATGATATGTCATATGTCATGATATGTCATATGTCATGATATGTCATATGTCATGATATGTCATATGTCATGATATGTCATATGTCATGATATGTCATGATATGTCATACGTCATGATATGTCATATGTCATATGTCATGATATGTCATATGTCATGATATGTCATATGTCATGATATGTCATATGTCATGATATGTCATATGTCATGATATGTCACATGTCATGATATGTCATGATATGTCATATGTCATGATATGTCATATGCCTTGAGATGTCATATGCCTTGAGATGTCATATGTCATTATATGTCATGATATGTCATATGTCATGATATGTCATATGTCATGATATGTCATATGTCATGATATGTCATATGTCATGATATGTCATATGTCATGATATGTCATATGTCATGATATGTCACATGTCATGATATGTCATATGTCATGATATGTCATATGTCATGATATGTCATGATATGTCATATGTCATGATATGTCATATGTCATGATATGTCATATGTCATGATATGTCATATGTCATGATATGTCATATGTCATGATATGTCATGATATGTCATATGTCATATGTCATGATATGTCATGATATGTCATGATATGTCATGATATGTCATATGCCTTGAGATGTCATATGTCATTATATGTCATATGTCATGATATGTCATATGTCATGATATGTCATATGTCATGATATGTCATATGTCATGATATGTCATATGTCATGATATGTCATATGTCATGATATGTCATATGTCATGATATGTCATATGTCATGATATGTCATATGTCATGATATGTCTTATGTCATGGTATGTCAGATGTCTTAATATGTCATATGTCATGATAGGTAATATGTCATGATATGTCATATGTCATAATCTGTCATATGTCATGATATGTCATATGACATGATATGTCATATGCCATGATATGTCATATGTCATGATATGTCATATGTCATGATATGTCATATGTCATGAAATGTCATATGTCATGATATGTCATATGTCATGATATGTCATATGTCATACGTCATGATATGTCATATGTCATCATATGTCATGATATGTCATATGTCATCATATGTCATATGTCATGATATGTCATATGTCATCATATGTCATATGTCATGATATGTCATATGTCCTGATATGTCATATGTCATGATATGGCATGACATATAACATTTCATGACATATGTCATGATATGTCATATGTCATGATATGTCATATGTCATGATATGTCATATGTCATGATATGTCATGATATGTCATGAAATGTTATATGTCATGATATGTCATATGTCATGATATGTCATATGTCATGATATGTCATATGTCATGATATGTCATATGTCATGATATGTCATATGTCATGAAATGTCATATGTCATGATATGTCATGATATGTCATGAAATGTTATATGTCATGATATGTCATATGTCATGATATGTCATATGTCATGATATGTCATATGTCATGATATGTCATATGTTATGATATGTCATATGTCATGATATGTCGTATGTCATGAAATGTCATATGTCATGATATGTCATATATCTTGAGATGTCATATGTAATGATATGTCATATGTCATGATATGTCATATGTCATGATATGTCATATGTCATGATATGTCATCATATGTCATATGTCATGATATGTCATCATATGTCATATGTCATGATATGACATATGTCATGAAATGTCATATGTCATGATATGTCATAAGTCATCATATGTCATATGTCATGATATGTCATATGTCATGATATGTCATATGTCATGATATGTCATATGTCATGAAATGTCATATGTCATGAAATGTCATATGTCATGATATGTCATATGTCATGATATGTCATATGTCATGATATGTCATGAAATGTCATATGTCATATGTCATCATATGTCATATGTCATGAAATGTCATATGTCATATGTCATGAAATGTCATATGTCATGATATGTCATATGTCATGATATGTCATATGTCATGATATGTCATGATATGTCATATGTCATGATATGTCTTATGTCATGGTATGTCAGATGTCTTAATATGTCATATGTCATGATATGTCATATGTCATGATATGTCATATGTCATGATATGTCATATGTCATGATATGTCATATGTCATGATATGTCATATGTCATGATATGTCATGATATGTCATATGTCATGATATGTCATATGTCACGATATGTCATATGTCATGATATGTCATATGTCATGATATGTCATATGTCATGATATGTCATATGTCATGATATGTCATATGTCATGATATGTCATATGACATGATATGTCATATGTCATGATATGTCATGATATGTCATATGTCATGATATGTCATATGTCATGATATGTCATATGTCATGATATGTCATATGTCATGATATGTCATATGTCATGATATGTCATATGTCATGATATGTCACATGTCATGATATGTCATATGTCATGATATGTCATATGCCTTGAGATGTCATATGTCATTATATGTCATATGTCATTATATGTCATATGTCATTATATGTCATATGTCGTTATATGTCATATGTCATGATATGTCATATGTCATGATATGTCATATGTCACGATATGTAATATGTCATGATATGTCATATGTCATGATATGTCATATGTCATGATATGTCATGATATGTCATATGTCATGATATGTCATATGTCATGATATGTCATATGTCATGATATGTCATATGTCATGATATGTCATGATATGTCATATGTCATATGTCATGATATGTCATATGTCATGATATGTCATATGTCATGATATGTCATATGTCATGATATGTCATATGTCATGATATGTCATATGTCATGATATGTCATATGTCATGATATGTCATGATATGTCATATGTCATGATATGTCATATGTCATGATATGTCTTATGTCATGGTATGTCAGATGTCTTAATATGTCATATGTCATGATATGTCATATGTCATGATATGTCATATGTCATGATATGTCATATGTCATGATATGTCATATGTCAAATGTCATGATATGTCATATGTCATCATATGTCATATGTCATGATATGTCATCATATGTCATATGTCATGAAATGTCATATGTCATGATATGTCTTATGTCATGGTATGTCAGATGTCTTAATATGTCATATGTCATAATATGTCATATGTCATGATATGTCATATGTCATGATATGTCATATGTCAAATGTCATGATATGTCATATGTCATCATATGTCATATGTCATGATATGTCATCATATGTCATATGTCATGAAATGTCATATGTCATGATATGTCATATGTCATGATATGTCATATGTCATGATATGTCATATGTCATGATATGTCATATGTCATGATATGTCATATGTCATATGTCATGAAATGTCATATGTCATGATATGTCATATGTCATCATATGTCATATGTCATGATATGACATATGTCATGATATGTCATATGTTATGATAGGTCATATGTCATCATATGTCATGATATGTCATATGTCATGATATGTCATATGTCATGATATGTCATATATGTTGAGATGTCATATGTCATGATATGTCATATGTCATGATATGTCATATGTCATGATATGTCATATGTCATGATATGTCATATGTCATGATATGTCATATGTCATGATATGTCATGATATGACATATGTCATGAAATGTCATATGTCATGATATGTCATAAGTCATCATATGTCATATGTCATGATATGTCATATGTCATATGTCATGATATGTCATATGTCATGATATGTCATATGTCATGAAATGTCATATGTCATGATATGTCATATGTCATCATATGTCATATGTCATGATATGTCATATGTCATGATATGTCATATGTCATGATATGTCATATGTTATGATATGTCATATGTCATGATCTGTCGTATGTCATGAAATGTCATATGTCATGATATGTCATATATCTTGAGATGTCATATGTCATATGTCATGATATGTCATGTCATGATTTGTCATATGTCATGATATGTCATATGTCATGATATGTCATATGTCATCATATGTCATTATATGTCATCATATGTCATATGTCATGATATGACATATGTCATGAAATGTCATATGTCATGATATGTCATAAGTCATCATATGTCATATGTCATGATATGTCATATGTCATGACATGTCATATGTCATGATATGTCATAAGTAATGAAATGTCATATGTCATGATTTGTCATATGTCATATGTCATGATATGTCATGAAATGTCATATGTCATCATATGTCATATGTCATGAAATGTCATATGTCATGATATGTCATATGTCATGATATGTCATGAAATGTCATATTTCATAATATGTCATATGTCATCATATGTCATATGTCATGAAATGTCATATGTCATGATATGTCATATGTCATATGTCATCATATGTCATATGTCATGATATGTCATATGTCATGAAATGTCATATGTCATGATATGTCATATGTCATGAAATGTCATATGTCATGATATGTCATATGTCATGATATGTCATGATATGTCATATGTCATGATATGTCATATGTCATCATATGTCATGATATGTCATATGTCATCATATGTCATATGTCATGATATGTCATCATATGTCATATGTCATGATATGTCATATGTCATGATATGACATATGTCATGAAATGTCATATGTCATGATATGTCATAAGTCATCATATGTCATATGTCATGATATGTCATATGTCGTGATATGTCATATGTCATGAAATGTCATATGTCATGATATGTCATATGTCATGATATGTCATATGTCATGATATGTCATATGTCATATGTCATGATATGTCATGAAATGTCATATGTCATAATATGTCATATGTCATCATATGTCATATGTCATGAAATGTCATATGTCATATGTCATGATATGTCATATGTCATGATATGTCATGAAATGTCATATGTCATAATATGTCATATGTCATATGTCATGAAATGTCATATGTCATGATATGTCATATGTCATATGTCATCATATGTCATATGTCATGATATGTCATATGTCATGATATGTCATATGTCATGAAATGTCATATGTCATGATATGTCATCATATGTCATATGTCATGATATGTCATATGTCATGAAATGTCATATGTCATGATATGTCATATGTCATCATATGTCATGAAATGTCATATGTCATGATATGTCATATGTCATCATATGGCATATGTCATGATATGTCATATGTCATGATATGTCATATGTTATGATATGTCATATGTCATGATATGTCATATGTCATGAAATGTCATATGTCATGATATGTCATATACCTTGAGATGTCATATGTCATGATATGTCATATGTCATGATATGTCATATGTCATGATATGTCATATGTCATGATATGTCATATGTCATGATATGTCATATGTCATGATATGTCATATGTCATGATATGTCATATGTCATGATATGTCATATGTCATATGATATGTCATATGTCATGATATGTCATATGTCATGATATGTCATATGTCATGATATGTCATATGTCATGATATGTCATATGTCATGATATGTCATATGTCATGATATGTCATATGTCATGATATGTCATAATATTTCATATGTCATGATATGTCATGATATGTGTCATATGTCATCATATGTCATATGTCATGATATGTCATATGTCATGATATGTCATGATATGTCATATGTCATGAAATGTCATATGTCATGATATGTCATATGTCATCATATGTCATATGTCATGAAATGTCATATGTCATGATATGTCATATGTCATCATATGTCATATGTCATGATATGACATATGTCATGATATGTCATATGTTATGATATGTCATATGTCATCATATGTCATGATATGTCATATGTCATGATATGTCATATATCTTGAGATGTCATATGTCATGATATGTCATATGTCATGATATGTCATATGTCATGATATGTCTTATGTCATTATATGTCATATGTCATGATATGTCATATGTCATGATATGTCATATGTCATGATATGACATATGTCATGAAATGTCATATGTCATGATATGTCATAAGTCATCATATGTCATATGTCATGATATGTCATATGTCATGATATGTCATATGTCATGATATGTCATATGTCATGAAATGTCATATGTCATGATATGTCATATGTCATCATATGTCATGATATGTCATATGTCATGATATGTCATATGTCATGATATGTCATATGTTATGATATGTCATATGTCATGATATGTCGTATGTCATGAAATGTCATATGTCATGATATGTCATATATCTTGAGATGTCATATGTCATATGTCATGATATGTCATGTCATGATTTGTCATATGTCATGATATGTCATATGTCATGATATGTCATATGTCATCATATGTCATTATATGTCATCATATGTCATATGTCATGATATGACATATGTCATGAAATGTCATATGTCATGATATGTCATAAGTCATCATATGTCATATGTCATGATATGTCATATGTCATGACATGTCATATGTCATGATATGTCATATGTAATGAAATGTCATATGTCATGATTTGTCATATGTCATATGTCATGATATGTCATGAAATGTCATATGTCATATGTCATCATATGTCATATGTCATGAAATGTCATATGTCATGATATGTCATATGTCATGATATGTCATGAAATGTCATATTTCATAATATGTCATATGTCATCATATGTCATATGTCATGAAATGTCATATTTCATAATATGTCATATGTCATCATATGTCATATGTCATGAAATGTCATATGTCATGATATGTCATATGTCATCATATGTCATATGTCATGATATGTCATATGTCATGAAATGTCATATGTCATAATATGTCATGAAATGTCATATGTCATAATATGTCATATGTCATCATATGTCATATGTCATGAAATGTCATATGTCATGATATGTCATATGTCATCATATGTCATATGTCATGATATGTCATATGTCATGATATGTCATATATCATGAAATGTCATATGTCATGATATGTCATTTGTCATCATATGTCATATGTCATGATATGTCATGAAATGTCATATGTCATGATATGTCATATGTCATCATATGTCATATGTCATGATATGTCATGAAATGTCATATGTCATGATATGTCATATGTCATGAAATGTCATATGTCATGATATGTCATATGTCATGATATGTCATGATATGTCATATGTCATGATATGTCATATGTCATCATATGTCATATGTCATGATATGTCATCATATGTCATATGTCATATGTCATGATATGTCATATGTCATGATATGACATATGTCATGAAATGTCATATGTCATGATATGTCATAAGTCATCATATGTCATATGTCATGATATGTCATATGTCGTGATATGTCATATGTCATGAAATGTCATATGTCATGATATGTCATATGTCATGATATGTCATATGTCATGATATGTCATATGTCATATGTCATGATATGTCATGAAATGTCATATGTCATAATATGTCATATGTCATCATATGTCATATGTCATGAAATGTCATATGTCATATGTCATGATATGTCATATGTCATGATATGTCATGAAATGTCATATGTCATAATATGTCATATGTCATATGTCATGAAATGTCATATGTCATGATATGTCATATGTCATATGTCATCATATGTCATATGTCATGATATGTCATATGTCATGATATGTCATATGTCATGAAATGTCATATGTCATGATATGTCATCATATGTCATATGTCATATGTCATGATATGTCATATGTCATGAAATGTCATATGTCATGATATGTCATATGTCATCATATGTCATGAAATGTCATATGTCATGATATGTCATATGTCATCATATGGCATATGTCATGATATGTCATATGTCATGATATGTCATATGTTATGATATGTCATATGTCATGATATGTCATATGTCATGAAATGTCATATGTCATGATATGTCATATACCTTGAGATGTCATATGTCATGATATGTCATATGTCATGATATGTCATATGTCATGATATGTCATATGTCATGATATGTCATATGTCATGATATGTCATATGTCATGATATGTCATATGTCATGATATGTCATATGTCATGATATGTCATATGTCATATGATATGTCATATGTCATGATATGTCATATGTCATGATATGTCATATGTCATGATATGTCATATGTCATGATATGTCATATGTCATGATATGTCATATGTCATGATATGTCATATGTCATGATATGTCATATGTCATGATATGTCATATGTCATGATATGTCATAATATTTCATATGTCATGATATGTCATGATATGTCATATGTCATGATATGTGTCATATGTCATCATATGTCATATGTCATGATATGTCATATGTCATGATATGTCATGATATGTCATATGTCATGAAATGTCATATGTCATGATATGTCATATGTCATCATATGTCATATGTCATGAAATGTCATATGTCATGATATGTCATATGTCATCATATGTCATATGTCATGATATGACATATGTCATGATATGTCATATGTTATGATATGTCATATGTCATCATATGTCATGATATGTCATATGTCATGATATGTCATATATCTTGAGATGTCATATGTCATGATATGTCATATGTCATGATATGTCATATGTCATGATATGTCTTATGTCATTATATGTCATATGTCATGATATGTCATATGTCATGATATGTCATATGTCATGATATGACATATGTCATGAAATGTCATATGTCATGATATGTCATAAGTCATCATATGTCATATGTCATGATATGTCATATGTCATGATATGTCATATGTCATGATATGTCATATGTCATGAAATGTCATATGTCATGATATGTCATATGTCATCATATGTCATGATATGTCATATGTCATGATATGTCATATGTCATGATATGTCATATGTTATGATATGTCATATGTCATGATATGTCGTATGTCATGAAATGTCATATGTCATGATATGTCATATATCTTGAGATGTCATATGTCATATGTCATGATATGTCATGTCATGATTTGTCATATGTCATGATATGTCATATGTCATGATATGTCATATGTCATCATATGTCATTATATGTCATCATATGTCATATGTCATGATATGACATATGTCATGAAATGTCATATGTCATGATATGTCATAAGTCATCATATGTCATATGTCATGATATGTCATATGTCATGACATGTCATATGTCATGATATGTCATATGTAATGAAATGTCATATGTCATGATTTGTCATATGTCATGATATGTCATGAAATGTCATATGTCATATGTCATCATATGTCATATGTCATGAAATGTCATATGTCATGATATGTCATATGTCATGATATGTCATGAAATGTCATATTTCATAATATGTCATATGTCATCATATGTCATATGTCATGAAATGTCATATTTCATAATATGTCATATGTCATCATATGTCATATGTCATGAAATGTCATATGTCATGATATGTCATATGTCATCATATGTCATATGTCATGATATGTCATATGTCATGAAATGTCATATGTCATAATATGTCATGAAATGTCATATGTCATAATATGTCATATGTCATCATATGTCATATGTCATGAAATGTCATATGTCATGATATGTCATATGTCATCATATGTCATATGTCATGATATGTCATATGTCATGATATGTCATATATCATGATATGTCATATGTCATGATATGTCATTTGTCATCATATGTCATATGTCATGATATGTCATGAAATGTCATATGTCATGATATGTCATATGTCATCATATGTCATATGTCATGAAATGTCATATGTCATGATATGTCATATGTCATCATATGGCATATGTCATGATATGTCATGATATGTCATATGTTATGATATGTCATATGTCATGATATGTCATATGTCATGAAATGTCATATGTCATGATATGTCATATATCTTGAGATGTCATATGTCATGATATGTCATATGTCATCATATGTCATATGTCATCATATGTCATATGTCATGATATGTCATCATATGTCATATGTCATGATATGTCATATGTCATCATATGTCATATGTCATGATATGTCATATGTCATGATATGTCATATGTCATGATATGTCATATGTCATGATATGTCATATGTCATGATATGTCATATGTCATGATATGTCATATGTCATGATATGTCATATGTCATGATATGTCATATGTCATGATATGTCATATGTCATGATATGTCATATGTCATGATATGTCATATGTCATGATATGTCATATGTCATGATATGTCATATGTCATGATATGTCATATGTCATGATATGTCATATGTCATGAAATGTCATATGTCATAATATGTCATATGTCATCATATGTCATATGTCATGAAATGACATATGTCATGATATGTCATATGTCATGGTATGTCATATGTCATGATATGTCATATGTCATGATATGTCATATGTCATATGTCATGATATGTCATATGTCATGATATGTCATATGTCATGATATGTCATATGTCATGATATGTCATATGTCATGATATGTCATATGTCATGATATGTCATATGTCATGATATGTCATATGTCATGATATGTCATATGTCATGATATGTCATATGTCGTGATATGTCATATGTCATGATATGTCATATGTCATGATATGTCATATGTCATGATATGTCATATGTCATGATATGTCATATGTCATGATATGTCATATGTCATGATATGTCATATGTCATGAAATGTCATATGTCATGAAATGTCATATGTCATGATATGTCATATGTCATGATATGTCATATGTCATGATATGTCATGAAATGTCATATGTCATGATATGTCATATGTCATGAAATGTCATATGTCATGATATGTCATATGTCATCATATGTCATGATATGTCATATGTCATGAAATGTCATATGTCATGATATGTCATATGTCGTCATATGTCATATGTCATGAAATGTCATGATATGTCATCATATGGCATATGTCATGATATGTCATATGTCATCATATGTCATATGTCATGATATGTCATATGTCATCATATGTCATATGTCATGAAATGTCATATGTCATGATATGTCATATGTCATATGTCATGAAATGTCATAAGTCATGATATGTCATATGTCATGAAATGTCATATGTCATGATATGTCATATGTCATGATATGTCATATGTCATATGTCATGATATGTCATGAAATGTCATATGTCATGATATGTCATATGTCATGAAATGTCATATGTCATGATATGTCATATGTCATGATATGTCATGATATGTCATGATATGTCATGATATGTCATATGTCATGATATGTCATATGTCATCATATGTCATATGTCATCATATGTCATATGTCCTGATATGTCATATGTCATGATATGACATATGTCATGAAATGTCATATGTCATGATATGTCATAAGTCATCATATGTCATATGTCATGATATGTCATATGTCGTGATATGTCATATGTCATGAAATGTCATATGTCATGATATGTCATATGTCATGATATGTCATATGTCATGATATGTCATGAAATGTCATATGTCATAATATGTCATATGTCATCATATGTCATATGTCATGAAATGTCATATGTCATGAAATGTCATATGTCATGATATGTCATATGTCATGATATGTCATATGTCATATGTCATGATATGTCATATGTCATGATATGTCATGAAATGTCATATTTCATAATATGTCATATGTCATCATATGTCATATGTCATGAAATGTCATATGTCATGATATGTCATATGTCATGATATGTCATATGTCATGATATGTCATATGTCATGATATGTCATATGTCATGTAATGTCATATGTCATGATATGTCATATGTCATCATATGTCATATGTCATGATATGTCATATGTCATGAAATGTCATATGTCATGATATGTCATATGTCATCATATGTCATATGTCATGAAATGTCATATGTCATGATATGTCATATGTCATGATATGTCATATGTCATATGTCATGATATGTCATATGTCATATGTCATGATATGTCATATGTCATATGTCATGATATGTCATATGTCATGATATGTCATGAAATGTCATATGTCATAATATGTCATATGTCATCATATGTCATATGTCATGAAATGTCATATGTCATAATATGTCATATGTCATCATATGTCATATGTCATGATATGTCATATGTCATGATATGTCATATGTCATGAAATGTCATATGTCATGATATGTCATCATATGTCATATGTCATGATATGTCATATGTCATGAAATGTCATATGTCATGATATGTCATATGTCATCATATGTCATGAAATGTCATATGTCATGATATGTCATATGTCATCATATGGCATATGTCATGATATGTCATATGTCATGATATGTCATATGTTATGATATGTCATATGTCATGATATGTCATATGTCATGAAATGTCATATGTCATGATATGTCATATATCTTGAGATGTCATATGTCATGATATGTTATATGTCATGATATGTCATATGTCATGATATGTCATGATATGTCATATGTCATGATATGTCATATGTCATCATATGTCATATGTCATGATATGTCATCATATGTCATGATATGTCATGATATGTCATATGTCATGATATGTCATATGTCATGATATGTCATATGTCATGATATGTCATATGTCATGATATGTCATATGTCATGATATGTCATATGTCATGATATGTCAAATGTCAGGATATGTCATATGTCATGATATGTCATATGTCATGATATGTCATATGTCATGATATGTCATATGTCATGATATGTCATATGTCATGATATGTCATATGTCATGATATGTCATATGTCTTGATATGTCATATGTCATGATATGTCATATGTCATGAAATGTCATATGTCATGATATGTCATATGTCATGATATGTCATATGTCATGAAATGTCATATGTCATAATATGTCATATGTCATCATATGTCATATGTCATATGTCATCATATGTCATATGTCATGATATGTCATATGTCATGGTATGTCATATGTCATATGTCATGATATGTCTTATGTCATGATATGTCATATGTCATGATATGTCATGATAGGTCATAAGTCATGTTATGTCATGTCATATGTCATGATATGTCATATGTCGTCATATGTCATATGTCATGATATGTCATGATATGTCATCATATGGCATATGTCATGATATGTCATATGTCATCATATGTCATGATATGTCATATGTCATATGTCATGATATGTCATATGTCATGATATGTCATATGTCATGATATGTCATATGTCATGATATGTCATATGTCATGATATGTCATATGTCATGATATGTCATATGTAATGATATGTCATGATATGTCATATGTCATGATATGTCATGATATGTCATATGTCATGATATGTCATATGTCATGAAATGTCATATGCCATGATATGTCATATGTCATATGTCATGATATGTCATATGTCATGAAATGTCATATGTCATAATATGTCATATGTCATATGTCATGAAATGACATATGTCATGATATGTCATATGTCATATGTCATGGTATGTCATATGTCATGATATGTCATATGTCATATGTCATGATATGTCATATGTCATGATATGTCATATGTCATGATATGTCATATGTCATGATATGTCATATGTCATGATATGTCATATGTCATGATATGTCATATGTCATGATATGTCATATGTCATGATATGTCATATGTCGTGATATGTCATATGTCATGATATGTCATATGTCATGATATGTCATATGTCATGATATGTCATATGTCATGATATGTCATATGTCATGATATGTCATATGTCATGAAATGTCATATGTCATAATATGTCATATGTCATCATATGTCATATGTCATGAAATGTCATATGTCATAATATGTCATATGTCATCATTTGTCATTTGTCATATGTCATGATATGTCATATGTCATGAAATGTCATATGTCATGAAATGTCATATGTCATGATATGTCATATGTCATGATATGTCATATGTCATGATATGTCATATGTCATGATATGTCATGAAATATCATATGTCATGATATGTCATATGTCATGATATGTCATATGTCATGATATGTCATATGTCATGATATGTCATATGTCATCATATGTCATATGTCATGATATGTCATCATATGTCATATGTCATCATATGTCATATGTCATGAAATGTCATATGTCATGATATGTCATATGTCATGAAATGTCATATGTCATGATATGTCATATGTCATGATATGTCATGATATGTCATGATATGTCATATGTCATGATATGTCATATGTCATCATATGTCATATGTCATGATATGTCATCATATGTCATATGTCATGATATGTCATATGTCATGATATGACATATGTCATGAAATGTCATATGTCATGATATGTCATAAGTCATCATATGTCATATGTCATGATATGTCATATGTCGTGATATGTCATATGTCATATGTCATGAAATGTCATATGTCATGATATGTCATATGTCATGATATGTCATAAGTCATATGTCATGATATGTCATGAAATGTCATATGTCATAATATGTCATATGTCATCATATGTCATATGTCATGAAATGTCATATGTCATATGTCATGAAATGTCATATGTCATGATATGTCATATGTCATGATATGTCATATGTCATGATATGTCATATGTCATGATATGTCATGAAATGTCATATTTCATAATATGTCATATGTCATCATATGTCATATGTCATGAAATGTCATATGTCATGATATGTCATATGTCATGATATGTCATATGTCATGATATGTCATATGTCATGATATGTCATATGTCATGTAATGTCATATGTCATGATATGTCATATGTCATCATATGTCATATGTCATGATATGTCATATGTCATGAAATGTCATATGTCATGATATGTCATATGTCATCATATGTCATATGTCATGAAATGTCATATGTCATGATATGTCATATGTCATGATATGTCATATGTCATATGTCATGATATGTCATATGTCATGATATGTCATATGTCATATGTCATGATATGTCATATGTCATGAAATGTCATATGTCATGATATGTCATATGTCATCATATGTCATGAAATGTCATATGTCATGATATGTCATATGTCATCATATGGCATATGTCATGATATGTCATATGTCATGATATGTCATATGTCATGATATGTCATATGTCATGATATGTCATATGTCATGATATGTCATATGTCATGATATGTCAAATGTCAGGATATGTCATATGTCATGATATGTCATATGTCATGATATGTCATATGTCATGATATGTCATATGTCATGATATGTCATATGTCATGATATGTCATATGTCATGATATGTCATATGTCTTGATATGTCATATGTCATGATATGTCATATGTCATGAAATGTCATATGTCATGATATGTCATATGTCATGATATGTCATATGTCATGAAATGTCATATGTCATAATATGTCATATGTCATCATATGTCATATGTCATATGTCATCATATGTCATATGTCATGATATGTCATATGTCATGGTATGTCATATGTCATATGTCATGATATGTCTTATGTCATGATATGTCATATGTCATGATATGTCATGATAGGTCATAAGTCATGATATGTCATATGTCATGTCATATGTCATGATATGTCATATGTCGTCATATGTCATATGTCATGAAATGTCATGATATGTCATCATATGGCATATGTCATGATATGTCATATGTCATCATATGTCATATGTCATGATATGTCATATGTCATGATATGTCATATGTCATGATATGTCATATGTCATGATATGTCATATGTCATGATATGTCATATGTCATGATATGTCATATGTCATGATATGTCATATGTAATGATATGTCATATGTCATGATATGTCATATGTCATGATATGTCATATGTCATGATATGTCATATGTCATGATATGTCATGAAATGTCATATGCCATGATATGTCATATGTCATATGTCATGATATGTCATATGTCATGAAATGTCATATGTCATAAAATGTCATATGTCATCATGTGTCATATGTCATGAAATGACATATGTCATGATATGTCATATGTCATATGTCATGGTATGTCATATGTCATGATATGTCATATGTCATATGTCATGATATGTCATATGTCATATGTCATGATATGTCATATGTCATGATATGTCATATGTCATGATATGTCATATGTCATGATATGTCATATGTCATGATATGTCATATGTCATGATATGTCATATGTCATGATATGTCATATGTCATGATATGTCATATGTCGTGATATGTCATATGTCATGATATGTCATATGTCATGATATGTCATATGTCATGATATGTCATATGTCATGATATGTCATATGTCATGATATGTCATATGTCATGAAATGTCATATGTCATAATATGTCATATGTCATCATATGTCATATGTCATGAAATGTCATATGTCATAATATGTCATATGTCATCATTTGTCATATGTCATGATATGTCATATGTCATGAAATGTCATATGTCATGAAATGTCATATGTCATGATATGTCATATGTCATGATATGTCATATGTCATGATATGTCATATGTCATGATATGTCATGAAATGTCATATGTCATGATATGTCATATGTCATGATATGTCATATGTCATGATATGTCATATGTCATGATATGTCATATGTCATCATATGTCATATGTCATGATATGTCATCATATGTCATATGTCATAATATGTCATATGTCATCATATGTCATATGTCATGAAATGTCATATGTCATGATATGTCATATGTCATGAAATGTCATATGTCATGATATGTCATATGTCATGATATGTCATGATATGTCATGATATGTCATATGTCATGATATGTCATATGTCATCATATGTCATATGTCATGATATGTCATCATATGTCATATGTCATGATATGTCATATGTCATGATATGACATATGTCATGAAATGTCATATGTCATGATATGTCATAAGTCATCATATGTCATATGTCATGATATGTCATATGTCGTGATATGTCATATGTCATATGTCATGAAATGTCATATATCATGATATGTCATATGTCATGATATGTCATATGTCATATGTCATGATATGTCATGAAATGTCATATGTCATAATATGTCATATGTCATCATATGTCATATGTCATGAAATGTCATATGTCATATGTCATGAAATGTCATATGTCATGATATGTCATATGTCATGATATGTCATATGTCATATGTCATGATATGTCATATGTCATGATATGTCATGAAATGTCATATTTCATAATATGTCATCATATGTCATATGTCATGAAATGTCATATGTCATGATATGTCATATGTCATGATATGTCATATGTCATGATATGTCATATGTCATGATATGTCATATGTCATGTAATGTCATATGTCATGATATGTCATATGTCATCATATGTCATATGTCATGATATGTCATATGTCATGAAATGTCATATGTCATGATATGTCATATGTCATCATATGTCATATGTCATGAAATGTCATATGTCATGATATGTCATATGTCATGATATGTCATATGTCATATGTCATGATATGTCATATGTCATATGTCATGATATGTCATATGTCATGATATGTCATGAAATGTCATATGTCATAATATGTCATATGTCATCATATGTCATATGTCATGAAATGTCATATGTCATAATATGTCATATGTCATCATATGTCATATGTCATGATATGTCATATGTCATGATATGTCATATGTCATGAAATGTCATATGTCATGATATGTCATCATATGTCATATGTCATGATATGTCATATGTCATGAAATGTCATATGTCATGATATGTCATATGTCATCATATGTCATGAAATGTCATATGTCATGATATGTCATATGTCATCATATGGCATATGTCATGATATGTCATATGTCATGATATGTCATATGTTATGATATGTCATATGTCATGATATGTCATATGTCATGATATGTCATATGTCATGATATGTCATATGTCATGATATGTCATATGTCATGATATGTCAAATGTCAGGATATGTCATATGTCATGATATGTCATATGTCATGATATGTCATATGTCATGATATGTCATATGTCATGATATGTCATCATATGTCATGATATGTCATGATATATCATATGTCATGATATGTCATATGTCATGATATGTCATATGTCATGATATGTCATATGTCATGATATGTCATATGTCATGATATGTCATATGTCATGATATGTCAAATGTCAGGATATGTCATATGTCATGATATGTCATATGTCATGATATGTCATATGTCATGATATGTCATATGTCATGATATGTCATATGTCATGATATGTCATATGTCATGATATGTCATATGTCTTGATATGTCATATGTCATGATATGTCATATGTCATGAAATGTCATATGTCATGATATGTCATATGTCATGATATGTCATATGTCATGAAATGTCATATGTCATAATATGTCATATGTCATCATATGTCATATGTCATATGTCATCATATGTCATATGTCATGATATGTCATATGTCATGGTATGTCATATGTCATATGTCATGATATGTCTTATGTCATGATATGTCATATGTCATGATATGTCATGATAGGTCATATGTCATGATATGTCATATGTCATGATATGTCATCATATGTCATGATATGTCATGATATGTCATATGTCATGATATGTCATATGTCATGATATGTCATATGTCATATGTCATGATATGTCATATGTCATGATATGTCATATGTCATGATATGTCATATGTCATGATATGTCATATGTCATGATATGTCATATGTCATGATATGTCATATGTCATCATATGTCATATGTCATGATATGTCATCATATGTCATGATATGTCATGATATGTCATGATATGTCATATGTCATGATATGTCATGATATGTCATATGTCATGATATGTCATATGTCATGATATGTCATATGTCATGATATGTCATATGTCATGATATGTCATATGTCATGATATGTCATATGTCATGAAATGTCATATGTCATGATATGTCATATGTCATCATATGTCATATGTCATGATATGTCATATGTCATGAAATGTCATATGTCATGATATGTCATATGTCATCATATGTCGTATGTCATGAAATGTCATATGTCATGATATGTCATATGTCATCATATGTCATATGTCATGATATGTCATATGTCATGGTATGTCATATGTCATGATATGTCTTATGTCATGATATGTCATATGTCATGATATGTCATGATAGGTCATATGTCATGATATGTCATATGTCATGATATGTCATATGTCATGATATGTCATATGTCATGATATGTCATATGTCATGAAATGTCATATGTCATGATATGTCATATGTCATGATATGTCATATGTCATGATATGTCATATGTCATGATATGTCATATGTCATGAAATGTCATATGTCATGATATGTCATATGTCATGATATGTCATATGTCATCATATGTCATGAAATGTCATATGTCATGATATGTCATATGTCATATGTCATGATATGTCATATGTCATGATATGTCATATGTCATGATATGTCATATGTCATGATATGTCATATGTCATGATATGTCATTTGTCATGAAATGTCATATGTCATGATATGTCATATGTCATCATATGTCATGATATGTCATATGTCATGATATGTCATATGTCATGAAATGTCATGATATGTCATATGTCATCATATGTCATATGTCATGATATGTCATGATATGTCATATGTCATGATATGTCATGATAGGTCATATGTCATGATATGTCATATGTCATGTCATGATATTTCATATGTCATGATATGTCTTATGTCATGGTATGTCAGATGTCTTAATATGTCATATGTCATGATATGTCATATGTCATGATATGTCATATGTCACGATATGTCATATGTCATAATCTGTCATATGTCATGATATGTCATATGTCATTATATGTCATTATATGTCATATGGGATGAAATGTCATGATATGTCATATGTCATCATATGTCATATGTCATGATATGTCATGATATGTCATATGTCATGATATGTCATGATAGGTCATATGTCATGATATGTCATATGTCATGTCATGATATGTCATATGTCATGATATGTCTTATGTCATGGTATGTCATATGTCTTGATATGTCATATGTCATGATATGTCATATGTCATGAAATGTCATATGTCATGATATGTCATATGTCATGATATGTCATATGTCATGAAATGTCATATGTCATAATATGTCATATATCATCATATGTCATATGTCATATGTCATCATATGTCATATGTCATGATATGTCATATGTCATGATATGTCATATGTCATGATATGTCATATGTCATGATATGTCATATGTCATGATATGTCATATGTCATGATATGTCATATGTCATGATATGTCATATGTCATGATATGTCATATGTCATGAAATGTCATATGTCATGATATGTCATATGTCATCATATGTCATATGTCATGATATGTCATATGTCATGAAATGTCATATGTCATGATATGTCATATGTCATCATATGTCGTATGTCATGAAATGTAATATGTCATGATATGTCATATGTCATCATATGTCATATGTCATGATATGTCATATGTCATGGTATGTCATATGTCATATGTCATGATATGTCTTATGTCATGATATGTCATATGTCATGATATGTCATATGTCATGATATGTCATATGTCATGATATGTCATATGTCATGATATGTCATATGTCATGATATGTCATATGTCATGATATGTCATATGTCATGAAATGTCATATGTCATGATATGTCATATGTCATGATATGTCATATGTCATATGTCATGATATGTCATATGTCATGAAATGTCATATGTCATGATATGTCATATGTCATGATATGTCATATGTCATATGTCATCATATGTCATATGTCATGATATGTCATATGTCATGGTATGTCATATGTCATATGTCATGATATGTCTTATGTCATGATATGTCATATGTCATGATATGTCATATGTCATGATATGTCATATGTCATGATATGTCATATGTCATGATATGTCATATGTCATGATATGTCATATGTCATGATATGTCATATGTCATGAAATGTCATATGTCATGATATGTCATATGTCATGATATGTCATATGTCATATGTCATGATATGTCATATGTCATGAAATGTCATATGTCATGATATGTCATATGTCATGAAATGTCATATGTCATAATATGTCATATATCATCATATGTCATATGTCATCATATGTCATATGTCATGATATGTCATATGTCATGATATGTCATATGTCATGATATGTCATATGTCATGATATGTCATATGTCATGATATGTCATATGTCATGATATGTCATATGTCATGATATGTCATATGTCATGATATGTCATTTGTCATGAAATGTCATATGTCATGATATGTCATATGTCATCATATGTCATGATATGTCATATGTCATGATATGTCATATGTCATGAAATGTCATGATATGTCATATGTCATCATATGTCATATGTCATGATATGTCATGATATGTCATGATATGTCATATGTCATGATATGTCATGATAGGTCATATGTCATGATATGTCATATGTCATGTCATGATATGTCATATGTCATGATATGTCTTATGTCATGGTATGTCAGATGTCTTAATATGTCATATGTCATGATATGTCATATGTCATGATATGTCATATGTCACGATATGTCATATGTCATAATCTGTCATATGTCATGATATGTCATATGTCATTATATGTCATATGTCATTATATGTCATATGGGATGATATGTCATATGTCATGATTTGTCATATGTCATGATATGTCATATGTCATGATATGTCATATGTCATGATATGTCATATGTCATTATATGTCATATGTCATTATATGTCATATGTCATGATATGTCATATGTCATGATATGTCATGATATGTCATATGTCATGATATGTCATATGTCATGATTTGTCATATGTCATGATATGTCATATGTCATGATATGTCATATGTCATGATATGTCATATGTCATGATATCTCATATGTCATGATATGTCATATGTCATGATATGTCATATGTCATGATATGTCATATGTCATGATATGTCATATGTCATGATATGTCTTATGTCATGGTATGTCAGATGTCATCATATGGTATATGTCATGATATGTCATATGTCATGATATGTCATGATATGTCATATGTCATGAAATGTCATATGTCATGATATGTCATATGTCATCATATGTCATGATATGTCATATGTCATGATATGTCATATGTCATGAAATGTCATATGTCATGATATGTCATATGTCATGATATGTCATATGTCATGAAATGTCATGATATGTCATATGTCATCATATGTCATATGTCATGATATGTCATGATATGTCATGATATGTCATGATATGTCATGATATGTCATGATAGGTCATATGTCATGATATGTCATATGTCATGTCATGATATGTCATATGTCATGATATGTCTTATGTCATGGTATGTCAGATGTCTTAATATGTCATATGTCATGATATGTCATATGTCATGATATGTCATATGTCACGATATGTCATATGTCATAATCTGTCATATGTCATGATATGTCATATGTCATTATATGTCATATGTCATTATATGTCATATGGGATGAAATGTCATGATATGTCATATGTCATCATATGTCATATGTCATGATATGTCATGATATGTCATATGTCATGATATGTCATGATAGGTCATATGTCATGATATGTCATATGTCATGTCATGATATGTCATATGTCATGATATGTCTTATGTCATGGTATGTCAGATGTCTTAATATGTCATGATATGTCATATGTCATGATATGTCATATGTCATGAAATGTCATATGTCATGATATGTCATATGTCATCATATGTCATGAAATGTCATATGTCATGATATGTCATATGTCATCATATGGCATATGTCATGATATGTCATATGTCATGATATGTCATATGTTATGATATGTCATATGTCATGATATGTCATATGTCATGAAATGTCATATGTCATGATATGTCATATATCTTGAGATGTCATATGTCATGATATGTCATATGTCATGATATGTCATATGTCATGATATGTCATATGTCATGATATGTCATATGTCATCATATGTCATATGTCATGATATGTCATCATATGTCATGATATGTCATGATATGTCATATGTCATGATATGTCATATGTCATGATATGTCATATGTCATGATATGTCATATGTCATGATATTTCATATGTCATGATATGTCAAATGTCAGGATATGTCATATGTCATGATATGTCATATGTCATGATATGTCACATGACATATGTCATCATATGTCATGATATGTCATATGTCATGATATGTCATATGTCATGATATGTCATATGTCATGATATGTCATATGTCATGATATGTCATATGTCATGATATGTCATATGTCATGATATGTCATATGTCTTGATATGTCATATGTCATGATATGTCATATGTCATGAAATGTCATATGTCATGATATGTCATATGTCATGATATGTCATATGTCATGAAATGTCATTTGTCATAATATGTCATATGTCATCATATGTTATATGAAATATGTCATCATATGTCATATGTCATGATATGTCATATGTCATGATATGTCATATGTCATGATATGTCATATGTCATGATATGTCATATGTCATGATATGTCATATGTCATGATATGTCATATGTCATGATATGTCATATGTCATGATATGTCATATGTCATGATATGTCATATGTCATGATATGTCATATGTCATGAAATGTCATATGTCATGATATGTTATATGTCATATGTCATGATATGTCATATGTCATGAAATGTCATATGTCATGAAATGTCATATGTCATGATATGTCATATGTCATCATATGTCGTATGTCATGAAATGTCATATGTCATGATATGTCATATGTCATCATATGTCATATGTCATGATATGTCATATGTCATGGTATGTCATATGTCATATGTCATGATATGTCTTATGTCATGATATGTCATATGTCATGATAGGTCATATGTCATGATATGTCATATGTCATGATATGTCATATGTCATGATATGTCATATGTCATGATATGTCATATGTCATGATATGTCATATGTCATGAAATGTCATATGTCATAATATGTCATATGTCATGATATGTCATATGTCATGAAATGTCATATGTCATGATATGTCATATGTCATGATATGTCATATGTCATCATATGTCATGAAATGTCATATGTCATGATATGTCATATGTCATATGTCATGATATGTTATATGTCATGATATGTCATATGTCATGATATGTCATATGTCATGATATGTCATTTGTCATGAGATGTCATATGTCATGATATGTCATATGTCATCATATGTCATGATATGTCATATGTCATGATATGTCATATGTCATGAAATGTCATGATATGTCATATGTCATCATATGTCATATGTCATGATATGTCATGATATGTCATGATATGTCATGATAGGTCATATGTCATGATATGTCATATGTCATGTCATGATATGTCATATGTCATGATATGTCTTATGTCATGGTATGTCAGATGTCTTAATATGTCATATGTCATGATATGTCATATGTCATGTCATGATATGTCATATGTCATGATATGTCTTATGTCATGGTATGTCAGATGTCTTAATATGTCATATGTCATGATATGTCATATGTCATGATATGTCATATGTCACGATATGTCATATGTCATAATCTGTCATATGTCATGATATGTCATATGTCATTATATGTCATATGTCATTATATGTCATATGGGATGATATGTCATATGTCATGATTTGTCATATGTCATGATATGTCATATGTCATGATATGTCATATGTCATGATATGTCATATGTCATTATATGTCATATGTCATTATATGTCATATGTCATGATATGTCATATGTCATGATATGTCATATGTCATGATTTGTCATATGTCATGATATGTCATATGTTATGATATGTCATATGTCATGATATGTCATATGTCATGATATGTCATATGTCATGATATGTCATATGTCATGATATGTCATATGTCATGATATGTCATATGTCATGATATGTCTTATGTCATGGTATGTCAGATGTCATCATATGGTATATGTCATGATATGTCATATGTCATGATATGTCATGATATGTCATATGTCATATGTCATGATATGTCTTAATATGTCATATGTCATGATAGGTAATATGTCATATGTCATAATCTGTCATATGTCATGATATGTCATATATCTTGAGATGTCATATGTCATGATATGTCATATGTCATGATATGTCATATGTCATGATATGTCATATGTCATGATATGTCATATGTCATGATATGTCATATGTCATGATATGTCATATGTCATGAAATGTCATATGTCATGATATGTCATATGTCATCATATGTCATATGTCATGATATGTCATATGTCATGAAATGTCATATGTCATGATATGTCATATGTCATCATATGTCGTATGTCATGAAATGTCATATGTCATGATATGTCATATGTCATCATATGTCATATGTCATGATATGTCATATGTCATGATATGTCATATGTCATGATATGTCTTATGTCATGATATGTCATATGTCATGATAGGTCATATGTCATGATATGTCATATGTCATGATATGTCATATGTCATGATATGTCATATGTCATGATATGTCATATGTCATGATATGTCATATGTCATGAAATGTCATATGTCATGATATGTCATATGTCATGATATGTCATATGTCATGATATGTCATATGTCATGATATGTCATATGTCATGAAATGTCATATGTCATGATATGTCATATGTCATGATATGTCATATGTCATCATATGTCATGAAATGTCATATGTCATGATATGTCATATGTCATATGTCATGATATGTCATATGTCATGATATGTCATATGTCATGATATGTCATATGTCATGATATGTCATATGTCATGATATGTCATTTGTCATGAAATGTCATATGTCATGATATGTCTTAATATGTCATATGTAATGATAGGTAATATGTCATATGTCATAATCTGTCATATGTCATGATATGTCATATATCTTGAGATGTCATATGTCATGAAATGTCATATGTCATATGTCATGATATGTCATGTGTCATATGTCATCATATGTCATATGTCATGATATGTCATATGTCATGATATGTCATATGTCATGAAATGTCATATGTCATGATATGTCATATGTCATGATATGTCATATGTCATGATATGTCATATGTCATGATATGTCATATGTCATGATATGTCATATGTCATGATATGTCATATGTAATGATATGTCATGATATGTCATATGTCATGATATGTCATATGTCATGATATGTCATGATATGTCATATGTCATGTTATGTCATATGTCATGATATGTCATATGTCATAATCTGTCATATGTCATGATATGTCATATGTCATTATATGTCATATGTCATTATATGTCATATGTGATGATATGTCATATGTCATGGTATGTCAGATGTCTTGAAAGGTCATATGTCATGATATGTCATATGTCTTGAGATGTCATTTGTCATGATATGTCATGATATGTCATGATATGTCATATGTCATGATATGTCATATGTCATGATATGTCATTATATGTCATATGTCATGATATGTCATATGTCATGATATGCCTTATGTCATGATATGTCATATGTCATGATATGTCATATGTCATGATATGTCATATGTCATGAAATGTCATATGTCATGATATGTCATATGTCCTGATATGTCATATGTCATGATATGTCATATGTCATGATATGTCATATGTCATGATATGTCATATGTCATGATATGTCATATGTCATGATATGTCATATGTCATGATATGTCATATGTCATGATATGTCATATGTCCTGATATGTCATGATATGTCATGATATGTCATATGTCATATGTCATGATATGTCATATGTCATGATATGTCTTAATATGTCATATGTCATGATAGGTAATATGTCATATGTCATAATCTGTCATTTGTCATGATATGTCATATATCTTGAGATGTCATATGTCATGATATGTCATATGTCATGATATGTCAGATGTCATGATATGTCATAAGTCATATGTCATGATATGTCATATGTCATATGTCATGATATGTCATATGTCATATGTCATGATATGTCATATGTCATATGTCATGATATGTCATATGTCATGATATGTCAGATGTCATGATATGTCATGATATGTCATATGTCATGGTATGTCATATGTCATATGTCATGATATGTCATATGTCATGATATGTCATATGTCATGATATGTCATATGTCATGATATGTCATATGTCATGATATGTCATATGTCATGATATGTCATATGTCATGATATGTCATATGTCATGATATGTCATATGTCATGAAATGTCATATGTCATGATATGTCATATGTAATGATATGTCATATGTCATGATATGTCATGATATGTCATATGTCATGATATGTCATATGTCATCATATGTCATATGTCATGATATGTCATCATATGTCATATGTCATATGTCATCATATGTCATATGTCATGAAATGTCATATGTCATGATATGTCATATGTCATGAAATGTCATATGTCATGATATGTCATATGTCATGATATGTCATGATATGTCATGATATGTCATATGTCATGATATGTCATATGTCATCATATGTCATATGTCATGATATGTCATCATATGTCATATGTCATGATATGTCATATGTCATGATATGACATATGTCATGAAATGTCATATGTCATGATATGTCATAAGTCATCATATGTCATATGTCATGATATGTCATATGTCGTGATATGTCATATGTCATATGTCATGAAATGTCATATGTCATGATATGTCATATGTCATGATATGTCATAAGTCATATGTCATGATATGTCATGAAATGTCATATGTCATAATATGTCATATGTCATCATATGTCATATGTCATGAAATGTCATATGTCATATGTCATGAAATGTCATATGTCATGATATGTCATATGTCATGATATGTCATATGTCATGATATGTCATATGTCATGATATGTCATGAAATGTCATATTTCATAATATGTCATATGTCATCATATGTCATATGTCATGAAATGTCATATGTCATGATATGTCATATGTCATGATATGTCATATGTCATGATATGTCATATGTCATGATATGTCATATGTCATGTAATGTCATATGTCATGATATGTCATATGTCATCATATGTCATATGTCATGATATGTCATATGTCATGAAATGTCATATGTCATGATATGTCATATGTCATCATATGTCATATGTCATGAAATGTCATATGTCATGATATGTCATATGTCATGATATGTCATATGTCATATGTCATGATATGTCATATGTCATGATATGTCATATGTCATATGTCATGATATGTCATATGTCATGAAATGTCATATGTCATGATATGTCATATGTCATCATATGTCATGAAATGTCATATGTCATGATATGTCATATGTCATCATATGGCATATGTCATGATATGTCATATGTCATGATATGTCATATGTCATGATATGTCATATGTCATGATATGTCATATGTCATGATATGTCATATGTCATGATATGTCAAATGTCAGGATATGTCATATGTCATGATATGTCATATGTCATGATATGTCATATGTCATGATATGTCATATGTCATGATATGTCATATGTCATGATATGTCATATGTCATGATATGTCATATGTCTTGATATGTCATATGTCATGATATGTCATATGTCATGAAATGTCATATGTCATGATATGTCATATGTCATGATATGTCATATGTCATGAAATGTCATATGTCATAATATGTCATATGTCATCATATGTCATATGTCATATGTCATCATATGTCATATGTCATGATATGTCATATGTCATGGTATGTCATATGTCATATGTCATGATATGTCTTATGTCATGATATGTCATATGTCATGATATGTCATGATAGGTCATAAGTCATGATATGTCATATGTCATGTCATATGTCATGATATGTCATATGTCGTCATATGTCATATGTCATGAAATGTCATGATATGTCATCATATGGCATATGTCATGATATGTCATATGTCATCATATGTCATATGTCATGATATGTCATATGTCATGATATGTCATATGTCATGATATGTCATATGTCATGATATGTCATATGTCATGATATGTCATATGTCATGATATGTCATATGTCATGATATGTCATATGTAATGATATGTCATATGTCATGATATGTCATATGTCATGATATGTCATATGTCATGATATGTCATATGTCATGATATGTCATGAAATGTCATATGCCATGATATGTCATATGTCATATGTCATGATATGTCATATGTCATGAAATGTCATATGTCATAAAATGTCATATGTCATCATGTGTCATATGTCATGAAATGACATATGTCATGATATGTCATATGTCATATGTCATGGTATGTCATATGTCATGATATGTCATATGTCATATGTCATGATATGTCATATGTCATGATATGTCATATGTCATATGTCATGATATGTCATATGTCATGATATGTCATATGTCATGATATGTCATATGTCATGATATGTCATATGTCATGATATGTCATATGTCATGATATGTCATATGTCATGATATGTCATATGTCGTGATATGTCATATGTCATGATATGTCATATGTCATGATATGTCATATGTCATGATATGTCATATGTCATGATATGTCATATGTCATGATATGTCATATGTCATGAAATGTCATATGTCATAATATGTCATATGTCATCATATGTCATATGTCATGAAATGTCATATGTCATAATATGTCATATGTCATCATTTGTCATATGTCATGATATGTCATATGTCATGAAATGTCATATGTCATGAAATGTCATATGTCATGATATGTCATATGTCATGATATGTCATATGTCATGATATGTCATATGTCATGATATGTCATGAAATGTCATATGTCATGATATGTCATATGTCATGATATGTCATATGTCATGATATGTCATATGTCATGATATGTCATATGTCATCATATGTCATATGTCATGATATGTCATCATATGTCATATGTCATAATATGTCATATGTCATCATATGTCATATGTCATGAAATGTCATATGTCATGATATGTCATATGTCATGAAATGTCATATGTCATGATATGTCATATGTCATGATATGTCATGATATGTCATGATATGTCATATGTCATGATATGTCATATGTCATCATATGTCATATGTCATGATATGTCATCATATGTCATATGTCATGATATGTCATATGTCATGATATGACATATGTCATGAAATGTCATATGTCATGATATGTCATAAGTCATCATATGTCATATGTCATGATATGTCATATGTCGTGATATGTCATATGTCATGAAATGTCATATATCATGATATGTCATATGTCATGATATGTCATATGTCATATGTCATGATATGTCATGAAATGTCATATGTCATAATATGTCATATGTCATCATATGTCATATGTCATGAAATGTCATATGTCATATGTCATGAAATGTCATATGTCATGATATGTCATATGTCATGATATGTCATATGTCATATGTCATGATATGTCATATGTCATGATATGTCATGAAATGTCATATTTCATAATATGTCATCATATGTCATATGTCATGAAATGTCATATGTCATGATATGTCATATGTCATGATATGTCATATGTCATGATATGTCATATGTCATGATATGTCATATGTCATGTAATGTCATATGTCATGATATGTCATATGTCATCATATGTCATATGTCATGATATGTCATATGTCATGAAATGTCATATGTCATGATATGTCATATGTCATCATATGTCATATGTCATGAAATGTCATATGTCATGATATGTCATATGTCATGATATGTCATATGTCATATGTCATGATATGTCATATGTCATATGTCATGATATGTCATATGTCATGATATGTCATGAAATGTCATATGTCATAATATGTCATATGTCATCATATGTCATATGTCATGAAATGTCATATGTCATAATATGTCATATGTCATCATATGTCATATGTCATGATATGTCATATGTCATGATATGTCATATGTCATGAAATGTCATATGTCATGATATGTCATCATATGTCATATGTCATGATATGTCATATGTCATGAAATGTCATATGTCATGATATGTCATATGTCATCATATGTCATGAAATGTCATATGTCATGATATGTCATATGTCATCATATGGCATATGTCATGATATGTCATATGTCATATGTCATGATATGTCATATGTTATGATATGTCATATGTCATGATATGTCATATGTCATGATATGTCATATGTCATGATATGTCATATGTCATGATATGTCATATGTCATGATATGTCAAATGTCAGGATATGTCATATGTCATGATATGTCATATGTCATGATATGTCATATGTCATGATATGTCATATGTCATGATATGTCATCATATGTCATGATATGTCATGATATATCATATGTCATGATATGTCATATGTCATGATATGTCATATGTCATGATATGTCATCATATGTCATATGTCATGATATGTCATATGTCATGAAATGTCATATGTCATGATATGTCATATGTCATCATATGTCATGAAATGTCATATGTCATGATATGTCATATGTCATCATATGGCATATGTCATGATATGTCATATGTCATGATATGTCATATGTTATGATATGTCATATGTCATGATATGTCATATGTCATGATATGTCATATGTCATGATATGTCATATGTCATGATATGTCATATGTCATGATATGTCAAATGTCAGGATATGTCATATGTCATGATATGTCATATGTCATGATATGTCATATGTCATGATATGTCATATGTCATGATATGTCATCATATGTCATGATATGTCATGATATATCATATGTCATGATATGTCATATGTCATGATATGTCATATGTCATGATATGTCATATGTCATGATATGTCATATGTCATGATATGTCATATGTCATGATATGTCAAATGTCAGGATATGTCATATGTCATGATATGTCATATGTCATGATATGTCATATGTCATGATATGTCATATGTCATGATATGTCATATGTCATGATATGTCATATGTCATGATATGTCATATGTCTTGATATGTCATATGTCATGATATGTCATATGTCATGAAATGTCATATGTCATGATATGTCATATGTCATGATATGTCATATGTCATGAAATGTCATATGTCATAATATGTCATATGTCATCATATGTCATATGTCATATGTCATCATATGTCATATGTCATATGTCATCATATGTCATATGTCATGATATGTCATATGTCATGGTATGTCATATGTCATATGTCATGATATGTCTTATGTCATGATATGTCATATGTCATGATATGTCATGATAGGTCATATGTCATGATATGTCATATGTCATGATATGTCATGATAGGTCATATGTCATGATATGTCATATGTCATGATATGTCATCATATGTCATGATATGTCATGATATGTCATATGTCATGATATGTCATATGTCATGATATGTCATATGTCATGATATGTCATATGTCATATGTCATGATATGTCATATGTCATGATATGTCATATGTCATGATATGTCATATGTCATGATATGTCATATGTCATGATATGTCATATGTCATGATATGTCATATGTCATCATATGTCATATGTCATGATATGTCATCATATGTCATGATATGTCATGATATGTCATGATATGTCATATGTCATGATATGTCATGATATGTCATATGTCATGATATGTCATATGTCATGATATGTCATATGTCATGATATGTCATATGTCATGATATGTCATATGTCATGATATGTCATATGTCATGAAATGTCATATGTCATGATATGTCATATGTCATCATATGTCATATGTCATGATATGTCATATGTCATGAAATGTCATATGTCATGATATGTCATATGTCATCATATGTCGTATGTCATGAAATGTCATATGTCATGATATGTCATATGTCATCATATGTCATATGTCATGATATGTCATATGTCATGGTATGTCATATGTCATGATATGTCTTATGTCATGATATGTCATATGTCATGATATGTCATGATAGGTCATATGTCATGATATGTCATATGTCATGATATGTCATGATATGTCATATGTCATGATATGTCATATGTCATGATATGTCATATGTCATGAAATGTCATATGTCATGATATGTCATATGTCATGATATGTCATATGTCATGATATGTCATATGTCATGATATGTCATATGTCATGAAATGTCATATGTCATGATATGTCATATGTCATGATATGTCATATGTCATCATATGTCATGAAATGTCATATGTCATGATATGTCATATGTCATATGTCATGATATGTCATATGTCATGATATGTCATATGTCATGATATGTCATATGTCATGATATGTCATATGTCATGATATGTCATTTGTCATGAAATGTCATATGTCATGATATGTCATATGTCATCATATGTCATGATATGTCATATGTCATGATATGTCATATGTCATGAAATGTCATGATATGTCATATGTCATCATATGTCATATGTCATGATATGTCATGATATGTCATATGTCATGATATGTCATGATAGGTCATATGTCATGATATGTCATATGTCATGTCATGATATTTCATATGTCATGATATGTCTTATGTCATGGTATGTCAGATGTCTTAATATGTCATATGTCATGATATGTCATATGTCATGATATGTCATATGTCACGATATGTCATATGTCATAATCTGTCATATGTCATGATATGTCATATGTCATTATATGTCATTATATGTCATATGGGATGAAATGTCATGATATGTCATATGTCATCATATGTCATATGTCATGATATGTCATGATATGTCATATGTCATGATATGTCATGATAGGTCATATGTCATGATATGTCATATGTCATGTCATGATATGTCATATGTCATGATATGTCTTATGTCATGGTATGTCATATGTCTTGATATGTCATATGTCATGATATGTCATATGTCATGAAATGTCATATGTCATGATATGTCATATGTCATGATATGTCATATGTCATGAAATGTCATATGTCATAATATGTCATATATCATCATATGTCATATGTCATATGTCATCATATGTCATATGTCATGATATGTCATATGTCATGATATGTCATATGTCATGATATGTCATATGTCATGATATGTCATATGTCATGATATGTCATATGTCATGATATGTCATATGTCATGATATGTCATATGTCATGATATGTCATATGTCATGAAATGTCATATGTCATGATATGTCATATGTCATCATATGTCATATGTCATGATATGTCATATGTCATGAAATGTCATATGTCATGATATGTCATATGTCATCATATGTCGTATGTCATGAAATGTAATATGTCATGATATGTCATATGTCATCATATGTCATATGTCATGATATGTCATATGTCATGGTATGTCATATGTCATATGTCATGATATGTCTTATGTCATGATATGTCATATGTCATGATATGTCATATGTCATGATATGTCATATGTCATGATATGTCATATGTCATGATATGTCATATGTCATGATATGTCATATGTCATGATATGTCATATGTCATGAAATGTCATATGTCATGATATGTCATATGTCATGATATGTCATATGTCATATGTCATGATATGTCATATGTCATGAAATGTCATATGTCATGATATGTCATATGTCATGATATGTCATATGTCATCATATGTCATGAAATGTCATATGTCATGATATATCATATGTCATATGTCATGATATGTCATATGTCATGATATGTCATATGTCATATGTCATGATATGTCATTTGTCATGAAATGTCATATGTCATGATATGTCATATGTCATCATATGTCATGATATGTCATATGTCATGATATGTCATATGTCATGAAATGTCATGATATGTCATATGTCATCATATGTCATATGTCATGATATGTCATGATATGTCATGATATGTCATATGTCATGATATGTCATGATAGGTCATATGTCATGATATGTCATATGTCATGTCATGATATGTCATATGTCATGATATGTCTTATGTCATGGTATGTCAGATGTCTTAATATGTCATATGTCATGATATGTCATATGTCATGATATGTCATATGTCACGATATGTCATATGTCATAATCTGTCATATGTCATGATATGTCATATGTCATTATATGTCATATGTCATTATATGTCATATGGGATGATATGTCATATGTCATGATTTGTCATATGTCATGATATGTCATATGTCATGATATGTCATATGTCATGATATGTCATATGTCATTATATGTCATATGTCATTATATGTCATATGTCATGATATGTCATATGTCATGATATGTCATGATATGTCATATGTCATGATATGTCATATGTCATGATTTGTCATATGTCATGATATGTCATATGTCATGATATGTCATATGTCATGATATGTCATATGTCATGATATCTCATATGTCATGATATGTCATATGTCATGATATGTCATATGTCATGATATGTCATATGTCATGATATGTCATATGTCATGATATGTCTTATGTCATGGTATGTCAGATGTCATCATATGGTATATGTCATGATATGTCATATGTCATGATATGTCATGATATGTCATATGTCATGAAATGTCATATGTCATGATATGTCATATGTCATATGTCATCATATGTCATGATATGTCATATGTCATGATATGTCATATGTCATGAAATGTCATATGTCATGATATGTCATATGTCATGATATGTCATATGTCATGAAATGTCATGATATGTCATATGTCATCATATGTCATATGTCATGATATGTCATGATATGTCATGATATGTCATGATATGTCATGATAGGTCATATGTCATGATATGTCATATGTCATGTCATGATATGTCATATGTCATGATATGTCTTATGTCATGGTATGTCAGATGTCTTAATATGTCATATGTCATGATATGTCATATGTCATGATATGTCATATGTCACGATATGTCATATGTCATAATCTGTCATATGTCATGATATGTCATATGTCATTATATGTCATATGTCATTATATGTCATATGGGATGAAATGTCATGATATGTCATATGTCATCATATGTCATATGTCATGATATGTCATGATATGTCATATGTCATGATATGTCATGATAGGTCATATGTCATGATATGTCATATGTCATGTCATGATATGTCATATGTCATGATATGTCTTATGTCATGGTATGTCAGATGTCTTAATATGTCATGATATGTCATATGTCATGATATGTCATATGTCATGAAATGTCATATGTCATGATATGTCATATGTCATCATATGTCATGAAATGTCATATGTCATGATATGTCATATGTCATCATATGGCATATGTCATGATATGTCATATGTCATGATATGTCATATGTTATGATATGTCATATGTCATGATATGTCATATGTCATGAAATGTCATATGTCATGATATGTCATATATCTTGAGATGTCATATGTCATGATATGTCATATGTCATGATATGTCATATGTCATGATATGTCATATGTCATGATATGTCATATGTCATCATATGTCATATGTCATGATATGTCATCATATGTCATGATATGTCATGATATGTCATATGTCATGATATGTCATATGTCATGATATGTCATATGTCATGATATGTCATATGTCATGATATTTCATATGTCATGATATGTCAAATGTCAGGATATGTCATATGTCATGATATGTCATATGTCATGATATGTCACATGACATATGTCATCATATGTCATGATATGTCATATGTCATGATATGTCATATGTCATGATATGTCATATGTCATGATATGTCATATGTCATGATATGTCATATGTCATGATATGTCATATGTCATGATATGTCATATGTCTTGATATGTCATATGTCATGATATGTCATATGTCATGAAATGTCATATGTCATGATATGTCATATGTCATGATATGTCATATGTCATGAAATGTCATTTGTCATAATATGTCATATGTCATCATATGTTATATGAAATATGTCATCATATGTCATATGTCATGATATGTCATATGTCATGATATGTCATATGTCATGATATGTCATATGTCATGATATGTCATATGTCATGATATGTCATATGTCATGATATGTCATATGTCATGATATGTCATATGTCATGATATGTCATATGTCATGATATGTCATATGTCATGATATGTCATATGTCATGAAATGTCATATGTCATGATATGTTATATGTCATATGTCATGATATGTCATATGTCATGAAATGTCATATGTCATGAAATGTCATATGTCATGATATGTCATATGTCATCATATGTCGTATGTCATGAAATGTCATATGTCATGATATGTCATATGTCATCATATGTCATATGTCATGATATGTCATATGTCATGGTATGTCATATGTCATATGTCATGATATGTCTTATGTCATGATATGTCATATGTCATGATAGGTCATATGTCATGATATGTCATATGTCATGATATGTCATATGTCATGATATGTCATATGTCATGATATGTCATATGTCATGATATGTCATATGTCATGAAATGTCATATGTCATAATATGTCATATGTCATGATATGTCATATGTCATGATATGTCATATGTCATGATATGTCATATGTCATGAAATGTCATATGTCATGATATGTCATATGTCATGATATGTCATATGTCATCATATGTCATGAAATGTCATATGTCATGATATGTCATATGTCATATGTCATGATATGTTATATGTCATGATATGTCATATGTCATGATATGTCATATGTCATGATATGTCATTTGTCATGAGATGTCATATGTCATGATATGTCATATGTCATCATATGTCATGATATGTCATATGTCATGATATGTCATATGTCATGAAATGTCATGATATGTCATATGTCATCATATGTCATATGTCATGATATGTCATGATATGTCATGATATGTCATGATAGGTCATATGTCATGATATGTCATATGTCATGTCATGATATGTCATATGTCATGATATGTCTTATGTCATGGTATGTCAGATGTCTTAATATGTCATATGTCATGATATGTCATATGTCATGATATGTCATATGTCACGATATGTCATATGTCATAATCTGTCATATGTCATGATATGTCATATGTCATTATATGTCATATGTCATTATATGTCATATGGGATGATATGTCATATGTCATGATTTGTCATATGTCATGATATGTCATATGTCATGATATGTCATATGTCATGATATGTCATATGTCATTATATGTCATATGTCATTATATGTCATATGTCATGATATGTCATATGTCATGATATGTCATATGTCATGATTTGTCATATGTCATGATATGTCATATGTTATGATATGTCATATGTCATGATATGTCATATGTCATGATATGTCATATGTCATGATATGTCATATGTCATGATATGTCATATGTCATGATATGTCATATGTCATGATATGTCATATGTCATGATATGTCTTATGTCATGGTATGTCAGATGTCATCATATGGTATATGTCATGATATGTCATATGTCATGATATGTCATGATATGTCATATGTCATATGTCATGATATGTCTTAATATGTCATATGTCATGATAGGTAATATGTCATATGTCATAATCTGTCATATGTCATGATATGTCATATATCTTGAGATGTCATATGACATGATATGTCATATGTCATGATATGTCATATGTCATGATATGTCATATGTCATGATATGTCATATGTCATGATATGTCATATGTCATGATATGTCATATGTCATGAAATGTCATATGTCATGATATGTCATATGTCATCATATGTCATATGTCATGATATGTCATATGTCATGAAATGTCATATGTCATGATATGTCATATGTCATCATATGTCGTATGTCATGAAATGTCATATGTCATGATATGTCATATGTCATCATATGTCATATGTCATGATATGTCATATGTCATGATATGTCATATGTCATGATATGTCTTATGTCATGATATGTCATATGTCATGATAGGTCATATGTCATGATATGTCATATGTCATGATATGTCATATGTCATGATATGTCATATGTCATGATATGTCATATGTCATGATATGTCATATGTCATGAAATGTCATATGTCATGATATGTCATATGTCATGATATGTCATATGTCATGATATGTCATATGTCATGATATGTCATATGTCATGAAATGTCATATGTCATGATATGTCATATGTCATGATATGTCATATGTCATCATATGTCATGAAATGTCATATGTCATGATATGTCATATGTCATATGTCATGATATGTCATATGTCATGATATGTCATATGTCATGATATGTCATATGTCATGATATGTCATATGTCATGATATGTCATTTGTCATGAAATGTCATATGTCATGATATGTCTTAATATGTCATATGTAATGATAGGTAATATGTCATATGTCATAATCTGTCATATGTCATGATATGTCATATATCTTGAGATGTCATATGTCATGAAATGTCATATGTCATATGTCATGATATGTCATGTGTCATATGTCATCATATGTCATATGTCATGATATGTCATATGTCATGATATGTCATATGTCATGAAATGTCATATGTCATGATATGTCATATGTCATGATATGTCATATGTCATGATATGTCATATGTCATGATATGTCATATGTCATGATATGTCATATGTAATGATATGTCATGATATGTCATATGTCATGATATGTCATATGTCATGATATGTCATGATATGTCATATGTCATGTTATGTCATATGTCATGATATGTCATATGTCATAATCTGTCATATGTCATGATATGTCATATGTCATTATATGTCATATGTCATTATATGTCATATGTGATGATATGTCATATGTCATGGTATGTCAGATGTCTTGAAAGGTCATATGTCATGATATGTCATATGTCTTGAGATGTCATTTGTCATGATATGTCATGATATGTCATGATATGTCATATGTCATGATATGTCATATGTCATGATATGTCATTATATGTCATATGTCATGATATGTCATATGTCATGATATGCCTTATGTCATGATATGTCATATGTCATGATATGTCATATGTCATGATATGTCATATGTCATGAAATGTCATATGTCATGATATGTCATATGTCCTGATATGTCATATGTCATGATATGTCATATGTCATGATATGTCATATGTCATGATATGTCATATGTCATGATATGTCATATGTCATGATATGTCATATGTCATGATATGTCATATGTCATGATATGTCATATGTCCTGATATGTCATGATATGTCATGATATGTCATATGTCATATGTCATGATATGTCATATGTCATGATATGTCTTAATATGTCATATGTCATGATAGGTAATATGTCATATGTCATAATCTGTCATTTGTCATGATATGTCATATATCTTGAGATGTCATATGTCATGATATGTCATATGTCATGATATGTCAGATGTCATGATATGTCATAAGTCATATGTCATGATATGTCATATGTCATATGTCATGATATGTCATATGTCATATGTCATGATATGTCATATGTCATATGTCATGATATGTCATATGTCATGATATGTCAGATGTCATGATATGTCATGATATGTCATATGTCATGGTATGTCATATGTCATATGTCATGATATGTCTTATGTCATGATATGTCATATGTCATGATATGTCATATGTCATGATATGTCATATGTCATGATATGTCATATGTCATGATATGTCATATGTCATGATATGTCATATGTCATGATATGTCATATGTCATGAAATGTCATATGTCATGATATGTCATATGTAATGATATGTCATATGTCATGATATGTCATGATATGTCATATGTCATGAAATGTCATATGTCATGATATGTCATATGCCATCATATGTCATATGTCATGATATGTCATGTCATGAAATGTCATGATATGTCATGAAATGTCATGATATGTCATATGTCATGATATGTCATATGTCATGATATGTCATATGTCATGATATGTCATATGTCATGAAATGTCATAGTCATGATATGTCATATGTCATCATATGTCATGATATGTCATATGTCATGATATGTCCATGATATGTCATGAAATGTCATGATAAGTCATATGTCATGATATGTCATGATATGTCATGATATGTCATGATATGTCATATGTCATGATATGTCATGATATGTCATATGTCATGTTATGTCATGATATGTCATGATATGTCATATGTCATGATATGTCATATGTCATGATATGTCATATGTCATGATATGTCATATGTCATTATATGTCATATGTCATGATATGTCTTATATCATGGTATGTCAGATGTCTTAATATGTCATATGTCATGATATGTCATATGTCATCATATGTCATGATATGTCATATGTCATGATATGTCATGATATGTCATATGTCATGATTTGTCATATGTCATGATATGTCATATGTCATGATATGTCATATGTCATGATATGTCATATGTCATAATCTGTCATATGTCATGATATGTCATATGTCATTATATGTCATATGTCATTATATGTCATGATATGTCATGAAATGTCATATGTCATGATATGTCATATGTCATGGTATGTCATATGTCATATTATGTCATATGTCATATGTCATGATATGTCATATGTCATGATATGTCATATGTCATGATATGTCATATATCATGATATGACAAATGTCATGATATGTCATATGTCATGATATGTCATATGTCATGATATGTCATATGTCATGATATGTCTTATATCATGGTATGTCAGATGTCATCATATGGTATATGTCATGATATGTCATATGTCATGATATGTCATGATATGTCATGATATATCATATGTCATGATATGTCATATGTCATGATATGTCATATGTCATGATATGTCATATGTCATGAAATGTCATATGTCATGATATGTCATATGTCATGAAATGTCATATGTCATATGTCATCATATGTCATATGTCATGATATGTCATATGTCATGATATGTCATATGTCATGAAATGTCATATGTCATGATATGTCATGATATGTCATATGTCATGATATGTCATATGTCATGATATGTCATATGTCATGATATGTCATATGTCATGATATGTCATATGTCATGATATGTCATGATATGTCATATGTCATGATATGTCATAATATGTCATATGTCATGATATGTCATGATATGTCATATGTCATGATATGTCATATGTCATATGTCATATGTCACGATATGTCATATGTCATAATCTGTCATATGTCATGATATGTCATATGTCATATGTCATTATATGTCATATGTCATTATATGTCATATGTGATGATATGTCATATGTCATGGTATGTCAGATGTCTTGAAAGGTCATATGTCATGATATGTCATATGTCTTGAGATGTCATTTGTCATGATATGTCATGATATGTCATATTTTTGTCATGATATGTCATATGTCATGAAATGTCATATGTCATGATATGTCATATGTCATGATATGTCATATGTCATGATATGTCATATGTCATGATATGTCATATGTCATGATATGTCATATGTCATGATATGTCATATGTCATGATATGTCATATGTCATGATATGTCATATGTCATGATATGTCATATGTCATGATATGTCATATGTCATGATATGTCATATGTCATGATATGTCATATGTCATGATATGTCATATGTCATGATATGTCATATGTCATGATATGTCATATGTCATGATATGTCATATGTCATGATATGTCATATGTCATGATATGTCATATGTCATATGTCATGATATGTCATTTGTCATGATATGTCTTAATATGTCATATGTCATGATAGGTAATATGTCATATGTCATAATCTGTCATATGTCATGATATGTCATATATCTTGAGATGTCATATGTCATGAAATGTCATATGTCATGATATGTCATATGTCATGATATGTCATATGTCATGAGATGTCATATGTCATAATCTGTCATATGTCATGATATGTCATATGTCATTATATGTCATATGTCATTATATGTCATGATATGTCATATGTCATGATATTTCATATGTCATGATATGTCGTATGTCATGGTATGTCATATGTCATGATATGTCACTATATGTCATATGTCATTATATGTCATATGTCATGATATGTCATATGTCATGATATGTCATATGTCATGATATGTCATATGTCATGATATGTCATATGTCATGATATGTCATATGTCATGATATGTCATATGTCATGATATGTCATATGTCATGATATGTCATATGTCATGATATGTCATATGTCATGATATGTCATATGTCATGATATGTCATATGTCATGATATGCCATATGTCATGATATGTCATATGTCATGATATGTCATATGTCATGATATGTCATATGTCATGATATGTCATATGTCATGATATGTCTTATGTCATGGTATGTCAGATGTCATCATATGGTATATGTCATGATATGTCAGATCTCATCATATGGTATATGTCATGATATGTCATATGTCATGATATGTCATGATATATCATATGTCATGAAATGTCATATGTCATGATATGTCATATGTCATGAAATGTCATATGTCATGATATGTCATATGTCATCATATGTCATATGTCATATGTCACAGATAAACTCGTCACGTCATCAGCGTCAGTGCCAGTGCCTAACATTATGCTTGACATTTTGATTTTATGAATTTTTCGCACACATTCGTTTTATGGCAAAACTACATGGTTGAGTCGAATGTATATTTAATGCAATTAAAAGGATTTCTTAAAGAATTTATTAAAATCTAATTGAAGCACAATATTTTTAAGATTTCATTTATTATTTAAATAAACGAACGAAAATGCGTCTGCTTGAGTAAGAATGTGAAAAAAGTAATTAAAACAGCATCAAATAAGAAAATTAAATTTTGTGATACAAACTGAGTTTCTTGGATCCGCATCCTTGCGTAATGCTATGTAATATTTGAGAAGTATTCAGATTGGCAACTAATGCGAAGTGTTTGCTTCTAGTTTTCATTCATAATTTTGTGGCGGCGACGAAGGTCTGATTCACACGAGAGGACGCACTGATTTTTATATTTTTTCATTTTTATATATATATATATACATATATATTTTGGCAGTGACGTATTTTATAAAATCTGTGACTACGCAGTAGAATGAAATACCGCCATCACGTCATTTGACTGTTGCAAAAAGGACTTGCGTCAAGGACATGAATTCTTGAAATGCGCCAAATGTAGATGGAGTTAAATATTTTTAAAATTGCACGAATTTGATTGAACTATTTATAGCTTTATGTAAGACAAAATTAAATTAACGGATGTTAAATGTTAAATGTTAACTGTTAAATGTTAAATGTTGAATGTTAAATGTTAAATGTTAAATGTTAGATGTTAGATGTTAAATGTTAAATGTTAAATGATAAATGATAAATGTTAAATGTTAAATGTTAAATGTTAAATGTTAAATGTTAAATGTTAAATGTTAAATGTTAAATGTTAAATGTTAAATGTTAAATGTTAAATGTTAAATGTTAAATGTTAAATGTTAAATGTTAAATGTTAAATGTTAAATGTTAAATGTTAAATGTTAAATGTTAAATGTTAAATGTTAAATGTTAAATGTTAAATGTTAAATGTTAAATGTTAAATGTTAAATGTTAAATGTTAAATGTTAAATGTTAAATGTTAAATGTTAAATGTTAAATGTTAAATGTTAAATGTTAAATGTTAAATGTTAAATGTTAAATGTTAAATGTTAAATGTTAAATGTTAAATGTTAAATGTTAAATGTTACATGTTAAATGTTAAATGTTAAATGTTAAATGTTAAATGTTAAATGTTAAATGTTAAATGTTAAATGTTAAATGTTAAATGTTAAATGTTAAATGTTAAATGTTAAATGTTAAATGTTAAATGTTAAATGTTAAATGTTAAATGTTAAATGTTAAATGTTAAATGTTAAATGTTAAATGTTAAATGTTAAATGTTAAATGTTAAATGTTAAATAATAAATGTTAAATGTTAAATGTTAAATGTTTAATGTTAAATGTTAAATGTTAAATGTTAAATGTTAAATGTTAAATGTTAAATGTTAAATGTTAAATGTTAAATGTTAAATGTTAAATGTTAAATGTTAAATGTTAAATGTTAAATGTTAAATGTTAAATGTTAAATGTTAAATGTTAAATGTTAAATGTTAAATGTTAAATGTTAAATGTTAAATGTTAAATGTTAAATGTTAAATGTTAAATGTTAAATGTTAAATGTTAAATGTTAAATGTTAAATGTTAAATGTTAAATGTTAAATGTTAAATGTTAAATGTTAAATGTTAAATGTTAAATGTTAAATGTTAAATGTTAAATGTTAAATGTTAAATGTAAACCGCTAAATGTTAAATGTAAAACGCTAAATGTTAAGTGGTGGATTGGATTTAATCATGTCTGAATGAAATGATTTTATTTATTTGCAGAAATATTTATTGAGATTTTATTTGATTCAAAAAAATATGAATCCTATGTTTGGTATTGAAATTCTAGCTGCTTCTGATACATTTCACAAAGGTATCAATGTACTTTAATACAACGTATTATCATGCAGAAAGTATTTGGCTTATTTATGTAGAAAAATAAACCTTAAAGCTCAACATATTAAATGTAAGATTAATATTAATTTAAAGACGGTTATTGTAAATATTTTATATTATGTTTTCCTTGTTTTTGTTCATTTACAAATGTCTAGACTTAGATTAACCGCTGATATGTCATATGTCATGATATGTCATATGTCATGATATGTCATATGTCATGATATGTCATATGTCATGATATGTCATATGTCATGATATGTCATATGTCATGATATGTCATGATATGTCATATGTCATGATATGTCATATGTCATGATATGTCATATGTCATGATATGTCATATGTCATAATCTGTTATATGTCATGATATGTCATATGTCATGATATGTCATATGTCATGATATGTCATATGTCATGATATGTCATATGTCATAATCTGTCATATGTCATGATATGTCATATGTCATTATATGTCATATGTCATAATCCGTCATATGTCATGATATGTCATATGTCATGGTATGTCAGATGTCTTGAAAGGTCATATGTCATGATATGTCATATGTCTTGAGATGTCATTTGTCATGATATGTCATGATATGTCATATTTTTGTCATGATATGTCATATGTCATGAAATGTCATATGTCATGATATGTCATATGTCATGATATGTCATATGTCATGATATGTCATATGTCATGATATGTCATATGTCATGATATGTCATATGTCATGATATGTCATATGTCATGATATGTCATATGTCATGATATATCATATGTCATGATATGTCATAAGTCATGATATGTTATATGTCATGATATGTCTTAATATGTCATATGTCATGATAGGTAATATGTCATATGTCATAATCTGTCATATGTCATGATATGTCATATATCTTGAGATGTCATATGTCATGATATGTCATATGTCATGATATGTCATATGTCATGATATGTCATATGTCATGATATGTCATATGTCATGATATGTCATATGTCATGATATGTCATATGTCATGATATGTCATATGTCATGATATGTCATATGTCATGATATGTCATGGTATGTCATATGTCATATGTCATGATATGTCATATGTCATGATATGTCATATGTCATGATATGTCATATGACATGATATGTCATATGTCATGATATGTCATATGTCATGATATGTCATATGTCATGAAATGTCATATGTCATGATATGTCATATGTCATGATAAGTCATATGTCATATATGTCATATGTCATGATATGTCTTGAGATGTCATTTGTCATGATATGTCATGATATGTCATATTTTTGTCATGATATGTCATATGTCATGAAATGTCATATGTCATGATATGTCATATGTCATGATATGTCATATGTCATGATATGTCATATGTCATGATATGTCATATGTCATGATATGTCATATGTCATGATATGTCATATGTCATGATATGTCATATGTCATGATATGTCATGATATGTCATATGTCATGATATGTCATATGTCATGAAATGTCTTAATATGTCATATGTCATGATAGGTAATATGTCATATGTCATAATCTGTCATATGTCATGATATGTCATATATCTTGAGATGTCATATGTCATGATATGTCATATGTCATGATATGTCATATGTCATGATATGTCATGATATGTCATATGTCATAATCTGTCATATGTCATGATATGTCATATGTCATGATATGTCATATGTCATGATTTGTCATATGTCATGATATGTCATATGTCATGATATGTCATATGTCATGATATGTCATATGTCATGATATGTCATATGTCATGATATGTCATATGTCATGATATGTCATATGTCATGATATGTCATATGTCATGATATGTCATATGTCATATGTCATAATATGTCATATGTCATATGTCATGATATGTCATATGTCATATGTCATGATATGTCATATGTCATGATATGCCATATGTCATGATATGTCATATGTCATGATAAGTCATATGTCATGATATGTCATGTGTTATGATATGTCATATGTCATGATATGTCTTATGTCATGGTATGTCAGATGTCATCATATGGTATATGTCATGATATGTCATATGTCATGATATGTCATGATATGTCATGATATATCATATGTCATGATATGTCATATGTCATGATATGTCATATGTCATGATATGTCATATGTCATGAAATGTCATATGTCATGATATGTCATATGTCATGAAATGTCATGATATGTCATGGTATGTCATATGTCATGGTATGTCATATGTCATATGTCATAATATGTCATATGTCATGATATGTCATATGTCATGATATGTCATATGTCATGATATGTCATATGTCATCATATGTCATATGTCATGATATGTCATATGTCATGATATGTCATATGTCATGATATGTCATATGTCATGATATGTCATATGTCATGATATGTCATATGTCATGATATGTCATATGTCATGATATGTCATATGTCATGATATGTCATATGTCATGATATGTCATATGTCATGATATGTCATATGTCATATGTCATGAAATGTCATGTCATGATATGTCATATGTCATGATATGTCATATGTCATGAAATGTCATATGTCATGATATGTCATATGTCATCATATGTCATGAAATGTCATATGTCATGATATGTCATATGTCATGATATGTCATATGTCATCATATGTCATGATATGTCATATGTCATGATATGTCATGATATGTCATGATATGTCATATGTCATGGTATGTCATATGTCATGATATGTCATATGTCATGATATGTCATATGTCATGATATGTCATATGTCATTATATGTCATATGTCATTATATGTCATATGTCATGATATGTCATATGTCATGATATGTCATATGTCATGATATGTCATATGTCATGATATGTCATATGTCATGATATGTCATATGTCATAATCTGTCATATGTCATGATATGTCATATGTCATGATATGTCATATGTCATGATATGTCATATGTCATTATATGTCATGATATGTCATATGTCATGATATTTCATGTCATGATATGTCATATGTCATGATATGTCATATGTCATATGTCATGATATGTCATATGTCATATGTCATGATATGTCATATGTCATGATATGTCATATGTCATGATATGTCATATGTCATGATATGTCATATGTCATGATATGTCATGATATGTCATGGTATGTCATATGTCATGGTATGTCATATGTCATATGTCATGATATGTCATATGTCATGATATGTCATATGTCATGATATGTCATATGTCATTATATGTCATATGTCATTATATGTCATATGTCATGATATGTCATATGTCATGATATGTCATATGTCATGATATGTCATATGTCATGATATGTCATATGTCATGATATGTCATATGTCATGATATGTCATATGTCATGATATGTCATATGTCATGATATGTCATATGTCATGATATGTCATATGTCATGATATGTCATATGTCATGATATGTCATATGTCATGATATGTCATATGTCATGATATGTCATATGTCATATGTCATGATATGTCATATGTCATATGTCATGATATGTCATATGTCATATGTCATGATATGTCATATGTCATGATATGCCATATGTCATGATATGTCATATGTCATGATAAGTCATATGTCATGATATGTCATGATATGTCATATGTCATGATATGTCTTATGTCATGGTATGTCAGATGTCATCATATGGTATATGTCATGATATGTCATATGTCATGATATGTCATGATATGTCATGATATATCATATGTCATGATATGTCATATGTCATGATATGTCATATGTCATGATATGTCATATGTCATGAAATGTCATATGTCATGATATGTCATATGTCATGAAATGTCATGATATGTCATGGTATGTCATATGTCATGGTATGTCATATGTCATATGTCATGATATGTCATATGTCATATGTCATGATATGTCATATGTCATGATATGTCATATGTCATGATATGTCATATGTCATGATATGTCATATGTCATGATATGTCATATGTCATGATATGTCATATGTCATGATATGTCATATGTCATGATATGTCATATGTCATGATATGTCATATGTCATGATATGTCATATGTCATGATATGTCATATGTCATGATATGTCATATGTCATGATATGTCATATGTCATGATATGTCATATGTCATGATATGTCATATGTCATATGTCATGAAATGTCATGTCATGATATGTCATATGTCATGATATGTCATATGTCATGAAATGTCATATGTCATGATATGTCATATGTCATCATATGTCATGAAATGTCATATGTCATGATATGTCATATGTCATGATATGTCATATGTCATCATATGTCATGATATGTCATATGTCATGATATGTCATGATATGTCATGATATGTCATATGTCATGATATGTCATATGTCATGATATGTCATATGTCATGATATGTCATATGTCATGATATGTCATATGTCATGATATGTCTTATGTCATGGTATGTCAGATGTCTTAATATGTCATATGTCGTGATATGTCATATGTCATCATATGTCATATGTCATGATATGTCATATGTCATGATATGTCATGATATGTCATGATATGTCATGATCTGTCATGATATGTCATATGTCATGATATGTCATGATATGTCATATGTCATGATATGTCATATGTCATGATATGTCATATGTCATGATATGTCATATGTCATGATATGTCATATGTCATGATATGTCATATGTCATGATATGTCATATGTCATGATATGTCATATGTCATGATATGTCATATGTCATGATATGTCATATGTCATGATATGTCATATGTCATGATATGTCATATGTCATGATATGTCATATGTATTGATATGTCATATGTCATGATATGTCATATGTCATGATATGTCATATGTCATGATATGTCATATGTCATGATATGTCATATGTCATGATATGTCATATGTCATGATATGTCTTATGTCATGGTATGTCAGATGTCTTAATATGTCATATGTCATGATAGGTAATATATCATGATATGTCATATGTCATGATATGTCATATGTCATGATATGTTATATGTCATGATATGTCATGATATGTCATATGTCATGATTTGTCATATGTCATGATATGTCATATGTCATGATATGTCATATGTCATGATATGTCATATGTCATGACAAGATTTTCAATTTTTCGAATTTTGCTATTTGCAAGCGATAACTTTTTATTAGTACAAGATAAAACAGTGGTGTAGAGTCATTAATTGTTTGTTTTTAACGCAGCTATCGATTCCGGATTATTGTAAATTTATTCCAAGAACTGCAAGTGATATCCTTCATTAACACTAACATATTTCAGATCATTAGCAATGTGGTCAAATCATCGGCTCCCGAATTTGAAAAATCATATGTTAAAAATTTCCAAAATATCCTCTAAGTTTAAATATAAAAAAAGGAGCATAAGGACAATTTGAAGTCGATTTTAAAAATAATTTCGACTTTTTTGACAAGTTTTGTATAGAATAAAAGGTCAAAAAGCTGGTTTTACATTTAAAATAAAAGTGTTTTTATAAAATTTTCATTGTGTACAAATTACTAGTTTTCAATTTCTACAAATCTTAAATGATAATTATAAACTTATTTAAATTTTAATTAAGTTAAATTGGAATTACACACGAAAAAAAAAATAATATTCAAATTTTGAAATTTAGTTTTTAGTTTTTTCAATAAAAAATTATATTTATTACTTTAAAAAAAATTGCAATGTACGCACATTGAATTCATACATGTTTCTTTGCAATGCTGAAAACGGAAATGATTCGTTTTCGCGCAAATTGTCTAATTAAAAACCCGTCTATGCAACGAATCAACAAATAAACAACGAGCCAAACAACAACTGCTCGTCAGTTCTGTCATAATTCAAAGTCAATAAAAAGTCATAAATTACATTGCGCCCATTACGAATGCAGGACTTGTTCGCATTCAAAAATCGACGACTGTTAATGAAATTAATGTAAATGTTCTTTAATATTTTCATGGTTTTTTTATGTTTTTTTTTATCATTTTATATTGATTTTTAATTGTTTCTTCTACTCGAGTTTGGTTTATTTTTAAGCTGCATGCATATCGTATCCGTTGTGAATTGTAGTTTTTTTTTTTTCAGATATATATTTTATTCAACACAATCTAAACAATTTATGATTGCGATTCATTGTGGCGGCAACTCAAACACTTCACAAAAACAACGTCAAAGTTTGCGCGGTAACTGTGGTGAGGATCGAGCGTAGTTTTGAAACTATGAGTAGTTTTTTTTTGTACGCTAAGCGCATTCATTGAATTATAATATTTTTGCATTTCATTTAATTTTTGTACCAAACAATCAAAAAAAAAAAAAAATACAATATTTTTATATTTTCTGATTTCTAATTTGCGATTCTTGTGCGTTCTATTTAAGTGTTTTTGTTGCAAATTGTTTGTATTACTTTATTGACAATTATTGATACATCATTAAAGTGTTTGTGATGTGAATTTTAATTTTTTTATATGTTACGCCATGGAATTAATTATTTCTTGAGTAATATTTGGTATTTTCAACGGTCCCCAAAATCAATATGAGCCAAATATTGCAACGTTTTTATGAAGTTTATTAAAAAATGTTACGAGATATGGACAAAAACATTTAAAAGTAATTTTAATTTTCCATCATATGAAAATTATGGTATGAAAATTATTATAATAAAAGTTTCGAAATATTAAAAAATTAGGCAGAAAATAATATTAATAGAAAACCAAAATTAAAATCATAACTTTAAACCAATGATTAAAACCTAAGCGAAGAAAGGTTACGATTTGGGTTTCGGTTTTCTTCGTCGTTTCGGTTACGGTTTTAACATTTTAAAAAGAAACGGTTTCGGAATACCGGTTCCATGTTACGGTTTCGATTTCGGTTTTTATATTATTGTTATTTTTTCTATGTATTATAATCTCTTCAACAAGAAATGTAAATAATTTACTAACAGAAGAACAAAATATGATTACCGCAAAAATTTGAATTTTGTTTTAACAAAAAAAAAAAGCATAAATGTAGCTATGCGGACGAGAAAATTAAAAATCTCTCGATATCATCTTTAAAATCGAAAAATCAATAACCTCCGATTGTTAAAACGAAATTCTGACAACGAGATTGAATTAATTGATTTTAGTTCTGAAACTAACAAAAACTATTAATACATTTTTCTCATAAAATGTACATAATTTACATAAATAAATGCTTTTTTTTGTATATGAATATCTCACACACATTGTAAGTGTGTATATGTTTTTGTATATGAATATGACACACACATTGTAAGTGTGTGTATTTTAGTACAACAATCCAGTTGGCATGTACAACAACACCCACGAGTTGTGTTTGTGTACAGAACAATTTCCCGCGAAATATCGATTCGCATATTTTTGTTGTTTTATGAATTAAAACATAGAACTCAACTTCAGAAAACTATATTATTTTGCAATTAAAAAAAACACAAAAGAAAACATTCAAATATAATATTGTTTAACTTCAGTGTAAGTGCGTATTTCACAAACAACGACACCAGCGTAGCATGTCTTTTTGTAGTTGTAATCGAAAAAAACTAACAAAACACTTGCATAGTCGCACTACGAACGACACTAGCGTATCGAAGAAAGAAGAAATAAATAGCTTTGTACATTTTGTTCTTGAAGTTTCGTGTGTGTTTTTTTATAGATTTACCGTGATCACTAGTGCTCGAAGAAATTAATAGCAAATTTTTGAATAAAGTCCGTCATTCTGGGAAATATTGTTTTTTAAAAATCAACATGTGTTCTCAACAGGTTTTATACACAAAAAAGTTATTTCGACACTGCTGATTTAAATGACATTTGTATTTTAAATAAAATTATTTTTTGTCGTTTATCATAATTTTTGAAAAACCGTTTTTAAACCGGTATAACACCGAAACCGTTTATATCGGTTTATTTCTGATTTTCGTATCGGTTACGGTTTCGGTTTTAAAAATGAAACGGTTTTAAATGAATATCGGTTTCGGTTACGGTTTCAATCCTTGCTTTAAACCGATATACTGAAGCCGTTTTGTTATAAAACTGAATTCAATACAGTGAAAAAAAAATGTTTTTCGAAAAAAAAAATCATAAAAAAAAACAAAAAATATCCTTAAAAAACATTTTTCGAAATAAAAATTGTGTGAATTTTTTTTTCAGAAAAAAAAAAATACTAAAATTTTTTTCTCTCAAAAAAAAAAGGTTTCGAAATTTCTTTTTTGTTTTTAAACTTTCATATTTTTTTTTTATATATCGTCGATGTAGAAGTAAAAGTCACCAACTATATTTTCAAAATGCCAATTATTCATTTACAAACATATTTTTTTATCTGGCAATTTCTGATCAATGGATATCGGTTACGGTTTCAATCCTTGCTTTAAACCGATATATCGAAGGCCTTTCGTTATAAAACTTAATATAAAAACCCCGTATTTCAATTTCAAACCTTAGTGTAAAGTTTTTGATAATTAAAAAAAATAAATAATTAAGAGAAAGTATTATAATCTCTTTTAAAGTTAATACTAAACTCTACCAAACGATTTTTACAAATTTCAATAATTGCAACATCTTTGTGACCGCTACCTGTACCCTCCTATCGCCATTGCATTAAACCAAACTTGCAAAAATCCATTGGTACTATATCCCCCCCGGAAAGATTAAATTTTTGCATGTTGCACACCCTCATATTTATGACTTCATTAATTATTTAATTTTGTGCTGGTGTCAAATTTGAAAATGCGCAAAATGTGTTAAAATTAAAAAGCTTTTGTAAATTAAAAAAAAAAAAAACAAATATTATCAACATCAGCGTGCGCAAAATGCTTGGTTAAAATGATTTTTGAGTTAAAAAAGGCTGCAAATATTTTTTTTTTGTTTCATATAAAGTCGTTTGCGTGTTGCTGCGACTGCTCAACCCAACTCAAGATACTTGATGGCGTCATTAGGAAAGGTAACTTCACTACATGCCGAGTACCAAGTATATCTTTCATATAATATTCAGGACCTTGTTTCATCGTTGAATCGGGCTCTCGGACACTCTGCTGCTGGTGCTGCATGTACGCAATATATATTGTTTTTATATCACTTAATTTTTGTATTTATTATTTTTATGAATTGCCCGCACACAGTACGAACGAAAACATTTTTATTTATCGTAATTTTGTTTATTGTATTTTCCGAGAAATCTACGTTAATTTTTAAATGATTTTGCACATATTTATTGTTGGCCAGCAGCGAGCGGCAGCACCATTGGCTTAACGCAAGTCAAGTTGAGATTATGGTCAAGTGTTGCAACTTGTGAAACAAGGTAACCATATCGGTTAAGGATAAGCCGTGAAGTAAAAATATACTTGACTCTAGATTTTTACAAATCAGAGTTCTTAAAATTATTGGTTTTCATTCGTGAATTTTTGAGTTATTTTTATGTTCTTTAATTGTTAAATACTGCTTGCTTGATTTATAAAATTTTAAAATTTTGATTTAAAAAAAAATATATATTTTTTTTTAAATAAATAAATTGTTAGAAAAAAAAATTTTCAACAAACTAAATGTATTTCGAAAATAAAATTCGAAAAAAAAAAATTTACCTTAAAACAAAAAATTCTGTGAACAATTTTTTTTTCTAAAAAAAAAAAATTGTTCACAAATTTTTTTTTTTTTTTTTTCAAAAAATTTTTTTTTTTTTAATTTTTTTTTTCGAAACTTATTTTTTGTGGTCGAATTTCTTCGTAATTCAATTAATTTATTTTGAAAAAAAATATATTAGTTCAACAATATTCATCATATTGAATATTATATTCATAAATAATTTACCTTAAAACAAAAAATTCTGTGAACAATTTTTTTTTCTAAAAAAAAAAAATTGTTCACAAAATTTTTTTTTTTTTTTTTTTTTCAAAAAAATTTTTTTTTTTTAATTTTTTTTTTCGAAACTTATTTTTTGTGGTCGAATTTCTTCGTAATTCAATTAATTTATTTTGAAAAAAAATATATTAGTTCAACAACATTCATCATTTTGAATATTATATTCATAAATATTATGAACAAATTCATCAATATGACGATTCAAATTCATTGTATTGAATATTTCGTTCTTCATCAATATGTCATTTAATGAACGGTGGTATCAATATGATGAATCTGGTAGTTGGTGAAAATATTCATAATATTTATGAATAAATTCATCATATTGATGAATTTTTTTTTTCTATGGAAATTTAAAAACATGTAGTATAGAATATAAAACTACAAAATCCTACATCACTAGTAATAATTAAAAAATGAAAATTAAAAAACCAAGTAGAAATGCAAAGAAGTTGCAGCTCACATTTATGACAACCTGGCGCTCATTGTGTTGTTGCTCTAAATGAAACTTACAGCCAACAGCGTTATAGCCTCACAATCCTGCCAGTAATTTTAACTTTAACTCATTATCAGTGCTGGCAGACATGGACCAAAAGCACTGAAGGCGACTTCATTACTTGCTACCGCTGCAAGTTGAACAATTAAAAAAATCAAAACTAGAAACAACAGCCTCACATGCAATGACTGCGCGAATGGTAGACTGACTGCCCGACTGGTAGACTAACCAAGTGACTGACAGACTGACTGACTGACTGACTGACTGACTCAAGTGGCTAATGGAACGATGGCACCACCAACCAACCAACCGACCAACCACTCACTGAACACGCGCTTGAGGTGCAGATGAGTTGCGAGACAATAAAATGAAATGAGCTGGGATGCGATACGATACGATATGTGGCAATGCCAAAGGATGCAATGCCATGCATTTGCTTGGTTATGAGCTGCTGCTCTTTGGAACCTCTTGACCATAAGTACATTTTATGACTTGGTTCTTATTATTGCACTGGTTATTGTCGTTGTCGTTGTTAATGTAATTTGTTGTTCTTGCTGTGCTGTGGTTTTAGTTGCAAACTTGACCTCGAAAGGCTATTCCACTCCCCACAATAAGAAAAGACATATTTTTATTATATGCACTACAAGTTATAATCCTTAATTTAAAAATAGTTTAAATGTTTTCTTTTATTTGTTTTAACATATTAAGACTAATGAGAAAACAATAGATACTTCTGCTCATTCTCAACATTGAGAAATTCTATGGACAGATATATTCAAAAGAAATTTATATATTTTTTCATTTTGATAATATTCTAGCCCCATATTTATACATGAAACAATTAATATCTACAATGTTTGCATAAAAAATAGTTGCTCAATTACAACCAGGGACTAAAACCCTATGGAATATAGGTTCCGGGTCTGGTTTTAAGATTTTGAAACCAAAAAATAAATATTATATGGGTTTCGATTCCGGTTTCAGTTCTGAAATTTCAAAATAAATTCAATTTTTGAAATTCGAAAAATTTTATTATGTATTAATGAAAGAAATTTTTGTATGTAGAGTCCTGTAGAAAAATTGTCTAAAATATCATTATTCATTTTTATACCCTACACTAAGAGTGAAAGGGTATATTCAGTTTGGTACGCCGTTTGTAACACCCAGAAGGAAGCATCTCCGGTATGGAAAAGTATATATATTCTTGATCAGCATGACCTCCTGAGTCGATTTAGCGATGTCCGTCTGTCCGTCTGTCTGTCCGTCTGTCTGTCTGTCTGTCTGTCCGTCTGTCTGTCCGTCCGTCTGTCTGTTGAAATCCCTACTACTTTTAAAATTGAAGAGCTAGATAAATGAAACTTATAACTTTGATTACTAATATACCTACGCTGTATTTGCGAAAAAATTGGCGAGATCGGTTCATAGTGACCTATGATCCGACCACTTATGTTCAAATACCTCATATAAAATGTACATATAAAGATCAATTTTTATGTATACGTGCTTAGGTAAACTTTTTTGGTCAAATATATAATGACATAATGCTCAAATACATGATAATAATGTTTTCCGGCGAAAAGACTTGTGGTTCACAAAAAAAAATCGAAATTCGGTACACCTACCCATTTGTAAATATGGGTATCAAATGAATGGAAATTCTTCAGCGATTGAATGTTTGTAGTTATTTTCAGGATTCGTATACCCTGGTGACCTATATATCACTTTGAATGGTAACCACACATATGTGTAGGGTATTTATAGTCGGCTTAGACCGACTATAATTTTGATAATCCTAACTATCATAATTACACCTACTTTAAAATTTCCCATGTGATCTAACCTTCCCAACTGGTTTGTTTTGGTGTGGAATTTTATCAATTTTCAATTTATTTTTTTCTAATATAAAGATATAATGCACACAAAAAAATTTCACCAAAAATTTCACCAACTACCAGTATTCATCATATTGATGATTTCATTCATTGAACTAAAATCGTATTTTTTAAATGTTTTTCATTTTCAATATTCATTTTAACATCCAATTTCAAACACAAATTTGTCTCCATTTACACATTTATGTTTTTATAATTCTTATACGAGTTATAATATTTAATTGCTAATTATGCGAAGACTCCATTTCATCATATTAATGAATAATTTACATCATATTGACGAATTTTGCTCATCAAACCACATTAATTTAATTATCATAAATCTTATAAGAATTACAAATACATAAATGTGTAAATGGAGACAATTTTTTTTTTGAAATTTGATGTTATAAAAAATATTAGAAGTGAAAAACATTGAAAAAATACGATTTTAGTTCAATGAATGAAATCATCAATATGATGAATACTGATAGTTAGTGAAATTTTTCTTGATATTTTTTTGTGTGTGGAAATGGAGTTTTAATTTTTATAAAGTTTTATTTAAAGAAATGGTTTCAGAATACCGACAAATCCACCAACGCTACCTTTCAGATATAATAATAATATAAGAATTGTTTGGCGCTACAGTCCTATAAGAACTTAGGCCGAGCTCTCTCACACAGAAATAAAAATTCATCAATATTATGAATTTATTCATAAATCTTATGAATTTTTTCACCAACTACCAGATTCATCATATTGATACCACCGTTCATAAAATGACATATTGATGAATACATTCATTATATATATGAAATAATTCGTACTATCGAATATCATAGTAAAGAACGAAATATTTAAAACAATGAATTTGAATCGTCATATAGATAAGTTTGTTCATAATAATATTTTTTTACGAATTTAAAAAAAAAAAATGAGAAAATTATTTTTAATTCGAAAAAAAGTGTTGTTGTGAAAATTTTATTTAAAAACTAACAGAAACAAAAATTGTTCAACAAAAAAAAAAAAATTGAAAAAAATGTAAAATTTTACGAAAAAGAATTTTTAAATCATTTTTTTTATTTAATATATTTTTTATAAATATAACTTTTTATTAATAAACAGTTGAAATTAAAAATAAATATATTATAAAACATTTTACTAATTTATGCATGTCGAGCAAACATTATATAAGAAATAACATACTTTAACTACTTGAGAACTGAGAAGTATGGCAAAAATGAATGAAAAATAAATATTTTGATTGAAATTTGATTTGATGAACAGTATTCTTCAATATAAATTACATATATATCGTATTTTATGTTGTTGTTCATTAATATGATGAAACGTATTCTTCACATACAATTCAATTCATCATATAGAAGAACACTTTTTTGACAGTTACCAAGCGTTCACCATTTTTATGATCGCATTCACAACAGTGATGTCGTTAGTCATTAATATTATGAATGGTTCTTCAATACAAATGAATCATGTACACAAACAATCACGCACCATTTTGAGCTGTGCTTGTTATATTTGTATTCAAAGTAATAGGAGCAGTGTTCTAATAGGACTTTTAGTCAATCCAAATGGAGTAGACTTGAAAAATTTTGGGAGTATAAATGAATAAAAATGAGTAGAATTGAAAATATTGCACAATGGAGTTTACATCAAGAAGTAGAAAATTAAAATGAAGAGAGAGTGTGCAATATGCATTAGATATTAAACAAAAATTTATAGATATGTCAATATTTAACTCTTTTATTAATTCCTGATTTTATGTATTTTTCTATAATGCTGATATATACAGGGTGGTCTGTTCTAGAGTTGAAGTGTATCTGGAACACCTAATGAAATTAATAGTGTTTTCTAAATTTACTTTCAAAACGTTGAAACAAACGTATATTTAATGATAACTACTACAATTTAAAGACCAGAGCAAAAAGATTCCATTTATTTTACAGATATTTTATACGATCTGAGAAAAATTATAAAACTGACTTTTTATTTAGGATTCAAAATGTTTCTCATCAAATTCAAAAAAATATATTAACCAATTTTTGCAAAGGTAGAATTTAGTAAAACGGAGTACAAAATAAACAGAAATTAGCAGAAAATGCTACTACCGGAGTAGAGGAGTAATTTTAAAAATACAAATGAAATATAGTAGATCTACTCTGATCGGAGTAGAATCAGAATACGTACTAATCTCTGAGCTACCGACGCTCAGTGTTGCGTCTCCATAAAGGGGTGGCCAAAAATAGTAAACGTGTTTCGAATTCAATAAGATTTTAAACACTTTTTTTAATAGTAAAATAAACTTAAGTATGAAAAATGAGCGTGGTCAGACCATTTTTACGCCCACCTCCCATATAATCATAATTTTAAAAGGTACAAAAATACGCGCAATTTTTAAACTAAATATGGATTAGTTTTTGGTCATAAGACCAAATAAAAAAAAAGGGCATGGTCGAACCACGTTTACGCCCATCTAATTTTTATACCCTACACTAAGAGTGAAAGGGTGTATTCAGTTTGGTACGCCGTTTGTAACACCTAGAAGGAAGCATCTCCGGTATGGAAAAGTATATATATTCTTGATCAGCATGACCTCCTGAGTCGATTTAGCGATCTGTCTGTCTGTCTGTCTGTCCTTCTGTCTGTCTGTTGAAATCACGATTACGTAAAAAGTAGAAGAGCTAGAGCAATGATTAGATAGATTTAGATTTAGATTACTTATATATCTAAGCTGCCTGAACAAGAAAATTGGCATGATCGATCTATTGTGACCTGAGAACCAACCACTTATGTTCAAATTTTACATTTACATCTACAGTTCGTGCTTAGGTAAACTTTTTTGGTCAAATATATATTGACATCATGCTGAAATATATGAAAATGATGTTTTCCTGCGAAACGAGTTGTGGTTCCCAAAAAAAAAATCGAAATTCGGTACACCTACCCATTTGTAAATATGGGTATCAAATGAATGGAAATTCTTCAGCGATGGAGAGTTTGTAGTTGTTTTCAGGATTCGTTTACCCTGGTGACCTATATACCAATTTGAATGGTAACCACACATATGTGTAGGGTATTTATAGTCGGCTTAGACCGACTATAATTTTGATAATCCTAACTATTATAATAACACCTACTTTAAAATTACCCATATGATCTAACCTTCCCAACTGGTTTATTATTCAATTTGCACTTTCTATCGAATGAGTTTAAATTTCACTTAAATATACATACATTTTTAAATCTAATACTCATTAATATTACTGATTCTAGTTCTATTTATAAAAAATGAAAAAGGTCCATCTTGCTTGTCACTTGCACTTTTTATGTCACGCAATACATCAGAAATGGTATTGAAAGTGACCGTACAAAACAGACAAACTCTTCGGATTATGTTTGTACATACTTCTATGCTTGATATAAAATAATAAACTCAGAGATGTATATTTCATTTTCACTGCTAAAGTTTTCAGAAAAACACATGTTTTTAAAGTTATAGCATTTAACACACGTTGTGAAAATTAAGAAAAAAATTGCTACTGGATTCCCAAAACTTAGACCTTCATTTAATTGTAAAATATGTCCATATACCTGAAAAACTGAGGTTTTAAAAGATCTTAGCATAATAAAGGGGTTTTCAACAGGGATGCTGCAAAAGTAGAGCACAGGAACAGCAAACGACGCCATATTTCTTGCCGCTCTTTTGACATTTCTCTTCAGTAAGGTTTGCCATTTCATGATGGAAAGATATACGAATTTGAATTTCGGTAGTAAATTTTAGTAATTTCGACTCGTTGTTGGCTCGTATATCTTTCCATTATGAAATGGAAAACCTTACTGAAGAGAAATGTCAAAAGATCGGCAAGAAATATGGCGTCGTTTGCTGTCCCTATCCCTCTACTTTTGTAGCGTCCCTGTTGAAAAACCCTTGAAAAAAAAAAATTGTAGCGCTCTTATTGAAAAACCCTTTACAAATATACTTCATTTTTTAATAAAATATTTGTTTTGCAGCGTCGCAAATAAATACACACAAAATTTTACAATCAAAATTTGAATTTCTCTTAATTGAAGTATTATCTATCGATTGGCATTACCATTTTTAGCCGATTATATCTTTTGTTTTTGTCAATTTTGGGCACTAGTGCAACACTGTGCCGTCGCACACAGATATACCCCGGTGATAAAAATTCTAGCTACTGGTATAATCTCTTAAAGGATCTATTAAAGGGGATCAAATGGATGTTTCAATTGTATACGGAAGGTTGAAAAATTAAAAGAGTATTGCTACCTCTACCAAGAAAATATGTATCAGACCAACCCATCACAACCACAAATCACCTGACCCCCTACAAATGTTAAACTGACTTTTATGAAAACTAGTTTTCCAAAAAAATTATGTCAAAAAATAAAAACTAGGTACGCAACACGATTCTTCATGAATTGATGAATGTCTCCATGTTAGAAAAGTATGACGTTTAGTATTGGTGGTAATTTTACTAAATATTTAATTTTTGTGAGATACCCATTTTTGTAATTTTTCATATTTCCAATTCAAGGGGTGTGGGATTTTTTTGGTTTATGTTGTGGCCGCTAAATCTCGCTTCCACCTTAATTTTGAATAAAGTTCTACTTTTTATGAAATTGAAACTTTTGTTAGAATTAAAATCAATAACTCGAAAAAAACTTTTATTACAAAAATAATGTTTTTTTATGATTTCAAATTATCGAAATTTACAATATTTCGGTACGAAATTAGCTTTGCCAGAAAGTAATTACTTAATTTGTTTCTTTTATTTTATTGTTTTCAAAAAATAATAAGTTTTGAGATAAATAATGTACAAAAATGCGCTGCTTCCGCTGACACATTCGCGCATTCAATTAATATTGTGGTTGCTGCTACTCTTTTGTAGCCCCTTTAAATCACAACTCATACATCATCAGCAACAGCAGCAGCAGAGTTGCCAACTCATTGACTGTTGTTGGAGAACAATGAAATAATTGCATTTTTGCCAACACTCGCCTCGGCCGAACGTCTGACTGACTGGCAGAGTGGCAGACAGACAAACATCAACTCTTTGGGATGTTTTGTAAAATACTACAACGTTGACTGTCCATCAATGTCCAACATAAACCTTTTGAATATAATTTATAATAGTCTGCCAAAAGGTGCCAGCCAGCCAGCCACCCTCTTGTCCATAATGCCAAAAATATCCTGCGTCATTTTGTGCTGCAATTCAATCCGTTCCAATGCGAACATCATCATTATGATCATCAGCAACAACATTATCATCATCGTCATATCCTCTTCTTATTTGTTTTATGCTGCTTGCAAAAAGGTTTCTTGAGTCCGAAATACATTTTGACTTTCAACCAAATAAAAAATGAAATCCAATTTATTAAAGTATTATTAAGTGCGACGACCGCTTATGATGCGTGCTGCACTTGCGGCAGACCTCATAGCTTCCCCCGCGAGCGACCCCACTCAATCACAGCAACAACAATGATATATTCTCGAGTCACAACTTGTTGCATTCGCACAAAAATTTTACATTGAAATTGCAAACAGCAATAACACCAAGCCAACTAAATGCAAAATATGCTAAATGCAAAAATTAAAATCACCGCGTCCTCAGCACCCTGCCTCCCCCTATTAACACATACGCTCGCTCGCTCACTCACTCACATTTCCTCCAACTCTTCGTCCTTCGTTTCAAGTTCATGCTCCGTTCGGCTGCCTGCTGTGGAATGTCAAGAATCAAGCGCTGTGCAATGAAATGTATTTGCAAAACCACTAAAATATACAGTGAAAAATATACAGGACAGTGCTGTGTCCAGGCACATATGCGATGTGATGCGATACGAGTCGGACGACGATGATGACGACGGTGACGACTGCTAAGTATCCGATAATGAGAGTGAAGTGACCACGATGACTGGCCACGTTAAATGTTGCAAATCTCCAACCTACCATTCTACCAAACGAAGGACAGACAGACAGACAGAGAACAATCATTTTTTGAGTGAAGTGGCAGGGCGTGGATTGCAGTGCGTCATGCATAGTGATTTTGGGCGGGTGGCTGGTAGAGTAAGAAGCATCCTTTTACGAGGTTTGCATGCGAGCACAGTGGGGCAAAATGATAGTTGTTATTTTGAACTCGAAATTGAAATCGAAAAAAAAATTAATTTTTGTTCATGTTTTCATAAATTATAATCCAAATTATTTGATAATTTAATAGGTAATTAGTTAATTCGGGTTTGGTACGATAAGAATAAATTTAAAATATCGAAATTAAAAATACCGAAGACAAAAATGTAGAAAACAAAAATGCAGAAACTTAAAAATGTCGAAAACAAAAATGTTAAAAAATAAAATGTCGAAAACTAAAAATATCGAAATTTTAAATTGCGAAATAATTTTTAACCGAAAAAAAATAATAGAAAATGTCGAAATGAATGCATAGTAACAAATATAGTGTTTCTTGTGTAAGAAAATTATATTAGTAAGCAAAAATTCACAAATAAATATAATAAAATACGAAGATAATGATTTAAAAAAAGAACATATTCGTCACACAGACACCGCAATTCTGACTCCGGTCGTAGCGAAAATCTAAATCTTCGCTACGAAAACTAATTTTTAGCTACTTTAGGATCCCTGCGTTATGGAATTCAGTGTAAATATATCCGAATGTTCCATTCCGCATGTATCCTTGAGTAGCATATCCCCAAACCCAAAATTCCATTGTTCCATATTTCAACATTTTGATATTTCGACATTTTAATTTTCGACATTTTTTGCTCCTATAATAAAAATATGTGCATATTTATTTTCAAAGTTTTTTTTCGACATTTTCCAGCTTTGAAATATTTTTTCGACATTTTTTGTTTTGGCCAAAAATTATTTTGGCATTTTAAGGCTTTTAAAAATTCGACATTTTTAGGTTTCGACATTTTGTCATCTGCAAAGAAATGAATTGGGTTCTGAGTCAATTATGAATTTCAAATGGGAATTTCTGAATTTCAAATAGATATTTATGAATATCAAATGAAAATTTCTGAATTTCAAAAGGAACTTTATGAATTTCAAAAGGAATTTTATGAATTTCACAGGGAAATTATAAATATCAAATGAAATTTTCTGAGTTTCAAATGGAAATTTCTGAAATTCAATTGATGTCTTCGGAATTTCAAATTGATTTTCTGAATTTGAATTGATGTCTTTTGAGTTTCAAATGGAATTTCAATTGATCTTTTCTGAAAAGTGGAATAATTGTATTCACCTTTTCGGGGAGAGTAAGGTGCTTGCTCTTGATATTTCCAAGGCTTTTGATCGAGTGTGGCATGAAGCCCTCGTATCAAAACTTATTGCATATGGTGTCGGTAATTCTTTTACTCGATGGATATCGAGTTTTCTCCAGGGTCGTTCAATACGAGTTGCGATGGATGGTGTTACTCAGAACAACATTTCATCATTTCTGGAGCTCCGCAGGGTTCCGTCCTATCTCCGTCCCTATTTCTGGTATTTATCAATGACCTCATCATCGACCCAGAACCCAATTCATTCCTTTGCAGATGATAGTAACATTTGTCATTCATATTCGTTCAACAAGCGCCCAAACTCTTTGGAGATTGAGAGTAAAAGACGCACTATGAATGACACACTCAACAATGACCTTAAATCAATCTCCGAGTGGGGTCTTGCTAATAGAGTTGATTTTAATGCAAGCAAGAACCAATGTTGTCTTTTATCTCTCAAAGGAATGGATTCACCCCTCCCTCAATATGGACTCTGTCGATATTGCGCAGTCAGCTGCTCTTGACGTTCTGGGCATATCAATTCAATGTGACCTCCGTTGGAATGATCACATATTTGATGTGTCGAAAGAAGCGGCCAAGTGCCTCGGTTTTCTGAAACGGTGTAAGACATACTTCACTCCCACTAAAAAAAAAACATAAAAACCGTTTCTATAAAATTTCACATATGCTCAATTTTGAACTCCCGGTGCCTGATGGTTCCGCAAAGAACCAACCAAAAATTCGAAAACTCCACTTAAATAAAAAAATTACATTTATTTCAAACGCTTATAATAGCTTCTAGTACTACAGCGATCACGACAATATTTTTTTCAGCTTCGATTTAGACAAATTCACCACAGTGATATTTTTTTGAAAGTACGCAATTTTACAAAAGTTAATTTTCTTGAGGTTGGTTTCCCTGACTGGACATACAGCCAGCAAATAAAGTTTACTTCAATCGAGAATGGATGTAATCGGTGACGCTTGGATCAATAAACAAATTTTAAAAGTCGAAGCGGGAAGATTAAATCAAACTCGTTGAACAAAGTTTTGACTTTCATCCGTTGGTTCCTGGCGGAACCGGTTAAGAACTTTAAATATGGCAAAAAAATGAACGAAAAAAATATTTTGATTGAAATTTAGTTTAATGAACAACATTCTTCAATATGATGTACATATATTTTGTGATTTATTTGGTTGATCATTCATGCGATTAATGGTTTGAAGAACAAAATTTATCAATATGATTTTTTTCCTGTGAACGTAGATAGAGTTCACGAAATCTAATCGAAAAGAGAACAAGATTGGTTTGAAAATTATTGCGATAACGATGTGAATAATATTTAATTATCACAACCTTGTCATAATTTTTGAATGAACTTTCGAACTTTAGTTACAGTTAGTGCAAGAAAACTTCAAGGTAAACCGTGTTTGAAATATATTTAACACAATTTTAATTATTAGAAAAATATATATCTCTCGTAGTATAAATTTCTATCCCAAAAAGATTTATTCTGTTATTTGAAAATGAAAATTTCTGAATTTCAAATGGAAATTTCTGAATTTCAAATGGAAATTTTTGAATTTCAAATGGGAATTTCTGAATTTCAAATAGATATTTATGAATATCAAATGAAAATTTCTGAATTTAAAAAGAAATTTTATGAATTTCAAATGGAAATTTCTGAATTTTAAATGAAAATTTTCTGAATATCAAATGAAAATTTCTGAATTTCAAAAAGAATTTTATGAATTTCACAGGGAAATTTATAAATATCAAATGAAATTTTCTGAGTTTCAAATGGAAATTTCTGAATTTCAATTGATGTCTTCTGAATTTCAAATTGATTTTCTGAATTTGAATTGATGTCTTTTGAGTTTCAACTGGAATTTAAATTGATCTGAATTACATTTGTAAATGGAGTAGGCCAAATCAATATATTTTTTTTATATGTTTCTCGATAAATGGCCAAAATAAACTCTATCAATTTTTAAAGTATTTTATTAATTTAATTTTTATTAAATATATTTTGATATTTTGATTGGATTAATCTGTCAAAAAATATATTTTAAAAATTTATATTTTTTAAAATGTTTCAAAAAATTAAATTTTGTATTTAATTAAGATTTTTTTTTATACAGAAAACTAAATAAATTGAGTTTTTAAAAAATTCCAAAATACTTAAATTGTATTTATTGTAAAATTTCTCCATACAGTACCCATTGCGATTTGACAATGAGGTTATCATGCCGTAAACTATAAGTGCAATAAAAATAATTTCAAGAACGTTAAATTGAACACAAAACTTGAAAAATGTATTCTTTCTTGGGCGATCAATATAAGCGAGGAGGCATGGTAAAAGACATAAAAAATCCATTAATGTGCTTTTAAGAAAAAACGAGAGAAGGTGCAAATAAATGATATAAGTGTACCAACATAAAGACGGTAATGAAATCGAACAAGAAAGCTAAATGATCACATATAAATTTTCAATACGGTTTACGATCATTTATGAGCGCAATGAAGGAATAAAAGTACAGAAAATAAAACAGAATTGAAATGATAAACTTTATAAAACGGTCAAAATGGCATAAAAATTTCGTGAAATAAATTATAGTAAAGAAAACAAGATAGTACGTAAATGAAAAGACAAACCCTATGGAATACCAGCTCTTGTTCTGGTTCCAAGATTTTTAAAACAGTGGTTCGATTCCAAAAAAAAAATTATATGGGTTCCGATTGCGGTTTCGGTTCCAAGCAATGTAAACATTGTAATTTTATAGAAACCAGATAATTAGGTGTATTATAAATACATTAAATGGAGAAGATATATTTGGATCGCAACAAGACACTTTTCCGAAAGCCATTACCCCGAAAGACATTACACCGAAGCAATTTCCCCGAAAGATATTTCACCAATATGAACATTTCCCCGAATGGAAATTTCCCTAAACGGCCACTGCCCCGAATGGACATTTTCCCGAAAGACATTTCACCGAAATGCACGAATGAACATTTCACCGAAATTGACATTTCCCCGAATTAACATTTTCCCGAAATGGACATTTCCCTGAAATAAAAATTTCCTCGAAATGGACACTTTCCTGAAATGGACATTTTCCAGAAATTGACATTTCCCCGAATGAACATTTCACCGAAATGGACATTTCCCCGAATGGAAATTTCCCTAAACGGCCACTTACCCGTATGGACATTTTCCCGAAAGACATTTCACCGAAATGAACCCATCCCCGAATGAACATTTCACCGAAATTCACATTTCTCCGAATTAACATTTTCCCGAAATGGACATTTCCCTGAAATAAAAATTTCCTCGAAATGGACACTTTCCTGAAATGGACATTTTCCAGAAATTGACATTTCCCCGAATGAACATTTCACCGAAATGTACATTTCCCCGAATGGAAATTTCCCTAAACGGCCACTTACCCGTATGGACATTTTCCCGAAAGACATTTCACCGAAATGAACCCATCCCCGAATGAACATTTCACCGAAATTCACATTTCTCCGAATTAACATTTTCCCGAAATGGACATTTCCCTGAAATAAAAATTTCCTCGAAATGGACACTTTCCTGAAATGGACATTTCCTCGAAATGGACACTTCCCCGAAATGTGGAGGAGGAAAGTGAAAAAATACCAAAAAATGAAATCCCAAAGCTGAAATCGATAGCAGACATCGTTGGAATTCGAATGGTACCATTTGGAGTGGTCCATGAACTGCAAAAAAGTCATGGTCAAAACCACTTTTTGTTCAAAGACTTTTTATTGCGGAAATCGATAGCGGACATCATTAGATTAATAATGGTATATTTGTTGTCGTCTATGACCCCCAGAAGGGCATCAAACTCGCATTTATGATCCAAAAATGTGGTACTAATGGTACTCCTTGGAGTGGTCCCTCAAAACCACATATATGACCCATTTTTTTAATTATTGAAATCGATAGAACATCATTAGAAAGTTAATGGTGCCCTTCGGAGTGGTCCGTGACACTCAAAAGGGGGTCAAAACCGCATTTATGACCCAATACATTTTATTTCTTAAATCGATAGAGGTCATCATAATGATACCTTTTGGAATGGTCCAGGCCCCCCTAAAGGGGAAGTGTCCATTTCGGGGAAGTAACAATTTCGGGGAAATCTAAATTTGGAGAAGTGCCCGTACAGGAAATGTCCATTCGGGGAATTGTCATTCGGACAATGGCTTCGGGGAAATGTCTTTCGGGGTAATGGCTTAATATACATAAACCAATACACTAATGTTGCAATATGTTTATATCAGAATATATTTGTAAATTAATTAAAAAAAAAAACATTTTAAATATATTATAACACTTTAAATGTTGGTATACAGTCTGAAATAAAGTATATAAAAAGATCATAATCTCGCAAAATATTCACAAATAAATGCCAACGTAAATTAAGCATCATAACTCATGTGCTACAGCAGGGGAGCAACACCAAAAATGTTTCAAATTTTTGTTGATTAATTAAACAAAAAAAAATGTTTATGAAAACTAAATAAAAAATGAAAAACAAAGAAACAAATTTAATCAAAACAAATGCAAAAATCACAAACACAAATGCAAAAAACGAAGAAAACAAAATGCAATTCGTGCTGAGATTTTTGGTGATGGTAGCTGGGATTTAATGCCAAAGCACGTTGAGTGTAAAATCACTTGCGAGTCCTTGAACTTGTCCCTTTGGAGTTGTCCTCCAAAATGGAATGTTTGTGCATCCCAAGTCATAAAAATAAGATTTACGCATATGAGTTGTGACTGCAGCAGCAGCAGAGCAGCAAAGACGTCCGACGTCAGACGCAGGACTCGAGGAGGTAACTAGCGGCAATGGCAGCGCGATTCGAAACGGTGGGAACAACGCGTGACACATGGTAATAGCAGCTACTTTGTTTATGCTAACTTCATGTGGCAGAGATTGGTATCTGCAAATTGTAGGGAGATGCGCTGTCGCGCTGTATTTAAATGTTGCATGACAACTTAAGAGTTTTTTTTTATTCTTTCTTTATTTTGCTGTATTATTAGAACAAAAAGTTAACTCCTTCGTGTGGCCAATAAAAAGTCATGAAAATAACTTAATGAAAATAGTCTAAACAAATTATGTGGCTGGCAGTTGAACGAAGGAAGTGTTCTGACAGCCGTTTCCATTACATTCGGCAACAATTCCGTCGTCGTCGTCATCATCGTCGTTGTTACCCGTATTTCCTGGAATTGCGGCGTCGACTTCTATGCGGAGCCACCTTGACTTGACGGTTGCAATAAAACTAACTATGTACAGCAGCGTATCTATAGGTACTACATAAATAAAACCAACGGCTGCTGTTGCAAAACCTTTTTCTTTTTTTTAATGACTAAAAGCACACACATTTAAATTGCACACAAAAACAAAAAAACTTTGAAAAATAAAACTCACCAAATTTTGAAAAAATAAAATATTGCTGCAAATAGACCGAGGACGGCTGCTGTTATACCTTAATAAAAACCCTCTCCTCGCGGCGCTATACCTTTGGCAACAACCATCACTTAATTGGAGTATCATGCGGAGTCACAATAAAAACCGACACCATGTCCAGCACAGTCTATACCACTCAAATGTACCGCGTTAGAAAACGAGTCGAAAACGAGAAAAAAATAAAATAAATATACGGACAATTTAATATGGATCGCGAGCTGTCTGCCAGGAGACTAAATATATTTAAAGTCGGTCATAGCGATACAGGGATATTTTATATTTTAAGTTGTAAATATCTAATATGTTAAGTCGATATTGTACGATATATATTAGGGTGGAGCGTACAAATTAAAATTGTAATTGTGGTTAACATCTTCCGGTTTCGTACATGCCTCAAGACTTCTATATATCTCAAACACTAGAGTCATTGTATAATGAACACCATTTTCAAACTCAGAGTTACAAATGTATTCAATATGAAAGAATAAAAGAAAGCGAGAAAAAATACACTTTAAATTTTAAAGTTCACGCTATCAATTTAAAGATTTGTCGAATTTAAAGTGAAACACTTTAATTTGAAATTTATTACATTAAAATTCAATCTATATTTAACATAATGTATCTTCATGCCAGTAGAACATAGTTCATAAGCACAATATGATGAACTGCACGAATATAAGGAATGTCGGAATATTTAAGACATACAACAAAGATCAATAATGAGAAAGATAGAAGTAACACAGGCAATGGTCATATGTTCTGTCGCTCATTAAGAGAATTTTGTGTACTCTTACCAAAAATTAAAAGTGAAACTTTAGCAGTAAAAATTCAACTTTAAAATTTAAAGTGTCACATTAAAATCTAATATGTAGCCGCGGTAGCTCAGTGGTTAGTGCGTTGGACTGCGAGCCGAAAGGTCCCCGGTTCAAGCTTGGACTGGGGCTAACAACATCTTTTCGTAGAAACATTTTTCTATACCGCGCTACCTCTCGGCAGTAAATGGCAAACCTACGAGAGTAAAGCCATTGCCTATGAAAAGCTCTCACCCGCCGTTCGGATTCGGCAATAAACTGTAGGTAGGGTAGGGCAATAAACTGTACAAAGATAACACGCACAGCTCAAAATGGTGAGAGAGCTCGGCCGAAGTTCTATACAGGACTGTAGCGCCAAACTATTATATTATTATTTAAAATTTTAAGTAAACACTTTGAAATTTAAAGTTATCAAATACGGCTGACTTTCATACATGCACACTTTTAATTATAAAGTGTTTTGCACCGAAGTTTAAAGTGATTTCATAGTTTTATTTTCTCGATGTAGGGAGTACTCATAACCTTTTTATAAAAATACATACAATTTGACAAAAACATTTACAATAGTTATTTTTATAATTTATAAATAGTATTTTTTAGTAAGTACTTTGAACACTGACCCGATGTTCAAGTTTAGAATTTGCCACTAAAATATTAAAAAATGTTTACTTAATAGCTTCAAAATGAGACCTCGACAGGGTGTGTTGTATTTTGCGGTCAATAGATATTTCAATATGAACAACCATATAAAAGTGACTTTTGGTCTATTAGTTGCAACACTGAAACAAATTTGAAAACTTCTTCTGATCCAGAAGATAAATACCGATCTGCTTAAAGTTTTTATATTTTCTTTTATCTGTTTACATCGATTCTGCACCGGTAGAATACTTATTTTGAAAATAAAAAAAAAACTTCCCATTTATAAACGATTCACCTTTATTAGCTGTGTTCCTCTTTCAGTTGAATCAGATATTTTTTAAGGGAACGCCATCGGTTCTGTTTTAACAAATTTGGGAGCACCATTTTCTTCCGCCCTTTCTTTGTAAAAAAAATACTTTTGAATCATACATTATATTACTTTGTTTTTGATTTGTATATAAAATTGATCTACTGATCAGTTTCAATAACCAAGAGACTTTTATTAAATCAACATAATCAACTAAAATTGAATATATTTAAAATGTCCTTACTGTAATATAATAAAAATATATTTAGTAGTTTTATTTGACAAAAATGTAAAATTTGAATGAAAATCTTACCGATACTGTATATTTCTGATTTTTGAATTTTATGTTTTTAAACATTTTTAATCATTATTTGTTCATAAATCGACGCCTCTTACGAAAACTAACACGTTTCAAATTTTCCTATTCGAAACTAACACTAACAAACTAACTAACACTATTTTAATCTGACAGCTTTCGAAAATTCGAAACGTGTTAGTTTTCGTAAGAGGCGTCGAAATGTTCAGCTTATGAGAAACATTGTTTAAAAAATGAAAATCATTGCCCTGGTTTAATTTATATATTATCTATAAAGCTTTATTCCAAGGTAAAATTTTTAAAATTATAGCTTTAATTTTTCCTACTCATTATCATTTTCAAAATCTGTTTCCATAATCTTAACATTATCAAATCGTAACCCAGTATGCCATTCTTATCGATATCGTTACGAGATCATTGCGAGTAGATATCGGAACGTTCTGTCGGAGTTTTCTCGATACGCAAAAATGTTCGAGATCGGAACGATATCAAAGAAAAAAACAATAAAAGTTCGAGATTGCTGCCAAAAATATTGCGATATCGATTTGATAAATGTTTAATTATCGTATCTTGTTAATGAATTTGAATGTACGAACATTTTTAAAAATTAGAATCGAGAAAGCAACGATATCGAACTTTTTTATCGAAGTTATTCGAGAAAGCTTCGAGGGATCGAAGGTCTCCGAGACATGGCAGACTGGGAATTAGTTGTACAGGGTGTATAAAAGATGCATATTACTGACATAACCTAGTCAAGAAAATTTGTTATAAAGTATAATCCCTTGATAAATTAATATCAATTTTTCAGTCAGGTTTCAGAAAATTAAATTATCCAATGGTATATCACATGATCGAACCCAATAATTTCTTCTTATTTTAAAAGGTACGAAAAGTTGAAACTTACAAAAATAAAAATACAAATTTTTACTTTGTTATTGATTTTTTCCAAAATTTCGTTATCGATCACCCCATTTTTTTAAATTTATAATGATAGACTCGTTCAGTTCCAGTACTTTTTAACCAATTACAGTTTTTTAAACTAGTAAGTTATCCTGCAGAAATAATTAAACAGTTGCGGGTCTCTTGATTTTGTGATTTATTGTTTAATCAACAGATTATACTTTATAACAAATTTTATTGACTAGGTTTTGTCAGTAAAATGCATCTTTTAAACACCCTGTATATTAAACTCTGCAGAATTAGACGTATTTTTATATAACATTTTATTAGTTTTTTGAGTTATAGAATGACCACATAAATTTGAGTTTGGTTACACCCTGTATAAATTATGAGACTAATGTAAATTTAAATAATATTTTTTATATGTAAGGTAGCTTATATTAAATCTCTGAAAATTGTGTGAAAACAATATGTATTATAGCGATATCTTCTACAATAAAGACAATTTAATAATGCACCCACTCAAGGTTGTGAATAGGAAAATAAAACGAAAAATCACAAATCACACCGAAATCATGCGTTCACCTTTTCATAGGAAAGTCTCATATCAAGAAATTCGAGAATTCACACAAAAACACAGTGCGATAAATCAGTAGCATTTTCATAATAATAATTAGAAAACGTCGTCATTTTATTTTTTACAAACAGACTTCTTAATTTTATCCAATTTATGAAAAAGCTTACTTGCTGAGAGAATGGCGAATTGGTTTGCTCCATACATAATTTGCTCTGTTTCGATAAATCGATAAAGAAGATTTTCATTAATTTTCATGATCTTAAAATCTACACATAAACTATTATATGTTTGCAATTAATTGCGGCTTATAATTTAAACAAAAATATAAATATATTGTATATTGTATACATCAAAAGATATTAAGTTAAAACTTTATTAAAAAAATCATAAATTGATATATAAATCATATACTCAGAAACTCAGAATTATAAAAGCCATCTTACGTGGATTTCCCATTATAAGTTCTTCGATAGCCTATTTTTGATCTAATTCTTTATTTTATTCTAGCATTTATTCTATTCAATATATTTTATTTTTTATTATGTATACTTTATTTCATATCTAATTATTTCTATACCCATTTTATATCCTATATTCAATTCAATTTATGATAACTCATCACCAATCCCATCTTATATCAGTTTCAATCACTTTTATCTTATAATTTGTATTACTTATCATAACATATACATATTTTTGATATATTCTTTATGCTCTTTCTAAACAATTTTTTATAAACTTTTTATAATATAAAATATCTTTTATTATAAACTATTTTAGATCCCATATATAATCTATTCCATATCCTATCAAAAGGTCCCTTAAAGTTTTATATCTATCCTAGTTCTATTTCTATTGAAATGATTCTACCACATTATAGTATAGCGCTCCATGGAACCACCTCAAAAAATTGCCAACCGCCTTGCATATTGTAGTATAAAGAGCAAATAAAAAAAAAAGTGAAGCGAAAAAAAAATGGACTTCACAAAAAGGGAGTTTGTTTTGTAGAAACTGTAAACAACAAAAATCCAGCAATTTTGTGAAACTGTGCCACAAGCTTCACCGTAGTGCAGAATGTTGTTCAGATGTTGCTGGTCGTTGTTCAGAACTCGTTAGATGCATAGATACACAGGATACCATTTAAATGCAGATGGAGTTATGGAGGCACAAATGTGTCACCTTGAATAAAATACCGGCTTATTTTACATAGCACATTTATTCAAAAAAAAAGTAACTAATTCAAAAAATATCAAAACTTGATTTATAGATCTTTTGTAGATTTAAATTTAATTTTATTAAAGTCAGAATGCAATATAGAACTATATTAGTATAAAACTAAGTATTATGTATAGAATGTATAGAAGTTTCTTTAGATTATGATTTTATAAAGCCATTTGAATACTTCTGATACTATTAAAAGTTTATATTAAGAATTATTGCGATTATAACTGGAGACTTAATCCGTTTAATTAAAATATTATAAAACTTATGTGGTTTATTTAAAAATTAAACTTTTTAAAATATATTAAGTATGTACTTAAAAAAAACCGCGCATCATTTGTATGTGTTTTAATTTTTATTGCACTCTCTGAAACAAGGTGTAAATAATGCAAAATTGTTAATGCAACATGCGTTAAATATTACAAAGAAAGAAAAAAAAGAAAGACAACCATGTCTTTATGACTCAGTAGAGTTCTTTACGATGCGGATTTTGTGGGCATGCACTTGTGCTTAACTTGGCCGTAACCAGATTTTAATTGCCAAGAAATCTGCAGCGTAATTAAACAACAAGAGTGACTGAGTTGAGTCTCAGCTTGAAAATAAAAACAAATCCAAAAAAAGGATACAGAAACAAATTTACGTTTGCTGTCAGAAAACGATGCGGTCGAGTATTTAATATTTCTGCATTTCAAGCAATGTCCCAGCTTGAACTCGCTGTTAAGGGTTGCCAAAGAAAAAAAAAATCATATTAAGATATAGCTAAATATTTATTTTTATAATATAATCCAAATGTAGAGCTTTTATTGAAATATATCGTCGTTGTAGAACGAAAAGTCACCAAATACATTTTTAAAATGCCAAATATAAATCTTTATAAATCTGTTAATGTTTATTTGATGATCTCAATTTTACCACATGATTAGAAAATGTAAATCTATAAATTGCTATTTCAACTTTAAAAATGTATCAATTACTTTTTATAATATTAATCAACAAACTCGTAATTTATGTTTTTCATAAAAATGTATTTGGTGACTTTTCGTTCTAAAACGACGATATATTAAAAAAAAAATGTATTGCCGTTTTTATTCTAAATGAATTTTGGAAGAGTTTTATAGCGTTTATTATTTGTATTCTTTTTTTTTTTAATTTACTATTCTCTTTGAAATATATATTTAATAACAGATTTTTATCTCTTTCAGGTAAATTCCATTTCATATGAAACATAAGCTGTTGAAAATGTGATTAATGTAAGACATTTTTTTAAAATTTTAATTTATATCCAAACGTGTATTAGAATATTTTACCAAAGTCGTCCATACCATTTGTTTCGATATCAAGACAACAAGAATGTAGCAAGAGGCGTTTAATTTTTCTGATATCAATCGCACTGACAATTTCCTCTAGTAGAAATTGTACTAATATCATGTCAAAGTGGTATATAGGTCACAAGGTTATACGAATCCTGAAAATAACTACAAACTTTCAATCGCTAAAGAATATCCATTCATTTGATACCCATATTTAAAAATGGGTAGGTGTACCGAATTTCGATTTTTTTTTTGTAACCACAAGTCGTTTCGCCGGAAAACATTATTTTCATGTATTTGAGCATGAGTCAAAATATATTTGACCAAAAAAAGTGTACCTAAGCACGTATACAGTAATATTGATCTGTAGATATTCATTTTATATGAGGTATTTCTCAGGTCACAATAGACCGATCATGCCAATTTTCTTGTTCAGACAGCTTAGATATATAAGTAATCTAAATTCTATCTCTTCTACTTTTTCTGTAATCGTGATTTCAACAGACAGACAGAGGGACAGACGGACAGACAGACAGACGGACAGACGGATAGATGGACATCGTTAAATCGACTCAGGAGGTCATGCTGATCAAGAATATATATACTTTTCCATACCGGAGATGCTTCCTTCTGGGTGTTATAAACGGCGTACCAAACTGAATATACCCTTTCACTCTTAGTGTAGGGTATAAAAAAATCTGCTTAAAATACACGAAATCATTTGTGTATTTTATAAAAAAGTTCGTGAATTTATCCACAAAATATTTCGTAAAATAGATGGAAGAACTTTCGTAAATTTATGATAAAATTATGAATATAAATCGTTTATTTTACGAAATTATTTGTAGAATTTAAAATTAAAAATTACGAAAAATATTTCGTAAAATGTCCTAGAAATTATTTTTGGTGTAGGGTGTGGAAATTTCAATCAAAAACAGTTGGAGGATGTCGAAGTGACAAATCGAAGTTATATCAAAATTAATTTCAATTCTTATTGGAAAATATAACAAGTCGCAATTCTTTTTTTAATAAATAGCCTACATTCAGTGTTTTTAGAATCTTTGAATAATTTCAGTTTCTTTTATTCATTTTGTTAACAGAATTGAAATTAAAACAATAAATAGTAAATCTATTTTAAAATCATTGATGGAATCTTGTACAGATTGAATCATCGTTAGTTTCAATCACTTAACAAATTATTTGACTTCTCGAAATATCATGCTAAGTCTTTGAAGGGAATCACAAGGTTTGCATTCAATTTCTATTCTATCTTTGCATTTATAGACTTCATTTGAACAAGCAAAAACTTGCTATCGCCTTTCAATTCAAAATATTCAATCCCAAAAACATACAATAATTTTACAAGTCATACAAGTCACATAAACTACTCGAAACAAATGATTTTGCTATATAAACTACTCGAAACAAATGATTTTTGAGTTCATTTTGTTGAAATCTTTTTTCCAAATTTTCAAACATCAAAATATAATAATAATAATAGTTTGGCACTACAGTCCTATAAGAACTTAGGCCGAGCTCAAATCATTTGAACTGTGCGTGTTATATTTGTACTCAAAGTGGTGGGACCTACAGTTTATTGCCGAATCCGAACGGCGGGTGAGAGCTTTTCATAGGCAATGTTTTACTCTCGTAGGTTTTCCATTTACTGTCGAGAGGTAGCGCGGTATAGAAAAATGTTTCTATGAAAAGATGTTGTTAGCCCCAGTCCAGGCTTGAACCGGGGACCTTTCGGCTCGCAGTCCAACGCAATAACCACCGAGCTACCGCTGCTAAATATAGAGTTTTAAAAAAAGATTTAAACAAAATTATGTAGTGGCAGCAAAAAAAAGTGATCTCCCAAACATAATTTTGCAGGCATTACATATATCTTTGGAGCTTTTTGCAAACAAAAGTATTATTGCATTGCAAAACATTATTATAATGAGTACCAGCTTTATTTTCGATTTCTTTGAAACATATTTATGTTCAGAATGAATAATTAATCAAACATATATATGTTGAAAGGGAAAAACATTTTCTTTCATGTAAACATATTGATGTTTACATTTCATATTAATGCATTTTTTTTATCATTTTTTAAACTTAATATTACTTAATAGCGTCGATTGCTCGTCTGGTTAGAGCGATGGACCACGAGAGAAAAGTCGCTGGTGCGTTCGATTACGAGCCGAAAGGTCCCCGGTTCGATCCCCAGCGACTGCCAACATCTATTTCATAGAAAACATTTTTTTATGCGACGCTACCTCTCGGCAGTAAATTGCAAACCTACGAGAGTAAAACATTGCCCATGAAAAGCTCTCCCGCCGTTCGGTCTGTAGGTCCCACCACTTTGAGTACAAATATAACACGCATAGCTCAAATGGTGAGAGAGCTCGGCCGAAGTTCTGTGGCGCCAAATTATTATTATAATGATTACTTAATATAATATATTTTACAAAATAGTTATAAAATAATTCAATTATAATGTAATTCAAACAAATCTTTTATATCCGTGTAGAAAAATCATTCACCAAAATATCAAATTTTCACTGAAAAATTCAAATGTTCACTCAAAACTTAAATATTCATTTACCAAAAGTGAAAAAGTAAAAAAAAATGTGCACTAATAAATTTAAATGTTCACTAACAAAACTTAAATCCTCACTAAATATTAAAAAGTTTACAATATAATTTTAATTTCACTACAAATTCAAATTCTTAAAGAAAACAAATTTTAAGAAAACGATTCAAAATTCCTCAATATTTACCTAAAATTATTTACAGTGAAAATTCATACACTAAAAGTCAAATGTTCACTAAAAAATTATATTGTTCACTAACAAATATAGATGTTTACTAAAAAATACTCAAATGATCACTAAAAAATAAAATGTTCCCTAAAAATTTCTATGTTCAATGTTCACTGAATTGTTCACTAAATTGAATATTCAAATTATTATTAAAAATTCGAATTTTTACTAAATCTCGAATTTTTGAATTAAATTACATTTTTAAATGTTCACTAAAAAATTAAAATGTTCACTAAAAAATATAGATGTTTACTAAAAAAATCTCAAATGATCACTAAAAAATAAAATGTTCCCTAAAAATTTCTATGTTCAATGTTCACTGAATTGTTCACTAAATTGAATATACAAATTATCATTAAAAATTCGAATTTTTACTAAATCTCCAATTTTTGAATTAAATTACATTTTTAAATGTTCACTAAAAAATAAAAATGTTCACTAAAAAATATAGATGTTTACTGAAAAAAAACTCAAATGATCACTAAAAAATAAAATGTTCCCTAAAAATGTTTATGTTCATTGTTCACTGAATTGTTCACTAAATTAAATATACACATTATCATTAAAAATTCGAATTTTTACTAAATCTCCAATTTTTGAATTAAATTACATTTTTAATAAATAAAAGGTTAAATAAAATTACAATTTGAAATAAATATTCCAATATTTAATGAAAAATATTTTTTATCAACAAAATATTCACTAAAAATTTAAACATTTACCAAATTAAAATTTTCACTAAAAATTTAAATATTATGAAAAATGAAAAACGAACACTAAAAAGATCAAATGTTCACTCAAAATTCAATTTTATAAATATCGATATTATACTAAAAAAAAAATGTTCACATAAAACTTTAAAAAATCAAATTATAAAGAATAATTATATTGTTTAAATTTGGCATCAGTTGGCAACTCTATCACCATCGCGTCACTGCCTTCGTGTTGTGTCATCGGCGTTGCATGCTGCTGATCGCGATGGCATTCTTAATGCATCCGCGGGATGCGTTGCGCGTACATTAAGCACAACAATGAGTCGAACAACATTGAAGGAGCTACAACAATTTTAAGCGTGTCTTAAAAGCATTTCGTCCGAACATTTGCAACTACAATGCAACAACAACAACAACAATAAGAAGAACAACGAGCACGACAATGAGAAGGAGTCGAACAAGAATCAGAATAAGAAGAACTTAAAGTACAAAATACAAAAAATAACAGAAAAAAAGTATTAAATAAAACAAAATGAATATGCGCTCATTTGCACTTTTAATACAAAAGATACATTTCGTGGAGTCTGCGGAGACGCATTTTGACAACATGACAAGATAACGACATGAGCGACGACGCGACGGTGCGGCACAGTACCACTTATTCACTCCCAAACAGTGCTACCCGACCTTTTACTAAATTTTATAGTATTTCATTTTTTTTTTTTGTTGTAATTTTATTTTTATTATTATTTTGTTACTTTTTCGCTGCCTCCTTTAATTTTTATTAGTTCGCCAGCGAACCCATCAACTGTAGAAGGTTCTTGAGAATCCCGAAAAATTGTGCGCAATTCCAAGAAATCGCAAATTATTTTAAGATGAGCAAACGAGCGGGCGGCGGTCGGGCAGGCAGGCGTCCTTTGGTGAGCGCCTGCGCCACCATCAACCAACACTATCAAGTACCCTTTCTGTCTCGTCGCATTAAACCCCCCATCTGAAGATCAAAAAAGATCGCGACGCTATTCAACATTTGCACCGAGTTAAAAGTTAATGTTCAAAGAAATAAAAATAGAGATAAAATAATAATAAGCAGCAGCAGCAACATTTGCTCATTTGCGAACTACTCCTGCCAATGTCCGAGTCCGAGTCTGAGTCTGAGTCTGTGTCAGTGTTTGTGCCGCCGCCTCAGTCTTTCTACCTTGAGGATCTCTGTTTAGTACCTACTTCTTGGTCTATATGCTGCTAGGTATTTTAAAGCATTCATAAAAATGTTTATTTTAATGATTTTTTGTTTATTATTGCCACTCGCGCAAGTAGTATCTTTTTTTTTAATAAAACCACACGCAAATATTGAAAGTGGTACTCAAATTTTATTCTGTTTTTTTTTTACCTATACCTGATCTTTGAGTTGTTTCTAGGCAGACCACCAAGGGTTTCATTAATAATTTAAAAATAGCTACATTTTTAAGTAAGTATATAATTTTTATATGTATTTTAAATTACATAGAATTTAAAATTTTAATTTTGGAAACTATATTGATATGGTAGCCGCGGTAGCTCAGTGGTTAGTGCGTTGGACTGCGAGCCGAAAGGTCCCCGGTTCAAGTCTGGACTGGGGCTTACAACATCTTTTCATAGAAACATTTTTCTATACCGCGCTACCTCTCGGCAGTTAATGGCAAACCTACGAGAGTAAAACCATTGCATATGAAAAAGCTCTCACCCGCCGTTCGGATTCGGCAATAAACTGTAGGTCCCAACACTTTGAGTACAAATATAACACGCACAGCTCAAAATGGTGAGAGAGCTCGGCCGAAATTCTATACAGGACTGTAGCGCCAAATTATTATTATTATATTGATATGGCATATTTATAAAATTAGAATCGATGAAAAAAAATTAGTAATTTTTAACGTTAGCATGTACTATACTGGTTATAACCCTAAATATTTTTATATTTATTATTAGATCTGAAATGCTAAAGAAACCATTCAAATTGTAAAAAAAAAACACAAAAATGTTAAGTTTTTGTACAGCATTTATGGATATATTATTTATGGATATAATTAATTTTGACAATTAAAAACGATTTTGGCTATAAAATAAGTTGTGTGGGGAATGTTTTTTTTTATTCTAATACAATGGCACGTAACATAATATGTTTTTTTGCAAAACATATTTTGTCCCTGCGCACAGGGTATTTATTCATAAATATTATGATTTGTTCACCAACTACCATATTCATCATATTTATACCACTGTTCATTAAATGACATATTGATGAATGCATTTATTATATTTATGAACTTATTTATGCTAACGAACATTATAGTGAAGAACGAAATATTCAATAAAATGAATATTAATCGTCATTTTGATGAATATAATCAATGAATAATTCTATGAATAATTTAAAATTTGTTTGTAAATTGTTCGTAGTATTTATGAATATAATATTCAATATGATGAAACTGTTGAACTAAATTTATATCGAGGGCTTATATTCAATACAGTCTATGTACAAAAACACAGTGTTTCAGGAGAGTGAAAAAACTGATTAAATGATTAAGTGGCGATCAATTTTTCTTCTACAATAATTAATAAAAATGGTCTTAAATTGATACAATTAAAAAAATTCAGCAATTTCGCGCTATTCGTCGTGCTATGGTAGATAGAGATTATTGCTATTCACATTGATCACATAATGTCTATGAAAAACGAGCAGATAGAGCATATTGCACAATATTGTAGTGGAGATAGATCAGAAAATATTCTTGGAATCAGCGATTTGTTAATTTTTTTATATCCTGGTGTAACCTAAACAAAATTCACCGACTAATTTTTGTTCCACCATTTTCGGTTTACGAGGTATATGATGGTTAAAGAGGTTAATATTCCGTAATCAAACCCGATATTTTTTAAAGATTAAAATAAAAAATCCTAGTTAACTCTGTATCGCTATTTTAAAATCATGAATGTTATCTTAAATATTTAAACTAATATCCTATTTCGGAGGATATGGGTGTATTGACCTCGTAAATATCATACGAATCCTTAACATATCGGAAAACTTTCTTTAAAAATAACACTAAACATCTTGTCTGGAAATACCAAAAACTTATTTGTACAAGCTATATTTCCTGAGTACAGACTAAATTCAAATTTCGTCTTTTAAGGCTTTATATTAGAATAGGAAAAATCTTTGTTGGTTTTCCGTATACGAAAATTTCTTTTAATAGCTCCTATAGCTTCTATGATATTTTATATCCATTGGGAAAATGTGACGTCATCCTTCGTTAACCGGTTTCATAGTTTTTACATAGATTTTACATTCTTTTTATACAAACTGAGTCGATTCTTTGTGGGTTAGGATGGACTAGACCCACGGATGGACAGGACGAAATTGACTCATAAAATTACGCTTAAGAAGAATATATATACTACTCTATACTTGGAACGCTTATTTATAGTCATTATAAACCTTTAAGTAAAAATTGTGTGTAGATAGATACTATTGCATTCATAAAAAATCATTCATGTAGATAGACAAATTATTAAAATGAAAATATAACAGTAATAGAAATATTGTTTTGGTTCTAAATTAATGTCATAGGTGCAGGGGTGATCAGTGAAGATTTCTGCTTCAAAAACTCATTTTCGTCAAAATTGTAGATAGGCAGTATTGAATATAAGCCCTCGATATATTTTTTTTCAAAATGTATTAATTGATGGACATTTATTTTTACGTATTTTTCAAGAAATAAAAATTGTTTTTAGAAAATATTTTGAAAAAAGTCCTTAAAAAAATTTATTAAAAAAACTAAAATATTTTAAATTTTTTTTTTTCAAAAAATGTTTTTTTTGAAATATATATTTTATTTATAAAAAAATTTAATTATAAATATATTACAAAACATTTTATTAATATATATATGTCGAGCAAGCATTATATAAGAAATAACACACAGGAACTACTTGTAAACTGAAAAAAATTCTTCCAATTACCAGTATTCATCAAATTGATGAATTCATTCATTGAATTAAAAAAAAAAAATTTTTTAATTGTTTTTAATTTTCAATATTTTTTTAAAATCAAATTTCAAAGTCTATTTACACATTTATGTATTTATAATTCTTATAAGTTTTATAATATTTAATTTCTAATTAAGCCAAGACTCAATTCCATCATATTGATGAACAAGTGCGCATCATATTGATGAATTTTGTTCATCAAATCACTTTTATTGAAATATCATAAATCTTATCAGAATTATAAGTACATAAATGTGCAATTGGAGACAATTTTAAGTTTGAATTTTGATGTTATAAAAAATATTGAAAATTAATACGATTTTAGTTCAATGAATGAAATCATCAATATAATGAATACTGGTTGTTGGTAGATTTTTTTTGTGTACTTTCAATAAATCATTTCTTTACATTTTTTTATTTATCATATTTTATATATTTATGATATTTCTACATTTTTGAATTAATAGTTATTTCTATATTTATATCGTATTAAAAATAAATTGTTTAATAATATTTTCAGAGTACCTATATTTTTTTATTTATTAAATAACTATGTCATAATCCTGTCTACTTCCCTAATCTTCCCATGATCAACCTCATTTCAACCGCTACTGATCCGCACCGTCCATACCGATCTGCACTTTAAAGATCTACAGATTGGGAATTGGGACTGACTACTGCGTCAGTCAGTCAGTCAGTCATCCAGCCAGACTGACTGCCTCAATTCCTGCTCTATTGGCATAAAGACCGACTTTTCGCGTTACTGTTCTTTTTGCATTTTATTCTTTTTTAGGCACACACACACACATTAAATGATCCTCCACGGATCTTGAGCATATTTTTCACATGTGTTGGATACATTTGTTTTATATCGTTTTTTTTTTTCGGCAACATGGTCCTCAAATGGATCACATCACTGCACTGGTTCTACGACGAGAAGAACTTGTTTGTGGTTCTGTGGTTCTTCCAAAGACTGAAGTTGCCTGCTGCTCTTGGCTGTTTTATTATTTGTGTATTTATTAGAAATACACGCTTTGAATTGAGGCATAAACAACTTTTGCAATTTGCATTTTCAAGGGCAAATAAATAAGATTTAGTATTGTTTCTTTAATATGTACTTTGGTAAATGTTTGTATTAGTTGGTGGTCTATGTCGTCTGTGGAAATGACAGTTTATTATTAATTTTGTTATTAATGGTATCCTTGTGTGAATTAAAAATCTTTGAAAACCTTTAATTAAAGTTCATATATTTAATATTCGCAATGCTTTACACAACGGAATTTATTTTGTACTTCTTGGAATTGCCTGAATTATGGTTGTATTGTAATAAAAAGTATAACATTTTTACTCAAAACACAATAAAACGTGGTTTAAATACACACAATGAAAATGGTATATTTCGTTCGTGTTTGCTTTAAGCAATGTGTAGTGTTCATTGTCAGATAACTTTGACAGAAATTTTAAAAATACATGTTTTTTTTTTCACTAAAAATATTTTGAAATTTAAAATTTTTATTAAAACATTATTATTATTTTTTTTTAAATTGAATTAGTAGCAAAATTTGGAGTTCTTAGAATATATCGACATTTTTTATTGGAATTTTGAATTAATAGTGAATATTTTTTTTTAGTGAAAAGTTGAATTTTTAGTAAAATTTTAATTTTATAGTGAACATTTTAATTTTGTTGTGAACAAATGAATTTTTATAGAAATATAAAGATTAGCTAAAATTAAAATTTCTTTCGATAATTAGGGGAAAGGTCCGTAGGTTGGACATAGTTTTGTATTTTGTCTATTACAATTTATATAAAAACAATTTAGTGTATTTATGTATATATAGATATATATTTTTAGTAAAAATTATATTAGTGGAAAATGAATTATTCGTAAATATTTGAGTTTTTATGCAAAATTCGAATTTAAATAGAAAATTTAAATTGTCAGTGAAAAGTTCAGAAAAAGTTTTAAGTGTAAAATTGAATTTCAATTGAAAATTATGATTTATACTGAAATTTCGAATTTTAAGTGAAGTTTTGAATTTTTAGGTAAATTAATGTTTCCCTTAAAAGTTCAATATTTTATTGAGAAAATTTGAAAATATTTAGTTAAATATTATTAATTATATTTCTAGTCAAAATTAAAATTTTAATTCTAGTAGAAATTTTAATTTTTATTAAAAATGTTGGTCATGGTCAGTCGAAATTTCAATCAAAAGTGCTCGATCATTACTCTCTTGAATGTTCTACTAGGTTACTTGGTTAATTACAGGTTGACCAGTTAAGGACAGTAGGAAATAGAAAAAAAAACAACAACGGCGTGTTTTTGAAGCTACATTCATGCCATTATAGTTGAATTGTTAGCGTGGAATAAGGACTTGACGTAGCCCCAGAGAAAATAATCAAGGGGTGTCAAGTCGTATGTTCGGGTGGCCAATAGATGAACGCTCGCCGTGAAATGACTTAGTCGCCAAATTTGTTCTTCACCATTTCGCGCGTTGCGTTGTCGAGCTCTGGCTACAGAAAATCGGTTAACATCACTCTATATCGAGGACCAATGACGGACTCCTTCTTCATTTCGTAAGAAATAAGGTACGATGATGCCAAAATGAAATGATAAACCTTACTAATTATTTTGACAGCTAGATGTCATTGGTAACTTTGACAACTACTGAAAAAATAACAATTGGAATAACTATCATTGCTATCTGAGCACCGTTATGGATATTATTCCATAACGGTTTAAACTTGTACTAGTGCCAGTGTACAGTGTTCACCAGGGATGATATTTGAAAATATCGATATTGTACCTTACGTAAAAGAATTGTACTAAATTGAACAAAATTTACCTTTTTTTTTAACAAATTTAAATATTTTTTTAATTAATTTACAAATACGAAGATCATACAAATTTTGCAATATATGTCGCCTTAAAATACATGTATTTAAAAAAAAATATATTTATTTGAAAATTATAAAAAATTTATAATAGATTATTTTAATAGATTTTAATAATTGAAATATCTGAAATAAATAAATAAAAAAATAGATCATCAACAAAAAAGGAAGAAATTTCATTTCATTCGAAAAACACAACATTTTTATATAAAAATTAAATAAAAATAGGTGTAGGGTAAAATGTTGCTTTTTTTTCTCTATTCCGAAAGAAAAAAAATCTCGTAAATGATTTAAATTTAAAAAATCATAATTTCAATAACAGATTTTTAATTAAATAAAAAAAGAAAAATTAAGTGATATCTTTTTATACTTGGTGTAACAATAATTTAAATGAAAATAGTCATTAAAACCTCAAAAATGTCCTTTAAGCTCTTTGTGCAATATCACAGGATCACTTTTTTTTGGGTTTTAAAAGCTTCTTCTCAGTTTTAAAGGTCCTTGTTTCAGAAAGTCGACGCGAAGCGAAACATTTTAAGATTTTTGGTTTTTGAATCAGTCTAGTGTTCACCTATTGGACACTGTACAGTATTCACCGAATTTTGTATCATTGTAACCACTTAATATTTTGAGTTCGATTGTTCAATACGAAACAGAAATTAAATGTATTTGGAACAATATTTCGTTTAAAATGCCGAAATATGGTTCCTTGGGTATGATTCATAGTTTATATTAAATAATATTAGTCCACACAATTTGTATTTCAGAAATAGTTCACATTGTATCATGTATGTAGCAAATAAGATTAATGAATTAATGCAGAATTCCAAAAATCATTTATCAGTTTTTTTATGAAATATCATATATTAGTTTCTTTTATACGATACATAGCAACCTGTACCATATTTGTCAACATACCTACCTATCTGACTCATATGAACAACAGTTTTTGCTCGTCTGTTTTATGCAATTATTACATATTTCATTACTTAGATCATTTTAAACAAGTCCTACTGTTCCAACAAAGGAAACCAATAATAGCACCAACCACCAGCAGCACACATTAAATGAACCAGTGAAATTATGATGATCCCCAAAGTGATGAGTGTTGCCACATTTCGATTCATTTATATTTTTTGTTTCTTAAACCTTTTATATACTTTTGTTTTGCACTGCAATGTGTGAACATTTTTTGCACCAAAGAGTCTGAATGGCACTGCAGGCAACCATCAACCGATCGATGTTGTTCGGGGTTCGGTACAGGCCAGTCAAGTCCAGCATTGAATCTCAACCAAGTGATGCAAGTAAAAATTCACAAATGATGACTCAACAAATTGCGAAGAAAAAAAAGATGCTAAAGAGAGAATTTGTTGTTCGGGTAGTTGTTGCATTTTCATTCCAGTTGAATACATGTTCGCGGCACAAGACACTAAATTGCATCCTAATACTTAACGACATGTTGTAAAATATGCATTTTTATGCTGCCGTTTTTTCACATTTAACTTCGTCGAATGGGTTTCGTTCAACTGGTGCCTGGTATCCGTGATTGGTTGGCCCATTGGTGTTGGAACCCGATAATGGAGATGACAAAGCAGCGTAGGATATGGTTGCAATAATGTTGAAAGGATCACATTTAAATTCAGCAAAATTGCATTTCAGACTTGTAGCAGGTTGTGTAGTTAGTTGGTGATAGCTGAATTTATAGGTAATGTAGTTGGTGTAGTTAATGGTTTGGTGTGAAATGTATTGTCACGTACCAAAAATAAATTCCAATAAACTTATGTGAGTTTGTGTCACACTATTTTCGAAATTTAATGCATATTAGTATTTTTTAAGAGTTGGTGAAGTAGCGTGCAGCAGATTCGAATTAGATTCAGGCACAGAAAATTTAAACAAAAATTAATTTGAATAATTTACAATTTGAAGAATCGAACTATGACCCCTAAAAATTCAAATAAACTAATTCGAACTTATTTTATTTTAAACCCACTTTCTGTATTTATTTAAAATTACTTCACATTCGTTTCGAAATACAGAAAGAGGCACTTAATTTCTTCGAATACTTGAATTTTTCATTAAAATTCCAATGTTTCAAAGAATATTGAGATATTTTCGGTAATATGTAATTTTATACAGGACTAATTTCATTTCATAGGTCCAGTATTATTGAAGACATATCGTCACTGTAATGCCAAAGGGGCGAATGTGCATTTTTAAAAATGTTGGGAAATCAAATTATAAAGTTTGAAGTGTTTATTTTGAAAGCACATATCAAATGGCATCAATTTTTCGAATAGTTCATATTTGAAAAAAAAAATGTTTGACAAATTATTTTTAAATAATGCCACAAATCGACAGGTGCGTGAAAAACAAACAATTAATGCCTTTACACCACTGTTTTATGTTGTACCAATAAAAACTTATCGCTTGCAAATATCAAAATTCAAAAAATTTAAAATCTTGTTATTCTAAAAGGGCGAATATTTTCGTTTTTTTGACATAACATATGATTGGTACTAGATAAAATAGTACTGTGAAGCAATTAATTGTTTGTTTGTAAAGCACCTATCAAATGGCAGCATTATTTCAAAATAATTTTTCGAATTTAAAAAAAATAAATATTGCCGGCAACCGATAGGTGCTTTAAAAATAATCAATTCAAGCCGTTAAAACAGTACTATATCTTGTTTCAATAAAAAGTTCTGTTAAACAAACTAAAAGATTCGACGTTTTGGCATGACAAGATTTAAAAATTTTCAAATTCGCTCTTTTAGTTTTGTCTTTTGTGGCTAGAAATATCCAACAAAACCACACACAATTTTGGCACAATATACTTGAAAAAAAAACTACATTCAAATATGTAAAAAAACGCAAATGTCAAAAATTACACATTCGCCCCTTTGGCATGATAGTGACGATATAATAAAAGAGTTTTTATTATCACCCTTTAATACAAATTGAATTATATACGTGAAACTTTAGACAATCCACTTAAGAAAAATTGTAAAACTCAGTTGATTTCGAACACTTTAACTTTGTACCTTAAATATTAAAACACCGAAATATAAAAACAACAAGTACACAAATAACTACATCAACAACATTAGAACAATTAGAACAACACTTAGTAACAACATTTAGTAACTATAAATCATCCAACGTTGTACTTACTTTCGATGAGATTAGGGTGAGGGTGGGCGATGATTCCTGAAATTTTAATGAAATGAATTTGAATATAATTTTGAATTTTACTAGAACCATGTTTTAAATATAAATAACACTTAAATTATATTTTCTTTTATATTTTATAATGGTGCTATTAATAACACAGTGCAACAAATGTGTAACTCCCATCTTCCGATTTACCGATTTCAAACTAGATGTCTACGAAAAAAAAAAACTAAATACGTCATTATTTGTAGAATGTCGGAATCCATAAGAATATTAAATTTGTATTTAATAATTCGAAAATTTTGTCAACTGTGCATGCAACGTAGTAAACAAAATACAAAAATTATTGTGTTTTTTTATTATTCTGTTTAATGGATGGATCTGAGCAAAATTTGTTATTTGAAGACCCAACCTCAGTTTTTATGGGGAACATATTTGCCGAATAGAGTATAATGGTTTTCTCAAGCATTCACGCGGTATGTCAAAATTTCTAATTACTAGGGTTAAAACTCGAAAAACATGGGTTCTAGAAATGCATTGGGTTGATGGTGTCAAAGTAAAAATGATGCGCCTATTAATGATAAACAACATTACTAAAGAAACTATAACTTTATCTATAGAAATTAAATTATTTTTGGTACTGTCTTTAAACAACCTAATTGTTCATATTTGATCCCAAATTGTAAGGAACCAAGAGCCGATAGAGTAAAACGGACTTCAGATTCAGTAACAGCCACCCGATGACACCCTAAAATCGTTATTAAATCGGAAGATGGTATTTTTGTGGCACTGTGTAATTGATTAAACATTTTCTCAAAGTGTCACGACCTCAACTAGCTTTCTATAAGATTTATATATAAAAACAAATCTTGTTTACCAAATTTAGAAATAGTTTTTTTTCACTTTTAGTATTATATAGCATCAGTTAAAGTAGTAGTTCTTGCTAATTTCGTAGTTATGCTAATCAAAACGCAAAGTTTTTTCGTTTTATTCGATAATTTGAGTTATTAAGCTTAAACATTTCTTTCTTTTATTCATTTATTCTTTACTGCAGTCTTTTGGTTTTTGCTGTCTTTTAGTTAGTAACACTTTTGTTCATATTATTTTAAGGTAATTTCTTTGGCATGAAGTTCATTGTACTCCAATGTCTGTGGGTCGCTGCCAGCAGCATGCGTAACATGTTGATTTAGTTGCTTTGGTTTTCAGTTTGGTCAAAAAGATGATGACACGCAAGAAATATTAAGCACACTTTTTATTTTTGCTTAATATTTTATAAAAACATTAAATAAAATATTATGGAAAAATCAAAGTTACAAATTCAATAATTTTCATTTTAAAATCAGTTTTTTTTATAACAAAATCGATTCAATCAATACATTCGAAAATATTATGAAAAATATTTCGGAATGAATAAAATCGATTTTATAAACACTACATAATATCTTAAGGACAATTATATTTAATTCAATTTGATCATTTAGGTTCAGTTTTAAATAGAACTAAAGTTTAAACTAAGTTTAAACAAAAGATAAGTTTAGACTAACTTTAAACTTGCACTGATAAACTGAACCTTCAACAAAAAAAGAAACGGCGAACACATAATGCATTCTTGATTAAATTATAAGATTATTTATTTAATGGTACGATGAATAGGGGAGACCGGGGCTAAGTCAACATTTTGCTATAATACGCGAATGGGATTTCAGATCAATTTCAAATTGATACTGTACACTTAAAATTAGGTGTCACTGTTACCAAAGAAGAGAAATCCATTTTGAGCTGGAACTTCAATTTTTATGTAATGAAATTTGACTCCAAAAGTTGGATATTGATAACGCAGCACACTTGTACTTGCCATTAAAGTTTTGATTATTTATATATTTTGTTGTGAGTTTTATGTAGTAAGGGGTTTACTTATCATGTCGTGTTGATTTTTATTTTATTTTTTATGTAGTAAGGGGTTTACTTATCATGTCGTGTTGATTTTTATTTTATTTTTCCATTCAATTCGCATTTTTATGCCAATAATATCAGACTAAGTCTCGTGGGGTAAAGTCGACACATAAGACTTTGGTCAAAGTAGATTCCGCGAAAATACAATTTATGAAACTTTTTGTTATATGAGTTTTACAAAATAGTCCATTCTTATAATAAAAGAAGACTTCTCAATCATTTGACCATGATTTAAGAAGTTATTGCAAAAAATAGATAAAATGTAAATAATATGAATGATGGTCAAACAATTTCGCGGGACCGAAATAAAACAACACGAATAGTTTTATCTTGGAATATATAATTCAATCATATTGAAAAATATCAGCAAAAATATGCATTTGCGGGAAAAGTGGGTAGTGTTGATTTTACCCCAGCCTATTTTCAGAAGCAGGTTTGAGGTTGTGTCGCATTTGCATTTGTTTCGTGGAAACTAAATATTGCAGATCTTTACAGCTTATGGAATATTTTTAGCTAATGAATCAATCGATCCAACTGTATTATTATTTTTGTCCTATGTCAAAGTTAGCATTAGCCCCGGTCTCCCCTAGCATCCGATCGTTTTTATAACAAATACAAATTAGAGTTAGTTAAATTTTAAAAAAAGTTCAAGAAAAATTGACAAAAAAAAATGTTTTACTACAAACTTAAATATTCACTAAAAATTCAATTTTTCACTAAAAAAAAATTCAAATTTTCACTATAAATTAAATTTTTCACTGAAAAACCAATTTTTCACTGAAAATTCAAGTTTTCACCAAAAATTTAATTTTTCACTAAAAATTCAATTTTTAACTAAAAATTCAATTTTTCACTAAAAATTCAATTTTTCACTAAAAATTTAATTTTTCACTAAAAATTTAATTTTTCACTAAAAATTCAATTTTTCACTAAAAACTCAATTTATCACTAAAAATTGAAATTATCACTAAAAATTCAATTTTTCACTAAAAATTCAATTTTTCACTAAAAATTCAATTTTTCACTAAAAATTCAATTGTTCACTAAAAATTCAATTTTTCACTAAAAATTTCAATTTATCACTAAAAAAATTCAATTTATCACTAAAAATTCCAATTTTCACTAAAAATTCAATTTTGCACTAAAAAATATTTTTTTTATTTCAAATTCAAATTTTCACTAAAAAAATTCAATTTTTCACTAAAAATTCAAATGTTGACTAAAAATTCAAATTTTCACTAAAAATTAAATTTTTAACTAATAATTAAGTTTTTCCACTAAAAATTCAAATTTTCACTAAAAATTAAATTTTTCACTAAAAATTTAATTTTTCACTAAAAATTCAATTTTTCACTAAAAATTCAATTTTTCACTAAAAATTAAATTTTTCACTAAAAATTAAATTTTTCACTAAAAATTCAATTTTTCACTAAAAATTCAATTTTTCACTAAAAATTCAATTTTTCACTAAAAATTCAATTTTTCACTAAAAATTCAATTTTTCACTAAAAATTCAATTTTTCACTAAAAATTCAATTTTTCACTAAAAATTCAATTTTTCACTAAAAATTCAATTTTTCACTAAAAATTCAATTTTTCACTAAAATTTCAATTTTTCACTAAAATTTCAATTTTTCACTAAAAATTAAAATTTTCACTAAAAATTCAAATTTTCACTAAAAATTCAAATTTTCACTAAAAATTCAAATTTTCACTAAAAATTCAAATTTTCACTAAAAATTCAATTTTTTACTAAAAATTCAATTTTTCACTAAAAATTCAATTTTTCACTAAAAATTCAATTATTCACTAAAAATTCAATTTTTCACTAAAAATTTAATTTTTCACTAAAAATTTAATTTTTCACTAAAAATTTAATTTTTCACTAAAAATTCAATTTTTCACTAAAAATTTAATTTTTCACTAAAAATTTAATTTTTCACTAAAAATTTAATTTTTCACTAAAAATTTAATTTTTCACTAAAAATTCAATTTTTCACTAAAAATTCAAATTTTCACTAAAATTCAAATTCTTACTAAAAATTCAATTTTTCAGTAAATTTTCAAATTTTCACTAACTAAAAATTATTTAGACCAATACATAATATATATATGGTAATTTCAAAATTGTTAAAATATCGTTTAGTCTGATAATACTAAACTGTCAATTCAGGATCTAATTGGAAATATTTTTAAAAAAATAAAAGTTGTACATAACAATTTAAAATTATTTGTGTTTTCTTTGTTTAAATTGAATTCAATCGAAAACAGTTTTTTAAAACAAAAACTGCATTTGTCTAATTTTCCCTTTACAACACCAATATATGGTCTATTAAGTTGTATTTCAAATGATATTCCGTTTTTTCCATATCATATTTTTCAATCTCAACCAATTACATTGTTGTCGAACGTGTTAAAAATTTAATTACCACATTTTGACATGCCACACATTTAGGTACAGATTGCAATCGCCGACACAAAGACATTCCCGACATGCTGCAAAGTCATGCTCTTACGGTTAGGATACGGTACGGTGCAGAACGCCTTCACCAAGTGTACGAATTTCCCGAAACAGTTGCATGCATTTTGCATTGTGTGCCATAGTTGTCTGATAATCCTCAATTTGAGTTTATCACACATGTTGTATCTGGTGCAGCATAGCATTGTGCATCATATTATTCGCTAAAGAACTGAACTAGTGCAAGTGAACTAGTTACAACAGACATACGCTACGTGTGCACAATGCTCATAGTTTATATCCTTTGTGTGCTACTACTATTCCTGCTGCTCATGTGTCCTTGCTTCTTCTGATCTTTGACAAGTACGACGCGCGTACGTGATACTAACCTAAAGATAAGGTTTTACTTGTCTGCTCTCCCCTATTGCTCTATCTACTTACTATGTGGATATTTGTATAAAATTCCTTTGACTTGCTTCGTGGAAATACCTACTATGTCGACGGCTAACAACTACAATTTGACACAATTCGATAGTGCAATTTTTCGATGCTACAGCATCGCATCGTGGTTCCTTGATAATCCTTTGAAATGTTGTCATTGTTCGTTGCACGTTCGAATGGAATAATAGTATGGCAGCGGTTATTTTTTTTATCGAATACCTTAGAAATTTGGTTCTAATTTTAGTAATTTTTCAAAGAATCGTTTTATCATTTTAAATCGAATATAAAACATAGAAATAACTCCTTTGATACATTTTATGGAATAAAGATTTGAAATAAGGTATAAAAAATATAAATTTGGCAATGATTCTTCTCGATTCATACCCACATTCTGTATTTCGTCGACGATCGTAAAAACAAACATTTGACGTCAAAATTACGTCACACGAATTTGGATTTTATGTTAAATATGTAAAACGCATTCATTTTTAAATATTACGACACTCTCGTCTATTTGTCTTTCGTTTCAAAATACAGAAAATGGAACTTAGTTTGAATAAATTACACTGTTTTACAAATTCTTAAGAATTTTGGATACAAAATATCTCACCTATATTTTTGAATAGGCATGAAAAAACAATGAATATCCCCATTTACAGAATATGTATAACACTTCGAATTTCATTTCTTAATTTCCACTTAATTGTTCTAACTCGCATTTTCCTACCTTAAGTTAGTTATGTAATCAACATCTACGTAAATTATTTCAAAACTGTATAACTTTTATAGGATCCAACACATTTAGCTTCAAAAAAAATGTAAGTTTATTAAAATCGGTTTATAAAAATCTGAGATATAAATCGTTATCCCTAGTAGAAATTTACCCTATTAGGGTAGACATGATCATGTCCAGATCATGTTCGTCATGTAACTGATCGGCTTTTGTCAAGGAAAAAATTCCATTATCAGTTCCCTATCAAGACATTATTACAATTTCTACTAGGGATACGACAAAAAATTCGAATTTGTATTGATTTTTCAATTATAGTGTTTTGGTCAATTATGTTCTTAATAGTTTCGGACAAATTTATCCTGAGATACAGTGGTCCCATGTTACCAAAAATTGACAAAAAATCACTTTGGTATGGTTGTTCATATTAAAATATCTATTTATCCAGATATGATATAAACCCATTCGAGGTGTCATTTTAAAGCTAATAAAATAGACTAATAAAATAGACTTCAGCTTATGGTTAGTGCATTGGACTGCGAGCCGAAATGTCCTAGGTTGGACTGGGGCTAACAACATCTTTTCATAGAAAAACTTTCTATACCGCGCTATCTTTTGGTAGTAAATGGCAAACCTACGAGAGTAAAAAGAAAAGAACCTGCTGTTCGTATTCGGCATTAAACTGTAGGTCCCACCACTTTGAGTACAAAATATAACACGCACAGCTCAAAATGGTGAGAGAGCTCGGACTAAGTTTTTATAGGACTCTAGCGCCAAACGATTATTTAAAATAGGCTTTTGGAATATTTAAATTGTATTTCCTTTACCTAAACATGTGGTCAGTGGTAATGTTCCTTCAAATTATATGTCCTTTAAAAGGTATTTTGACGGAGTCATTTAAGAACATTTTGAAAGTAGGTGTAATGAAGTTAGTAACCATATATGTAATAATATATGAAAATATTGAACCTCCAGAGGGTTGTTTAATTAAAGCTCATTTCGTCAAATTAAATTTGTAAAAAAGTGTCGCCTTTAGATTTTATTGTTATATCGACGTCTCTTACGAAAACTGGCATATTTAAATTTTTTTGTATGGTAAGATATGAGGTATTTATACACCCAGAAAAAAATACTATATAAATAATAGTTTTTTACTATTAAAAATAGTCAATAGGAAACATTATTATTTTAATCGGAAAATACCATTAAATACTAGAATATACCATGACATTGCCATTGAGTTTATATGAAAAGATTTATTTTTTGTATACTATTAAATCAATCATTGTCCTATTGACCAATGTTAATGGGATTTGAGGGAATTTTTTCCTGGGTGTACAAAAAGTAAACGAATCACAAATCACAGTCGACTGATCAAACCTATTTTAAATATCAAGTAACATAGGTATACAAGGTATGAGTTTATTCGATCTAGTTCATCAAGTTTTTCTGTAATCGTGATTTCAAAAGGAACACGTTTTTTAGAAACTAACAAACGAAACCTCTTAGCCGATGCCCTTTTTCATGCAATACATAGTGTTGATCGTAAACTTGGAATCAAATATATCGGTACAAAACGACGTAGAGATATTCTTCCACAAACGTATCGTGCGACTGATCAACGGATTTTCTCTGTAATACATGCTTCGGTGGAGAACCAAGTGAACTAAGAGGAAATGAAATTGGTTCGAAGTCCGAGTAGATCAAGAGAACACATTACCTAGTAGAATCAGTAATATTTTTAAAATTGGTTGGCCTACATACAAAAAAATTGTTCGGAAAGTCCAGTCCTAAATTGAAAGATTATCTCGTTAAAGTGTCAGAATCAAAAAAAAAAAATTAACCCCCAAATTGAGCTATGTATAAGTAAAAAAATGAGACGTCACTCATCGAAGGTGACCTCGAAATGGAAGAAATGGGAGAAACCGCTGAGACATTTTCAACGGTATATAAAACTTAATGATCGGACATCAAATAACAAATCTATAACAAAAAACGCGGTTTCTTGGGAATTCCAAAAATAATATATATTTCTGTCACTTTAACGACATAAAATATCATTTTAGCGGGCAGATTTTCAACCCGGTCGAAAGTCAGCAGGAATTAAGTTTGTTTTACACCGTTTTAGAAAAGTGAGTAACTTTGCAGCTTTTATCAAGACATCAACTACATGATCATTTCAACTGAGGTCCCATTGAATAGATATGCCCAGAACGTCAAGAGAGTCTGACTCCGCAATATCTACAGCGCCCATATTTAGTGAAGGTAGGGATGAATTCATTCTGTCAGAAAAACAGACATCGCTAAAACGACTCATAAGGTGATGCCGATCCAAATATATAGTATTCCCTATCAGTCTCTGGATGCTACAAATATGTGACCAGAATTATATTCACAAATTTCAAAATATGGTATAAAAAATACACATATCAGCTCCTTATTATGCTGATCCAAATATATAGTATTCCCTATCAGTCACTGGATGCTACAAACATGTGACCAGAATTATATTCACAAATTTCAAAATATGGTATAAAAAATACACAATCAGCTCTTTATTATGGTCTAGCTCTTTTCCTACACAAAAAAAATAATCAACGTAAACCGATATTAATTTCATTAATTACTCAATCCAGCAATGAACTTCATTTATTAAATGAAAACATTTGCTATTCTTCGTTAATTCAACAATTCCGTTTGCTAATATGAATATTTGTACGTCAATGCAGAAAATAATTTAGTCGGCGTTTAGTTTTAGAAAATATATAATTTCTAAAACTGCGCCGACTAATTAAATAATTAGCTAGATTGACGTACAAATATTAATATTAGCAAACAGAATTGCTGAATAAACGGAGAATAGCAAATGTTTTAATTAAATTAGTATATATCATTACTGGATTGATTAATGAATGCAATTAATGTCAATTGCTATATTTACGTCGATTATTTGTTCTGTGTACTAAGGCAATAAGTTGAAATTCAAATCAGTAATCGAAAAATACTGAAGTATTTTCATAGATTTATTTATAAGAAGAATTAAATTATGAATCAATATAATACAAATTTGGCAAGAATTTAGAAGAAAGTAACATTACATTATTTGCTATTTATATTCTACCATATCCTTGTGTTAATCAAAAAAAAAAAACTTATGGAACTAAAGTTTAATACATTTACTATTACGTATATTGCTCTATGGGCATGAGATTGAAAGAAGTACAGGAATTATACAGAAGAGAAGAAAATAAATTTTTACAAATTATATAAAACTTAAATTTAAAATATATGCAGCAAAAATATTGTTACAACTACTATACTATTCCATTTAACGATGCTGCACACTTACTGCAACGATGCTAATATATGTAGGCACAGAATCAAATAATATATAATACCATTGGCTCCACTAAATCAATAGATACCATGTCGAACAAAAGGCTAAGACGTTGGTAATGCGCAAGCAAACCAGCAGATACAATTGCATACATGGTCTATACAAGCTAACAAACCAATAGGTAACTACAAATACTTACTACACAAAAATAAAATACATAAAGGTAAAAACACAAAACGACCGAGTAGGAGGATGACAAAAACCCTATACATATTGAGAATCAACTAAAAATAATACAAATAAAAAACGATAAATCTTGTAGGTGAAAGATATAAAAATACCAACGAAAGAAATCCAACTATATAGGTATGGATAAAAGAGACATGTACCCTAATAATACACAAAAAATAAAGAAAATACTAAAAGAAAGGGGGAACAATTTTTCCACATTCAGCTGGCTAGTGAAATAAATTAGTCGCAGTGAGAATATTACAAGAGATGCACCGCAGATAAAACTATAAAATAAATGCAGCGTCTTTTTCTTCTTTTCCGTACTAATATTTTTATAATACATCAGACGGACGGATCAGTCAGATAGACATACCGCGACATACGTTTTATGGAACGGGCGGCTAAATATGGTATGAGCTGTCGCCCGAAAGGGATCGAGCGCTCGATCAAATTATGTAAATTTGCTTTACTTAGTAATGTGTTAGATACAGTGAACATAGATTGATAGTTACACTGCTAAAATTTGATGATGGGAACAAAATTGAATTTAATGTGTGTTATTTTCGAATTTTATAATGAGTTTAATGAAATTTTGTTTAACCTGTTTGCAATAGAAAATTAGTCATACTTTATAAATTCACGTTTGAATTCAATACTGTACATTGAGCCTTGAACAATTCAGTACAGTACAGTATTAATGTTGTGTTATATACAGGCATGATTACTTAGTTCATAATTCAGTGCTGATTTATTAAATTTATAGACCTTAAAACTGAGGCTTCAATTCAGAAGAGAATTTAAATTTAAATAATTTTTAAATTTTGAAAACATCTTTGAAGTATTTAGGTCCGATATAAGATCCGATCAAAACTCTGATGAATTTTTTAAAAACTAATATATTATATAATGTGTTTATTTGGTTAAACTATTCAAAAAAGGTTTCAGGAGTTTTCAAGAATGGGTAGAATGGACTGATAGGAATTCAGTTTAGAACAAACCTTATATTTTCTGCTATGTTTTTACTTTATGTATAAAAATTATGTCTGTTCTATAGAGAATTAATCACAAACCATGAATGGAAAATGTTCATCGTATTACACAGCACAAAAAAAAAAATATCCGCGATCTAAGTATGATTTTCCAATGGATGTCAAGATTCTAATCACTACCTCATACCCCTAGTAGAAATTTACCCGATGCGCCATCGGGAAATGATCGGGTTTACGTTGGGTAAGCTCTATTAGAGAAAATATGATCATTGCCTTTGCATGCCCTTATCATGCTTACCATAGCAGGGTTTACATTATCTAAATAGTCAATGTTCCCGATCATAGCTACATTATTTGTTCCTCATAACGAAATTAGCATCAGACAATGATTGAAATTTAATAAGAGAAATCCTATTATGCTCGGGCTCTGACAAGGCAATTGTCGGGTAAATAATAAAATGGGGAATTGTCCGATCAGTACATGATCATGGCCTGAGGTCAGTACATGATCAGGACACTGCGTTACAAGGACATTATTGGCCTCGTCATATCCCGATCATCTCAAATAATGACATGATCACTTCATGACCATGGCCCTACCAAAATTTCTACTAGGGACTCACTTTTTTCCGACTGACAATACTCGTGTTTTTTTACATTTTTTGGTCTTTCACTTTTTACAAATTTAAGTTTTTGATCACATTTCTTTTGTATGTTATTGAAAATACTTCAGCTAATATTTTGAAATAAACCACATAAAATACGGATTGATTTCACCAAAGTTATGACCAGCCAAACGTAAAAAATATGAATTTTCAGGTTCTCTATTATTTATTGCATAACATCTATGATTTTCATTCAAAAATTCAAAAATTTACCTCTTTTGTTCGATATAAAACATAAGCAGTAAAATATTTTATATAATTTTATAAATATTAAAATTTAGTAGGTGATCTTTATTTGACTATATTGTAGGATACTGAGGCAACCCCATGGAATGTAAAACATACAAAGCTGTTTAAGGTTTTTTTGAAATTTCTATGGATTATTGATCTGAAGACTTAAAGATTGATTTATAAAAATAAAGTAAGAGGAATCATATAATTATGGATTTAGTTTCACATATAATATAAGCTGTGTTTTTTTCATAATTTAAATTTGAGCTAGAACAAATTTTATACGCAAAACAAAAATAATTTGAGCTAGATAAATCAAAATTGTTTTTGTTTTGCGTACAAAATTTGTTCTGGCTCAAATTTAAATTATGAGAAAAACATACATTTATTGAATTATAAAATCTGTATATGTTATGCAATAAATAATAGGTACACCTTAAAATTTATATTTTTGTGTTTGACTGGCTAAAACTTTGGTCAGATCAATCCGAATTTCATGTGGTTTATTTCAAAATATTAGGTAAAGTATTAACAATGCAATACAAATGAAATGTTATAAAAAAATTTAAATCTGTGAAAAATTGAAGAATAAAATATGTAGAAAAACACGAGAATTGCCATATATTTGTATTACATAATAACTCAAAAACTGGAGGCAATCTGAAAAAACTGAGTATGAAGTCGTCATTAGAATCTTGAGGTTCATCGGAAAATCACACTAAGATCGTGGATAAATACAAAAGGCTTCAATTAGTTGTCTAGTGTTTTCATCTTGTCAGAACTCAATAAGCTTCTTGGCTGTGACGAATTTCTGTTACTGATTTTCAATTTTTTTATTTGGTTACGTCTTTCAGCTTTTGCTTTTAATTTTTTTTTTGAAATTGACTTTATTTGTTGCTATAATTTTTTGTGGATTGTTTGCTTTTGTTTTTGTGTTTTAAATTTGTTTTTGTGCGTCTTTGGTATTTTTTGCGATATTGATTTCTGATTTTGTTTTTTTGCTTTTTTTTTTTGTTTTGATTTTGTGTTTTTGCTTTTGTTTGTTTTGATTTTGTGTTTTTGCTTTTGTTTTGTGTCTTCTTCCCTATGGCGAATTTCTATTATGGATTTTAATTTTTTTAATTTGTTGTTTCTTTATGCTTTGGCTTTTAATTTTTTTTTTTCATTTCATTTGTTGCTTTAATTTTTTGTTTATTGTTTGCTTTTGTTTTTGTGCTTTAAATTTGGTTTTGTGCTTCTTTGGTATTTGATATTTTTTGCGATATTGATTTCTGATTTTGTTTTTGTGTTTTTGTTTTTTTTTTGGTTTTGATTTTGTGATTTTATCTTTTGTTTTTGTATTTTTGTGTTTTTACTTTGGTGTGTTTTGATTTTGTTTTGATTTTGTGTTTTTGCTTTTGTTTTGTATCTTCTTCCCTACGACGTATTTCTATTACGGAATTTAATTTTTTTTTATTTGTTGCTTCTTTATGCTTTTGCTTTTAATTTTTTTTTTTTAAATTTCATATGTTGCTTTAATTTTTTGTGGATTGTTTGCTTTTGTTTTTGTGCTTTAAATTTGGTTTTGTGCGTCTTTAGTATTTGATATTTTTTGCGATATTGATTTCTGATTTTGTTTTTGTGTTTTTGCTTTTTTTTTGGTTTTGATTTTGTGTTTTTTTTTATCTTTCGTTTTTATATTTTTGTGTTTTTGCTTTTGTGTGTTTAGATTTTGTTTTTTATTTTTGTTTTGATTTTGTGTTTTTGCTTTTGTTTTGTGTCTTTGCTTTTATTTTTGTATTTTTGTTGTTTTTTGTTTTATTCTGTGTGTTTGCTTTTGTTTTAGCATTTTATGTATTTGCATTTTTTGTTTGGTGCTTTCGTTTTTTTTATTTTGCTTTTCTTTTTGTGTTTTAGCTTTTGATTTGTTTTGTGATTTTATTTTTGTTTTTGCTTTTGTTTTTAGGTTTTGTTTTTGTGTATTTGATTTTGATTTTTTTTTTATTTTTTTTTTCATTAGTTTGCTGTTGTTCTTGTGTTTTTGCTAATTTTTTGTTTTGTGCTTTTACCTTTGTATTTGTGTTTTGAATTTGTAATTTTGTTTTAGGTGCTGGTGTAAGTGCCGAGTTATGTCGTACTCAAGATTTAGGTATGTAGTATGGCAGGTGCCTCGCCTCTTTGTCCAATCCCGCCCACATATATCCTATGTTACCCTTCGGACTCCTTAGTATTCTGGTTCAAAATTTAAAACGGTTCAGCGGTTTAGGCGAGATACTAAAACAAACAGACTGACTGACTGACTGACTGACTGACTGACTGACTGACTGACTGACTAACTGACTGACCGACAGACAAACGGACCAAGAGTTTTATATATATAGATAGATTTTAAATATAAAAAAACCTATTTGATTTTAACTAGTTTTTAATTTAATATCAAATATATTTAAAATCTGCACAAAAACTAAACGATATCAAAATATGAAACAGATATTAATAAAAAATTACGAATTTGTTCATTAATATGATGAATTTTTCATTATGTACGGTCATAAAGCACATCATAATTTCTATTTCTTTGTAAGATTGATAGGGAAAATAATTTTGGAATTTTAGAAATAAAGGCGCATAATCATAGGCAATCTAAAGTCGTATTAAAATCAGCTTTTTGCCTTTGTATTCTATACAAAATTTGTTAATTCTAATTTTAAAGTTGACTTTTAATTGTACATGATCAAAATATGATGATCAAAATTTTTAAAAAATACAATTTCGATCTTAATTGTAAAAAATTATAAGGTTCCTTTTTGTAAATATAAATATAATTAATTATAGTAAAATTTGAATTTTTTTATATATTTAGTTTTAAAATCATTTAAAATAGTAACAACAATATACAAAAGCTTCTCCCAGTGTCGAATCCCATAATAGCTCCAAAAATAAAACGAACACAGTACGTTATCCCGCCGAATACTCGACTTCAATAAATGAAATCTATGGGAAGCAAGATTTTTTTTTATTACTTTGTGACATTAAAGCAATACGCAGATTGCTTTGGTCCAAAAACATTAGTTGATTTTTCAGTTGTCTCTTCACCTTCTCCTGTTTGCCCTATTCCCATACATTTTCACATTAGATTAGTTTCAACTGTACTACATATGGCTGTGACTTTGAAAGGTACTGAAGCATAAATGAAGCTACATATGCGCTGTGATGATTGTATGCAGCTGTGATTGTATGCGTTCGTTCGATAGTATCTAAATTGATCGAATTTGGAGACATACTCACAGCGATGCGATGCCCCGGCGACTTATGATCTGGCTGCAGGTAGAAATGCGACCTCTTTTTAGATGAGAAGAATAACGAACCAAACACAAAAAAAATCTCTTAGTAATTATTAAAATCGCCGCTTCAGCAGGCACAATTTTATTTATAATTTTTTTTTTCATTAGGTTTTTTTTATGTGTTTTCTTTAATTAAAGTGGAAACATTTTTTGTGAGAATTTTGTTGCTTGCACTGGGTTTTATACTAAACGTCTCTAATGATGTTCAATATTCGATTAGGTCATAAATTAAGATTCGTCGCGCACATTTGAAACTTGCCGGTAAACTGGTGTAAGTAGAATTCTGTTACTTATGTTTTTGGGCAGGTAAAGATGAATTTTTTAATTGTGAATTTTATAAAATTTTAATGAAATTTATGATTTGAAAAGAACAGCAATTCTTTTTTTTTGTTATATTTTCAACCGAATAATATAAATATAATTACAGCAATTAAATATTCGATTATAAAGCTTTTGTGTTTAAATTTTTTTTTCAGATGAATAAAAAATATGTTTTGTTCTTTTCTGAATTAACTATAGTTTTCCATTAATATCAATTATTAATATTTTTAAAAATAGTTAAGTATTTATATTATTGGTTATAAAATGCATATTAGTTTTAAACCTCCATGGGAAAGAGTCGTTTTTTTCAAACAAATATATAAAGTATTTGATTAAAAGTTAAATTTGGGATATTCTATTTTAAATTTAAAAAGGAAAATGCAAAATTTTGGAACCCTGACCTTGATGGTTACCGAAATATGGCGGCTTGTACAGTAAAAAATAACAATATGGTAGGTTAACTTAAGTGCGTTTATCATAGGAGGTCAGTTGAAGTATCGTTTGAAAGCTATTAATATGGCAATTAATATGGCGTATTCCTAAATGTTGAAGATCATTATTAAACGATTTAGATATTAAGAAGTTATATCTCCCAGTTGTCAAACCTCCCCCTTTCAGGAGGGTTGTCATTCTTTTACATCGTTGGTCCCCCGTGCTACGAAAGGCTTTCTGAATTATCTTTGTTTTAGTCAGTAATATTTTTTAACGGAATCCTTAAATTAGGAAAATTTTTTACCGAAATTGAGTAAAAAATGTTTCCCAAAACTATTTTTAAATTTTCTGTTAAACGTTGTTGAACATTCAATAACATTTTTGTAATTCCTAACTGAAATTTCTCTAGCGAAATAATATTTAGTCTATTTTACGTAAAAAATTTACATAATTTTATAAATTTCATTAGTTTTAATATGAAATGAGAATTTTCGTTTCGGGAAATTTTTAAAGATTTTTTAAAAAAATGTATATATGAGCCATTTCATATCAAATCAATCAAATCTTATCAATAGGCATTGATTTTGTAATAAAATAACAAAACAAAAAATTGAAATATAAAAAAAAACAAATTTTTCATACAAAATACTCAACATTCTGCTTACACCACTTTTATACATAACTTCTGAACCCGTTAAATTACCACTCTAATTAAAATCTTAAATAATAGATGAAATGTCATCCTTGAACATATATTAATTTCATATTACGTCACTGTCATGCCAAAGTGGTGTATATGCAATTTTAAAAATGTTGGGAAATCAAATTTAAAAGTTTGAAGTGCTTTAAAAATTAGCAAAATTTATATTTTTTTCAATTTTTTTTTGTTATTTTGGTTTACTCGTCAATTATTTTAACGTATATAAAATATCTTTAGATTTAGACAACCTACTGAATTTTAAATACGGATTTTGTGAGACTATATCCTGATCAAAACGCAAATATTTTTGTTTTTTATTCTATAACTTTTTATTAACGCTAGATAAAATAGTAATGTAAAGGCATTAATTGTTTGCTTTTAAAGCACCTATCTATTGGCATCATTAATTAAAAATATTTTGTCAAACATTAATTTGCTATTTGTTATTTGCAGAAAAAATGTTTGGCAAAATATTTTAATTAATGATGCAGATCGATAGGTGCTTTAAAAACAAATAATAAATGCCTTTACACCACTATTTTATCTTATACCAATAAAAATTTTTGGCGAAAAAACGAAAAGATTCGCCCTTTTAACATGACAAGATTTTCAATTTTTCAAATTCGCACTTTTGGTTTTGTGTTTGTGGCTAGAAATATCCAACAAAATGACACGCGATTTTGGCACAGCATACTTGAGGATAAACTACATTCAAAAATATAAAAAAACTAAAATGTCAAAAATTGCACATTCTTGGAATGATAGTGACGATATGTTCTTTAGAAATATACTTTGTTTAAAACTAACCACTATAAAATCAACGTGGTATTGGAATTGTATGACATCTATTTGTCAATTTTATTATCAATAAAATGAGACTTTTGTATTTTATTTTGGTTCACTATAGCTAAAGTTACGTTCAATTCATTAACAACACTTTTTTTGAGATTTATACAGTTTACAGAAACCACACTATCTGGGAAGCTGATATTTTGGCAATATCTTATTTTAATGTTACCATACTACCAAATTTCATTAAGTTTTGAGATGATGCTGCTAAAATTTGAATTTCTTTCGGTTGATTTGATATAGAATGACTAATGTACAAATTTATGTCAAAATTTACGATTTATTTAAAAAAAATACATATTTTAAATATTCATATTGGTTAAAATGAGTTTTAAAAAACGTATTGAAAAGTATTTTCTTATAATTTATAAATTTATTATAAACCATTTTAAAGAATGTATTTTCAAATATTAAGCACAGCAAAATAAGAACATATCAATTTTATAAATATGAAAAAAACCTAAAATTAATTAATTTTTTTTGTTAAATAAATGAATTCCCAGTCTGCCATGTCTCGGAGGCCTTCGATTCCTCGATGCTTTCTTGAACTAAATTCGATATCAAAGTTCGAACTCGTAGCTAAATCGCTTCTATTTTTTTAAATATCTCGTTCATTGAAGACAAGATTCGATATTGAAACATTTATCATATCGATATCGCAATATGTTTCGCTCCTATTTCGAACAATTTCTCGTGCCGAGAAAACTCCTATTGAACGCATCAATATCTACCTTACCATGTAGGATCAATTTGAGGCCTGATATCGTTGCGAGAACGGGTCCGATATCGTGTGATTTCTCCATCTACTCGCATTAATCTCGTACAGATATCGAAACGAATCACATACTTGGGTTAATTTAAAATTTATGAATGACATCTTTGTCCCCCTAAAATCTTTCTTTATTTCTAATTTGTACTCCCTTTTAAGTTCCCTTTTAAGTCCCCTGTCAAGTTCCAATTGTACCTCGAACGAGAATTATGATGTGGCAACCCTACAAGATCCATATTTTTAAAATAAAAAAATATGTTGTTGCTGATTTTCTTCAGAACATTTCTGCCGTTTTATTGGTGATCGATTCGTGAGTAAAAAAAAACAAATTTGAATATAAATGTATGTATCATATTAGCGGTAAAAGTTCAATACCTTTTAAATCTCATTATACTTTCTACTTAAACTACTTTTGAAAATATACGCAATTACGTTAGACAACCTTTGTGATTTGTTAATAATTTTTAATTTTTCATTCAACATATTTCAGGAACAATTGAAGCTAGAGTTCTAATGTTTAATTATACCCTACACCTATGAGGTACAGGGTATATTAACTTTGTGCATATATTGTAACGCCCCTTAGGAGGCGTGTCCGGTATGGAAAAGTATATATATTCTTGAGCAGCATCACTACCCGAGTCCGTTACGCCATGTCCGTCTGTCTGTCTGTCTGTCTGTCTGTCTGTCTGTCTGTCCGTCTTGCTGTCCGAATACAGAATAACTCGAGAAATGCTGATCAGAATGCGATGAAATTTCGTCTCAATATATTTTAGCCAAAAGTAGGAACTGAGTTTGAAAATGAGCCAAATCGGTCAACGGACACGCCTACCTCCCATACAAGTCACTTTTATATAACACTTTCGGAACTCGAAACTCGAAAAGTATTCAAGGTATAGTTATAAAATTTAAAACAGATTATTAGAATTCACCTAAAAATATGTGGTCTTAATATGGTTGTGATCCGCCCACTTTTTTTTCATTATATCCCGGGTTTTCATAGTGGAAATTTGATCCGTAAATTATTAAAATCAAATCTATGAAATATTAGCCTTTCAAAATTTTAAATATAGGCGTAGTCCACCCAATTATATTTTTCAATTTTTTTTTTAGTTTTTTATACTTTATATAAATTTTTTAATTTATGGGGATATAAGACGTAAATTTCTGATATATGAATAATATTCTGAGGGTTAATATCCCCACCAAAGGTGAGGGTATTCCATAGTCGGGCCCGACCGACTATAAAAATCCGCCCCATGTGACCGAACTTACCCATGTGACCTAACTTTTCCAACTCTTTTGATTAGTTTAGTAAAGTGTAGCGTCGGTAGCTCGTCTGGTTAGTGCGTTGGACTACGAGCTAAAATTCGATGGTGCGTTCGACTACGAGCCGAAATGTCCGCGGTTCGATCCCCAGTGACTGCCAACATCTTTTTCATAGAAAACATTTTTCTATGCGACGCTACCTCTCGGCAGTAAATGGCAAAACTACGAGAGTAAAACATTGCCTATGAAAAGCTCTCACCCGCCGTTCGGATTCGACAATAAACTGTAGGTCCCACCAATGTGTGTACAAATATAACACGCACAGCTCAAATCGTGAGAGGAGAGCCCGGCCGATGTTATATACAGGACTGTAGTGCCAAACTATTATTATTTAGTAAAGTACAACATGTATAACAAGTTTCAATTAATTATGAGGGTATTATATATGTTTTTAACCATTTGCTAAAATAATGGATGAAGTGTTAAATTTAAAACTTTATTAACTAATTATAATTTTCAATTTTTTATCGAATTTAATTCGAGAAAACTTCGATCATCGAAGACTGAGTGAATTGAGCACAATATGAGCATCATCGATCAACAATTGTCTGATATATAAAACATCTATTAAAATATACAAAATATAGTTGATCAATGACAATATCTATAATATTGTCTTTCTTTAAAAAAAAAATATATTAAAAAAAGTTATTTATGAACTCTATGTTTTATATAATAAACCCGTTAGAAAATAATACAGCATTGTATAAAACAACAATAATAAATACAAATGCGAAAACACAAATTAATTAATCACCTGAAAAAAAAAATAAAATGAAAATATCTAACAAAAATATTTGACAGCTTAGTTGACACAACATGTCAAACGTTGACAAGCGAAACTAATCACAGAGCGAACGACGCGACGGACGCGTGTGCGAATGAATTGTATTTGACTGACGAGCAGCTCTCACAGATGAATAGACCATTTAGTGTGTGTGTGAAAAATAAAAAACAAAATTTCGAAAATATTTTATACAATTTATTGAATTGAAACAAATAGTTAGTGAACTGTCAAACTAAATACTTTGACAGCTTTGTAAAAATCGGACAGTTAGCTCAATAAAGTCAACACAAATTAATTGATCTTTAAATGCAGATAACTCAATTAAAATAAATTCCTAGTTGAGTTCAAAATAGTCTTCATTAACTCTTTGTTTAGAGTACAAAATAACTTTAAAGGCTGTTGAAACTTAGTATGTATTTATTTTATGTGCCTTTGATAAAAATCTATGGTATTCAATTAAAACACATTAAAAGTAGCTTTGTGCCCTCAACAAATATAATAAAATAAAAGGTACCAAGTGTAAATATATCAGGTTTGCAACTTTTTTTTACACCTATATTTTATTTTAAACTGCCCTGAACTCAACTTTTGGTTGAACCTCTCTATAGTGTTTTTTTTTTTAATTACCTTAGCACGAGTACTCGCAACATTTACGCTTTACACCGTTTTATGGCATTCTTCATGAGAAGGTACTTAACAAAAGAGTAAAATAAAAAAACAACCAAAATAAAAATTCCACTGATGCTAAAATTTTATTACCATCGAATAATTTCATCTATTGTTTCAGTTTGTGCTGCTCGTTTGGTTGTCTGTTTGTTTGTTTGGTATTTGGTGCTAGTTTTTGGTGTTAATCTTGGTTTTTGCTCTTACTCATCGGTTTTGCTGTTACTCTGTTTTATGCTGTTGCCATATTATACCTCGGTTTACCCACCATCCATCGTGGGTCAACACTAATTGATTCACACTTTCTTTGCACTTTCCCAAAAACAAACTAACTGAACTGAACTAAACTGAAAAAAATATAAAATGATTTTTATGAGTTTTTGCGATGAGTTGCGCGCTGATAAGTAATTTTATTGTTATCGTGGAGACGTTCTTCAGACAATTATGACCGTTGACGTAGAGTGTTGAGGGCACTTTAAGTATTACTGGAAACGAAGATTTTGGTGAACGCAGCAGCGGCACACTTTTGCAGTGTGTTTTTGTGAATTGTGGTGTCAAAGTAATGAGTTAAATGTGGTGGGTTTTGTTCTTAATTTTGTTTTGTAATTAATATGTGGGTCTGTCTTGTACTAGTATGACATGGCTGCAGATGAATCAGATAAAATGCACCTTAGAAAGGCTTGACTACAACAAAATTTTTATAGTTTTGTTTTAATGGCTTTAGTTTTATTAGATCTGTAGATCTTAATGTTAATCTTGATGTCGTTATTTAGTGACATACCAAATGCGTTAATTAAAGTTAACGCCATGATATTGATCTTATGAAAATAATGAACAAGTTAATATCGACGAGTTATAGTTGAATATTCAAAAACTAACAGGGTTTTGTATTTGGAAAAAACATGCTATATGTTTTACGTTAAATGGTATCGACATTTTACTTTATGTAAATTATTACAAAAAATGTAAATATTATAAGCAGCAACACTTTCAAAACGTTTTACTAACATATATTTATTTGACTTGCCTATCGCAAATAACACTTTTTATACCCTACACCTATGAGGTACAGGGTATATTAACTTTGTGCATATATTGTAACGCCCCTTAGTAGGCGTGTCCGGTATGGAAAAGTATATATATTCTTGATCAGCATCACTACCCGAGTCCGTTTAGCCATATCCGTCTTGCTGTCCGAATACAGAATAACTTGAGAAATACTGATCAGAATGCGATAAAATTTCGTCTCAATAAATTTTATCCAAAAGTAGGAACTGAGTTTGAAAATGAGCAAAATCGGTCAACGGACACGCCCACCTCCCATACAAGTCACTTTTATATAACTCTTTCGGAACTAATAACTCGAACAGTATTCAAGGTATAGTTATAAAATTTAAAACGTATTATTAGAATTCACCTAAAAATATGTGGTCCAAAAATGGGCGTGATACGCACACATTTTTTTTTTCATTATTTCCCGGGTTTTAATAGTGGAAATTTGATCCGTAAATTATTAAAATCAAATCTATGAAATATTAGCCTTTCAAAATTTTAAATATGAGCATGGTCCGCCCAATTATATTTTTCAATTTTTTTTTTTAGTTGTTTATACTTTTATAAATTTTTTAATTTATGGGGATATAAGACGTAAATTTCTGATTTTTGAATAATATTCTGAGGGTGGGGAGGTTCAGCATAATTAAAAACTTTAAAATTAAGGTATGCAATTAAATATCCCACTTTAATATCCCCACCAAAGGTGTAGGGTATTCCATAGTCGGGCCCGACCGACTATAAAAATCCGCCCCATGTGACCGAACTTATCCATGTGACCTAACTTTCCCAACTCGTTTCAAATTAAATTTATTTTAAACTAGATGTAATTTCGTCAATGTATCACAAATAATTTAAATTTCACAAAAACTGATTTATATTTGTCTTATTGTCTGTAAAATTAAAAAACATTCGGTAATTTTGAAACTAAAACTATAGACATGCTAAAAATGTGGTAAAGCTTAAACCTAGTTTAAACTTGCACTAAAAACTGGAACTAAATATGATTTTTTTAACCAGCAGTGTCAGTTTTTGGGATGTTCTTATATAAGTGCCGAGAGATTGCGGCGAATAGAAAATAGTCGAATTGAAAATGGAATTTGGAAACCATTTAGTACCTATAAGCATCCTATAGCGCCAAAAAAGTACTTTTTAATTTTTCACTGTTACTCAAAAATAACAGTAACATCCTGTTAATAAAATAGAGACACATATACCAATCACAGTAGCAGTGTCCGATACTTCAGTTGTTACTCTTATGAAAAAGAACAGCATATTACTCCAAGGTAGAAACTACACCCTGTTACTCAATTACACCAGTAGCAATCACACCTACTCAGATATATTTCTTTGGAATATTCGCAATAATAGGCAAATACTAATAACAGTAGCAGTGACTGTTACTTTAGTTCTTACCCAAATACTTAAGTAACAGGCAAGCGTCGTAGCAGTGATTGCTACTGAAGTTTATGATTAACAAGCTGTTATTTCTACTTTTCAGTAAAATACTGTTATTTCTTTTTTGAGTAACAACTAAAGTCATTTTCTTCTTTGAGTGGTTATAACTTTTAGTGAAGTTTTATTTTTTAAATTAGTGAGTTTTGTTTGTATACCTCCAACTACTTATAATAAGAAAATAGCTTCTAATGAAAATTGTAACATAATTTCAGAAGATAGTGTTCGACACTAATTTTCATCTTCAAATGGTTATGTTTTACCGATATATATTTTTTAAATTGAATCAACATAACTACGGTGATACTGCAAACCCTATCTACATTTTCGAATACCTCTTACAAAATGAATTTTACAAAAGAAACAAAATGATTTTGAGTCTCAATTCTGCACTTACTACATACAAAATTAAGTGTGTCATAACTTATAATGGCATTTATCTAATTTATCCGATCAACATATCATTTAATACCGGATTATAACGCAAAATTAGGCATAATTTTCACATGCAGTTAGGCGGTTTTGCAGTATAATCGACGATATTTTATATTGCTGCATACAAATCGAATATTAACTACTACTAAAATCGCAACTGTGATCAAAATTACAACAGTTATTGGAGAACAGGCATTTTTAACTGTTACTCAAAAGTAGCAGTAATAGTCAGTAACAGTGACTGAAAAGTAACAACTCTGCCTATCACTACTTTTAACCTTGTACACCCAGAAAAAAATTCCCTCAAATCCCATTAAAATTTGTCAATAGGACAATTATTGATTTAAAAGTATACAAAAAATAAAACTTTTCATACAAACCCAATGGCAATTTCATGGTATTTTCTAGTATTTAATGGTATTTTGCGATTAAAATAATAATTTATCCTATTGACTATTATTAATAGTAAAAAACTATTATTTATATAGTATTTTTTTCTGGGTGTAGGTTTCTCTATATTTCTGGATTTTAACAAATTATGTTAATATGTTCAAAGTCATATTACTTTAGTATCTGAATTACTGTTACATAAAGTACTCATACCTTGATTCCTTTTTCACTAATTATTTTCGGTAGATTATGATGTTTAGTTTAAAAAAAATGATGATTTAAATTTTACTAATCAACCAATAATATGCAGAACATATTAATGAATAGTTTAAAAACTAGAATCGGTATGAATATGTTCTAGCGCTCATTCATGAATTAAACGAAAATCTAAATACTGATCGGACGCCGTCCAAGAATCTATACATATCCTCAATTCATAGCATGTTTAATTTCATTAACAAAATGATCCATTAATCAGTTTTTCTGTAATATAATCTGCTCAGTAGAAACTAAAGCTCAGAAGATTTGAAAAGAAAATCCATCTGAAGCCTTATAATTAATTACAAAAAAATTATGACAACCTAAACATGAAAATGTTTACATAGTCATTAATTGTCATGATCGCGGCGACCCCTGAACTTAAACACGATCTACAGAACTGAGGCAACCAGTCAGCCAGCCCTTCGTCAAGACAATCAAACCAACTGAATTTGACTGTGTGTCAGAGTGACGTTTACAAAACGAAGAACACGCAAACCTTTTCTTCGGAGCACTTGTCGACGAAGATCATGACGACGACGACGACGACGACGATCACAAAGACGGCGAACACCACGACGAAGAAAATGTCGACACTGATCATGATGATGATGATGACTTTTTGATTGGCTTCATTCATTGGCTTGCGACGACTCACTGGCTGACTTGACGGACTGACTGACTGTCTGAATGATCGTGTGCGGGTCGGTACGGGTCGGGTCGTACGGCAAAGTGCGTACAAAATAATGATGTTGTTGTGATGTCAGTAGTACGTCAACATGATGAATGACGGAATGACACTTGTTATCATTTGGGATTTTCAGCTGTAGAGTTTTTTTTTGTTCTTCGTTTACTTCTTTGTCATTATTTAAACGCACAAAGATTTAGCGTTGATTGACTGAGAAATTAACGTATTATATGAGACGAAGACCAAAACCAAATATACAATAAAAAAAATTATAAACATTTGACAAGTGGCTGCTGCACTTGACGTTTGACACAACAGCTTCAATGGGCAACAAATCCGTGGAGTTCCTCGTTGACACGTGCTCAGGCGCCACTTAAGCGCATCATTTGGTATTTTATTCTGCGATCTTATTTTTTTACTGAGACGCTGTCAGGAGTGCGCATGCACAGCGTTTTTCTGTAGAAAGAGAAGGAATGGACCGCAAAATTGTCAATTTAAGACAATACAGGGGAGATATTGATTTCATTGGATGATTATTAGAAATATATTTCATGACGAACTACATTAATGAAACTATGTTTCCTACGGTACAAAGGACATCAGACCAAAAACTCTATATTGTAAATCCAAAATTTGTAAATCCAAAAATATTACGAACATTTTTGGATTTACAAATAAAAATATAATATATATTCATATAATCTTGTTTTTCCTTTAATATTTACAAACACATTTTTAGCTAGCTGGATGGTTTTTACTAGAATTATTATTATGATATATAATTCATTTTAAATACAAAATATTCATAAATCCAAATAATTTTGAATCAATGCCTAGGAAAACATTCGATTCTATAGCGGAACGAAAAAGTTTGCGAGATACCAAAGAATTTTTACGGTATCGCAGCCAGTCCTGATACTAAAAAAAACTAAAAAGATCTATCAAGGAGTCGGCAGATATCGAACCCACAAATGGAAGTTATATCAAAACTTAATCATAAAATTCTATAAATTAAACACGCATCTACATTCTCCTAGTCATGGTATACTGTGTATATTCTGTGTTGTAAAATTCATAAATATTGTATATAAAGTTGGAAAACTTTTTGATTATTCAACATCAATTTAAAAATTTACTTAATTGTTATGTTCATTTAAATCCCGTCAAACCAAACGATATTTTTTACGATATCATCGAAAAGGTTTCGTTTATAGGCCTATATTATTGTTTTCAATACAGATAAAATTATTGAAGAATTTAGTTCTTCAAACCATGATTCATTGTATTGAAGAACGATTCATAATATTGACAACTCAATATTATGAATTCATTATAAATATGCTGAACTGTATGTAAAGAATACGTTTCATCATATTAATGAACAAATTGGTGTGGAATAGCCCATACATTATTATAAAGGAAAATTATGGAATATACTCGAATTAAAGACTAATGAAAAAACTATACCTTTTACAAATATATATTATCATTGTAGCATCAATTATTTGTGACAAAAAAAAATTAAGTTCAGCAGTTTAAAATATGTTATTAAGTCAAGTTACATGGACAAGTTGATTGATTTTACAGCAGACTTAAAAAATGGACTCAACCCTTCAATTATTCTCTGAGATATTACTTATCTAAAACATTTTCATCCAAGTCAATTTAATAATTCGTTGCCAACAACATTCATTCATGCACAATTCTTTAATTCACAATTCTTTAATTCACAATTCTTTTTCGAGCCAATTATTTGACGATTTTTTCAAAAGTCAATTTGTCTTTTCACAATACTCTATCGCCCAGCAGATTTTATCGCAAGTTGTTCCGAAAAGAACAACTTCTAGAACTACATAAGATAAAAAGTCGTTCGCTTCTAGTGAAATCATTTTAGGAATCACGTTATATTCGAGAGTTATAAAGAGTACACAAATTTAAATATATCAGTTGAATATGGAAATATGAGAGAGAATTGAATCAAGTTATGTATCTCCATCAAATTCTATAGCAAGCTATTCTAGAATAACTTCTTCTGGTACTAATGGCAAAGCAACGAGAACAACTTCACATTGGGTTCCGATAAAAAGTCATTCTACGTTCGCTTCTAGCGGAACGTTAACGAGAAGCGAATACAGTTTTTGAGCACCTAATGAGAGCATAGAAGCAAACGGAGATATGTTTCTTTATCCAATTCTACAATAACTGATTCCAGAATAACTTCCCTCTTGGTACTGACGGCACAGCAACGAGAACAACTTCAAATTGGGTTCCGATAAAAAGTAATTCTACGTTCGCTTCTAGCGGAACGTATACTAGAAGCGAATACAGTTTTTGAGCACCTAATGAGAGCATAGAAGCAAACGGAGATATGTTTCTCTATCCAATTCTACAATAACTGATTCCAGAATAACTTCCCTCTTGGTACTGACGGCACAACAACGAGAACAACTTCCCATTGGGTTCCGATAAAAAATCATTCTGCGTTCGCTTCTAGCGGAACGTACACGAGAAGCGAATACAGTTTTTGAGCATCCAATGGGAGCGTAGAAGCAAACGGAGATATGTTTCTTCGTCCAATTCTACAGCGACGGATTCTAGAATAACTTCTCTCTTGGTACTGACGGCACACCAACGAGAACCACTTCACGTTTGGTTCCGATAAAAAGTCGTTCCTCGAGAATATACAAAAACGTATCAAACCTCTTTGAAATATTTTATTTAAAAAAAATAAAGTTAGCCTGCGTATTCTAAATCAACAATTCAATTAAAAACATGTGTGTCATAGGATATAAAACATATTTATTAAGTACTTTTTTATTTAAATTAAAAATATACTTTAACATGTTAATACTACAGGTAGTTTCGATGGCTCAGATGGTTGGTGCGCAGGAAGTCCATATAATAGCTGTAGAATATCAACCTCAAAAATATAATAAATTCAGGAGCAAAAATGTCCACGAAAATATTTAATTTGTTAATATACCTTAAAGTTTAAATATTTCTGATAATATTAGTTTTATAAAAATCACGTAGGACGGTCTTCAGATTTTTCTCTAAGGAAAAGTAGTATCACTATACCCTGTTGGTCTATGTGAGGCTTGCGCCACGACACCTAACCTAACCTATATCTATCGTAGAAATGATTATACAATTTCTGTAGAACTATACGATGAAATAAGTCATCATTAAAATATGAAAATATTTATAAAATTTAATAAACTTTCGGAATTTAAATAAGAAAATGAAAACGACCATATAATCACTTTCCAAAACCATTATAGCGCCGTCTTGCATTAGGTTTTCTTTTATTATAACATACAAATATAAATAAATAAAATTTATTATGTATTTTTTGTTACACATTGTGAAGCATGTAATTTATTTTGTAAGCTACATATTTTATGATATATTACGAGTATTTCCCCACAATGAAAAAAAAAACAAAATATAATATTAGGAGAAAACAATGAACAAAAAAAAAATAAAAATTAAATATTAGCATATTTAATTAGTACCGAAAAAAACTGAAATTAAAATAAAAAATTCACTTACGTGAAGTGGAGTGAAATTAGTTGACTGATCTTTCGTTCATTCCTCAAGATCAACCAGAGCGATAAAATGTGTTGAGGAAAAAAAGGAGAAAAAAACGTTTGGAAAAACATTAGCCATGGTACATGCGTGTGTGTATATGTGTAATAGGGTAGCTTGTTGACCTGGTCAAAAAAGCGAGTAACGAAGCAAGAAACAAGTGTCAAATAGCGTTAAGAAAAACCCAACGAAGCGACTCAGTGGTTGAAAGCACCTTCTTTCTGCTATGGCTAATTATTACTATTTTATTTAAATTGAAATAAAAAAGATGAAAAAATAACAAATAGTTGAATTAGAGCTGTAAAACAATTGTCTGGCAAGCCGGACATTGTCGTCGTGGTCGCTGATCATTGTTGCCAGATATGTTGCTGTTGGCAACACTGACAAGTGCTTTAATATATATTTTTTTTATATATTTTTTATTTTACTGGGGTTGTCTTAGAGTTGTTGAAACTGAATTTAAAATTTTTAAAACGCATTTTGTCTGCTAGGACTTTAAGCGCAGAGTTGTCATAAGTGTTGTGTAAAAAAAGACTATATAAAATGATCAAAACTGCTACCATAAAAGAAACCAACTCAATCGAAACAATGCGTCTAATGCTCCAGTTAAACAAAAAAAAAAACGCCGCCTCCAAAGTGCTGACACCAACGCACTTTCGGTGAGCTACCCATTTAGTACTCAATGCGGTTGTAATCGTTGCTACTGTTTTGCCAGTTGACGACTACGTTGCGGTGTTAAACCCCATGGGGCGCCCGGGTAATAGTGCCAGTCATTTGTATGCGAATCATGCGGCTGCATAATGTAGTTGCTGCCTGCTACTGCTGCAAGTGAAGTCATTTGGCTGATGCCACTGGGACACAAAAGAACATTAATGCAAATTTAACTAATTAGCAATAGGGGAGGATATAGTAGAAATTGGAGGTAGGGTCACAAGGACAGAGCAGAATGTAATATAGTGGAAAACAAAGTGTTATGAAGAATTATGAAATATGTTTCATATTGTTTAAAAAATTTTGTTTTTATGTTTAGTAAAATGTCTGCAAAACATTTGATGATAATGAAGATTTATGCACGATATAAAACTCAAAATATTTTGGAATTGTACGTTTTTTTTTTAAATTTGTGCTACAAAAATTATTAAAAAAAAAAAAAATTAAAACAAAATTGCCTAAAAAATATAAAATGTGTCCAACATTTTTTTTTTTTATTAAAATTAAAATTAATTAAATGATAAATTTATGATATTCAACATTCATAATATAATTTTGTATAATTTATAGCGTATTAACTTCGGATATGGATGATTTACAATACGACGCGAAATATAAACAGTTATCATATCGTCACTGTCATGCCAAAAGGGCGAATCTTTTAGTTTTTTTGCTATAACTCTTTAATGATACAAGATAAAATAGTGATGATAAGGTATTAATTGTTTGTTTTTAAAGCATCTATCGATCTGCATTATTAACTAAAAATATTTTGTCAAATATTAATTTGCAATTTGTTATTTGCAGGAAAAATGTTTGGCAAAATATTTATAAACCAAAACCAAAAAATTAAAATTAATTAAATAATAAATTTATGAAATTCAACATTCATAATATAATTTTGTATAAGGTATAGTGTATTAACTTCAGATATGGATGATTTACAAAACGACGCGAAATATAAACAGTTATTATATAGTCACTGTCATGCCAAAAGGGCGAATCTTTTCGTTTTTTTGCTATAACTCTTTATTGATACAAGATAAAATAGTGATGTTAAGGTATTAATTGTTTGTTTTTAAAGCATCTATCGATCTGCGTCATTAACTAAAAATATTTTGTCAAACATTAACTTGCAATTTCTTATTTACAGGAAAAATGTTTGGCAAAATATTTATAAACCACTATTTTATCTTGCACCAATAAAAAAATTATAGCAAAAAAATTAAGAAATTGGAAAAATTGAAAATCTTGTCATGCCAAAAGGACGAATCTTTTTGTTTTTTGCTATAACTCTATGTGATGTAAAGACAATTATTGTTTTTTTTTTTATAAAATACCTATCGATCTGCATTATTAATTACAAATATTTTGCCAAAAAAAATTTCTTGCAATTAACAAATGGCAAATTAATGTTTGGTAAAATATTTTTAATTAATGATGCAAATCGATAGATGCTTTGAAAACAAACAATAAATGTCTTTACACCACTATTTTATCTTGTATCATTAAAGAGTTATAGCAAAAAAACGAAAAGATTCGCCCTTTTGACATGACAAGATTTTCAATTTTTCAAATTCGTCCTTTTGGTTTTGTCTAGAAATATCCAACAAAATGACACGCGATTTTGGCACAGCATACTTGGGGATAAACTACATTCAAAAATGTAAAAAAAAACGCAAATGTCCAAAATTGCACAAAGGGGTGTTTGGCATGATAGTGACGATATCAAAAACACAATTTTGAAAAATGTGGACTTGACCCTTTTTTTGCACCAAACCTTTCAATTGTTTTACCAAATAATTGTCTCGAAAAATAATTGTGAATTAAAGAATTGTTTCGCTGAATAATTGTGCAGGAACGAATTTTGTTGGCAATTATTTATTGACTTGGAGAAAAATGATTTGAGAAGTATTGGCTCGAAAAATAATTAAAACACTAGGTTCATTTTTTTCTTTTTTTTTTGTTTGCTGAAAATAAATAAAAACTGCTTAAATTTGGCAATTTTTAGATTTTTTTTTAGTTAAAAAAATTGTATAGTAAATTAAAAACTAAAATTGTCTATTTAACTTTGGTTAATAATGAATTTTAAACTTCAGGACTTGAATCTTTTCTACCCCAAGAAATTGATGTAAAATGTATATTTCGTGGTATATCAGTGTATATACCATAAGTTATCAAAAACTCAATTTCGAAAAACATGTATACCCTTTTTTGCACAAAAACTCTTCAATTGTTTCTTGAAAAAATTGTCCGATAAATAACACTACACAACAAAATGAGCAGTAAATTCCATTATTTTTGTATTATTAGAAATGACTCGCAGAATTTGAATATATGAATTAAAAAAATGTTCTACGGATAGGATTACGAGATTTCGGGCAATAACTTTTGTACTGAGCTTTCAAAAAGGTGGTCACATATATTCGTAAATATCTCGCGTTTAATAAAACCCATAAAAGCAATTGTTATATCGAATGAAAGATAATTAAATATTCAATAAACATTTCTTACAATAGTTTGGAATTGGTTTACTGGTTGAAGAGAACTCCATAGAAGAACTCGAAAAATGTAAATTTTGTCGACCAAAATTTTATTAAAAAATGCATTTAAAAATGACGAAAAATTGAAAACGCAAGACGATGCACAATTTGTAATATTGCAAAATTAGCCTGTACATTTTTAAAGAAAATGATGTAAAAAGAAAAGAAATCTATGTATACATTTTGAGAACAGAAAAAAGCATGTGAAAGGATTACAATTGGGTATTAACTAAAAAAAATCGCATAATGTGTTTATACCCTATACCCATGGGTTACAAGTTATAAAATATATGTGAGGATATTTTAGCGCCTCTTAGTAGGCGTGACTGGTATGAAAAAGTATATATTTTCTTGGTCAACATCACTTTCCGAGTCGATTTAGATATGACCGTCTGTCTGTCCGCCTATACACGATAACTTTAAAACTGCTATTCCGAACGATGTGAAATTTATTTTCAATATATTTTATTAGAATAGTAATTCAAAGTTCGAAAATGGATCGATTTAGTCAACGTAATCTACTACATCCACTACGAAATATGGGTTTACTTTTTAGGATCACATATCTCGTTAAGTATTAAAGATAAAGTTATAAAATTTAAAATTAATTACAAGCAATCATCTATCAATAGGTGCTCAAAAAATAATCGTGATCATCGCTCACATTTTTATTTTTTATGCCTATTTGTATAGCACTCAATTATATTGCTTTCACATAACTTTTTTTTATCCTCAAATGTTACCCATATATTTTTGTCATTTATAGCTCAATTTCTTCGACGGAGTGTGAACTAATTTTGAAAAATTAAAATTTGTGTATTATCTTACTTTCTTGATTTTTTTTCATTTTTTTAAATGAATTTTTTCTTAAATTTTTGTTGAAAAAAAAAATGTTTTTTCAAGTTCTCCTTTCGAGTTCTCTTAATCTAATGAACCAATTTAAAAATGTTCTAAAATATGTTTATTAGATATTCAATTAACTTTCATTCGATATAACATTTGATCATATGTGTTATTTATAACGCGAGATATTTGCAAATGTATGCCACCTTTCTGAAAGCTCGGTCCAAAAGTTATTGGCCTTTATTTTGTAAACCTATCCAAAGAAACATTATTAAACCATATTTTCGGAATAAGGGCGCCATTTTAAATAATACAAAAATAACTTTGAATGCTGCGCAGAATGGCTGTTGTGTAGTGTAATTGTTTCGGAAAAAAAAATTAGTCTCAGAGAAGAATAGGCATTTGAAAAAAATTGAATAAATGGTCTCAATTTCGAAAAAATGTGGACCCTTTTTTGCACAAAAATCCTTCAATTGTTACTTGAAAGAAATGTCCAAGATATAATTGTTTCAGAAAAAAAAAATAGTCTCAGAGAATAATAGGGCTTTGAGAAAAATTGTGTGGTCTTGGACTAAAATAGTACATGAAAAAATTATCCCACCATTATTATCATTGCGTAGAATTTCTTTTTAATATAATTGTCTCAGCTAAGAATTGTAACGGAAAATAATTGCGCGGGGAAAAATTACATAGCGGAAGAATAGTAATTGATCCTCCAAGAATTTTCGGAAAAAGAAATATTTCTATTACTTTAAATAATTATGAATATTTTTGTTTTACTTCAAATAAAATATGTACAAGATATGTTAAATAAAAATGTGTGCACAATATTTTAAAATATAAAAAATAGAAATTATGCAAAATTAAATAAGACGAAATTGATTTAAAATATACAAAATTTGTTTATTACATAAATGTCCAAGATCAAGTATAAATTTAAATTAAGGTTCATTATTTTCAAGAATTAATTTCAAGAGTCTCTCGAGGCACTTGGCACTGTCACTCGAAAGAAAAAAGCACCTCCTAGTCGTAAATTTATAATAGAATTAAATGATAGACAGTGCAAACTAAGAAAAACACATCCTAAGAAAATAGCAAAAGAAATCAATATCATGACAATAACAACAACAACAACAACAGCAATAACAATCCATAGAATATACATGAAAATGGACACGAAAGGACAACAAAATACTAAAATCTTGGCAAGCAAAAGTCGATGTCGACAGAGTGGCGCAAATTAGATTTTCATATTAAGCATTTGCTCATTAGCTGGGCATGGCAAATGCGAAAATGCTTGGCAAACACCTTGAATTTGCGCTGAAGCGTGTATAGAGTGCTTTCTATAAAGTGTAGTAAATTGAATCGAATGGCAACGGAATTGAAAACCATGTCCTTGCACTACTTGACAAAAGAGCCAAAAAGATATAGAAGAACAAAAAAAAAATACCGAAAAACCCCACATAGAAAACAAATACGAACACACACAGCGATAGCAGAGCACAGGATACGGAGTCGCACACAAAATTGCGGATGTTTGCCGACAAACTCAGGGCGCACTCAATAGGCAGCGCTCTAACTCTCTGAGTGTCCAGTGCGCTGTGGTATGGGTCTATACTACCCTACCCTATATTCTAATAGTAGCGCTCAACTTTTCATTTGCCGCTTGTCAACACCGCCAGACAGACAGACCGACAGATAGACCAGCCACACAAACGGCCTGGTGCACCTTGCCGACCACTTTAACAAAACTGGTAACAGGTTAGAAAAATAGTAGAGAAAAAGAAAAATTTGATGTGAAAAAAAGTTCAATTTACCTACAACGTTTTGCGCCTTTCAGTTTTGTGCTACGAGGACATTATTGACATGGGTTCGAATTACAATTATTCTGTTGACCTTTTGCCAAAGCAGTGTCCTTCTTCCTTGTCTTGCGGGCCTTGCGAGCCTTGCCTGCTACTGCCACTGAAATCAAACGTTGAATTTCAATTGTGTCCCAAAAAAAATAACTGAAATCACAATTACGTGTGTGTTATAGATACTTTTTTTTAATATTATTTGCGTTCTATTTTATTTTCTGCTATTTTTGTTTGACTTTCTTGATTTGTTTGAGTTTTTTGGCGTTTCTAGATTTTTTTTATTTACATGCTCTATGCATTTTCCCATGATCACATCCTTGCGTTATGCTTAAGTACGTCCTTTAAGTTGGCACTGCTTGTATTCTGCGAGTGACCACATTGATATCTTTTTATTTTCTTATTTTAGAGGCTACTTCAATGTCATTGGTGCGCGAGGAAATCAATAAATCGCAGGTGTGTGGTTTTGATGCGCGACGACAGGTGAACGAACGACTGTCACTCAGCGCCTTTGACCTTTGCACCGCTCTAACAGAATACAGCTCTAATTAGAATAAAGTGTCCTTTTAGTTACCACCACCACCACACCACCAGCAATGAGTGTATTTCTGTGTCAAAATGGCATTAAAAACGTTGTTTAATTGGCCACTAAATTAAAATTAAAATGAACCAAATAAAAACCATACCATAAAAACATGTTGCACGCCTCTTGACTTTAACTCATACTATGCATAATTCAAGTGGCACTCGTTCCACCAGCCGGCAAGCCACAATTTCGTCAAGTTCTTCTCTTCATTTTACAGTCATTAATTAAAATATGTTGGTATTTTTTCTTTTTGTGTCAACTTTTTTTGTTACGCATTTTTCGAGCATTATTTTTCAACAATTAATTCGCATTTAGTAGTGGTAGCAGCTGTTGAGTGAACCTTTGAGTTGTGAGAGTCCTCATGCTCCTTTGTTTAAGCTATTTTATTTGTCTATTTAAATTTAAGTAAGAAGTGTACGATATCTTAGAACTGAATCTGAAATCAAAAATTTGAATCAAAAATCTGAATCAAAAATATGAAATCCGCAATGTCAAGAGTTTTATCAAAATCTACCTATATTCTCTCCGTTCCAAAAATCTGCCTTTAAAATTCCACAAAATTGTGATATAACCTTCTTATAAACTTCTATTTTTTCAATCTGTTTTCATGAAATATTCCTGAAAAATGTTAGAAATTTTGTCTCGGGATATTTACAGGCAGGTTCAAAGCAGTTTAGAAACATCCCAACAAACCAAACGATAATTTTACGATATCAAAACGATATCGTTTATAGCCCCAAATTTTCGTTTTCGATAATCTATAATGATACGAAAACGATAGAGTTTTCGATAATCTATAATGATACGAAAACGATAGAGTTTTCGATAATCTATAATGATACGAAAACGATAGAGTTTTCTAAAATACACGAACCTATCTAAAATGATATCGTTGTTTTTGTCATTATAGATATTGGATGATATCATAAATGGATTTATTTACGATAAACAAATTTTATTTGTTCACAAAATTTTATTTTTTGACAAAAATTATAAAGAACACGCAATTAAATTTTCAAACATTTTGAATTTTATTTCTAAAATGTATTATAATATCAAATTTAAAATGGTTTATAAGGATTAAACAAAATTTTTAGAAAAGAGTCCATTCGACTAACAATGGATTTTCATTATTTCATATGGTCAACCCCCTAAAAATGATCTATTGGATGATAAAGTCGATGTGGAGTATTTTTGCCGTAACCGAAATATGGGAAATGAACCCGCTGAGACCTCAAAGTATACGTTTTGGTACCTAAATCAATCATTTCAAAATTGATTTCAAGTGACGTCTCCCAATCAATTGCAATAAACGGAAAAAGTGGATATGTCATCTATTAAGAAATTTCATTACTGTTTCCAACATACTCTTGAAGAGGAAATGTAGCTAAAAAAAATACAGCTAAAAAATACAGAAGCAAAAATATGGAACGATTTTATTAAGTAGAATATTTCGCCGTAGAATTCTTCCTGGTAAAATTCTTCCCCATAGAACGCTTTCCCATAGAATTCTTCCCGGTAGATTCTTCTTTCCCGTAGAGTTTTTCACAGTAGATGTTTTAGTGTGATGAATTTTAGTGTGGTGAGTTTTAGTGTGATGAATTTTAGTGTGGTGAATTTTAGTGTGGTGAGTTTTAGTTTCGTAAATTTTAGTTTGGTGAGTTTTAGTGTGGTGTTTTTTTTTTGTGGTGAGTTTTAGTTTGGTGAATTTTAGTGTGGTGAATTTTCTTGTGGTGAGTTTTAGTGTGGTAAGTTTGTTTTTCTTTATCCTTTAGTTTGGATTTTAGTTTTATGTTATTTCTTTTGTTTTTGTTTTAGTATTTTTGCTTTTGTTTTGTGCTTTTGCTTTGGTGTTTTTGTTTCCCCGTAGAAGTTTGAATGTGGTGAGTTTTAATGTGGTGCGTTTCGGTGTGGTGAGTTTTAGTGTAGTTAATTTTATTGTGGTGAGTTTTAGTGTGGTGAATTTTAGTGTAGTAAGTTTTAGTGTGTAGCCGCGGTAGCTCAGTGGTTAGTGCGTTGGACTGCGAACCGAAAGGTCCCCGGTTCAAGCCTGGACTGGGGCTAACAACATCTTTTCATAGAAACATTTTTCTATACCGCGCAACCTCTCGGCAGTAAATGGCAAACCTCCGAGAGTAAAAACATTGCCTATGAAAAGCTCTCACCCGCCGTTCGGATTCGGCAATAAACTGTAGGTCCCACCACTTTAAGTGCAAATATAACACGCAAGTTCTTAAAGAACTGTGGTGCCAAACTATTATACTATAAGTTTTAGTGTAGTGAATTTTTGTGCGGTGAGTTTTTGATATCACTATAATAACTGTTGACATACAACATCTTGAAAATGTACCTTCTATGGGGGGTGCCACGCCCAGTAGTCCAATCACGCCCACATTCGGCGAGACCGTTTAGAATTGGTCAGCGTTAGCTGACTAAAATTTGTCGAAACAAAAATTGTTTTTGTTTTTGATTTGTTTTTTTTTTTTCCTTTTTTGTTTTTTCTTTAGATTGGATTTTAGTTTTATGTTATTGTTTTAGTTTTTGTATTTTTGCTTTTGTTTTATGCTTTTGCTTTTGTGTTTTTGCTTTTAATTTTTTTTTTAATTTAAGTTTTTTGTTTAATGTTCGTTGATGGTGAAAGTGACGAGTTATACGTTTTGTAAGTTTAGGTTGTATGGGAGGTGCCACGCCTCTTTGTCCAATCCCTCGCGTATATATGTAGCCTATCATTCCTACCAGACCATACCGCATTTGTGGTAAAAATTTCAAGAAAATCGTTTCAGCCGTTTAGACGGAGAAGCGGAACAAACGTACAAACGAACAAACAGATTTATTATATTAATAGGATTTTTATTTAGTATTTAAAAAATCTACAATAAAGAAGTATTTATATTTTTGATCAGATTCACACTCTGAATTCAATACCGATTTAATTTCGAATTTTGTTGGAAATGATTTTTTTTTTAAATTCATGTTATAATGAAGAGATTACCAAGGACAAACTTTGCACTTTCAACAACGGGTTGAAACATATTGAAAAATCCTAAGTAAAGTCAGAGTGTGACCCTAATGTTGATTTTTTAAATACTGATCAAAATAAAAATACAATTAATCACTGCTTCTGTATGTTTTATCCGATTTTGCTCATTGGTAGTTTGTAAAAAAAGTAATTAAATATCATAACAGATGAGATATTCACTTTGTTAGTATATATCTTTTGGTATATATCATTTCAATTCAATTATGAAATTGTCGATTTGGGTACCACAACGCGAACTTTGAGGTGTCGACGGGTTCATTCCCCATATTCGGATTTCGCTAAAAATTCTCTATGCAATCAATTTCTATTGTGCATACGCAAAAATGCTGAGAATCTGCCATTCAAATTATAAAAATGTTGATAGGATATTAGACACGGTCATGGCAAATTCATGTTTATATTGATCGGGTTCTGACAAGGAAACAAATTCAATGATCAGTTCCCTATCATGTTCCTAACTATTACAATTGATACTAGGTATACATTAACCGGTTAGCCAGAAATCTGTTCGAAATATTCTAGAAAAATACTGTTACGAAAATTCAGTCAGGAAAACTGTTCTACAAGTTCGTATCTCTGAATTGTGTACAAAATAAAAACACACTTATGTTTGGTTTAAATTATAGTGATTATTGCGTTGGACTAAGAGCGAAAAATCGATGGTGCGTTCGACTTAGTGTCGAAAGGTCCCCGGTTCGATCCCCAGCGACTGCCAACATCTTTTTCATAGAAAACATTTTTCTATCCGACGCTATCTCTCGGCAGTAAATGGCAAACCTACGAGAGTAAAACCTTGCCTATGAAAACCTCTCACCTGCCATTAGGATTCGGCAACAAACTGTAGGTCTCACCAATTTGAGTATAAATATAACACGCACAGCTTAAATGGTGAGAGCTCGGCCGAAGTTCTATACGGGTCTGTAGCGCCAAACTATTATTATTATTAAATTAATTAATTCTAAGAACTGGTGCATTTCCACTATTTTACTTGACATTTGAAACATACGAGATGCATTCGACTACTTTCTAATCACTACTGAAGTGCTGCGCCTCAAATGCGGCGCCCTTATATACCGCATGCATCAGTTCGACAAGTTTCGATAAGCTTCGACATGTTTTGAGAACCTTCTACGCTTTTCGTGAATACTACAAGCAATTTCTTCCATCTCTTTCTCGCACATTGCCTCAGTTCGCTGAATGATCTTCCATCTCTTTCTTGCGTCTCATTTATTTTTATTGATTGCTTGCACTGTGGGGAAAATTACCACTTTTCGTAACAATACCAAACATTTTGTCGCGGGATAGATGGTTTTTTAAATGGTCCAATTAAATAATTATTTAATTTCAGATTCTTAGTAAAAATTATGTTTTTTTGTCTTGTTAAAAATGTTATAGTGAAATTATAGTTACCACAACCTCATGTTCACCGATTTGGATGTGGTAACCTCCTGATCACCTAGTAGGAGGTAGCCATAACCGAACTAAGCGGTTGTTGCAACTACTTGATCAGTTGTTGACGCAACCGAATGATTACGTAGGGAAATTTGGTTTGTTGTCGCAACAAATCTGTTTTCTGTGTGTAGTTTTGTGATGTGCTGTATTTTATTTATTCTTTAAGGCGGCTAAAAATACCTAAAACTTTGTGTGCCTAAATATGCTGTAAAATTCAACACTCGTTGCACCAATTTGATGTATACCATATCCATTAAAAAATGAAAAAATCGAGGAAAAAATCATATTATTAAAAAGAGTATATATCAAATTACTCTTATTAAAGGAAATTACGTATGCATTGCAAAAAATATTCTGTGAAAAAATTGATGAAATATTACCACGAATTATTAGCGAAAACTTAACATGTCATTAAGTCAATAAAATAGTGTATGCAATATAATTAAATGGGTTCCTAGAACTTTTCAACAATTGAATTGCAGTGTGCTGCGTTGGCGTTGTGTTGGCAAAATAAATTTCAATAAAATTGGCACAACTTCCGACCACACAGCTGAATTGGATTTGATTGAATCGGACTTCATTCAGTCACTCACTATGGTCAGTCACTCAGTAAGTCAGTTACTCAGTAATTCGTTCCGCAACAGAATACAACGCATTTCAAGGCTTCCACAATACAACAACAATTGCAAAAATACCTCATCTAGTGAATCTGCTGCAGCCGGTCCCAGAGTAACCAAACTTTATAGGTAGCGCCCAAAGATTTAATTACATTGTTGCCCTGGCGCTGTTCGCGGTATTTACCAAAACACATAACCCCCCCTCTTTCACCGCCTAACATGGCAACTTCGAACATCCAATACCAAAAAAATAAAAATAAAAAATATACAATATTCAGAACGAACCCCTTGTCAAGGTGTTTGTTCACGTTCAACTCGAGTCAAAGTAATTTGCGCGAAATAATTCGTATTCATTTCAATGGAAATCTGCATTCAATCCATTGTGTTGTTTGCCGCCAACAATGTTTCCATTAATCTCTGGAGTTTTCGTGGTTTTTGTTTTTATTTTTGGCTTTCTGAGATTTTTGTTTGTCAGTTTTCAGTTTTTTTTTCTATAACAATTAATTGATGTATTGCACTCGCAAAATATGAATATAATTTAGTTGAAAGGAAATAACCGACAAAAGTCCGACAGCTGGACGGCGCGCCATCATTGTAGATGCGACGACGACTCCAACGACGATGTTGATGATGATTCGCAGGATTGATTTCAGAAATTTTGCAAGTTAAACTCACATGCAATCGCGATATTAACGTCAGTTTTACAGTTTTATTTATTATTTGTAATGCTTTTTTTTTGTTGTATATTTAATGGCAAAATTTCGAAAATCCATTAATTTTCATTTGCTAAAAATAGTTTTGAAAATTGGTATTTTTTATTTTATTAAAAATAAAAATAAGGCAATTAAAAAGAGTTTAGTGGTTCAATCGTAAGATATCTTTTCGAGTTCGAGGAAATTGTACTAATTGCTGATATAATAAAATAAGTAATTGAAATTTTCATTTGATTGGTCATTACCTCGGGTAGATCAACTCAAATTTCATTGAGTTTATTTCAATGAATTACCTGAAGTAATATCAATGGAGTACAAAATTAATCTGGAAGAGAATTAAAACGACTTTCATGTGATGTCTCTTGTAATTGAATTTTTATGATTTACAGTACTATGTAGGATAATACACTACCATACCATACACCCCTAAGAAAGGATACCATACCACATCATACCATATCATACCATATCATACCATATCATACCATATCATACCATATCATACCATATCATACCATATCATACAATATCATACCATATCATACCATATCATACCATATCATACCATATCATACCATATCATACCATATCATACCATATCATACCATATCATACCATATCATACCATATCATACCATATCATACCATATCATACCATATCATACCATATCATACCATATCATACCATATCATACCATATCATACCATATCATACCATATCATACCATATCATACCATATCATACCATATCATACCATATCATACCATATCATACCATATCATACCATATCATACCATATCATACCATATCATACCATATCATACCATATCATACCATATCATACCATATCATACCATATCATACCATATCATACCATATCATACCATATCATACCATATCATACCATATCATACCATATCATACCATATCATACCATATCATACCATATCATACCATATCATACCATATCATACCATATCATACCATATCATACCATATCATACCATATCATACCATATCATACCATATCATACCATATCATACCATATCATACCATATCATACCATATCATACCATATCATATCATATCATACCATATCATATCATATCATATCATATCATATCATATCATATCATATCATATCATACCATATCATATCATATCATATCATACCATATCATACCATATCATACCATATCATATCATATCATATCATATCATGCCATATCATGCCATATCATACCATATCATACCATATCATACCATATCATACCATATCATACCATATCATACCATATCATACCATATCATACCATATCATACCATATCATACCATATCATACCATATCATACCATATCATACCATATCATACCATATCATACCATATCATACCATATCATACCATATCATACCATATCATACCATATCATATCATATCATATCATATCGTATCATACCATATCATATCATATCATATCATATCATATCATATCATACCATACCATATCATATCATATCATATCATATCATATCATATCATATCATATCATATCATATCATACCATATCATATCATATCATATCATATCATGCCATATCATGCCATATCATACCATATCATATCATATCATATCATATCATATCATATCATATCATATCATATCATATCATATCATATCATATCATATCATATCATATCATATCATATCATATCATATCATATCATATCATATCATACCATAACATACCATATCATACCCATACCGTACCCTACCGTACCATATCATACCATGAGATGACCATTAAATACTCACGAAACGACGATTGTCTGATGACGGAGCTATACCCCTTTGGAGGGCCCGTGGCATTGAAGTTTACCATTTATATTTTATACAATCAGGGGAAAGGAAATGCTGGACCCGTCTCAGTCAACAATGCCAAAGTAGAAGAGACCTAGTAAACCACACTTACTCCTACAAGGAAATGATGGACTGGGAACTCGCTCGATACCATCATAAAAGGTTTTTCAATAAAAGCGCTACAAAAGTTTTTTCAAGGGTTTTTCAACAAGGACGCTACAAAAGTAGAGCGATAGGGACAGCAAACGACGCCATATTTCTTGCCGCTTTTTTCATATTTCTCTTCAGTAAGGTTTGCCATTTCATGATGGAAAGATATACGAGCCAACAATGAGTCGAAATTATTAAAATTTACTACCGAAATTCGAATTCCGAAAAAACTACCATACTTCCATTTTATATAATGAAATACTTTATAATACTATAAAACAATATAATGAAATTCTATAAAATATTGTACAAGACAATACATTTTAAGCCGGTTGACAATTTTTGTGGAATTTTAATGGCAGATTCAAGGAAAATATAGGGAACGGGCATAAAAACAGACTGCTACTGATACAAACTTCGCTTTTGTCTACTTGAAATTATTCAAAAAAATATTGCTGAACTCCCCTGACCTGCCAAAAATTTGGTCTGAGTTATTCCTAATTATTTTTTCTAAAAAATAAAATTTTTTATTGACGGTACAAAATACATTTGTTCTGATAATTATGTGATTTACTTGTTTTTTAAGTGTATGAATAACTTATTTTTATATTTCTATAATAATGTAACGCTGAAATATTCAGCATTGTATCATAAAGTTGTCACTTCTTATTAACAATACAAAATTCTTTTAATTTGTAAAGGTTCACGACCTCCAGCAATACTATACTGGAAACATAAAATAATCCGATCGGCAATAAACGGGTTCTCCGATAGAACAATGCTTTAACAAATCTATACAAATCTTCAAAATACTCTACAAACAAAAACTATAGTTAATAACAATGCGTTGAACAAACTCAACACCATTTATTAATCCTCCAATTAATTATAAACATTTTTTTTAATCATACTAAGCAAACGAGATGTTTTTTCTGATTGATATACAGAACCGCTCAATTATTAACTAAATTAAAAAAAAAACTTAAAATAAATCAATTTCTTGCTTAAATCTTATTAAATTTGAACATTGCAAAAATGAAATAAATTCTTTTACGACGACTCATCGTCAATTCAAGTGAATTTGTACTCGAAGTGATATATATTTTTTTTTATTTTTATTTTATTTTTTTTTTTTAACATCAACGATCTCAAGACACTGTACCGCCCTGGTTCAACGTGAATTGGCTTCAGGTATTTGTAGCTGTTTTAAGTGTTGCTGATCGGCGCTGATCTGTGCCAAAGTGTGGGAATAAAATGTTTGTTTGTGGCGCTTCTGCACAAGCCATGAATTTCAAGGAATCACATGTCGTTAAAATTGCGATTTCGTTTATTATTTCAATCTTTATATTATATACATACAAATACTATATACAGTTTAAAGACATCATCTACTAAACTTGTTGACGGTGTTAAAAGTTCCATTGAGTTGCATCCTTTCAAGGTGCTTTCGACGTATTTCCGTTTCTAGGAATTTTCGCATTGCTTCAAAAGGGCCACTGTATGGTATTTGCGACGGAAGTAATTAAAATACTATATCTGGAACAGATTTTCAAATGATTTATTTTGTGCTATCTAAGATATTGATTTGTTATAAAGATTTTTAATCCTAAAAAAAAAGATATATTACGTGGGGTCTAACAAAAATTTGTTAAGTAGTAATAAAAATAAATAGCAAAAATCAAGAAATATTTTCTTTAATCTATTTTTATATTTTCTACATAATCTCCATTTATTTCAATACCTACATTTCTTTTGTCTGAAAATTACATTACCTACACAGAAAAACAATGTACACCAAATTGATGAATTCCGTTCTTCAAACCAATTGATGAATTCCGTTCCATGATTCATTGTATTGAAGAACAATTCATAATAAAGGGTTTTTCAACAGGGACGCTACAAAATTAGAGCGACAGGGACAACAAACGACGCCATATTTCTTGCCGCTCTTTTGACATTTCTCTTCAGTAAGGTTTGCCATTTCATGATGGAAAGATATACGAATTCGAATTTCGGTAGTAATTTTTAATAATTTCGACTCGTTGTTGGCAGATTCAAGGAAAATATCATGAAATGGCAAACCTTACTAAAGAGAAATGTCAAAAGAGCGGCAAGAAATATGGCGTCGTTTGCTGTCTCTGTCGCTCTACTTTCGTAGCGTCCCTGTTGAAAAACCCTTGAAAAAAACTTTTGTAGCGCTCTTATTGAAAAACCCTTTATCAATGACCAACGACATCAATGTTATGAATGCGATCATAAATATGATGAACACTTGGTAACTGTCGAAAAAGTGTTCTTCAATATGATGAATTGTATGTGAAGAATACGTCATCATATTAATGAACAAAAAAACAACAACATATATGTTCTTCATATTGAAGAATGCTGTTCATTAAACTAAATTTCAATCAAAATATTTATTTCGTTCATTTTTTTGGCGTACTTCTCAGTTCTCAAGTAGTTTCTTATACAAGCTTGCTCGACATGCATATATTAGTAAAATTTTTTATAATAAATTTATTTATTATTTATAATAACAACTTTTTATTAATAAAAAGTCATATGTATAAAAAAATACAAAAATTATTTTTTTTTTTAATAATTTTTTGGAAAAAAATATTTGTTTGAAATATATTTTTCAGAAATGTTATTTTTTTCGAAATTTTTTTTTTCTCGGAATTTTTTTTTTTTAAATAATATTTTTTATTAAAATTTTTAGGTCATTTTTTTCCAGTTATTTTCTAAACAAATATATATTTTTTTTTTTTTTTTGAAAAAATCGTAAAACATAAAATTTTGAATTATTCATATATTTATGATTATATTCATCAATATGACTATTCATTCAGAGCTCGTCCTATGTTCTTAAAGAACTGTACGCCAAACTATTATTATTATTATGACGATTCAAATTCATTGTATTATATTTGAATATTTCGTTCTTCACTCTGATGTTCGATATATAATGAATGCATTCATCAATATGTCTTTTTATGAACAGTGGTATCAATATGATGAATCTGGAAGTTCGTAGAAAAATTCATAATATTAATGAATAAATTCATCATATTGATGATTTTTTGTTTGTGTACATTTCTTGTATGTGTAAAACCACCTTACAAAACATTCCTTCAAATCATCTTTTTTGAGCTTCGCTATTTCAAGATTAACTTCATTAATGATCTCCTCATTTGGACCAAATACCCTTCCAATGATTATTTTTTTGTTGAAAACAAACAGATCCGGATAATCAGGTGTTGGGAGAATTCCATGAATATCTGATTAATACGTATATGATAAATAGCATAAATAAAGACTTTGGTTCGAAATAGTAAAAGAATTTTTATATATTATATAAATCAAATTTTTGATTTAAAAAATTGTTAAAGAGTGAAAATATTAATTTTATAAGTTTTTGTTTGTTAAAAACCAAATACATTTAATTTTTTGTTTTTGTTTTTAGTTGTACCTAAAAAGTTATAAAGAAATAGCTTAAAAACTGTGTCTTAATTGCTTACTAAAACATATCTTATAGTTAACTTTAGAGATAACTTGTACTTGTGTACTTTAAACTTTTAATATTAAATTTGCATCTGAATTTAGCAGGCATATTCAATATCTCGTATTCAAATAAATTAATGTTTTTAACGAAAAATCTTCTAGAGCAGTATAAAAAGAATCGAAATTTCATTTTGATTTAGATCGAAACATGCCCTTGAATACAAATATTATTTCAATAATCATTTTACAAATTTATCTAAAAAAAAAACTATGGAATTTGTGCATAAACTGCTTTCGTAATTTTATTTAATTTTTATAATACACTAAATAAAAACACGTATTTTATTTATTTTTTTAACACACCCATGCAAAATATTAACTTTTATTGCTACCCAATCCAAAAGAGATTTCTTTACTAATTTTTATTGTTTTGTATTTTTTCTATTTTTTATTTTTATTTTATATTTTGGTAGTTGGTGTATTTATTAACATTGAATTTAATCGAAACTGGCAAATATTTGTATTTCCATAATTTTTTCGTTATTTTTTTTATTTTGTTATTAATTTTTATACATTTTACCAAGTCGAATCGTTATTTATGTTAATTATACGTTAGTGGCAGTTTCTCTTGCCCATCATACCCTCCACTATATACTATAATTCGATACAATACCATATTATAGCATACCATACCATCACCATCCATACATAGCCTTCTGTCTGTCGTAGTTATTGTGTTGACTCTAGTTTTGGTACAATTTCACATAACAATAAAAATTTAAATTATTTCGTATTTTCTGTGACCACCACAGAAAGAAGCCGGATTTTTAGCAAAGTGCGCGACTCAAACTATATTTGTTAATGTATTAAATTATTTTTTTTATTTTTTATTTATGTACTTTTATTTGTGTGTTTTATATTATAGTTTTAAGTAGACGAGTTGTTTTAAAATTTAGTATGTATGATATCATATTTTTTTCAGTTCATCTTCATTTTTTTTGCTTTCTGTTTTTTTTTTTTTGTTGTATAGTTAATGGTGGTAATTATTATTCAAGTATATTTCGAAAGCACATGTGCGACATTTCTAATTTTAAATTAATACTTATTGAGTTTAATAAATTTTAATATAAAATTTAGTGAATATTTGGAACCGGTATTTATTGCTGCCTGAGTAAGAAATGCAATTAAAAATTTTAGATTTAATTGTGTTGAAAATATTAATTACTGATATTGCAAAAACAAATTATATATTAGATTCTAATATATATATATAATGCATTTAATGTCAGAACGGACATTCAGTTTTCGGAATATCAATGAAATCAGTTTTTCAAGGTTTTTGCAATTATTTTGTAGAGTTAAGGTAGCAAATATTAAGAAACTTCAATGTTGGCAGAAAGAAAATAAGAAAATAGAAAGAAATGTTTGTTTATAAAATTATGTGTGGTATTCTCTGACAGTATTATGTAACGTTTAGGTCCTATTACAATTTGATATAAAATAAAAGTTTGTTTTTGATTCGCCATATTATACGCACAGCTTAGTGAAAAATACGGTGATATGCACCCAGAAAAAATTCCCTCAAATCCCATTAAAATTAGTCAATAGGACAATTATTGATTTAATAGTATACAAAAAAATAAATCTTTCATATAAACTCAATGGCAATATCATGGTATTGTGTAGTATTTAATGGTATTTTTCGATTAAAATAATAATTTATCCTATTGACTATTTTTAATGGTAAAAAACTATTATTTATATAATATTTTTTTCTGGGTGTGCTTACACTCAGAAGAAAATGTACCATTAAGTACTTTATGGTACGACCATTGATCTTATGGTTCATGTATTAATAGTTTTTTCTATTAAAATCAAAAGTATTCTAATTAATTCAATAGTATTTGAAAAATACACTACCATAAATTTAAATATTTCAATATTATTATTGTAAATAGAATAAATACTGTTGTTTTAATGGTTTCCTCCTATAATAATAAACGTGATTTAAAAAAAAACATAAAACGAATACAAACATGTTCGTTTTGTACGTCATTCTGCGTGTTTACTCAAAATGGTCGCATGTATTTTTTTGTAATAATCCACATTATTAAACGCGACATTGGTAAGGACTTTATTTATATTTTTATTTATTACAGAAAATAAATAATACATCGAACTTCTATTATGGCAACGGACTCAAAAATAACTGCAGCCTCAAGTACTACAATCAATTATTGGAAACCAAAGCAAACATATTTAATGTTTTATAATCTTTTGCAGCAAGAAGTGTCTTTTTATGTGTGTGTTGTAAAAGTGAATATCAATTTCGACATTTAAATAAAATAAATTATACAATAAATTAACTAAAATACATTTTTGTTTTAATAAATTATTAGGAAAATGTAATTCTACTTTACCATAAAATTAATAATACGTATCATTAAATTTGAATAGATCTTTCTTATTGTAATTAAAATATCACATTATAAAATTTATGGTACAACCACACATTGTATTAACAGTTTCAATATTACTGAACTAATGGGACGCATCCTATTGAAACACTATCAATTTACCATGATTTTTTTCTGGGTGCACATGATATCAAACATTTATCATGAAGGTCCATTCAAACTAAATCAAAATATGCTAATGACTGCAAATTTAGAATTTAATAATAAAAATAGTTTGGCGCTACAATCCTATAAGAATTTAGGACGGGCTTCTGGTCTTTTCATTCTAGATGCTCGAATGAATTTCCCATTTACTATGTGTTGCCTTTTACAATATTATCGGAAGTGACAAATAGACGTTTAATTTCATATTAACATTTAATTTCTTTATACGTTATTTGTAAATTATATAAATTACACTACACAACAGACATTCTGCGCAGCAGTCAAGGTTATTTTTGTATTATGTAAAATTTCGCCCTTATTCCGAAAATATGGTTTAATAATGTTTCTTTGGATAGGTTTACCAAATATGGACCAATAACTTTTGGACCGAGCTTTCATAAAGGTGGTCACATATATTTACAAATATATCGCTTTCTAAATAACACATATGATCAAATGCTATATAGAATGAAAGTTAATTGAATATCGAATAAACATTTCTTAAAACATTTTCAAATTGGTTCATTAGTTTAAGAGAACTCGAAAGGAGAACTTGAAAAAACATTATTTTTCAACAAAAATTTAAGAAAAAATTCATTTAAAAAAATGGGAAAAAATCAAGAAATTAAGAAGATACATAAATTTTAATTTTTCAAAATTAATTCACTCTCTTTCAAAAAAATGGAGCTATAAATGACAAAAATATATGGGTGACATTTGAGGATAAAAAAGTTATGTGAATGCAATATAAATGAATGCTATACAAATAGGCATAAAAATGATTATTTTTTGAGCACCTATTGATAGATGACTGCTTGTAATTAATTTTAAATTTTATAACTTTATCTTTAATACTTAACGAGATATGTGATCCTAAAAAGTAAACCCATATTTCGTAGTGGATGAGTAGATTACGTTGACTAAATCGACCCATTTTCGAACTTTGAATTTCTATTCTACTAAAATATATTGAAAATAAATTTCACATCAGTCGGAATAGCAGTTTTAAAGTTATTGTGTATAGACGAACAGACAGACGGTCATATCTAAATCGACTCGGAAAGTGATGTTGACCAAGAAAATATATACTTTTTCATACCAGTCACGCCTACTAAGAGGCGCTAAATTATTCTCACATATATTTTATAACTTGTAACCCATGGGTGTAGGTTATAAACATATTATGCGATTTTTTTAGTTAATACCCAATTGTAATGCTTTCACATGATTTTTTCTGTTCTCAAAATGTATCCATAGATTTTTTTTCTTTTTACATCATTTTATTTAAAAATGTACAGGCTAATTTTGCAATATTACAAACTGTGCATCATCTTGCGTTTTCAATTTTTCGCCAAGTTTTAAATGCATTTTTTAATAAAATTTTGGTCGACAAAATTTACATTTTTTGAGTTCTTCTATAGAGTTCTCTTCAACCAGTAAACCAATTCCAAACTATTGTAAGAAATTTTTATTGAATATTTAATTATCTTTCATTCGATATAACAATTAAGTTTATGGGTTTTATTAAACACGAGATATTTACAAATTTATGTGACTACCTTTTTGAAAGCTCAGTACAAAAGTTATTGCCCGAAATCTCGTAAACCTATCCGTAGAAAATTTTTTAATTCATATATTCACATTCTGCGAGTCATTTCCAATAATACAAAAATAAAGAAATTTACTGCGCAAACTTTTTTTCTCATTTTGTTGTGTAGTGTTATTTATATTCTGCTTATCTCTTTTACAATTAGTGCAATTTTTGAAGTTATTATTCCTTCAATTTAGCACGTAAACGTATATTCGTATTCCTTACGTATCAATAAATGATACTTCTTTTTTATTTCAGTATATAAAACTCATACTCAACTGCATACAAATTAATTAAACAAATACCATATTGTTCAAAGTTCCATTTTTACAATAGGCATATCAAATAGTACAATTAAAACTCATTAAAAAATTCCTCAATAAAATAATAATATAAGCAAGTTTCGTTATTGTGTATTGCAGTAAAACACGAAATCTTAAAGATATCTCAATGCAATACATAGCTCGATATGAGTTCAGCATTTATTAAACTATATTATACATATATTTTAGAAATCTCTTTAATTTGTTAGTCGAAGAGAAAATAATAGAAATCTTAATTTTTGTCTATTATTCCAAATTAAATACCGCAGGGATCAACATTAATAAGTAACTAATACAAGCAGCAACCTCTGCTTTGCGCAGGTCATTAAACCCTTTACAATATTTAATCAGTTTTTACCAAATACACGATTGAGTTTTATTTTTACTTCTGTTTCTATAGCTAGTATAATGACAAAGATGGCTTTACCACTATAAAAATGCCAGCATCCCAAAAACAAATGCCACGCACACTAGAGCTATAAAATATTCTTTTTAAAATATTCCAAAATTACGATAATTCAATAGTGGTATATATTTAAAACCTCCGACAAAAAAAAAAACGAAATAAGGTAACAACAAACTATAGTAGTTGAAGAAATCGTAGTGAAAGATGAGGCACAGTAGAAAAAAACATGTAAGAGACAGAGACAGAGAGATAGTGTGTGTGCGAGTGAAACAACAATTTAATTGCTAATTTATTCAAACGACTTCAAAATAATTTTAGTTTTTCTCTTCTTCATCTTATTTTTTTCGTTACCTTATTATTAATTCTATTGATATTGATTTGAACTGCGCAGAGTACGGTTTACGGGTTCGGTAAGACTCGTGGCCAACTTTGGGCCAAACAACGATACATATAGTGTATCTGATAGATACAGCAACCAACATACGTTATTACTTCATGTAGCTATTTTAATACAAGATCTTAGGCATTTGACACTGTCTCCCACTTTTGCGTTGCGTTACGTTGCGCGATGGCTCAGTTTCAACTCGAATTTAAGAGTTTATTTAATTTATTTTATCTGCTCTACCAGATCTACGACTCATTATTGTCGTCTTCTTCATTTGCGTGGTCTTCGTTTATGGTGTCTTTGATTTTTTTCAGTTTTTTTCGTTTTTTTAATTTTTTTTTTTTTTGGTACCACTATCAATTATTATTGTTATTTGTTGTAAAATGTATTGGAGTGAACATGGCAACAACTAGCAATAGAAGACAATTGGGCGCAGATTTGTCAACTGTCCAGTAAAAGATGGTCGTTGGTTGGCGACTTCTTTTGTTTTACACTTTTGATATAATGTGGGACTATATGGTAGGCTTTTTGAGAAATGTTTTTATTGTTTTCTGTGGAATATACGTATTTTTCTTGCTCAACTTGCAGCTTAATTATAGCCAAGTTGACAGTTTATATTTTTATGAAGAATTACAGTGAATTAAACGCCCTCAATATTTTTCCAGAGACAATTCTTTTTTAGTGGAAAATCCTAAATGAGATTTTTTTTTAAAAGTGGCTATACTTTCCGAGAATAGACTATAGACTAAATTTTTCAAAATGTGTGTTTTTCAATTGATCTGTATTTCCTTCATTTTGAATTTAATTTCTATGCACTTGTTTTTTTCCTTGCCGAGCTCGGCAGTCCAGAGGTGTGCGTGCTGGACTTACATTTTAAAGGTCTCGAGTCGGAAATTCGGCTTGAGCATGGGTGCTCGTGGTGATATTTACCAGAAATCGTAGATATAATGGATATACTATATAATGGATATACTATGTCTGAGCGCTTGGGGCGTTAGTAGTAAAAAATCGAAGTTGTTTGCTTGTATTTCAAAGATGTTTCTCAAAGTGTACAACAAATGAAGACCTTTTTTTTTAATTATCCACGATCTTAGTATGATTTTCCGACGGATTTCAGGATTCTAATCACGACCCCATACTCCGGTTTTTCAGATTGCCATTAAATATATGGAAATTTTCTTATTTTTCTACATATTTTTGACTTTAACATTTTACGGATTTGAGTTATCGATTCAATTTCTTTTATATTACTTTGAGAATACTTCAGCTAATATTTTGAAATAAAATCCATGAAATTCGGTTTAATCTGACCGAAGTTATGACCAGTCAAAGACAAATAATATAGATTTTTAAGGTGTAATTAGTTATTGCATAATCCCTAGTAGAAATTTGTCCGATGCGCCATCGGGAAATTATCGGGTTTTCGTTGGGTAAGCCCTATTACATAAAATATGATCATTGCCTTTGCATGCCCTTATCATGCTTACTATACTAGTGTTTACATTATCTAAATAGTCAATGTTCCCGATCATAGCTACATTATTTGTTCCTCATAACGAAATTAGCATCAGACAATGATCGAGCTTTAATGAGAGAAACCCTATTATGCTCGGGCTCTGACAAGGCAATTGTCGGGTAAATAATAAAATGGGGAATTGCCCGATCAGTACATGATCATGTCCTGAGGTCAGCACATGATCAGGACACTGCGTTACAAGGACATTATGGGCCTCGTCATATCCCGATTATCTCAAATAATGACATGATCACTTCATGACCATTGCCATACCAAAATTTCTACTAGGGATATGTTATGCACGTTTTCATAATTCAAAAAAATTATATATTATATGTGAAACTAGATCCATAATTTAATGATTCCTCTTACATTGTTCTTGCAAATAACTCTTTAAGTCCTCAGATTAAATACAAATTCAGTTATATGGTTTTAGATTTAAATTTTCTTTTGTGGTGCTACTTTTATCAATATCATGTTTAATGTCCTTCAATTATTCATAGAAATTCCAACAAATTCCTAAACCAGAAGAATTCAGAATTGCATAAATGTATTACTTTCAATAGATTTAAATGAAGTTCACCTTGTAATTTTTCATATTTAATAAAATAATTTCCTTCGTATGTTCATATAAAACAAACATAAAAAGTAATTTCCTAATCGAATTTAGGAATTTGTTTTTTTTTATCTCAGGACTTAAAGAGTGATTTGTAAAAACAAAATAAGAGGAATCTGTAAAATGTCAAAGTTAAAAATATGTAGAAAACAAGAAATCTATTTGTACTAAGTAATAACTCAAAAACTTGAATCAATTTGAAAAACTGAGTATGAGGTCGTGATAAGAATCTTGAAATCGGAAAATCATACTAAGATCGCGGATAATTTTTTTTTTTGTAGTGCTGTGTTATTTTTCTACATACTATTTGAAGCTCGATATCGCTACGAGAAAGTCTGAAGTGTTTTCTAATGCAATAACGTTGATCTCGCAACGAAATTGAAACAAATGGCATACAGAAAAATTATTTCTGGAATGATTTTCTAAACATAACAAACATTATTTACAGATTAAAATTGTCAGAAGAAAAAATTGTTCAGAAAACAATTAGTTCAGAGTTAAATCGATTTTATTTAAGAATTGAAACCGTAACCGATATCCGTTTAAACCCGTTTTATTTTAAAAATCGTAACTGAAACCGTTATACGAAAAACCTCAAATAAACCGATATCAAAAACCAAACTCTTAAAATTATTTAATTTTTATAGAAAGGCTTAAATACCAGACATAAATGTCATTTAAATATGGAGTTGTCAAAATAAAAACTTCATGTACAAAAACATTAACATGTTGTTTTTTTAGAAATAATATTTAACAGAACGACGAACATTAACCTGAACTTTACATGTGTTTTGGTTTTGTTTTTCTTGATCACTTAAGTATCGCTAAATCCAATTAAAAAAAAAAAAAGAACCGCAACTCCAAGGACAAAATAGACAAAGCTGTAGGTTTCTTTCTTTCTTCGATACGCTAGTGTCGTTCGTCGTGCATGAGTTTTGTTATTGTTTTGTTCGATCACTTGTGTAGCGGTAAATCGAATGGAACAACAAAAACATACGAAACTCCAATGAAAATATAGACACGGCTGTGTTTCTGCTTTCTTTGCTATACCGTTTATGAAGCACGCATATGCACTGAAATATAATACTTGTTGTCGACATATTTTTGATTTCATGTAGAACATTATGTATATTATATAACCTTTATACAAAAAACGAAATCAAAACCGTAACTTGGAACCTGTATACCGAAACCCTTTCAAATGTCCAACAAACTAGAATAAAATTGACTATAAATTTTCAAAAAAAAATTCTCAAATTAATATTATACGACAAATAACTCTTTCATCTAACAACATATTCAGTAATACAATAAAAAATATCAAGAAAACACCAAATAAAACATATCTTAACAATTTATAATTAAATTTTAAATTTGTTAATTGTTTGCATTAAATGTCATTGAAAAGAAATCCGCAAAAAAATAAAAAAGTGATACTTATAACGCGCGCGTGTTTCGATTAATTTGTATGCAACCAAAAATGTGTGTTTATTGCTATTATTCAATAGCAACTGGTTTTGACATGTTAAAATACTAATTTTTTCTCAATTCCATTAAAGCATGTTTTGCAATATTTACGGAAGTGTCATCGAAATGTGTCACTTTGTGGCGTGAATATTTGCGAAAAAAAATTAAATAATACTTGTTTCGGAGCGTCTCTAATAAATTGATTTGAAATCAAAATTTTTGCTAAAATACTTTGACATAATTTTCTAAATGTATTTCATTCAGTTTTTATTTTTATTTTTATTTTCATTTTATATGTATTTAGTATTATTTCAAATAGTTTTGTTAATTTATTTTATTTTGCCATTCGTTTTGCAATACCAATGAAAACAAATCAACAACCAAGCAAATAAACACAATGTGGGTCAAACTTTGTTCAAAATAGCAACTTGTGTGACTGACAACTGGCCCAAAAGGCAATATATTTGCTTTCATATATTTTATTTTGTTTATGTTACTATGATTTCAATTATTGGTAAATTTATTGTTTAAATTACATTTTATATGATTTAAATTAAATAGTTTTGAATATATTTTTATATTATAATAAAGTTTTAACATGGCTAGATGAATAGCATTCTTCAATATGATGTACATATACGTTGTATGTTATGTATTTGTTCATTAATATGATGAAACGTATTCTTCACATACAGTTCATCATATTGAAGAACACTTTTTCGATTTGGTAATTATCGTTCATAATATATATGATAGCATTCATTACATTGATGGCGTTAGTCATTAATATTATGAATGGATCTTTAATACATTGAATCATAATTTGAAGAACGGAATTCATCAATATGATGTACATTTTTTTTTGTGTACAACTTAATCAAAAGACGACTTTACATTTAAAAATTTAATTGATTTTATGGTTTATAAATAACTGCTTTTTTTCATTTCAATTCAAAAGTTTTCTAGTGAATTTGAATTTTAAAATTTATTACCATTAAATTAACAATTTAAATATTATTGAATATAATGGTACAAATACTATTGTTTTAATGTTTTTTCTCTTATAATAATAAACGTCTCACTATGTGACATATATAAACATAAAAACCAATAGAAGTATGTTCATTTTGAGTTTCATCCTCAGAGCTTACACAAAAAGTAAACGCGTCACTAGTAAGGACTCCGTTTTTTTTAAATAAAAATCACTCTATATTTAACATTTCGTATTTATTAACGGAAATAAATTATACATCATATCCATCTTATGCCAACCAACTAAAAAATAAATACAGAAATGATAAATTATTGAAAACTGAAGCAAACTTGAAATGTGGTATAATGTTTTGTTACGAGGTATACAAAATGTTGGATTTTCTAAATGTGGATTTCAATTTTAATGTATTAATAAAATATGCATATTACGCATTAAAGTATTTAACATTCTCTGAGTTTTAATTTATGATCAGGAAAATATTAAAAAAATAAAAATGTATAGGTCTTGTTATTATATTTAACAGGCAGCATTATAAAATTAATGGTACAATGAAATTATTTTATTAATGGTTTGAAAATTATTGTACTAATGGTATGCATCATATTGACCAATTTCGATATTGTTTTTCTATATAAAATACAATTTTTTCTGGTTGCATACCGAAAAGAATTGATCGGAAATGAGCAAATGTAACTCTATGTAATATAATAAAGATATTCAAGTAATGGTAATAATATCGTCACTCTCATGCCAAAGGGGAGAATGTGCATTTTTAAATATTTTGGGTAATCATATTTTAAAGTTTAATTTTTCTTTTTTTTATGTTATTTTGGTTTATTCATCAATTAATATGAATAAAATAATGATGCCAATCGATTGGTGCGTTAAAATCAAACAATTAATACCTTTACATCACTGTTTTATCTTGTACCAATAAAAAGTTATCGCTTGCAAATAGCAAAATTCGAAAAATTGAAAATTTTGTCATGCCAAAAGGGCGAATCTTTTCGTTTTTTTGCCATTACATATTATTGGTATAAGATAAAATAGTACTGTAAAGCAATTAAGTGTTTATTTTGAAAGCACCTATCAATTGGCATCATTATTTCAAAATAATTTTTCGAATTTTTCGAAAAATGATTGCATAATATTTTAAATGACAATGCCAATCAATAGCTGCTTAAAAAACAATCAATTCATGCCTTTAAATCACTACTTTATCTTGTTCAAATATAAAGTTCTGGCAAAAATACGAAAAGATTCGCCTTTTTGGCAGGACAACATTTTCAATTTTTCGAATTCGCCCTTTTGGTTTTGTATTTTGTGACTATAAAAATCCAACAAAACCAGACACGATTTTGGCACAGTATACTTGAGGAAAACTACATTCAAAAATGTAAAAAAGGCAAATGTCAAAAATTATACATTCGCCCCTTTGTTATGATAGTGACGATATAAACCAGAAGATTTAAGCATTGTTCTCAGTAATACTGTTAAATTTTTTTTTTTTTGAAAGATTATTTTATAAAATAAATAATAATATTTTATTTTTTTATAAAATGTTTATTATTTTTATATACAAATCCATTCTAACTAATCATGTTATTATGCGAACATTGAACTTTTTAAATTTTGAATTCTTGCTTAAAATTTGTATTCTGAACAAATAAAACAAGAAACTATTAGACGACTAAATCTAGTGAAATTAAAAATATAGATAAGAAATTCCATAATACCAGTTTTTTTTTTAAATTGTTTCCCACGCCGAATTACGTTAAATATAAAATTTCTTGTACTGATTTTGTTTTTTAAATGTTATGTAATTATTATATATATTGTGAAATATTATGAAATTATGTAAGTGCAATGTTAAAAAAAAAGTATATATAAGAAGAATTAAATAAAAATCAAACTCACCTGCAGCTGCAAACTCTCCTCGAAGCCGTTCGGAAGATCGGTGCAGTTGTTTGTATCCAGTTGGGATAAGGATGTCGCTAGAACTTGTCTGGCATTCATCCCAAGCTGAACAAAATACACATCCACATGAAGTTTTTTTTGTTTTGTTTTGCTTTTTTTCTTTTTTCTGGAAATGTTACGCAACAGTGATAGCAATAGCAAAGTTCAGAACTTAACTGGCAACACGATGTATATAAAAATATGTTGCCGTTTTAAAAACGTTTACGATAGGACAGCCTCGAAATTCGACTACGACTTAAATTAAATCGAATCACTTTAGAAAGGGTTACGTTCAGTGCCACGGCTACGTAATCAAACGCTTACGTTTTTTGCGTACGTAAAATATTTGCAACGTTTGCTTCAATTACACGACACGAGTTTCAATTGCAATGTTTTTCAGTTGGAAAAAAAAACAACGAAAACTTTGGAACACATCCAATATTTGAGTCATCCGCAAAAAGCAGCTACGAAATTATACAGCCCGAACGAAGCTGGCGGATAAAGTTTGCTGTAGCAGCAGCAACTTGATACAATTCTTGAAATTTGCAGCAGTTGAATTAATTTTTATTTTGCTCGTTTTATCATTTGTGCACTATTTTTATATATTACCACTTTTATCTTGTTTATCCAACTTTTGCAGTTTGGAACTTTTGTGAAAAATAAAGTGTTAAGAAAATGTATTAAACGATTTTTAAAAACTATTTTATTTTTCAAAATTTGTTATATCTTTTTATGTAAGAAATTGAGTAATTGTAAAAACTTTTATAATTTTGAAATACAATATATCATTTCAAACACATTCATAGTAACTCAAGCAAAGTAACATAATCATAGCAACATTTTTTCCATTATTTATAGTTATTGAATATTGATGAACTAATATCATATCCTCTTCTTTGATACTAAATTCAAAACTTAACAACAGCAAACTTTAACCTATATAAGATAATCACGCTGTACTGTACTAAAAAAAGAAGTGAAAACTTATATAGAAAAAAATCAAATATTTAATAATTATTTTTTTTAATCCTAATCTACATCATTTCCAACTGAAATTGAGAACATTTTAAATGAAATGAGAGGGAGTACCATAAGATCCACCCGCATAAAATATATTTGACACAAAATCCAACTTTTCACAAAAATTCTGAATTCTAAAAATCCATTCAGCCGAACAAAATCCAATTTTATATATAAAGGGTTTTTCACCAGGAACGCTACAAAAGTAGAGCGACAGGGACAGCAAAAGACGCCATATTTCTAGCCACTCTTTTGAAATTTCTCTTCAGAAAGGTTTGCCAATTTTACATATGAAAGGTTTTTCAACAGGGACGCTACAAAAGTAGAGCGACAGGGACAGCAAACGACGCCATATTTCTTGCGGCTATTTTGAAATTTCTCTTCAATAAGGTTTGCCATTTTATGATGGAAATATATACGAATTCGAATTTCGGTAGTAAATTTTAATAATTTCGACCCGTTGTTGGCTCGTATATCTTTCCATCATGAAATGGCAAACTTTACTGAAGAGAAATGTCAAAAGAGCGGCAAGAAATATGGCGTCGTTTGCTGTCCCTGTCGCTCTACTTTTGTAGCGTCCCTGTTGAAAAACCCTTGCAAAAACTTTTGTAGCGCTCTTATTGAAAAAACCCTTTATCTAACTTTTATTTGATACAAATCCACCTTTTGGTAACAAATCCACTTTTTTCGTCCAACGTAAAAATTGACGAACTTGCGAATTTTATATCCTTAGGATTGAATGTCATATCATGTATTCTAGAAACAATAACGGCTTTAAATGTTTTTTCGGAGTCCTGAATGATTGTTGTGTTGGATGATTGATGGTACTTTTTTTTTGTACAATTTCCCATTCTGCCATGTCTAGGAGCTTTCTCGAACTAACTTCGATATCATGATATCGAAGTTTGAATATTAAATATTGTGTAAAAAGAATATTAGCACTAAATTTACTTTTTTTTACATTAATATGAAATGCAAACATCAATATGTAAATAAAATGTTCCTCACATTCTGAACATAAATATGTTTGAACGAAAATAAAAATATGTTTGGCTGTTATTATAATAATGTTTGACAATGCAATAATACTTGTGTTTCCATAAAACTCCAAAGATATATGTAATGCCTACAAAATTATGTTTGGAAGAGCCCTTTTTTTGCAGCGTGCAAAGTTCGAACTCGTAGCTAAATCGCTTCTAATTTTCAAAATTTCTCGTACATTCAAATTTAAGGATAAGATACGATATTTAAACATTTAACACATTGATATCGCAATACTTTTCAAAGTAATCTCGAACTTTGACTATTTTTTTTTCTTCAATATCGTTGCGATTTCAAACAATTTCTCTACCGAGAAAACTCCCATAGAACGTATCGATAGCTACCTACCATTTAGATCCAATTTGAGACCTGATATCGTTGCGAGAACGTGTATCGTGTGATCTCCATCTACTCGCATTGATGTGCGGGTGGATTTTGTATATTGAATTTTGTATGTAGGATTTTATATGGTGAATTTTGTATGGTGGCTTCCATACCCAACCCGAAATGAGATTTTCCTTTTTGTAATTAAGAAAAATCCAATTGAAATTGTGATTTTTCAATTTTATATTGAGAAAATACCAAAATTTTCCATTTCAAAATGATGAAATTCCAATTCAAATTGAGATTTTTCATTTTTAATTGTGAAAATTACAAAGAAAATTGATATTTTTCATTTGAAATTGTAAATTATCTAAATGGTTATTATTTAACAAATATAAAATAATGAAATCCTAATCATAGTCATAGTATAATTTCAACAAAGGTTAGCATTTTTTTTTTAGCATGGAAATGTTTGTATTTTGTAATATTTTAAGTGAAAATATTTATAGAATTTAAAAGAAAAAAAATACTTACAATATTTTGAGGTAAACAGTGAAAAAATCACTATTTTTTACTTTATAGTTCTCAAAATAAATACAAAAAACCTTTAAAGTCGTCTTTTGCAAATTAAGACTTAAACCGATAAATATAATAGTATTTCTTTTGCAATTATATTTGCTAAAATTGCGCCGACTAAATAATTTGCTGCATTGACGTACAAATATTCATATTAGCAAACAAAATAAGAAATAGCAAATGTTTCCATTAAATTACTGAATTTCATTGCTGGACTGATTAATGCATGCAATTAATATCGATTGCTATATTTACGTCGATTATTTTTTCTCTGTAGTTTGTTATAAAATTCTCCTGGGATTCTTCTGGGTTAATTGGGCGTATTATTTATAATTCGCCTGATTGAGTTTTGAATCGATATTGAGTTTTGAATCGATATCGATATAAATTATAACAATTATTTAATTTTAAAATTACCTATTATAACGAATGTTTTTTTTTTGCTCTTTTCAGATATACCATACCTCTTACTACAATTTAGAATAGCTCTTTCCTTTCAGGAGTTTTGTGAATTAATATCATTCGATTTATATAATGGACGTACAACGGTTTCTAAACATTCATGTTCAAAGTGTGAAAATGTATTTTATATATTTCTGCAATATTTGGAATATGTATGCTGGGTGCTTCTTTTCTAAAAAAGGTACTGAAAATTTTCAACATCTGCGGTAAGTTTTTAAAAGATTTAATTTATATATCCATTAAAAGTATCAATTGGGCTACTAATTAATGTCCCATTTTTAAAACTTACATTAATAGTGAAATATATTTTGTTGGTAATCCTACGAAAAAGTTATCTGCATTGAAGTGTATTTTGTAATCATGATTACAGAAAAACAAGAAAAGCTAGAACAATGAAATTCGGAAATTAATTACACCTGCGGTATTGGTATTATTGATATTAATTATCTGTGATTGTAACCTATCATCAGCTGAGTGTCACTTTACTGACCGAAGAGTTCTCTTTTAAAAAAATATTTTCCTTAGTTTAAGGTGGTACCCTCTCAATTTATTCATTTATATGAAAAATTAATTTAAACAAAAATGTAAACCTATTGGTTAATGGTAACCAGTCCCTCATGATCGACTTAAAATTTGCATTAAATTTCTACTTCGTATGAATGAACAAAATCAGGGGGTACGACCACGTTAAATCAAAGAAAGTTTTCTTTTTTTTCGACAACTCCCCATACAAAAATTTTGGCTGGGGCAGTTCAGTTCAGAAACTGTTGTTAGAAAGATTTCAAGCAGACAAAGGCGCAGTTTGTATCTAAAGCTGTCCATTTTATGCTCGTTCCCAATATATGCCGTGAATCTGCCATTAAAATTCCACAAAATATTGCTATACACTTCCCAAAATATTCTATTTATCTGTGTGTTTGCCAGAAATATGCCCGAAATATTCCAGAAAAAGAGCCTGTTCTATAGGTATTACAATGGTAAGTGTTCGAGGGAAATACATGGCTTGATTCCACCAGGTCGTGTGTCCTCTCGTTCTACTCGGGCATCGAACCAAGCCCACCCCTTCGTAGTTCACTCGGCTCTCAATAGAACCACGCATTACCGAGAGAATTCGTTCTTCAGTCGCACTATACGTTTGTGGAACAATCTCCCTGCGTCTGTTTTCCCGACATTTTTGATATTGGCAAGTTCAAAAGAAACATTCACCGACACTACTCCATCTTTCCCCCCTCCATTTAACCTATCATCCCTTCTTACGATCAACACTGTGCATTGCATGAATAGGGGGCATTCCCTGAGCGTTGGTTAATTTGTAAAAAAAAAACAGCTTTTATTGCAAACACCGCCTTTGTCTGTATGGAATATGTCGAAACAATATTTCTAAACTGCCTTGACCCTGCCAAAAATTTTGTCTGGGGACTGCTATTCCCAAAATATTCCATTTATCTGTTAATATGCCTGAAATATTCCAGAAAATTCCAAAAATGTTGTCTTTGGTTATTAATTGGAACTGCACGCCTTATGACTAAAATTTTGAATTAGGCCAGATATTTGTCCGTGATATTTTCCGAAGCATCATGTGCGGACCTCATAATAATTGATAAAATCGTTTTATTTCCCAGTTGCCTCGTATGCGGTAGACCTAATATCGCCAACAACATCGTAGACGATCGATGATTATTGTAGTTGTTGTTGAACAATTTGTACACTTTCCCATTTATTTTGACTACTTTGCATTTCGCGTGAGATTAAACCACACAAACCAAAAAAAAAAATCACTAAATAGTGATGGCAGCACCCTTTGCGGCTGTCTGTGAAACCGCAGTAAAAATCAACTTTGGTGCTATATACCGCATTTTGTCTTTCGTAAACAAAACCCTCATTTTAACCCCAAGTAGAGCCTAACAATGTCGTGCATGCTGCAGAGTTTTTTAGTTTGTTTTCTGGAGGTTTTTGTTTGCTTCACTACATATTCATCCTCTGCTGCTTTGGCCACATTTTGTTGCAATTTCACAAAACTGGGTTAATAAAGTCTCATGCACTTGTGCCACACACACACACATAGACAGAGCCACACTTGCAGCTCTTATGCATGTTACATGCTATTTGTGCCTCGAAATAAGTGCGGCCTGACGTGCCGTACCGTGCCGCACAGCATATCTTTAGTTCTTTCTCTCTGTGTTCTGTAGTATGGTGTTTTGCATATAACCCTATATTTCCAGATCCTTTTGACTAACATCCTGTCGCATATGTTTGTGTGATGCATGTCTTTGGCGTTGGTGACGATGACTACGTCTACAATGCTGCTGCTAATGATGATGATGATGATGTTGTTTGAAGGGGTTTTGTGGCGCGCTAGAACCTTTATAAGCCCTTTGTTAATCCGCAGTTATTGCATTATTTAATGAACAAAGTATCCGCAGAATGGAAATAGAAAAGTAAGATTGAGGCTAAAGTGGCAAAGAGTCACAGGAAGTACGAGCATCTCTAAGAGTGTATGTAATTTGTAAGAAATAGGATTTTGAATGTGGTAAAGTGTAAGGATCTGAAGGCGAAAATACATAGTTCAAACATGCGTTGATTTACATTAGAAAAAAGGATTAAATATGCTATTTTTTTTAATAAAAACAAATATTCTAACGATCGGGAATAATTTTAACTTTTAGCATAAACTTAAATTCATAATGACAATTTTGATTACACTACCCAAGACGATTTTTAAAGTGGACGTGCCATACATCAATTCTACGACGATTGATTTTATGGTTTATATATTAATAGATTTTTCATATTAATTCAAAAGTTTCAAATAATACGTACACTCAGAAAAAAAATCGTACACAAATTGATCAATAAAACAGTTATATATTCAATAGTGTGGAGACACACTCAGTTAATTTTAATATTTCATTGTTTTAAATTTTACTAGTTTTTAAGTTTTGTTTTATTTGTCAAAATTTTGCCAAAATGTTATTTAAAATAACTCCCTGCTTTTACATATAGTCAAAAAATAAATATTTTCATATAAACTCAATAATTTAATAGAATTTAATAGTATTTTGTTGTATTTAATTTAATTTACTTCTACTTTAATTTACTTCTATAATAGTTTATCCCACTGACTAATTTTAATAGCAAAAAAACTATTAATTTTATGGAGTGTATCATAAAATATAAATAGATATTGCTTATAAGAGCACATTATAAAATTTATGGTACAAAAACATAGTGTATTAACAGTTTTTATATAATTGATATAATGGTACGCTTCCTATTGACCAATATTTATAGTATATAAATTGACTTTCCATTGAAAAATTATTAATTTATAATTACAATCGTAGTTTTAAGGAATTCTTATTAAAAATTAAAATTTATGTGAAAGTTAAATTTTTAATGAAATTTTTAAGATTTAAATTTTTAGTGTACAGGTGGTCATTCCAGACTAAATCGACCTATTAAAATTCGATTTCAATGTATTGACCATTTTTATACCCTACACTAAGAGTGAAAGGGTATAATTAGTTTAGTACGCCGTTTGTAACACCCTGAAAAAAGCCTCTCCGGTATGGAAAAGTATATATATTCTTGATCAGCATGACCTCCTGAGTTTAGCGATGTCCGTCTGTCCTTCCGTCTGTCTGTGGAAATCACGATAACAGAAAAAGTTGAATAGCTAGAGCAATGAAACTTGAGATTTAGATTACTTATATATATAAGCTGTCTGAACAGGATCGGTCTATTGTGACCTGAGAACTGACCACTTATGTTCAAATACCTCATATAAAATGTACATCTGCAAATTAATTTTGCTGTATATGTGCTTAGGTAAATTTTGTTGGTAAAATATATATTGACATTATGCTCAAATACATGAAAATAATGTTTTCCCACGAAACGACTTGTGGTTCCCAAAAAAAAAATCGAAATTCGCTACCCATTTGTAAATATGGTTATCATATGAAAGAAAATTCTTCAGGGATGGAAAGTTTGTTGTTATTTTCAGGATTCGTATACCCTGGTGACCTATATACCACTTTGAATGGTTACCACACATATGTGTAGGGTATTTATAGTCGGCTTAGACCGACTATAATTTGGAAAATCCTAACTATCATAATAACACCTACTTTAAAATTTCCCATGTGATCTAACCTTCCCAACTGGTTTTGTATATTTTCGACAACTACTTGCAGAGATACAGTGGTTCAAAGTTAGAAAAAATGAGACAATGGCCCTTGATAATTATCCTTGCACTTCAAAAAAGATGTTTTTAAAAATACCATTTTTAAAATTCAGACCAAAATCGTATATTTTGGCTGATTTAATGCAAATGTTCATGCCAAATTTCAAGATGGTATTTTAATGGTATCATAATTAAAAAATTTGCTATTAAGATTTTTTGTAAAACTATTTTTCAATAGTACTATATTTTTATCCGGTTACCAAACACCAAAGCTGAATAATATATTACCTTTTGAATGTAGTCACTATTTCTAGTATGTTTATTTAATTTTGTACGGGAAAAAGACTAATATTTCAGGAGCTGTAGAGAATTTGTTGAACTGACAAAAGATATGTATTTTTAACGTGATGTGCATTAACCAATATATTTTCCTCAAAAAGCAAAGAAATGTATTCCCATTATGAAACTCCTTTTTAATATGTATGGAGAAAAATTGATTTCGTTGATATTTAGAAAACTTAAGTGGCCGTTCTGACATAATAATATAATAGTTTGGCGCTACAGTTCTGTATAGAACTTCAGCCGAGCTCTCTCACCATTTTGAGCTGTGCGTGTTATATTTGTACTCAAATTGGTGGGACCTACAGTTTATTGCCGAATCCGAACGGCGGGTGAGAGCTTTTTCATAGGCAATGGTTTTACTCTCGTAGGTTTGCCATTTACTGACGAGAGGTAGCGCGGTATAGAAAAATGTTTCTATGAAAAGATGTTGTTAGCCCGCAGTTGTTAGGCTGTTGTTAGGCTCGCAGTCCAACGCACTAACCACTGAGTTACCGCGGCTACCGTTCTGACATGCCGTTCTGACTTGAAATACCCCATATGTATCATTTTATTAAAAATAAAAAGCTGTATTTTTAAGCATTAATTGTTGATGCTGAGATTCAGAGATATATCAAAATTTTCTTTTTAAACTTTTAGTGATATCCATATGTCCTATAATCTAGTTCGATAGGTAAAGGTTTTTTCAATAAGAGCGCTACAAAAGTTTTTTTCAAGGGTTTTTCAACAGGGACGCTACAAAAGTAGAGTGACAGGAACAGCAAGCGACGCCATATTTCTTGCCGCTCTTTTGACATTTCTCTTCAGTAAGGTTTGCCATTTCATGATGGAAAGATATACGAGCCAACACCGAGTCGAAATTATTAAAATTTACTACCGAAATTCGAATTCGTATATCTTTCCTTTCTCTTCAGTAAGGTTTGTCATTTCATGATGGAAAGATATACGAGCCAACAACGAGTCGAAATTATTAAAATTTACTACCGAAATTCGAATTCGTATATCTTTCCATCATGAAATGGCAAACCTTACTGAAGAGAAATGTCAAAAGAGCGGCAAGAAATATGGCGTCGTTTGCTATCCCTGTCGCTCTATTTTTGTAGCGTTCCTGTTGAAAAACCCTTTATTTATTATAAACTAAAGAATGCTGAAATATATCAAGGTGCTTTGAGAAATATTCATGTTCAAAAATACATATAGAGATATATTTGTAATATGATAAATTAAAATTAATATTATACATTATTTAAATGTGCTCTAAAATAATATTTCAACTAATCTATTAAAATTTTAAATCTATAAAATTCTATTCGTATTTTTTCAACAAATTTCTCAACATTTATAAAATATCCTCTTTTATTGGCTTAGGTTTGGATATTGTTTTATACTCATTGAACAGATGACATCGTTGTAATTGAAAATAAATAGAAAACAAACTAAAATCAATAGCAAATGTTTACTTAAATTTATTGTCATATGTTATGATTTGTGGTTTTATTAGATTTGTTATACTGCAGACAGAAACTTCACTTGTTATAGCTTTTATATTTTTGTGTGCTATTTCCACACAAAAACAACAAAAAAAAAGTAAATTTTTAGATTTTACCTTTTCGATTTCAATATAGTTCAAAGTTGCAAAAAATTAATCAACCATAACATTTATGTGGTTGTTCATATTTAAATATCTTCTGCACGAGAAAAGCGAGAAACTCTATTGAGGTTCTGTTTTAAAGATAATAAAACTAGTTTTTTGAATATTAAAGTCCTAACTTCAACCCTTGAACATGTGGCCTTCTACTTTAAAATTGATGTCCTTAAAAAGGACCCTTTTTAAAAGTCTAAAAAAAATTAAAATTTGCAATACATTAAAATTTTACAAAATTTATCAGTTTTATTATATTGAATGTAGTTTTTGAGATATTGATTTTGGAATATAGTTTTTCTATTTTTCGAAAATTGGTATATATCTCAAAAACTAGATGAAACTGGCGCCATTTTCGAAATCAACGTTACAAACATATTCAAAAATTATTGCAAATTTACTGTTGTAAAAAAAAATATTTTTTTCAATACAAACCAGTTGGGAAGGTTAGATCACATGGGAAATTTTAAATTTGGTGTTATTATGATAGTTAGGATTATCAAAAGTATAGTCGGTCTAAGCCGACTATAAATACCCTACACATATGTGGGGTTACCATTCAAATTGGTATATAGGTCACCAGGGTATACGAATCCTGAAAATAACTACAAACTTTCCATCCCTGAAGAATTTTCTTTCATTTGATACCCATATTTACAAATGGGTAGGTGTACCGAATTTCGATATTTTTTTTAGGAACCACAACTCGTTTCGCATGAAAACATTATTTTCATGTATTTCAGCATGGTGTCAATATATATTTGACCAAAAAAGTTTACCTTAGCACGTATACAGTATAATTGATTTGTAGATGTAAATTTTATATGAGATATTTGAACATAAGTAATCGGTTCTCAGGTCACAATAAACCGATCATGCTTATTTTCTTGTTCAGACAGCTTAGATATATAAGTAATCTAAATCTAAATTTTTATTGCTCTAACTCTTCAACTTTTTCTGTAATCGTGATTTCAACAGACATACAGACAGACGGACAGACGGACATCGCTAAATCGACTCAGGAGGTCATGCTGATCAAGAATATATATACTTTTCCATACCGGAGATGCTTTTTTCAGGGTGTTACAAACGACGTACCAAATTGAATATACCCTTTCACTCTTAGTGCAGGGTATAAAAATATAAATAATGTATATACTGTTGAAAACTAGTTTTACAACTAGTTTTAATAGCAAATGTTGCTTCTAATTCTCATGACTAATTTTAATATACTAATGTATGCTAATATTTCAATACGTTTTTAAGATATATGGATTTAAACTCAGAAAATTTTGATTATCTTAGAATTCGAGTTATTGGTTCCTAAAGTGATATATATAAGTGACTTGTATGGGAGGTGGGCATGTCCGCCGATCAATTTGGCTCATTTCCATTGACAGAACTAACTTTTGGCTAAAAAGTATTTAAACGAAATTTCATCGCATTCTAAGCAGTATTTCTCAAGTTATCGTGTACACGGACAGCAAGACGGACGGACAGACTGACGGACATAGCTAAACGGACTCGGGTGGTGATGCTGATCAAGAATATATATACTTTTCCATACCGGCCACGCCTCCTAAGGGCGTTACAATATCTGCACAAAGTTAATATACCCTGTATCTCATACACGGAAGGAAATAAAATTCTAAAACTCGAGAAGAATTCAGTTAGAAAGAAAAATAGTAGAATTTGACTAATATCAATAAAATACTACTAAAATTCAAGAATTTGTCATCTGGATATCAAGAAAGCAAATTACTTAGTTGTCAAAAAAGTAAACAAACTTTATTCAACTGGATTTTCAGAAGTTAATTTATTGATTATTAAAAACCAAAAAGAACACGCAAAATTGTTGCTGTATTCATCGGAAAAAGAACACGTGTTCATGTATTGTTGTTGTTTTCATCGATATTGCTCTGTCTGTATGTTTTGTTTTGCGAGGTCGCCATCTGTTTGTTAGTCTGCCTGTCTGTCTGTTGAAAGTAACTAAGCCAAAATTTTCTAGATATTCAGACATTAAGTTCTTAGGTATCAAAAAAGTAACTAAGTACAATTTGTGTGGATTGAAAATTGTTTCCTTCTTAGATATGAAAAAACGGCATGATATACAATGTTTGCATGTATGTGTTTTCACGAATAGAACAACAAAGCACAGCAAGCGTCTGTGTATGTTTGAATGTTAAAGATATAAATAGAAAAAAACAATTTTTCCTACGAATATTGGTATGGTTTTAGTTCGTAAACATAAATTTGGGTTCAATTTTGCATAAATACCAAGTTGATTTCATTCCATTGTTATCTAAATACACTATACAATGTTTATGGATAATGTGCGGAGGGTTTATACATGACCAACAGAAGAGACAACAGAAGGGGAGAAAGTATATAAGGTAAGTAAACGGTTTCAGAATATTATACAGATATTAAATTAAATAATAATAATAATAATAATGAAATAAAATAAACTATTCAATTACATTAAGTATTCAAAGAAGTCATTTACTATACAAAAATGCATATAGGTAATAAAGTTCTAAATAAACAATAAATTAACTCTACTATATTTTTTTTATTTTATGTTAGCTTCGAAATAATTGCTTTTAGTTAATTTCAACATATCGACAGATAGACACACGAACGAACAGATGGGGCTGACAGAAGGACAAAGTAAAACAAAACATAATAGCGACAAAGCAAGATCGAAAAAACAACAACTATACGAACACGTGTTCATTACATTTTGGGACGAGAACAACAACAACATTTTTGATACCTAAGAAATTAATAACTGAATTCAAGACTTATTCTACTTAGTTACTTTTTTGATACCTAAGAAATTAATAACTGAATCCAAGAATAATTCTACTTAGTTACTTTTTTGATACCCAAGAAATTAATAACTGAATCTAAGAATAATTCTACTTAGTTACTAAGAAAATCCATTTCTTGAAATTAAGAATTTTTCGGTTTAGCTGTATATCACTCCGTATTCTTCTTGATTCCTTCTGAAGAAGTATACTTATTCTTATTTTTCAATTTATTTCTTATTATGTAGCCTTTTGAAAACAAAATGGATTAAAATATTTTTTCTAAACAGTTTAGCTGTATATCACTCCGTATTCTTCTTGATTCCTTCTTGATTTTAGAACTTTTTTCCCTCCGTGTAGGTGTAGGTTGAATTACCCCATATTAAGAAGTATACTTATTCTTATTGCATACTCAATTTATTTCTTATTATGTAGGCTTTTAAAAACAAAATGGGTTAAAATATTTTTTCTAAACAGTTATTGGCGGAAACTGTGTTGATTGGGCATATTTTAGAAATAAGGACCGTTGAATAAAAGTAAGTAATTTTGATCGTTAGTTTGAACTATGCTCTGCATAATCATAAATAATTTTCTTATTTAGCTTTAGATTCGAAATACTAAAAAAATCCAAAAATAATCTTAAAAAATCAAAATTTTTTGAGTAGATTCAAATATCTTAATAACATATCGGACGGAATATTAGTATTCGATGATGCATTTACGCAAAATTATATGGAAATATGTCTTGACAATTAATAGAAAAATTGCAGTTTTAAAATTGAGAATACAGTTTTTTTTTTTTTTTTGGAAAACTATAGTAGAGAAAACTATAGTTGTGACTGGATTTTTTTTTTATATTAAAAAGTGGTTGAAAATGTCCTAAAGAAAACAACTGTGTTTTAAGTTGAAATCAGAAATCATGTGTGGGATATCAATTGCAAACATTTATCTCGTTTTGTTGAATCGTATTATAGAGTCTATGAGAATAAATTAAAAATTGTATGTATTATTGAAAATATGTCTAGTTATTAGTAAAGGGTTTCATGATGGAAAGGTATACGAATTCGAATTTCGGTAGTAAATTTTAATAATTTCGACTCGTTGTTGGCGTCGTTTGCTGTCCCCTTTATGTACATCACGCATCATTTTTAGAATTTTGATAAATGTTCATACAAGAAGTAGCCGCGGTAACTCAGTGGTTAGTGCGTTGGACTGTGAGTCGAAAGGTCCCCGGTTCAAGCCTGGACTGGGGCTAACAACATCTTTTCATAGAAACATTTTTCTATATCGCGCTACCTCTTGTCAGTAATTTGCAAACTTACGAGAGTAAAACCATTGCCTATGAAAAGCTCTCACCCGCCGTTCGGATTCGGCAATAAACTGTAGGTCCCACCACTTTGAGTACAAATATAACACGCACAGAGCTCGGCCGAAGTTCTGTACAGGAGCGCCAAACTATTATTATTATTAATTTCATACAAGAAATATAACAAAAAATATGCCTAAGATAGTACTAACATATAAACAAAAAGTATATGTTCATAAAGTATACTTTCTGATGAACATTCATCATTTTTTTTTCATCGATATTATGAACAAATTCTCATAAATTGCACAAATACACTGATGGCAAATTGAATTTTCATATAATATATGATTTCAAGAATAATAAAATCAAGTGCATAAAATTGTAAAGTTATTTAACAAATTTATAGCATTCATAAAATTGATGTAAAATAGTGTAAAACGTTTGTTTGCCTAAAACTATGCAGTAATGTTTTGCTTAATTACAAATGCAAAAATAAACACACATTGCAGCATGTTTACAAGTGCTTTGAATTAAGTTACGATATATTTGACGCATTTACGCAAAATTCGTGCGTGCGTGCGTGCAACATAAAATGCATTGGGGTGCTAAAGTGCTGACATCGGGGCAACTGTAGGACCTCGATACCCGGTACTGCCCGACTCCCGGCACTCGTCACTCGTCACTCTGGTAATATGTACGTTTTAAGTGGGGCACAATTTGAAAAAGTTTTGTGTTTTTTCAATTCTTTTTTTTATTCCCTGCGAATAGCTACACAGTTTTTGTTCCAGGACACAGGCACTCAAGTCAATTCGCATGGCGCTGCTGCAAAAGTGTTAAGAAAAGGCACAGAAACAAACAACAAGGATAGCTATGTAGTAACTAGGCCAACGACTTGTGTGTGCAGCAGCATGTCTCCATGTCTCACATATCTATCTTCCTTTCATTATACATATTTCCACATACATATGTTTATGTAAATGTGTTGGTAATCTACGATCTACTTGCATAAATATGTGCCTGTGTAAATAATGTTATAATTTTATTGAAATTTTTTAATGATTCTAATGAAGCAACACCATCATCATCAGCAGCAACACATAAATTAAAGTCCTGAATTGAGTTATTTTGCAATTGCTGCTTGTGACTCTGTCATTTTACGTTTGCTTATAAATTTGTTGAATTAGCATATAATTGAATATCATTGACATAACTACAAGTATTACAATTAGATACTTTTCATACCTTGAAAAAAATATCAATGTTATATTATTAAAAAAAAATAAAAACGAGTATGAAAAGTTGTACGAAGTCTAATTTGGATTAATGTACTTCTTAGAGTAAGTATTCCAAGCGTGATTTGCAAAATAAGGAGCATAGAATAGAGATTTGTTGCGCCAACCAACTCTTTGTACAACCAACTTATTCAGTTCTCTCAACCGCTTTGTCGGTTCTTATAGTCAAAACTAAAAGAATTGTAGTTTAGACTACAATCGATTTTAAACAATTTTAGATCAATTTGGAGTGTGTTAAGTCTAATTTTTCAAGCGACAACCAAATAATGTAGTTTCACCAAAAAATGTGTAGAACTATCGTTTGAACCGAATGAAGTTGGCGGTTCCAACCAACATTTTCGTTCGTCCAACCTCATATCAAAAGAGTATTTTTCCAGTTTAAAACACCTTTTTTTTATTATGAAACCATTGATGGTGCACTTAATAAATATTATAATTTTTACGTTGGACTGGTCATATAATAATTTCATTGGATTTCTTTCAAAATATTAGCTAAAGTATTTTCAATCGAATACAAAAGAATGAAGACCGACATTTTTTGAAAAATACGAGAAATTGCCATCTATTTTCAAAAACTGAGTATGAGATATTAATTAGAATCTTGAAATTCAACGAAATGACATACTCGCTTCGTGGTTAAAATTAGATTATTGGACTCTGTCTGTCCTTAGTAGAAATTTACACTTTTTCACACATTCAGGAGATTAAAAATAGTTAAACAAGCCAAATACTTGGCAACGCTAAAGGATCATTCGATTTTAAGCTACGAAAAACTTTAGTATTTTTCAGTTTCATATAAAATAAAAAAATACTTTGCAGTGCTCAGTATTAGAGTAACTATAGCTCGAACGCCTTTGACATATTTGGCCACTTTTTAAGTTTTTTTTTTGCTGAATATTTTGTCCATGGACAATATAATACATTTGTCACTCCTTAATATGAAATTAATCCATTATGTAGATTGTCCCTTTGAAAATCATTAATATTGATATTAAAAGGACGAGATAGAAATTTTATATGTACTACAGATATGAAGCCTTGGATAGTGTCTACATTTGGTTCTCAGACAGCAAATCCATAACTACTACAGTTTTCTCAATAAATTGCGGTCACTTTAGGACCTTTATGGTCATATATCTCGTAAACATGACGTGATAGCACAAAATTTTCATTTTCAATAAGAGCGCTACAAAAGTTTTTTTCAAGGGTTTTTCAACAGGGACGCTACAAAAGTAGAGCGACAGGGACGGCAAACGACGTCTTATTTCTTGCCGCTCTTTTGACATTTCTCTTCAGTAAGGTTTGTCATTTCATGATGGAAAGATATACGAGCCAACAACGAGTCGAAATTATTAAAATTTACTACCGAAATTCGAATTCGTATATCTTTCCATCATGAAATGGCAAACCTTACTGAAGAGAAATGTCAAAAGAGCGGCAAGAAATATGGCGTCGTTTGCTGAAAAACCCTTTAATTGTGTTGGGTGAAATTTCGTCAGGTTACTCAAGGATTCTAACAAAATTGTCAAATCTCCGTCACTAAATTTAGTGTCGCACTGTGTAATTTGTCGTCAATAACACTATTCAACAAAACGAAAAAACATCATTCAATATAATTCTATATAATTCAAAATTATCAGCCACTATTTAGAGTAAAACAATTACACTTCCTTACACAACTAGTTTTCCTAAAAACTATAAACGCAATTTTTCGTACAATAGACCAGACTAATTACAATATACCAACAAATACTAATATTCCAATATTTTTTTAAGATACTTTAATCTAAACTCGAGAAATGTTGAAGTTTTTAGACTATTTTCGCTTGCATTTTTAGCAATTCGGTTCTAATGATAATTATGAAAATGATTGATCATTATGCACAGCATAGTTTAAAGTAACGATCAGCATTACTCTTTTTCATCGATTCTAATTTTTAAAATATGTCCTATCAACACACTTTCCGTCAGAAACAGTTTAAATTTGTATAGTTCAAAATGGTTGTATATTTTACACATAAATTACGGAAAATAGCAGTTTTATGCGATTTTTCTCAAAAACGATACGTAATTGGAAAAATCTGAGTATGCTATAACAATAGGCATACTTTAAGTATGAAGTACTGATATTTTTAGGTATTAGTATTTTATTAAAATTTATATAAATTCATATATGATCGAAATGTAAAAAAAGAAAATAAGGGGATCGAGAGTTTTTAAATATTGGATACAGGGTTGGGCTATCCACTCCACTTAAAGAAATCCATGATTTTTTGACTTTTTTTGGATTTTATTGATTTTTGAATTGGATACAAACCACCAAATCGCAAAAAATAATTTGGACCACTGCTGGATGAAATCTCCAGAGAAGTTGATAATCAAATGACTCATATATTATATTAGCCAACATAACCAATATAGGCCTTTATGCCAATTTTTAAAGTGGTAGACATTGATGGAATTTATTACGTTCTGATTAAGTCCTGTTATAAAGAAGACATTCAAAATAGATTTGATCAGGCACTTAGGCTGTTTCAATTTTTCGACCATATAACTAATTCAGTATATGGAAGAAAACGGCTTCCAGATCCATGACGCTGAATTATTTCCACAAAGTATGTTTTAACCTAAGGTTATACAGCAGTTCTCGTCAGCGAAATGGTGGGAAGGAATAACTTTAAAAACCGAAAAATCCTATTAAAATTATCTTATTTATAAAAAGTCCAAAAAAATCCTATACACACCAAAAATAATCCAATAAAACCAAAAAAAATCCGGTGGAGTGGATTTTTTACAGCCCTGATTAGATAAGACCTGAAACTCTTTCTTAAATAGAAAAATTATTGGATATGAATAAGTGGTGTTTTATAAAATAATTATTGAACCAAAACGTGCATAATTCTTATTACGTTCGTAGAAAAGAGATATTCAAAGAGCTTTGAATTAGATTGGCTGTACTTAAAACAGCTGTACTGTACTATCTGCTTAAAAATATATTATGGTTGGTACTTTATGTCTTTGTTGGTAGAAAACACCCAATTTGACTTGATCTTGAGATGCCAAAACAAAATTTTGACTATCTCAAAACAAAAGTTATTAATAAAAATGTTAAATGTTGTGAATCTGACCAAATACTTTATACAATTTTAAATTATTTTCATATAATAAAATATATTTCGTACAACATATTTCCCAATATTTAAAGTATGTTGTAGAACTTTGTCATTATTAGGGTAAACAAGATCATGGTGAATAATGTACAGAAAAAACCAATAATAACTGAATCTACAAACATCTCAAATGATCAATGGGGTATGAAAAACTAATAAAGAAGATTAGTTTTTTTTTTTTTTTTTTTTTTTTTGGAATATCTACTAAGATCCACAGCACTCAGACATACTATATCCATTGTACTGTGAAATCTATTCCCTACAATTTTGTGGTTAATATCACCACGAGCGCCCATGCCCAAGCGTGGATTCGAACCCGAGACCTTCAGAATGCAAGTCCAGCGCGCTACCTCTGGACTGCTGAGGCCGGCTATTTATTCGGTTAGGTGTGACGCTTTAATCCTCACATAGATCCATAGTGTTGCCACTGAAACTCCCTTTAGTTAGAGAAGATTGTTGTTCTGTTTTCGTGATTTTGATCCATTACTAAAGTTTTCATTATTAATGCGAATTTATTTATTTTGAAAAGTTTAATTTTCGTAATATCTGTAAGTGTACTGTCCGATTGTAGACATTCTGCATCTGGCCATAGCTGGACAGAAGAAGAGTAGATGTTCCAGCTTTTTCTCTTCATCAGGTTCAATGCAATTGCAACCTCTGAGCGTGATGCCCAATCAGGCAGTGTCCCGTAATGATACCGATCATTACACTGCATTCTGTTCTTTTGATAATTTATGGATAATTTTTGTTGTAGGAAGGACCTTTTTGTATTTTTGTTTTTTGCAGTGTTTACCCAACTGGTATCCGCAGTGGATAAGGTTAAGACATCATGTGTCATGTAGAAAAATTTAAGAGGAAGATTAGGTCACAGGAGAAATTTTGAAAGGGCAAGGAAGGGAGATGTAACCAGGTATTATGATCTAATTTCCAGCATTTTTGAAGAATATTTCTGGCGTATTACACCCCGATAAATGGCAGTTTATACGAAATGTTAAAAATGGGATTTTTGAAAATTTTCAATGACAACTTCCGAAACTATCGTGAGTCTGCCGGGGCTGTCGGGTGTTGTATTAGAAAATTTATATTCGTGTTATATTTTCAAAATTATGCATATTTTCCAATTTTGTTCTCTACTATGTAATTGATGATGATTTCATAAAGAGCCCCCTTCAGTACAAACTCTATTGTTTGAAGGAGCATTAAGAGTGCCACAAATCAAAAATTACGACAATATTTCGATTACAAGTGTCTCCTGCTAAACGTTATACTACGACTAGTACCCCCAACAGTATTCATATACAAATTGGATTTCCTTTATTGTTGCTGTTATACAAATTTTGACCCAAAATCAATGTCTGTTCCAATTTCAAAGGACGACAAACAGACCAACAAACATTCGAATATTGGACCAAGTTCTAGGGACTCATACCACATACACACGGACACTTATATAACCTACATGTATGTTTGGATGTATGTGTGGTGTGTGTGTGTGTGGAACATGTGCGTGTGACTCCGATGGGTGAATTACACACACGCCCGTATTACGCGACGATGATGATGACGACGACGACGATGTCGATGTCGACGACAACAATAAAACCAGCAACAATAATAATAAAACCAATAACTAAAATAGTTAAAGCAAAAACGACAACGAAAACAAGCTCAAAACAAATGCTCGAACTAGAAACAGGAAGATATCGTAGAATGACAAATAGAAAAATCAATTTGTATTAAAAATTCAATACTATTTGACCACGAAACTTGAGCAAAATGGAATAAAAGTGAACCAAAAAAATGGTGACGACAGAAAAAGTCGTTCAATAATTCAATACTACAAACACACGCGCATGTTACGCACACAAACACAAACACACACACACAGATATATGAAATTTATATACTAGAAATTGTTTTCAATTAAATTATGTAATTAAAAGCACGAATGTATTTTTCTTTAATAACATTTTTTCTTTTTTTGTTTGATCGTTATTCAATTTTTATGATTTTTTTTTCTGTTGTTGTAAATTTCCCCGGGGACTCGAAACACTTTTCGCACGACACAAATTTTAATGATTATGATGACTATGACGACCACACGATGATGTTGATGTTGATGATGAAGAAGACGTCGACGACGTTAAAAAGAGGTAGAAATACAAACAACAACAAAAAAAAATGCTCTCTTTTATTTATTATTTTTACTTTGCAGTATTTTTTTACTTTTATTTTAATTTTTTTTTATTTATTTTGTGTAATTTTTGCTTTGCATTTAACTTTAATACATATTTTGTAACCGAGTTACGCCAACGAGCACGAAAACCGAGCAACTGTGCGTCCAAGTGGCGCTGCTGCTGGTGCTTTTGCCAGCAGGAAGTCAAAGTATATTGGAAGCGCGCGCTTCCAGTGTATGGCCTGCCCTTCCGTGGGGAGCACATCACCCTTAATACCACCCACAGCATGTCAGCTGCAGTGTATTTGGTATTATTCTCTGAAAGCTTACAGCTAAAGCTCCTTTGTTATGGGGGTTGTTTGACACATTGAGGTGCCTTTGAGCTTTTGGAACTTTTTGTAAAATGTCTGGTGTTTGTCTAGGATATAACATGGTGGTCAAAAGTCCAATAAATGTCTTGAACTCACTGAAAGCTTTGTTGGCCAACGAGTAATAAGCTTAAAAGTTTAGGTTAAAAAACTGTGTATGCAAAATCTAAATCTTTCTTTAAATAAAAATGTTTTTCAGACAAAATATTGCTAAAAATTAAAAACATTTATAATTAAATTTTAATAAAAAATTATATTATTCAGTTAAATTAAATTTTTCACTAAAAAGTCAATTTTTAATTAAAAATTCATTTTTTAACTAAAAATTCAATTTTTCGCTAAAAAATCAATTTTTCACTAAAAATTCAATTTTTCACTAAAAATTCAATTTTTCACTAAAAATTCAATTTTTCACTAAAAATTCAATTTTTCACTAAAAATTCAATTTTTCACTAAAAATTCAATTTTTCACTAAAAATTCAATTTTTCACTAAAAATTCAATTTTTCACTAAAAATTCAATTTTTCACTAAAAATTCAATTTTTCACTAAAAATTCAATTTTTCACTAAAAATTCAATTTTTCACTAAAAATTCAATTTTTCACTAAAAATTCAATTTTTCACTAAAAATTCAATTTTTCACTAAAAATTCAATTTTTCACTAAAAATTCAATTTTTCACTAAAAATTCAATTTTTCACTAAAAATTCAATTTTTCACTAAAAATTCAATTTTTCACTAAAAATTCAATTTTTCACTAAAAATTCAATTTTTCACTAAAAATTCAATTTTTCACTAAAAATTCAATTTTTCACTAAAAATTCAATTTTTCACTAAAAATTCAATTTTTCACTAAAAAATTTAAATTTTCACTAAAAATTCAATATTTCACTAAAAATTCAATTTATCACTAAAAATTCAATTTATCACTAAAAATTTAACTTTTCACTAAAAATTCAATTTTTCACTAAAAAATCATTTTTTCACTAAATATTCAAATTTTCAAAAAACTTACATTTTTATTAAAATTGAATTTTTCAGTTAAATTACATTTTTTATTAAAAATTCAAATTTTCACTAAAAATTAAATATATCATTAAAAACTCAATTTTCGCTATAATAAAAATTTTCACTAAAAATTAAATTTATTTCTAAAAATTCCATTTTTAACTAAATATTCAATTTTTCACTAAAAATTAAAATTTTCACTAAAAATTCAATTTTTCACTAAAAATTCAATTTCTCACTAAAAATTCAACTTTTCACTAAAAAATCAATTTTTCACTAAAAATTCAACTTTTCACTAAAAATTAAATCTTTTATTATTTTCATTAAAAACTCAATTTTTCACTATCAATTCATTTTTAACTCAATGTTCAATTTTTAACTAAAAATTCAATTTTTACCTAAAAATTCAATTTTTAACTAAAAATTCAATTTTTAACTAAAAATTCAATTTTTAACTAAAAATTCAATTTTTCACTAAAAATTATATTTTTCACTAAAAATTATATTTTTCACTAAAAATTCAATTTTTCACTAAAAATTCAATTTTTCACTAAAAAATTCAATTATTCACTAAAAATTCAATTTACTACTAAAAATTGAATTTTTAACTAAAAATTAACATTTTAATTAAATTTTTAATTAAAAATTAAGTTTTTAACTTAAAATTCAATTTCTAACTAAAAATTCAATTTCTAACTAAAAATTCACTTTTACACTAAAAATTCAATTTATCATCAAATATTCAATTTTCCCAAAATATTCATTTTGATAAACTTTGGAAAAGCTTTGCTTAACAGTAAACAACCCATAAATAATTCCAACAAACCGAAACTTACCTCACCGGCAAATTTGAAGCTTTTTTCACATTTTACTCAAATACTCCAATAATTCCCAGTCACGACCTTCCTCAATAAGTTTTTGTTCTTTTTTCAATTTCTCCATCAGTCTTTTGAAGTTTTTTTTCCAACCACGAGGAGCGTTCCTTGCGCGGTTGCAGCCGTCCAACACACTGCACTGCGTTTCTCAGTCACTTCCAAGTCGGACGGACGACTGGAGTTTGCGCAGTACACCGCAATGTCCTTTCTGCGTCAAACACAAACAAAATAACGCACAAAACCTTCCAGGATGCCTGCGACAGAAACTCCTGCCGCCTAATGCCTACCTTGTGTTGCTGCGATGTCTGGAGTGATTCTTGACGTGTGCAATGAGAAAGTGATGCGTCTGCTGGACGCAACGGTCAGCTGCTGTGCTGTGCTGCGGATGCTACTAAACGTCATCTGGCTAAAATGCTAAAAATACCTTTGTGCGGTGTGTAGCATGCTTTTAGGCGCACCGCCTGGCAGTGTCGAGCATATCGCGACAGTCGGTGCTTGTGGGGTTTATGTGCGGAGTCGATGAATATTATTTTTGTTGAAAATATACAGACAGACAGACTGTTTATGTAATGACATACATACTTCCGTGTTTCTAACAGTTTACAGCAGAAAGTGTAGATTTTTGTAGGTCACCGGGACGCATCCTGTTTTTTATTTCGTATACCTTATTTTTGCCTCTTTTACTTCCTGATTCACTTTCATTAATTCACACACAATTTTGTGCAAAATATTTGCGTAACTTCGTTATGTGTGCTGCATATAGAATATGAACTAAAATAGATTTTAAATGATTTATATGAGATTCAGGAAAATTTGCTATCTTGTTTAAAAAAATAACTCTATTTTATAAGCTAAATTGTGTATTAAATCCATAAAATGATTTAATAAGAAAACTTTTGATTTTTAATTAAAAAAATATAAAATCATGTAATAGTGAAATCACAAAAATAATAAAATTGAATAGTAAAAACATAATCAGAAATGAAATCACAAAATTTTAAAATTATAAAAAAAAATTATAAAATCAGAAAATCAATAAATCAATAGTTCAATAAATCAATAATTCAATAAACCAATAAATCAATAAATCAATAAATCAATAAATCAATAAATCAATAAATCAATAAATCAATAAATCAATAAATCAATAAATCAATATATCAATAAATCAATAAATCAATAAATCAATAAATCAATAAATCAATAAATCAATAAATCAATAAATCAATAAATCAATAAATCAATAAATCAATAAATCAATAAATCAATAAATCAATAAATCAATAAATCAATAAATCAATAAATCAATAAATCAATAAATCAATAAATCAATAAATCAATAAATCAATAAATCAATAAATCAATAAATCAATAAATCAATAAATCAATAAATCAATAAATCAATAAATCAATAAATCAATAAATCAATAAATCAATAAATCAATAAATCAATAAATCAATAAATCAATAAATCAATAAATCAATAAATCAATAAATCAATAAATCAATAAATCAATAAATCAATAAATCAATAAATCAATAAATCAATAAATCAATAAATCAATAAATCAATAAATCAATAAATCAATAAATCAATAAATCAATAAATCAATAAATCAATAAATCAATAAATCAATAAATCAATAAATCAATAAATCAATAAATCAATAAATCAATAAATCAATAAATCAATAAATCAATAAATCAATAAATCAATAAATTAATAAATCAATAAATCAATAAATCAAAAAATCAAAAAATCAATAAATCAATAAATCAATAAATCAATTAAACAATAAATCAATAAATCAATAAATCAATAAATCAACAAATCAATCAAGCAATAAATCAATAAATAAATAAATCAATAAATCAATAAATCAATAAATCAATAAATCAATAACTTAATAAATCAATAAATCAATAAATCAATAATTCAATAAATCAATAAGTCAATAAGTCAATAAAACAATAAATCAATAAATCAATAAATCATTAAATCAAGAAACCAATAAACCAAAAAGTCAATAAATCACTAATCCATGAATCAATTAATGATTAAATCAATAAATCATCAAATCAATAAATCACTAATCCATAGATCAATAAATCATTAAATAATTAAATCAATAATCAAAAAATCTAAAAATCAATAAATTGATAAATCAATAAATCATTAAATCGATAAATTAATAAATCAATAAAATAATAAATCAATTAATCATAAATTTATAAATGTCCCAAATCCAAATTATAAAAATTATCGTAATTACCATCAAAATTTTAAATCAAATAAAAAACTATCATAATCAGCAAAATCTCCGAAACACCAAATTATTAAATCATATAACGATTAAAATCAACAAACTTTTAAATGAAAATAATGAATATTATCAAAACCTCAAAATCATCAAAGTCATCACAATCATCAAAATTATAAAATTCTCAAAATTATCAAAGTTACCAAAATCAATAAATTCATAAAAACAATAAACATCAACAAAAATCAGCTAAAATTCCAAAATCATCAGTTTATTTGATCATCATCCATCAAATCATCAAAACGATCAACATCATCAAAAAAGGCAATATTATCAAAACCCCATAATTATCAAAGTCATCACCGAAGTCATTAAAATAATAAATAAAAATTATCAAAACCTTAAAGTCATCAAAATTATGATATAGAAATATTTCACAAAAAAATAATATTTAACTTAGAATTTTATTTTCACTTCAAATAGAATGTAATTTCCACTGAAAATTAAATTTATCATAAAAAATTATTTGAATAAATCGATTTTTTACACATACAAATCACATGTTCACTAAAAATTATATTGTTCGCTCAGAATTTATGTTCCACAAAATAATCAGTTGAACACTAGAATTAAAATTGTTCACTAAAATAAATAAAATGTCCATAAAATTAAACTTCTTCTTTAAAAATCAATTTTTTTAATTCAATTTTGTATTGTAAATTAAATTGCAAAAGATTACATAATGATAATAATTAAATTTTGAATTAGACAAATTGACAAAAAATAAATTTCTCATTTTTTTCGTATTTATTTTTGTTAAAATGAAATTTTCACTTAAAATTCTACTAATTTTAATATTTCACGTTTTTTAAACATTTTTAATTAAATAAATTAATATTAATTGAAAAATCGATATATATCAAAATTTAAGAATTTATTCACTTAAAATTAAATAAAAAAAATTAATAATTTTCAAAATTTACAAAACAAATCATTCATTCTCAAATTTCTATCATAATAGATCGATTATAATAATTATTATTGATGCATTAATTTAAATCAATGCTGCACCATTCATAACCATAACATAAAATTAAGAACTATGTGAAAAATGCTGCAGTTGCCACAGCGATTTTTCATTTTTAATCGCGATGCGAAATCGCCACCCGTAGGATGATACCTCCCAAATTCCATGGACGACCAACTGAGCGTGTGGCTGACTGGCTGGTTCCATTGTTTTCGCGCAAAACTTAAAATGTTGGCAACTGCAGCTTTTGTCTCTCGCCTCAAATAGAGGCCCACAAATCGTGCTGCTGCGAGTCCCCAAGAATAAACTGACTTTTGGTGCCGCATTAAGCACGTTGCGAAATTCTTTACAACGTTCTGGTGTGATGAGCGAAATGGGTGGATATAATAAGTACAAGTGGTACCTAAAATGGGTTGGTTCGGGCCCCATGTTAAGCTCATGTTGCAGTGACAGAGCACTTCGAAAAGGCTGATGAACGAGATTTCTAACAATGAAAGTCAGTCGATTGACTGCAGATATTTTAATGCGGTAAATATTTTGCGTTGTTTTCTATTTTTTCATATTTCCACAAATATTAAGTACGTCCCAAAAAAATGCATATAAAATAAAAGAAAAAATAATTTTATGTTGTGCTCAGCAAAAGTCGCTAAAGTGTTGATCAATTATTTGCCAACCGGAAAAAAATAATGCAAAAAATGCATTTTAGCTATAAATTGACAGCACAAAATGCCAAATTAACAATTAAATAAAATATATGTAAAAAATAAATAAAAAAATATACAAAAAATAAATAAAAGCCTCAATTTTTAAATTTGCAATTTTAACAATTTTTGGCTTTAAAAGCCGCAACATCGCCTTCAATTCATCAGTCCGACATTCAGTTCATTCTGTACAGTTTGTGTTCATCAAGTATCACTAATATCACCATCATCATCATCGTCATCATGAAATTATTCGCCGCCGCTATCGTTCTGCTGTTCGCCGCTGTCGTCTGTGCCGATGACAACATGCCCATGGTGGGTTCCTCATATGGCGGTGGTTCTTCGATTCCAGCACCGCCCTGCCCCAAGAACTATCTGTTCAGCTGTCAACCCAGTCTGCAGCCGGCACCTTGCTCGCCGCCCGCACCCTCTTACGGTGGAGCCGGTGCCTACTCCGAATACTATCCGACCTACGCTCTACCAGTGCCACAATATGGCGTTAACGGATTCCAAGGTTATTGAAGTGTGTTTTCAGTTTTAAAAAAGGATTAGCAATAAAAAAAACGTCTTGAAATTACAGAAAAGAAAAAACAATTTGAAATTTTTATTTAAAAAATGGTTCTTGATGGGAATTTCAGTGTTTTCAGTGGTTGAAAGTTTTCTTTGTGTGTGTTTCAACGTTGGCAAAAACTATATTTCTTTTAAAGGATTATAAAATAGTTTTCAATTAAGAATTGTTTATTTGGTCGATTTTACATTTTCTGTTTATAGATTTTAAAAAGTAGTTGTTTAAATATTGCATTTTTTTAATCTTTTATTATTTTAACATTTGAAAAAAAAAAGTTTTAACAATGTGGTTGGAAATATACCTTATACTTTATACAACGTCATTATTAGCGTGATTTGTAAATTTCAATTTACTTCGAATCGAGCATGTTCCAGTTTTTGTTGCAGGTAATTGAAAGATTTTTAAGTCAAATGGTCTATACAAAATTATTTATCTTTTTTTTTATTTTTTTTGGAATACTTTTTTTGGAAAAAAAGTTGTTTAACCAATTCAATGTTGGTTTCTTAAAGTGCATTTTCAGACTACATTTTCAGAATTTCTTATGTTTTTTGTACTTAAAATTTTGTCTTGTTACATGGAAAAAATAACTACTAATAGTGCATAATATCATTTTGAGTTCAGTGCATTATATACCTCTTACGCTATGATATATAAAAAAAAACACAAAACAAAAAATGTCTTTAAACATCCCAAATATCATTTAAAAAATAACTCGCGAGTGCTGATTTTTAGGTCCTTATCACTCTAATTTTCAGAGTAAAACAAAACCACTAGCTGAAAACTCTTTTTTCAAAAAAAAAACTTTAAGCTATTTTTTTAAATTGTCAAAACTAATTTTAATATATAAATAACAGAACTTATTCCATTTAGTTTTCAAAGTAATTGGATTAAACGTAATAAGTTTTTCAATTTTTTGACAATATAACTAAGTATGTAGAAAATAAAAATATGTACAAAATTTATATTTTTTTTACATTTGTAAATTACATGGTTTCCACTATATTTTATGAAAATGTTTATGTTGTACAATCTAAATATATTATGGAGCCACTACATGTCTTGCCATAAATGTCAAACATTATGGTATGACTGAAATGTCCCCATAAAGTCTGCCATCACTTTGACAGTTCGAAATAAATTCAAATCAAAATACTAACTTGCAAATTTTTATTTCATCCATTTATAATATCGAATAGCGTTCAACTAATTTATTTCATAAATTCGCAGTGCAAATATCAGTGATACAGCTTGGCGCGAGTGCAAAATATAAGTTTTTCAAAAAAATGTTGTGACATATATCGTTTTTGTCGACATAAACATAAAATTTGTCTGTCTTAAACATTAACATGAGATATGGATAGTGGAGATGCGGTGTTAAGTAAATTCAAATGTATTATAAATATCAGAATTATTTGTAAAAAAAATTAAGCCTATTCAGAGGAAAGATTTAAAATGGGTCTTATTAGATAATTCTTCATTGGGTAGAGCGTTTTTTTTAATAGATTACACGACAAAAGTATATTAGTCCAACATAAAATAAATTAGTACATAGTTCATGAAGTTGATTCTAACATTTTTAAAATGAAAAAACTTTATAAGTAGTTTTTAAAATTCAATGCAAATTGAACTAATCCATTTGATAAATTATTTTACAAATAATTTTATAATATTATTTAAAATGACAAATATTTAATTTATCAATAGTCTGTGTACTAGACAGAAAATTGATGTTAAAATAAAAGTTTAAAAGTGAAATTAAAAATTAAACGAAATTGTATTGCACCGAAGAGTTCGATGTCACCTTGTCATATAATTCCTAGATTCTTTTTAAGGAACAAACTATTATAAAACAAACATAATAAGTAATAGTAATGTTGATACATGATGGCTGTTAGTAAAATATGTTATTGTCTTTGGCGAGTACCACAAAGCATTTTAAACGAAAACAGAAGACAGGAGTAAAATTGAGAAATAACTTAAATTTTAATATAATATAATTTAAGTAAAGTAAAGCCAAAAAATATACATTATAATATTAGTTTGGCACTACAGTCCTATAAGCCTCTCCGCCATTTTGAGCTGTGCGTATTATATTTGTACTCAAAGTGGTGGGACCTACAGTTTATTGCCGAATCCGAACGGCGGGTGAGAGCTTTTCATAAGCAATGTTTTACTATCGTAGGTTTGCCATTTACTGACGAGAGGTAGCGCGATATAGAAAAATGTTTCTATGAAAAGATGTTGTTAGCCCCAGTCCAAGCTTGAACCGGGGACCTTTCGGCTCGCAATCCAACGCACTAACTACTGAGCTACCGCGGCTATATACATAATATGAATTAATATGAAAATGATTTAAAATGTTGAACATTTCATTTAATTTTAACACATAGTATTTTATTCTGTATTTTATTGTGTATTTTATTCTAATTGCTAAATATTGAAAAAAAAATATATATATATATATATATATATATATATATATATATGTATTAGATATGCCTGAAAACAATATTAAAAGTTCAAGAAAACTATTAAAAAATTGGATTATTTTTTATCAAAAATAAAATATAAAAATTTACAAATAAATTCTTGCTTTGCATTGCAATATTTTCACTAAAAATTCTTTTAATCACTAATAATTAAATTTTTTTCTAATAATAAAAATTGTCAATAAAAATTAAATTCTTCACTAGATTGTCATTTTTACTAAAAATTCGATGTTTCACTACAAATTTCGTTTTTCATTAAAAATCCAATTTTAACTAAAAATTTAGTTTTTCACTAAAAATTGAATTTGTCTCTAAATATTCAATTTTTCACTATAAATTCAATTTTTCACTAAAAATTCAATTTCTCACTAAAAATTCAATTTTTCACTAAAAATTCAATTTTTCACTAAAAATTCAATTTTTCACTAAAAATTCAATTTTTCACTAAAAATTCAATTTTTCACTAAAAATTCAATTTTTCACTAAAAATTCAATTTTTCACTAAAAATTCAATTTTTCACTAAAAATTCAATTTTTCACTAAAAATTCAATTTTTCACTAAAAATTCAATTTTTCACTAAAAATTCAATTTTTCACTAAAAATTCAATTTTTCACTAAAAATTCAATTTTTCACTATAAATTAATTTTTTCACTAAAAATTCAAATTTTCACTAAAAATTCAATTTATCACTAAAAATTCAATGTTTTACTAAAATTCAATTTTATACTAAAAATTAAAATTTTCACTAAACATTCACAAAGAGCCGACATCAATTAAGACTTTGAGCCCGTGTCTTTATGGCTATATTAAATGATTTATTTGAAAGAATAACAACAAATTAAGAACATAACACAGGCAAATGATCGGATACAGCCAAGTATCCTCATCAGCGCTGGTTTTTCACAAAACCAGCGCACGATTATTTGTTGTATTAGGGTTTAATACAGTATTCGATTACATTGTGATCAAATTTTATATAATTTCCGATCGTTTGGATTGAGTTCGTTTAGAAAAACTTAATTTTAAATAAAATCGAAGCGTTTCCATTTATATAAACAATTTAAATTTGTATGGAAGATCATTTTGTTTGTATTCACAAATCGAATTTTATACACAATCGATCAAAATTTGACAGAAATGAGGAAAAATGAATAATATATTTGCCATAATCCGACCAATTCTATGACCAACACGATCATGCGATTATACTATTTAGCCTAATAGGGTAAAATTCTATTAGGGTAATATAAAAACTGTATATTACAGTAATTCAAAGTGCTTTAAATGATTGAATTCTTCTTTTTTGACAAATTAAATGAGATACATTATTAATAAAAAAAAAATAGTAAATCGAGCGAAATTTTATAATATAATGGTAAATACATTTCTTGTATTGCAAATAATCCATTTTAACAATTACCAAATGAATTTTTCATCACTCTGCAAACTCTAGTAGATCTTGGAAATGTTGTTGCCTGCAGTAAAAATAAAAAAAAAACACAAAAAGTAAAAATAAAAAATAAACAATTAAGGGTCAAACTTATGCAAATATCTTCAACAACTACCTACCACTTCCACATAGCAATAACGCGTTGATTTTTACTGTTGCGATGATTAATTATCGCTTATCCGCACTGTAGCTATAGCGAGTAACATGAAACATGATTGTTTTGGCATTTCCGAAGTCATTACCAATTTATTTTGGTCAGCTTACATGCTACGTTCAAGCCACCAACAATCAGTTCATTCAACTGATCGTGGAACTTGGGATCTCGCATTAAGTACGGCGACGTTAGCAGCTAAATATGCGCTAATTATATATTATACGAAAAACAATGTATGAGAGATACTGACAAAAAAATCTTTTCCAAAAAAAAAATCACTGAATAATCGCAACAATTAATGGTGGCAAAATACAAAAAAAAATAAACATAAACCATGAAACGTAAAATACCCCCCAACAAATTAAAAAGCTACGTTTTGCGGGTATCATTTTTATATATTTTGAGTTTTCGTTCTCCTCTTCAACTTTTTTTTTTAACAAAGTCCGCTCGAGGGCTCTAAAATATTCGATTACCAGCGACTTCTGCATCAAAAATCAACGCTTTTTCTGGGGGTCTTCATTATATTTGGAGCCATGAGGAGAACATAATAAATGAGGCAACATCAATTACAAGGCAAATTAAGCGGCAAGTGCGTTATGAACATGTAAAAGTACCCTAAATTAGGCAAAAGTCACAAAATTCGACAAGGTAACCACCATTGGGTAATTATGAGAGCCAAATTATGCAGAGAAGGTGTTAAAGAGCTGCAGGGTTTAAACTGAAAAAAGCGCTATAGTTAATTGAAAGAAAAATGAAGACAATGTCAAATATTTAAATTTTATAATAACTTTTATTTATTTTAATATTTTCGATTTTTGACGTTTTTAATATCCCTGGAACTGTGGCACCGATGGCAACACATAGGTCTGATAGTTCTCCGAATAGGCACCGGCTCCACCATACGAGGGTGGGGGCTGAGCACAAGGTGCTGGCTGTAGACTGGGTTGACAGCTGAACAGATAGTTCTTGGGGCAGGGTGGTGCTGGAATCGAAGCACCACCGCCACCATATGAGGAACCAACCATAGAGTCAGCAGCAGCAACACAGCCGATGGCAGCAGCGGCGATTAGTAGTATAGCGGCGAATACTTTCATTTTGGTAGATGATCGTTTTTTTCAGTAGACTTCTTGACTGGAATTAAAAGTGGAACGTTTTGCTACACTCTGAACTGTGACTTTGTGCTGTTTGTTAATTTTACTCCGTTTTAAATACAAAATTTTTGAAAATTTTGTATATGAAAATTATTTATTTTTGATTTTTTTTTTTTTTTTGTTTTTGCAATTTTGAGTTTCTTTTAATTTTTGCAAATATGCTGTAGTGCATAATTTTATATTTTACATTTTTAACACCTACGCAATATTATTGAGTAAGTTAAAATAAAACAAAATTGCTGATGAGCAGGAATTTTCTTAAAGTGTGACACAATTATTTGCTGAAATTGTAATCGAATATTTTTTTACAATTGTAAAAGGTATGGATGGGTAGCAACAACAGGGCAATGTTTAATTTATATGTGTTTCAAAGCTTCTTTAAAATTTCTTATTTATTTATATATTTTTTAGTAAATTTTAAAATATAGAATTTTAATACAATAAAAATTTCGAAAATATTACTTACCGACACTACTTCATTTTTCCTCCCTACATATAAACTATCATCCCTTCTTACGATCAACACTGTGAATTGCATGAATAGGGGCAATCCATTGAGCGTTGGTTAAAAAAAAAATAAAAAAATTGCTAACTTTCTGATATCTGTTCTACTTTTTGAAATATAATTTATAAACCTAATGTTAGTCGAAAGATGCAAATTAAGAATTTAAATTTAAATTTGTCGATATGTACAGTATAAATTACTGAATTCTGATTTTAAAGATAAGTATTAAAACTTTATTTAAAGGGCATAGTTTATAAATTAAAACAGATAGAAAATTTTAGCAATTCCAATTGCTGAATTATTTAAACACCCAGAAAAAAATTCCCTCAAATACCATTAAAATTGGTCAATAGGACAATAGTATACAAAAAATAAATATTTTTATATAAACACTATGTCAATGTCATGTCGTATTTTATAGTATTTAATGGTATTTTCCGATTAAAATAATAATTTATCCTATTGACTATTTTTAATATTAAAACACTATTATTTATATAGAATTTTTTTCTGGGTGAATCTATTTTCAAAATAAATTTAAAATAAATTTAAAATACATCTAATGTCTCGGCCACGTAACACCGGTATGAAAATTCCGTTCTCAAAACAGTTTTTAAGTGTATTTCAAAGGCATTATTGCCACGCATAGCTGAATAAAGGAAAAAATGTAAAAAAGGTATGTCGAAAAAATTAAAAGGGGTATGTCATGGTATTATTCAAGAATGGTTGGATTCTTCGATGTAAAAAAATATAATCTTCAATACCCCAACGACCTCAGCAAAATATAAAAATATAAAGAAGATCAAGGCGTATTTAATTAAACCCCTTTCCCGCTTAAGGTAGCTATTTTATTTTATTTCTTTAATCTTTCAAAAAAAAATGGAAACTCGGTTTTGAACCCCTATTCATTTTCATTTTTCTATAGCGCGCTACCTCTCGTCAGTAACCTACGAGAGTAAAACCACTGCCTATGAAAAGCTCCCACCCGCCGTTCGGATTCGGCAATAAACTGTAGGTCCCACCACTTTGATTACAATATAACACGCACAGCTCAAAATGGTGAGAGAACTCGGCCGAAGTTATATACAGGACTGTAGCTCCAAACTATTATATTATTATTTATAATAGTTTGGCACTACAGTCCTATAAGAACTGTGCGTGTTATATTTGTACTCAAAGTGGTGGGACCTACAGTTTATTGCCGAATCCGAACGGCAATGTTTTACTCTCGTAGGTTTGCCATTTACTGCCGAGAGGTAGCGCGGTGTTGAAAAATGTTTCTATGAATAGATGTTGTTAGCCCCAGTCCATGCTTGAACCTGGGACCTTTCGGCTCGCAGTACAACGCACGAACCCTGAGCTACCGACGCTTCGACTTACTTAATATTTAAAGTATGTTTATTTTTATTTCATACTCAGTTTTTTCCTATAACGTAGCATTTTTGAGTAAAATTCGGTTAAAAATGGATATGTTTTAGTAATCTATATTTAAAATATACAATTATTTCAAATTTTAACAGTTGAAATGGCCTATTTTAAAAATGACAACCGATAAAAAAGTTAGTAATTTTCGTCGCTAGCTTGAACTATGTACTACATAACCATAGATTATCATTTATCATTAGATACAAAATGTTATAAAAATCGTCAAATAACAGTCTAAAAAAATTCATATTTTTCAGAGTTTTGATTCAAATATCATCAAAAATTATCGGAATAATAGTATTTGTCGGTTTATTTTAATTCGTCTTGACAATTAAAAGAAAAATTCCATTAAGAGTTTTTTGGAAAACTGGTTATGTAAGAGACTGTATTTTTTTTAATTGTAAAAAGTGTCTGAAAAGGGCCTAGAATATCGAGAGCAATTTTCTTAAAAACGTTACATAATGGAAAAAAAACTGAGTATGCAGTCAAAATCAGCAACCGCGAATTATATATACTTTATATATCGAAAGCCCATGTCAAACCATGTAAAAGTAAAATTTCATAATTTATCATAGTTTAATGACTTTTATCAGAAAGTTTCTTTATATTTAACAGAAAAAAAATTAATAATTGTTAAAAAGCTCTGAAATGTACATAAATCCGTCATTTGCTTCTCTGGAGTTTGCTTCTGTACATATGTATTTTTTTTATACTTATAATTTTTTTTATATACATAATTTAATAATTTCAAATAATTTTTATTAAATTTATTTTTAAGTTTCTAACATTTTATTAATCAAAATAGCAAGATCACAATTACATGAACTCTCCGAGAAATATTATATTTTTCGTTTGTTTCACTCATTCTACAATATTATTTAGTTCTTCTCTTTTTAACTTGCACGTTTTTTGTAAACTCATTATATATTTATTTGATATTCTATGTATGAGTTTTCGTGCGTTGTGATTCGACTAAAACGGGCGATCGTTCCCCCCCCCCCCTTTCCTCCCTCTCTCCAACCACCTCTCCCAATAAAATAAGTGCGCGCGGGCAAATGACGATCATGACAGGTAAATCTGTCTGCAGTGCGGCATGAATTTGGCGTCTACGAAGAGAAAACCGAGAAATAATAGAAAAATAAACATTTCGTATTTGTTTTGTACTCGTGTACAAACCAAAAATATAATGTGTGATGTGCGTGCGTGCGTGCGTGTTGCTTGAATTTAAATTAAAATGTAATTTTTGTAGTTTCTTTCTATTGTTTATTGTTGCCAACAAATAACTTCAACCAATCTAATGGCGAGGCATAATTTTCAAAAAACGACGAAGCGCCACCCACTTTTTCTATTAACAGAATAAATACTGTATATGGAGAGAAATTTGTTAAATTTTTATTTAAATTTTGTAATTTGTATTTAATATATTTGGTGGCTCAGTATGTTAGTGCGTTGAACTACGATTCGAAAGTTCACGTAGATCAGGTTCAAATTTTGACATCTAATTGTAGAAAAAAAAAATAGTGATCGGTATACGACATACCTAGTTGACGATTTTTTAATTTTAAATTAATTAATCGATATCTCAATTTTTGTTTTGTTTTGTATTTTGTAAGTTTCACAATTCTCTCCCAAAAAAATACTACCCCGAGACAATTATTTTCAGTGGAAATTCTTTCCCAAAACATTTTCTTTCCGCACAATACATCCACAGTCAAATTTTACAAAAAATATAATAGATTAAGACAATTTTTAAATTAACTTCTTCACCGCGCAAATGAAAATTTGTTGAAAATATAAAATAAATTATATTAATTCGGGTTAAAAGTATATATCGTCGTTGTAGAACTGAAAGTCACCAACTACATTCCTCCTTTATATATCTTTCATTTTTTGATCAATGAGCACAAAATTTGTACCAAATGATAAGAAAATGTCAATCTATCAATTGATATTTCAACTTTAAAAATGCATCAATTACTTTTTATAATATTAATCAACAAACTCGAAATTTAAGTTTTTCATAAAAATGTATTTGGTGACTTTTCGTTCTACAATTACGATATATTGTGGAAGATTATGGTAGTCTTGTGTAAGAATTGACTCACATAAGATATTTGTCGGTAGACATTTTTTTGGTAATAATTGCCAGGAAAGAATTTTATCGATGTTCTGTTCATTTTCTATAATATACTGAAATAAATAAATATTTGTAATTTATGTTTAGCCTTTTGTGTTTTTCACGTTTTTCTTTTCATTTTTGTTTTGTTCGCTGTTTGTTTTTGCTTTTGAGATTAACTTTATGTTTATATTTTAACTTTTGTTTTTACGTTTTTTGTTGCTTTTATGTTTTTTTTTTTAATTTTAATTTTGTGTTTTTGCTTTTGTTTTTGTATTTTTGTTTTTTTTTAATTTTCGTTTTTTTTTTTATTGTTTTTTATTTTGTGTTTTTGTTATTTCTTTTACTTTTGCTTCTGTTATTTATTGTGTTTTTGCTTTTGATTTTGTGTTTTTGCTTTTAATCTTGTGTTTTTTCTTTTGCTTATATTTTTCTTTGCTTTTGTTTGTTTTAGCTTTTTTTTGAGTTTTCGTGTTTTTTGTGATTATTTGGTTTGTTTTTTATTTTGTGTTTTTGCTATATTTTTTTTTTGCGTTTGTTATTTATTGTGTTTTTGCTTTTTATTTTGTGTTTTTGCATTTGTTTTGTGTGTTTGCTTATAATCTTGTGTTTTTCTTATGTTTTTGCTTTTTTTCTTTGTTTTTGTGTTTTTGCTTTTGTGTTTTTGATTTTTGATTTTATTGTTGTTTTTTTGTTTCTGTTTGGTTTAGCGCTTTTTGTTTGTTTTTTTTTTATACCCTACACTAAGAGTGAAAGGGTATATTCAGTTTGGTACGCCGTTTGTAACACCCAGAAAGGAAGCATCTCCGGTATGGAAAAGTATATATATTCTTGATCACCATGACCTCCTGAGTCGATTTAGCGATGTCCGTCTGTCCGTCTGTTGAAATCCCTACTACTTTTAAAATTGAAGAGCTAGATAAATGAAACTTATAACTTAGATTACTAATATACCTACGCTGTATGTGCGAAAAAATTGGAGAGATCGGTCCATTGTGACCTATGATCCGACCACTTATGTTCAAATAAAAAAATCGAAATTCGGTACACCTACCCATTTGTAAATATGGGTATCAAATGAATGGAAATTCTTCAGGGATGGAAAGTTTGTAGTTATTTTCAGGATTCGTATACACTGGTGACCTATATATCACTTTGAATGGTAACCACACATATGTGTAGGGTATTTATAGTCGGCTTAGACCGGCTATAATTTTGATAATCCTAACTACCATAATTACACCTACTTTAAAATTTCCCATGTGATCTAACCTTCCCAACTGTTTGTATTTGAGTTTTTGTTTTCATCTTCTTAGCTGATGTAAGTTTCAAGTTGTAACACGTTGAAAGTTTATGTTGTATGATGGTGCTATGGTAGGTGCCACCACCCGTTATCCAATCTCGCCCACACACAGAAAAAAAGTGTGTAAATATAACTAAAATGTTAATCAATCCAATTAATTTTTAATTGAAACTCAGCCGATGTAACTTTTAGTAGCATTGAATTCCATATTCGTAATAATGAGAATATGTTAATTGGAGAAACTTTAATTCATTTTTTTGTCATATTGATAAGTAATTTTTTTTGTCATATTGATAAGTTGTAGCCGCGGTAGCTCAGTGGTTAGTGCGTTGGACTGCGAGCCGAAAGGTCCCTGGTTCAAACCTGGACTGGGGCTAACAACATCTTTTCATAGAAACATTTTTCATACCGCGCTACCTCTCAGCAGTAAATGGCAAACCTACGAGAGTAAAACATTGCCTATGGAAAGCTCTCACCCGCCGTTCGGATTCGGCAATAAACTGTAGGTCCCACCACTTTGAATACAAATGTAACACGCACAGCTCAAAATGGTGAGAGAGCTCGGCCGAAGTTCTATACAGGACTGTAGCGCCAATCTATTATTACATATTATAAGTATTAAAGTTGATATATATATTAAATTTTTTATTAGGAATTTTTAAATCATTAATAAAAGTAGTTAATACTATTAAAGATTTAGTTGTATTGAAATTATATTAATTTTATACCTATTAATATTTTAATTAAAAAATGTGTAAATACAATTAATTAATTAGTAAATACATTCCTATTTTTAATTGGAATACGATTTTGTTTGCTATTAATATCAATATATCAGTGGTTAGTGCGTTGGACTGCGAGCCGAAAGGTCCCCGGTTCAAGCCTGGACTGGGGCTAACAACATCTTTTCATAGAAACATTTGTCTATACCGCGCTACCTCTCGGCAGTAAATGGCAAACCTACGAGAGTAAAACATTGCCTATGAAAAGCTTTCACCCGCCGTTCGGATTCGGCAATAAACTGTAGGTCCAACCACTTTGAGTACAAATATAACACGCACAGCTGAAAATGGTGAGAGAGCTCGGCCGAAGTTCTATACAGGCCAAACTATTATTATTATATTATATATACGTACAATATTTTTTCTGTGCATATATAGTCTATATCATGCTCCAGACTCCATAGTATCCTGGTGCAAAATTTCAGTCAACTCGGTTTAACGGTTTAGAGGTGATGCTAGAAGAAACAAACAGATAGACGGACCAAGAGTTTTATATATATATATATATATATATATATATATATATATATATATATATATATATATATATATATATATATATATATATAGTTGGGGAAAAATTGCCCAGTTCGAAAGAATTATCACTTTAGTATGTTTTTCGGGAAAAAATTATCTCAGCGTAGAATAATCTCGGAAAAAATGATTCGGAAAGAAATTGTTTTGGTGACGAATTATCCGAATAGCATTATGCAAGAAAGTACATTAAGTGTATAAAACAATACCTCCTCATTGTATTAAACTCTTCATCTGAAATTATTTTTCGACAACTGCCGAAAATGCATTAAAAGTTTTTGAACCTAAAAACGACAGCTGCACGATCCATAGATACCCTAACAAATTTCACTGTCGTTCATTTAGACCTCTAATTGCAATTGTCAACTACATAAAAACAAAAGAACATTCAAGCATTATGTGGCTGCTCTAAGAGAAGGGCAAACAAAACGGCACCGTCATCACGCATTGACACCCAAATACATTTGGGGAAAAGCTTCACTTCAAGGTGAAGTGATCCAGCACGTTAAACATTTTCACGGTTGATCGCTATCGCACACGGCTGTTGTTGAATTTTCCGATTAGCAGCGATCGTGTGCGCTTTTGACGTGCCGCGACAGTACATTTATTTTCTATATAAAATATTTGATTTTTCGTTATTTTTTTGGAAACTTTTGTTTTGTGATCTTCTATGAGTTTCTCGAGGATTTTCTTATATTAGTTGCTGATCTTTTTTTGTGGTTTATCTATATTTTGTGATTCTAAATAGTTTTTTTTTCTAAATAAAGATTAATATATAGTGATCATCTATAAGATTGTATTCTTTATGATCTTTTTTTTAATAATATTCTATACAATGTATTTTTGAATTATTTTTTAACATTGTGGTCTTCTTGAATATGATCTGGTACTCTATATAATTTTATATTTAAATACATATAAATATTAGTATTCTTTAATCTAAAAAATATTTTAATGTAAATCATTATTATTCATCATGATCTAATTGTATAAAATTATATATTTAGATGATCCGCACTTTTCGAATTATTTCTCACATAGTGATCTTATTTAATATTGTCTGTTTTACTATATATTTTCATCTTTTTATACAAATTTATATTATTTTTATTTTTATTATTGAAATTTTCTATTTGATTTTTTTTTATTCAGCTGGATTGCGATCATTTACTTTATGGTGATCTTTTTGTATAAAATCTTGTTATTTAGAATGACACGATGATCTAGTATAATTAATGATCTTTACGATGACGCTATTTTTTGCTGATACCCATCTGCAAGAAATCTTCTACGAGAAGATAATCTTAACTGCTTATAAATATCACATATAATATGTTATTAAATATAGTAAATTTGTATATTCCAATCTGCCAATAGATGTCATTATGTTCTATAATTACACTACTCAACAAAAAGCCGAGAATTAAATTTTGACATGGACATCCCATACATCAATTCTATATAATTAACATTTTTTAGAAAATTACTATCGACATTTTAGGCTCAATTTCAGCCACTTTTTAGAATTACAAAAATACAGTCTCTTACTCAAAAGATTTTTCAAAAAACTGTAAACGAAATTTTTCTTTCAATTGTCAAGACTAATTACAATATATAAACAAATACTATTATTCCGCTTTTAAGATATTTGAATTTAAACTCGAAAAATATTGATTTGTTTGGACTATTTTTGAACGATTTTTAAGTATTTTAAGTAGGTGTTATTATGATAGTTAGGATTATCAAAATTATAGTCGGTCAAAGCCGACTATAAATACCCTACACATATGTGTGGTTACCATTCAAAGTGGTACATAGGTCACCAGGGTATATGAATCCTGAAAATAACTACAAACTTTCAATCGCTGAAGAATTTCCATTCATGTGATACTCATATTTACAATTGGGTAGGTGTACCGAATTTCGATTTTTGTTTTGGGAACCACAAGTCGTTTCGCCGAAAAACGTTATTTTCATGTATTTGAGCATGATGTCAATATATATTTGACCAAAAAAGTTTATCTAAGCACGTATACAGTAAAATTGATCTGTAGATGTAAATTTTATATGAGGTATTTGAACATAAGTGGTGGGTTCTCAGGTCACAATAGACCGATCAAGCCAATTTTCTTGTTCAGACCGATTAGATATATAAGTAATCTAAATTTAATTTAGATTAGATTTAATTTAGATTGCTGTAGCTCTTCTACTCTTTCTGTAATCGTGATTTCAACAGACAGACAGAAGGACAGACGAACTGACAGACAGACGGTCGGACATCGCTTATTCGACTCAGGAAGTCATGCTGATCAAGAATATATATACTTTTCCATACCGGAGATGCTTTCTTCAGGGTGTACAAACGGCGTACCAAACTGAATATATCCTTTCACTCTTTTTTTTTTGTTTTTGGAATATCTACTAAGATCCACAGCACTCAGACAGACTATATGCATTATACTGTGAATGCCCATGCCCAAGCCTGGATTCGAACCCGAGACCTTCAGAATGCAAGTCCAGCGCGCTACCTCTGGAGTGCTGAGGCCGGCCTCTTTCACTCTTAGTGTAGGGTATAAAAATGTTTTACAATTAAGAAGAACATAGTTCAATCTATTATAGAAAATTACCAACTTTTTACTATCGGTTCTCTTTTTTAAAATAGGCCATATCAAATATCAACTGTTAATAATGGTATTATAAATATTAAATGAATGGTAAAGATTACTGAAAAATATCCGTTTTTCCTCAAAAATACTACGTAATAGAAAAAACAGAGTACGCAAAAAGAATAAACATACTTTAGATATAAAGTAATGATATTTCCAGATTACTGGCTTTTTTTTTATTGAAAATTGATAATGTAAAAGAGTACCCAAATTCTGTTCACAGGGCATATTTTAAAAAGGAGTTTAATTAGAAAAAAGTTCGTAATTTTGGTAGTTAGTTTGGACTATACTCTGGATAACCATACCCTAGTAGAAATTTACCCTATTAGGGTAGACATGTTCATGGTCAGATCATGTTGTTCATATAACTGGTCGGGTTATGACAAGGAATATATTCCATGATCATTTCCCGATCATGGCCGATCATGACAATTTCTACTAGGGTAACTAATTTTTTCTAAATGATAATCAAATATATAAAAAATTCTTTAAAAAATCAAAATTTCCCCAGTTTAGATCGAATTATCTTTAAAACGTATAGTCTGAAAATTAAAAAAAAAATTCGTTCAGGTGTTTTTGGAAAACTGTTTTTCCGCAGTACTTTATTTTTTACAAATGTATCTCATATTTGATGATTTCAAACGTGCTGATCTTAATACTTTCATAAAATGTATAAATTATGCTTAGCCCATGATCGGGAAATAATTACCAGTAACAAGACCAACATGATGTTGTGTTGATCAGGTCTAACTGAAAAGTGTAAATTTCGACTGGGATAAAAACGAATTTTAAGCTTTTTCTTCAAATGATCTTCATTATGTGATAAACTTTTAAAAGATGTTATTTTCTATAAGGTGATTTTTTATAGTGATCATGTAGTGATCATGTATATTATTTTATCTTCATTTAAATAACACTAAATGAATGTCTTATGCTGAAGATAAATTGAAAAACATTTTCCAATCATTACATTATTCCCCCATATTGTATCGCATTCATTTTTCACCGCTTGTATCACATTCGTTTTATTTCCAAGTATCTCTAAAGTTCTGTTTTGAATGTTTTGTCTAAAATTTATGTATTTTATTTCATTTGTGTCGCGTCGTTTGACAAACTTGCAACGAAGTGACTTCAAATCGTATGCAATAAAATATGAAACTTTTCGATTTGAAGATGCTTTCTTTAGTGTTTGTCTGTGTGTTTTTAGTTTTTGTGTCTGGCTGTTTATGTAGGTGGTTAATTATTATGTTCACGGTACGCGGTAATCAAACTATTTTTAAATCAACAACAATTTGTACACGCAAAAGAAAAATGAATCGTAGATAAAAAAAGGAAATTAACAATAAAATGTTTTTTTTTTTGTATCTTTATGCATATTTCAACTATTATCTATGCCTTTTATCTTAAAGATTTTAAGTAAAAGTTAATTTTTATAATAAACTTTCAGACATTAGCTATCTTAATTGCTTGATAGTTTATATAGTTTCCAACTTTTCAGCTGCATAGATACTTATTAAAGTTTTGAAGAATTCTCGCTGTGTAGTTTTATTGCCACAAATTCGACGTACCTCTACCGAAATAACAATTTGGGGAAAACAAAAATTGTCGCATTCGTGAAATTGTACATGCATACCTATTTTTGTACATTTGAATTAAGACAATGTTAGCTAGCAGTATCCATGAGATACTAATGTATCTACAGCAGCGCATAGGTGCCGCCATATCACTTGGAGCAGCATGAACAAATTTATATATATTCATGCTACTTTAATTAACATTAAGATTTTATAATTTATATCTTTGCTCGATTCAAATGCGTCAAATACAGATACAGCGCATGCTACAGATACAAATGCCAACGCAGTATCTAAGCGTTATACCTCTAATTTCTACGAGCTATTGTTGATATTTTTAAAAACACTTTTTTCCCCCTCATGAAAATTGTACAAAATTTTATGAAATACATTTTTTTATAGATTGAATATTTTTTTTTCGTTTCTGAAAAACACTCGACAGTCGATAGAATTTATTGTGAGTTGTCGCAGATACTTTAGCTTTATTTTTTTGGTTTTCATGTTGTTGTTGTCGTTGTACCTCAATTAAAATCTTTGTCACTTGGACTTCTTCTTGTTTTATTTTGGATTTTTCGAAAAGTATTTTTATTGTTCAAATTTTTTTTTTTTTAGCTTAAATTTTATAACATTCTACGCAGATGAAAAATTATAATAATTGTTGTTTTTGTTTTGTTTTATAGAAAACAAAAACATTGTGGGAGGTTTTAATTTAAATATATTTTAATTTTTTGTTATTAATATATAACATGTGTATTTTTTATTGTTCGCATTCTTATTATTTCTCTTTAGTTGTTGGTATTGTTTTTCTGTTCGTTCTTATGATGCAGATATTTATTTTAATTTTTATAATTATAATAACGTTTGCCAAGTTTATGGCAATAAATTTATATATAAATATTATTTATTGTTTCAAACAAAAGTATTTTCAAATTTCGTTAAAAAGTTGATTTAGTTATGAAGCTTCAGATCTACACAATTTTCTATCTATTTTCTATAAATTTTTGTCGCATCTTCATTTTTAAAATGTTGTTTGTAATTGTCCGATACACCTCCACATCATACATCCGAATAAAAAATGTTAACACTTTGTCCAGCGATAAGCAATACACTCAACCGACGCCAGCAGACCCTAAAGATTTTGAAAAATTGTTATTTCTTATTCATTTATCAACTGTGGAGGTAATTGAGATTTTATTTGTGACTTAGCGCCATCTGTGGATATTACAATACCTTGATTGATGCTCATTTCCGGAAATTTACATGATACTCATATCATATAAGTTCTGTAAATGAACACAAATTTTCGAACAAGTTTTGAAAAATGGTCAACTTTGATATATTCAAGAGAAACATAAAATAAATTACCATTGGAAATAAAGTTTACATTTAAATAATTATTTAAAATTTGTTATTTGGAATAAAATACCCATTAAATAATAAATAAATAATAAATACCCCTTAAAATAATAAATTATACTATTGACTAGTGTTTATAGTAAAAAAAACTATTAATTATATGGTATTTCTTTCTAAATGTGTTACCAGCAGCTATGATACGATTAGGACAGTATTGGTAATATGACAGTTTATTGTTTAAGCCTTTATTTTTATTATTTTAATTCTTATCAAATTATGAAAATTATAAAAACCGCACATTTTTTGTAGCAAACATAATATTATGGCAATCATACTATAATTACTATAGTATGTCTGCTACAATTACTATTAAGTATTATCATTTAAATTTATTTTCAAATTTATACACTATCTTTAAATCATTATTGGATGAATCTTCATTGTTTAAAACAAAATCTAAATTTGTTCATTATTTAAAATAGGAAAGTATCACAAATATTCGTGACTAAAATCTAAATTAAATAAATTAATACAAAATGTATTCATAATACAGCTGAAATATCTTAAGAGAAATTATATAGAGATAATTATGCAAAATACATATTTCATTTGGTAGACCTAGAGCCCGACAAATTAGTTTTTGCATTAATATAGAGAGAATTTAATTTAAAATAGTTTATTTGGGTTATATGGAACACTTTTTGGAAAATGCTGTACCATTTTTTTAATGGAAACTCTTAGTAAAAATCATCACTGCACCAAAAATAGTTTTGTTTTATTTAAATCAAAATATTGTTCTTGTTTAAAAATACTCTTGTAGTGCAACTCATCACTGCAATTTAAAAATCATCTTTTATCCATGCACGGTTGCCATTCTTGGTAATTTCCAACCGAAATTGGTAACTTTTTGACAGCTTGGTTACTTGATTTTGGTAACTTTTCGATAGGATAATAATAATAAATGAAGTATTTCAAATATTTTTTTTTTCTTTTTGAATCGAAAAATTTGAGAAATTTCTTTTGATTACACAGCACAACAAAAAATATTATCCGCGATCTAAGTATGATTTTCCGATGGACTTCAAGATTTTAATCACGACCTCATACTCAGTTTTTTCACATTGCCTCAAATTTTTGAGTTATTATGTAATACAAATATATGTCAATTTTCGTTTTTTTCAACATATTTTGGTCTTTAACTTTTTACAGATTTGAGTTTTCGATCACATTTCATGGCGAATACTTCAAGTAATTTAAAAAAAAAACACATGAAATTCGGATTGATCTGAACTAAGTTATGACCAGTCAAACGCAAAAATATTTATTTTAAGGTGTTCATTTCTAGTGTTATTCGAGTGTAGAAAATATATATCTGAGGCAAACCTATTGACAAGTATGGAGTAAATTATTATGCAACACTGCGCATTGTTTTATTATTTGTTTGTACTTGAATGTGAATTAATTGCGAAACTATTGCTATTTCAATTTTTTTTTTTTTTAATTATGAGGAAAATTGCGTTTAATTCTAAAAATTATATATTTTTATAATAGAAGTAGAAAATTGTTTGTCGAAGAAATTTTTTTTTATCTTATAAAAATAAATTGGTTAATCTAAAGAAAAAATTGTTCATCTTACAAATTTGTTTATCTAACAAAATAAATTGGTTAATCTAACAAAAAATGTTCATCTAACAAAATATATTTGTTAATCATACAAATTTACTTTGTTAATGTAACAAAATAACTTTATTAAATGCTTAAAACCATTTGTAAATATAAAAAAACAAAAATGCTATTGTAAATATTTTTAATATAACATTTTTTTTGTTGACCGTATATTAAGAAATATTTTGTTACTTTAGCCTAGATTTTTGTTATCAACATAGGAATTTTTTGTGTGCAGTGATGAAGGGGAAAATGCAAATCAAGCCAGAATCAAATCCAGATCAAGAAGACAAAGGCGGCAAAGCCTTTTGCGAATTTATATTTATTCAATGAAAAATATATATTTGATAATTTTGGTATATTTTGGGTAACTTTTTGGGAAATTTCCGTGGTAACCGTGCTTATATCTTCATTGAAGATTGTTTTTCTTCTGTTTTTTTAATAATTGGTGATAAATGGTTCCTAAAGAAAAAAATGATCCTATGAACATCACATACATTAATTCTAAAATTATAGTGAAAATTTCCATATTAAAATTTTTGTTTCGTCCGTAATTTTTCTGCGATTTTTTATGAAAAACTATAACATTTAGGATTAAAATGTAAATATACGAATAAAATATGTAAATTATCTCACCTATGTTTTTTTTTAACTTATTCAGAATTAAAAATAAATTTTGTACGTAAAATTCGCTGACTATTTGGAATTTCTAAACACAGAAAAAAATTCATCAATATTATGAATTTATTCATAAATATTATGAAATGTACTACCAACTACCAGATATATCATATTGATACCACTATTCATTAAATGACACATTAGTGTATGAATTCATTATGTATATGAACAAAAATGTCAATGAATTTGAATTGCCATATTGATGAATATAATCATAATATTTATGAATAATTTAAAAATTAATTTTTTTACGAATTTTTCCAGAACAAATATTTTTTGTTAGAAATAAATTCCTAAATTGTAGCCGCGGTAGCTCAGTGGTTAGTGCGTTGGACTGCGAGCCGAAATGTCCCCGGTTCAAGCCTGGACTGGGGCTAACAACATCTTTTCATAGAAACATTTTCTATACCGCGCTACCTCTCGTCAGCAAATGGCAAACCGACGAGAGTAAAACCATTGCCTATGAAAAGCTCTCACCTGCGTTCGGCAATAAGCTGTAGGTCCCACCACTTTGAGTACAAATATAACACGCACAGCTCAAAATGGTGAGCGAGCTCGGCCGAAGTTCTATACAGGACTGTAGCACCAAACTATTATATTATTATATTATTTCTTTAAAGAAAAGTTTGGTAAAAAAATAATATTAAAAAAATATATTTTCAAAAAAAAAAATATCCGAGAATAAAAAAATTTTCGAGAAAAAAAATTTCAAAACATAAATTTTGTCTTAAAATAAATTTATTATTTATAAATATAACTTTTTAATTGTTTTTGTTTTATGACCTCTTTTGACTATTTTAAGATATTGTCTTAACGTGCTCAAGGTCCAATCGGTACAAATTGAGTGTTTTGTACCAACAAATAAAACAGGAAACAATTGGTAAAATGCATTTTATTAATAAAAAGTTTTATTAATAAAAAGTTGTTATTATAAATAAATATATTAGAAAACATTTTCTAATTTAGTTATATCGGGCAAGCATTATATACGAAATTACATACAAGAACTACTTGAGAACTGAGAAGTACGGCACTAAGACAAAAAATAAATATTTTGATTGAAATTTGGTTGTATATGTTGTATTTAATATTTTGTATTTATTATTTGTGTTCATTAATATGATCAAACGTATTCTTCACATACAATTCATCATATTGAAGAACACTTTTTCGACAGTTACCAAGAGTTCATCATATTTATGATAGCTTTCATAATATTGATATCGTTAGTCATTAATATTATGAATGGTTCTTGAAGAACGGAATTCATCAATGTGATGTACATTTTTTTCTGTATAAGTACCTCCGTTGTCTGTCCCGCCCAGATCAACTATATAATTTATATCCTTACATCTAGCGTATAGAATTCTCTAATTTTTTACAGATGTTTAGTTCAGTTTAAATTATATGTTTACACAAAAAAATGAAGTAAATTCAATAATTTTCCTTCGAGATATTAAAGTTTTAAACGTCCGGAATGCCAGGAAATGCTAATATGGCAAAAAATAAATACTATGAACAAAACGAAAGGGATAATAAAATATATAAAATGGTAACACTTGTTAAGAAGTTCGCTTCGAACCACAATTCATTGAAAACGAATGCAACAAACACGTGCTGCGAGCCAACTAACCGACCAACAATGTTCGCAATGAAGCAGTTGGGCCTGAGATGAACACAACAACCAGCCAGCTGACCACTCGACCTGCTGTTCGCTCTCTCTACTGTAATGCAATGCGCAATGTATCTAGATACATTTGCATTGCATTGACAGAACAAGACATGACAACAACAAATGTTAAGCACAAAACTGTTAAATCTAAATGTTACTAACATTTACTGTAAACACAGCAGTGTACATGAGTTGCAGATACCATGAACAACAGTCAAGTAAAGTATCTACAAGATACAGGTTGCGTTCGATGTCCGCCAACATACGTATTGAGTACGGATAAACATTGAATGAAATGAATGGTATTGAATTGAATTGGCCATTTGAATTATATTTTGTCCATCATCAGAGGAGATACTCACGCGCATTGTGCTCATTACGTTATTTGAGATACTTTTTATTGTTCGTCTGTCCGTCCGTCCATACATTTCGTACGTTCGTCCATTCGTTTGTTCGTATATTTGCCGTTTGCTGTCAACGTCGCTGTTGCTGCCACTGTCGCTAGTTACTGCGAGTGCGATTGAGTACCAACAATAACAACAGCAACAACAAAGAGGGCGCGCGCACACAGCAGCGCACGCAGCAGCAGCAGCAAACAGCACCAACAGAATAAGCAACCGAGGTGGCAGCGCAAGACTTACTCAGGCTTTGTTGCGAAGTAATGAATTTAGTACTTGGCTAGCAATCAGGCGGGTAGCAAGTAGAGTTCGTTTGGTGCGCGCGAGATACTCTCCGAGAAACTACACTTACTCTAGATACAAAGTTATTTACAGCACAACGTGTGAACAATTGCAATTCGTCGTCACAAATTGTCACTACTACTATTATTGTTCAGTGTAATTGCAAACAATTATTAAAAAAAAATAAAAACAACCAACAATTAAATAATTACGCATTTTTATGGTGAATAAAAAAAAATTAAAAATAAATAGTGTTAAATAAAAACAAAATTATAAAACAATTTTTGTGTTTAAAAAAAAAAATATTTTAGCAAAATTAAAAATGTGATTTTTTTTAATAAAATTTCTAATTTTTTATCAACTCTGCTGCAAATCTAAATCATTTCTAAGCTACTCTCAAAATTTGCAATTTGTAGCTACCGTTAAACACTAAGCAGATACAGTATCTAGAACTAGCTGCATGCCGCACTACAACAACAACAAGTATAATTGCAACAATTGCTGCGACTGCTAAATTATTAATGGAATTTTGGCTGAGTGCTTTTTTTCGTCTGGCAACTGAGTTGCCCACCCACTTTAATGCGATTCTGTTCAGCGTTGCATCTAAAGCTGCGCGTATCTCATAGATACGTATGTAAACAAAATTGCAAACGTCATGCAAGACGACGACGACTGTTACAACAATAACAATATAAACAAGCGACTGACATAACCGCAACCGCGTTTTGTTGTCGTCTCGTCAAAATTTATCTAAATCCGCATTTTATTATTGTATCTGTCGCCGCCGTCGCAAATGTATATGCAAGTGGGAAAATCTGTATCTGCAGCGGTTGCGTTTGTAAAATTAATAACGGAAGTTGTGCATTTTATTAATAAAAGCAATTTGCAAAAACAGCAAAACAACAACAACAACCAGTTAAATCGCAACAATAATACACAAAAAAAAAATCACAAATCAGAATGCGGTCTGACGTATTAATTCCTGCATTCTATGACAGCATGGTGTATGCGAATACTTGTGTGCGATACTTTTGTGCTCGATACTTTTTTGCGATACTTTCATAAGATACTTTTTGAAATACTTTTATGCAATACTTCTTGAAATACATTTTGAAATACTTTTTGAAATATTTCTTTGCAATATTTTTACAAGATACTTTTTGAATTACTTTTTCAGATACTTTTTCATATACTTCTTTAGATAGTTCTTGAGCTACTGCTTGAGCTACTCTTATAAGATACTTTCAATATTTAATTTTTGCGTTATTTCTTGTAAATTTTGCTAAATCACTTGATTAGCTTTTTTTTCAATGCAGTTGAATAAAATTTGACTGCTTGCTAATTAAAAAATCACATTTTTTTAAGTTTTTTATTTTTATCGTTTTATTTTGGTATATTTTGGTGAAAAGTTATTTTAAATTTTGCAATTTATTCATTTCAGTGACGTTCTTTAAACACACCTGTTCTGTAATATTACAAAAAAAAAATATATAAAAGATCATTTTGCTAATGCTTAATTTTATATATATAAATATAATAAAAACGCAAACAAATAAAAACATTTAGTGGACAAATTTACAAAGTTATAACTAAAATAAATTAAATTAATCTACAAAACTAATTTAAATATAATATAAAACAATTGAATACTATAAAAAAACAAACACTATATAAAAAAACAACATCACTAATAGTGCATCTTCTAGATACAAACTATACTACACTCGCATCTAATGGATTTCGCATGAACTAAGAGACAAAAAAGGTGAGTCAGACAGAGTCAGTTTTGTGAACAGCAATGGGGAATTTCATTAAATAAATCAAAGCATTTAATAATAATATATGCAATTTTTTTATGATAATACAAACTTTTTCTAAAGAATGTATCTCAAAGTTATTTAAATAGTACCTACGTGATGCTAAAATATTTATTTTAGTATCTAATAGAGTATTTCAACCTATTTTAAAATTTCTGATTATAATAAAAATAACTAAATAGTCTAAGGATAACTGCAAATTATAGATAAAGTATGAAAACATTTTTTCTTAATAATAATCGGTATTCCAATGGGTACTACCTCTAGATCTTATTTATTTTTGTCCATTGATATAACTCCTCAATTTTTAAAGAGTATCTACGTGATGCAAAAATGTACCTTCTTGTATCTGCTAATATATTTCGCATGTTTTAAACATTTTTTGTTTTTAAAATATATATATAGTCTATAGATTAATGCAAATAATAGTCAAAAATATAAAATCTATTTTTCTAAATGATAAAGCGCTCTATTTAAAAAGATCTATAGATCTTTTATACTATTTTCCTGAAGAATGTTTCTCATTGATATTTAAACAGTATCTACGTGTTGTTAAATTTCATATTTTTGTTTTTTTATAAAGTATTTCAAATTATTTAAATATTTCTTTAAATATTAAAAATACTTTTAAAGTATATAGCTAAATAAAGATAATATAAAAGTCTTAAAATATTTTATAGTTTTTCATATAATAATAAAAGCTAATTACTGCCAAATAAAAACAAACATTATAAAAAGTTTTTCCTAAATTTAAAAAAATACATTTTTATAAAAATCTACAGTTCTTTTTCTAAGGACTGTATCTCAAAGATATTTAAACAATATCTACGTGTTGGTAGATTTTATATTTTTGTTTCTAATATAGTATTTCAAATTATATAAATATTTCTTTTAATATTAAAAATACTTTAAAAGTCTAAAGATAACTACAAGTAATAAAGAAGTCTTTAAATTCTTCATAGTTTTTCATTTTTATTATAGTTTTTTAAAATATAAAATGAAAGCTAATTACTGCCATATAAAAACATCAAAAATCATGAAAAAAAAACTGTTAAAATACGCAATGTAAAAACGTTACCCGAAAAATCAATTAACGCTTTTTTTGTGTCTGTAGTTTCATGTAATTAGGTACTTTGAAACAAAAACTAAATCAACAATTATGCTTAATGTTAATGTCTAAAAGACGGCGCAAAGTACAGCAAACCGGCAGAAATAAGTTAAACGCTATATGAACTATAGAATGCGCTTCATTTTGGCATATTTTATTAAATATGTAATTTTGATTTATATTAAATATTGAGGATTTTGAATAATTTAAAGAGTTTTATATAACTAAAAAATATATTAAAAATCATCTAGTCGATCAACATAATCAATAAAGCAAATAAAAATGATTTTAAAAATATTATCCGCTTTTTAAAATATGAAAATATCTGAGAAAATGGTCAAATATGCTGCTAATATTTTTAAAGTCGTCTTTATTTCATTTATTGGTTAGACTGATTGATTAGATCTTTTTTAATAGAATAATTCTACTAGAAATATAATTTTCTTTTAGACTTTTTAAGTCAAATCTTATTTAGCACTTAATATACTCTCCTTAAACGTGTAGTTAACATTGAACTTCGGTCATTGAACGTTTATTGAAAATAATTAGTTTCATACGAAACTTTGTATAATGGTACATAACATCAACATATTTTAGCAAAAGTTTTTTTGTAAAGATCATCAGCATTTCTTTGGCAAAGTAATACTGAATATAAAAACTACAAAAAATATGAAAAAACCTATTTATTTTTAAAGATACAAGAAAAATCGTATTTTTGTTTCTCTTATTGTTTTGACTTTACGTTAATTGCTTTTTGTAGCCGTTAACTAACTAAAAGTTACTAATTACGCGATCTACGCAAAATATGGCTATTTTTCTGACAGCTCGCTTTTAAGTTGTTTGGTAGCCTATAACGTTTCAACGCCATGATCTTTAAGTTTTTAGTTTTTCTAACTTTGGGTAAAATAATGAATGCGAATTTGTGAAGATTTATACATTTAAAAACTTAACACTCGAAGCGTAATTAGTGTAATTAATAGATTTTATAATTGTTTTACGATGAGTTGAAATTAAAGGGTTTTAATGGATAGATTTAGATGTTTTAACATGTGTATTGCTAGAAGAGAATTTATATATTTTATATTTTATATAATATAACATTTTATAAAACACTTAAAAAGAGACAAAAGCTACATGTTATGCTTTAAGAAAAATATATTAACCATGCATTAGATTTTTTATATCTTTTAGAAAAGAATTTTAAAAAGATTTTTATTATTTATAGCTTTTTTAAATTTAGATTACTCTGTGCCATTTATATTTAACCCAATACAAAATTATCTTCCCATTCCCAATTATTTCCTACATTAACTGCACAACTTTTGCATTTTATGGCCCATCATAATTACACCACAAAACCCTTTAACTTCCGAGACGAGACTATACTTTATTTCTCTCAAAATAAGTAGCTAATTATTAGCTCGATTTTTGAGTTAATGTTGTAGAAATTGTATTTATGTTGCTTTTAATTTAATATTTTTCTATACATTTTTGACACATTTATCATAAAAACAAAACAAAAAAGTTTTATTTATGATTTCAAAATATATAAAAAATGTATTTTGTGCGTAACCCTTTTTTCGCATTGCAGCCATTAAATCAAATTTAGTTGCTTGGTAGTATAAAAAAAAAATAATTGAGCAGTGTTATTTTTTTGTGTAATTATTTGCGCCGTCCATTCGTCGCCGTTCTAGATAAATAAGCATTGTTAATTATCCTTTCTTTTTGTTGTTGTTGTAGCGTTTGTTATTCTTGATGTCGAATCCTTTTTCGGCGTTAAAATAATAAAAACAAAAATAAAATCTTCCAAAAAACTGAAAAAAAAATTGGAATAATAATGGCAAACCGCGTACTTTTAATGTGATTTTTTGTTATTGTTCTAATTATTTTCGTTGCAGTTTGGTCTGCGTCGGTTGCCAAACAATTTTTTAATGGACCAAACATATTAGCGAAAGGGTTGGAAAGTATGCGGCTAAATGTTTTTTCTTGTGCTGTTTATTTTGGTAGTTTTTTTTTTTAATTTTTCCGTAAAACTTTTAAATTTCAAAAGTATCTCACAGTTTAAAAAAATCGTTTTATGCTTATAAAATACTATTTAAAAGACATTTTTACATGAATAAATTATTTAATGGACTGTTTTTTATGTCTTGCACTTGAGAGTAGCTAAAAGATACAAATTTAATAATATTTATTAAATTGTATCTATGAGATACTTTTTGGTTTTTTGCTCTATTTGTAGTTAATAGCGTTTTTTGAAACAAAAGCTCTTTTGAAATATTAAAAACCACCTAAGCTATAAATGATTAAAAAGCTGTCTATGATATGTTACATGTATTCTCTAAATATAAAAGTTTTAAAAGTCTTTCTTTTAAAAAAAAAATATTTTCTATCTGCTGTATGACTCCTGCGCTTAAAATTATCTTAAAGATGCACTATTTTTAACATTTCAAAAATTGTATCTATAAGATACTTTTTTCATTTTTCGCTCTATTAGCCATTAAAAGTTATATTTAACTTTCAAACACTGCAAAAATCAGAGATATAAAACAATATCTACATCATTTTACATGTATCTATGGTCTTAAAACGATTTTCTATTAAAATAAAGATACTTTTAATAACATTTCAAAAACTGTATCTGTAAGATACTTTTTGATTTTTTTGCCCTATAAACTGTTAATCGCTCTATTTACTTATAAAACACTTAGAAAACCATTAAATATAAGTAGATAAAAAATATCTATAACTTGGTTACATGTATCTGTTCGCCGTAAACCCGTCGGCATGTCTTTCCACTCTTCAAAACCCAGTTCATCTAAGCGCAATCAAATAAATCTGCGCCACTATAAAAGCAACGCTTAATGAAAACGCAAACATTTCACGGCATGCTGCAAAAATGGACAAAAATATCGCACTCCATTCAATTTTCAAATCAAAACGTAAATAAAAGTATCTTCAGCACCATTGAGTGTCCTTGCGAGTGGTCGCAGTGGCGCCACAATTGCAACCAAATCAATGTTTAGCGGGGGGTAAACGGAGCAAGAAAAAAGTAACACACAACAGAGCCAACCACAGTGCAATAGCAATACTTAGCAGTAGCAACAGCTTCGTGGTCCCATTAATAGGATACAATGCGTACGAGTATCTTTTAGTTGTAGTGTATCTTATAGTACGTATTTCTAATAGAAGTAGCTATTAGTACGTTGCGTATCTATTGAGTGTCAAGTGACTCTATGTTGATTGTACATTTCAAAGATTTAAGTAGCTGCTATTGATGTGCAGTAAGTAAGTTGTTACATTTACAGCCCTTTATTTTAATGGTTTTTCTTCTTGTTGTTTGACATTCTTTTTTTTGCTTTATTTTTTTTTTTATTCAAGATTCATGTAATTTTTGTGGTTTTTCTTTCATTCGTCGCAAGTCGCCAGACAACTTGCTATAAAAACTATTTTGCGCAAAAGTTGCAGATACTCCTACAGTTTTTTATGTGTAATTTTTGAATATTTTGGCAAATGCTTTTGCCAAGTTTTTTCTGAATTGCAAAAAGTAGTTTTTTTATTTGGTGTTATAGGATTTGTAAATGTTGCTAATGTTTGAAGCTAATTTTGTTATTTTCTTACATAAAATTACTTATTTTTCTTTTTTTTTTAACTTTTATCAAAAATCTATGTAGCCAAAATATGCATAGAAGTTTTTTTTAATGTTCTATTATTATAAATACCAACAAAATTATTTAAAAAGTCATCGAATTTTGTTTTTAGCTAAAAATTAGTTCACTTTGTTGCAATACTATCATATATAAAATTTAATTAAAACCTATAACATATAATTTATTACAACTCTAACATGAAATTAGATAGCATTTCTAATTTGCAAATTAAAATTTTCTGACAAAACCATAAAATGAAATTTGAAATTCTAATTTGTTTCAAATTAATCAATTTAACCACACCACAAAAATACTACGTAAATCAACAAACAAACACAAAAACTAAAAACTACTACTACCCTCTCTACATGACACCAAACTACAGTAGTACATTTAAAACTATCCAAAAACAACACAGCCCAAAAAGAGGCTGTAACTACTGCAATTTTGAACTGCACCACCCTCCAGTGCATCATCATCATTAAATTATAAACATCATTACTATGTACATCATCAACACTAATATAATCATTATCATTATAAACTAAATTATTACCATTATTATTACGTTCATCACAACTATTTTCATCATCATCATCATCGTCACAAACACCGCGTAAAATAACTAAGCTTTTGCAAAATTTTTGCACCCCAGCTCAATTTTATTAACTAACCAATGCTCACACCCTACAAAGCACTACCTACCCGCTGCCATCACCATCATCATCATTATTATATGCAACCACTACGATGTAGGCTCCAGGCACCCCTTAAGCCCCCTTCCAGAACGTGCTTTCATTTCGTGGTACAAATACTAACACACAGACAGTTATAGAATTTTGCACATTTAATTCGTGCTGCATACGAAATACGGCACTCGTTTTTAGTTTCTATAGGGGAGTGTGGGGTGCTGGGTATAGGTTGTCGGGTCGGTGGGGTGTCTGTTAGTGGTGGCAAGGCATTTGTAATGCAATTTTCTAACGCAGTCGCACTTTTCAAACAAAAACAGCAACAACAAATTGAAATAAAATAGAAACAACAATTGCAACAACACCAAATCGTAGGCTACTTCTACTCAGCCTACCACTTCTATTAGAAGCCATCCTAATATTTTAACCTCTCCCTATCTTCATCCTCAAAATCACAGTCTGCAAACCTCATAAAAATTCAAATTAATAACGTATGAGTGCAGGGTTGATTTGTTATGCACTGGTTTTGTGTGGTTAATAAGGTTTCCAATCCCGAAAAATACAATACCGGAATATCAAAAATAAATTAAAAAAAACCAAAAAAGTGTAAAAGCTCTTTGTTGTCAAAATAAATATAAAAAAACGATTTAATCACATTAAAAAAATATATATTTACATTAATTTTTATATATCCACTTTCTTTATAGATTCAGTTTCTTTATTTCGACATGCACGTTTCGTAGATGAAATTGACATCTAATATAGATTTTGTGTTTTTAAAATATCATAAGACAAATATCATAAAATTCTCAAAAATACTATCGGACTTAACTTTTGCCCTTTAAGCACGTCATAATTTAAAAAAAAAGTATTTTTATTTTAACATATTTTTCATAGTGCTTTATTTAATATGTATTGCCTAATTTAATATATTTTGTAATCTGTTATCTGAATTTACAGATTTACAGAAAATTAATATGTTAATATAAATATGTACGGCTTTCGATCGAATTTCATATAAAATTTGTAAAGAAACGGTTTTGAATTCGATGTCACAAACAAAAAATGTGTTTTTCAAACAAATTCAAATCGTTAAAGTCAAAGCAAACGGATTGAATCCATTGAAAAAACAAATTTTCGTTCTGAGACCTCGAATTACGGCCTTCGATCGAATTTCATATAAAATTTGTAAACAAACGGTTTTGACTTCGATGTCACAAATAAAAAATGTGTTTTTCAAACAAATTCAAATCGTTGAAGTCAAAGCACTGTACCGAGACATCGAATTCAAAACCGATTGTTTTAATATTTTATATGAAATTTGATTGGAATTGGATGACCGATAATTATAATTTATATATAAATTATGAAATTATGAAATTAATACCAAAATAATTATAAAAATTTGGAAATAAAATTTAAGTCAGAAAAACGAAAGCAGTTTGTCCTTTACGCAATATCCAGTTAATTGTTTAAATTCTATACATTCTAAGGTTGACTATTAATTAAAATAGCAATTAGTGCATAACCTAAAATGACGACAACGTCATTAAAACAGCCTACCAAACATTCAAAATTTGATACATTTGAAAAATATTTATTTAAACCCCGGGTACTTTCAAAATATATCATATTTGAAAATCCTTAGTGTATCGGTTTTTGCGTGGGTTGGAAAATTCATACACGCCATCCAATATCCTATTAATTTTTGCAAAACAAATGCATTTTAATCACACACATGAGTGCATTGGCAACACTGGCTGACAAGCAGTTGACAAGAAAAAAAAAGAAAAAAACGTTTAAAACGGCCCATCATTTATTGTGGTGTGTATCCCTAATATTACTCTTTTTTAAAATTTTTATTGTTTTTTTTATTTATTTTGTTATTGTGTCAAATGCAACACTGGCTGCAATTTAAATGCATTATTTTTGCTACCAACAAAATTGACGTTGATGACGTCTATTTGTTGTGTTTCATATTATTTTTGTTGCTTATATTGTTGTTGTTTTTTTGTTATTTTTATTCTTTTTGTATTTTTGTTGTTATTCCTCATCGTGTGGTTGTTGCACTGCAGTCTTTCGCATAAAATAATGAAAATTTTGCCTCAAACCACCCAACCGCAATATGTCAGTTACCCAACACAAACACACACCATCAACTCATACTCTGCCCAACATACCCAACTCTCCCCTTTTCGCTTTAGTTGCGTTTTTGCCAAACCAACAAAACACTGTCAATGTTCACTTGCATTTTGTTGTCTGTGCTTTGCTCTGCTCACTTAATCTCTTTTTCGCTCTCAGGAGGCGTTGGTTTTGTTTTTTTTTTTGTGTCGACTGTTTTCAGTGTTGATAAGTTCATATTTTAATACTTTTTTTAAATCAAAAGTAGTTTATTTCAAAATGTTATTATTTCAAATCGTCCATGTAGTAGTAAAAGTGACCAACTACATTTCAAAAATGTTAATAGTATGTTTACAAAATTCTAATTTAATGCAATTTCCGAGCAATAAGGTCAAAATTGGTATCAATTAATTATAAAAACTTTAATATTTCGAATGGCATTACAACATTAAAAATTTATAAACTGATTTTTTTTTTAATATTTATCAATAAACATAAAAAATAAGTTTTCGAAATATTGAAAAGTTTAAATAATATGTATTAATATTTTACTTAAAATATAATTCAAACTTTATATTTCTCTTTATACGTAATCATTTTTTAATGAAACATCTTAAATTTTTAATAAGAAGAACATTTATTAAATATTTTATTTATTTTTAAAATATATATACGGGGCATACTCCAAATTTTGATAAAATTTCTATAGAATTTTTTAAGAAATGGAATCAGAATCTTCAATTGAACCAGTTCAGTGATAGGTCTACAAGTACCTATGAGGTGTTAATTTACCCCATCAAATGACAGCGCCGTAAATCTCCTGATTGGTTCCATATATAAGAGGCAGAACTAGGACAGATTAATAATATTCATTTTTCAATAAAAAAAAAAAAATAAAAATAAATTAAAACCGTTTGTTCTGTCCAAAACGATTTGATTTCTATTGAAAAACAATTTTTGGGGATGGTTTAAATTTTGAACACCATATAAATATTTTTTGACATACTTTGTTAAATTCTATATCTCAATACACAGTGTATCTTTTTTTGAAATAATATGAACTGCTTACTTTGAAAATACATTATCTTTTTAAATGAAATTTTTAATTTTTTTTAGTACTATTTTGAATTACTAATATCAACCCTGCCCAACGTCTCTGCCACGAGTACTGTGGCTGCATATTTTCCGCAAAATTTTGACGTGTTTTTTTTCTTTTTTTTCTTCTGGTTCTTTTTTTCGCGCTTGCATTTTTACGTTTTTGTTTTGCTTTTCAGCTTTTAGATGAGTGAGGGAATTAATATTGTTTTTGTTGTTGTAGTCGCTTCACTCATTGAATTTTCCAAAACAGCTGAAAAAAGCACGTGTCGCCAATCGCGTTTTTTTTTGTTGTTGTTGTTGTTTTTCTCTTCTTTTTATGTTTTTGCCAATGTGTTTTTGTTGTTGCTGTGTCTCGCGTGCTCTGGCTGTTGTTTTTTATACAGTTTTTTTTTTACTGTTTTTCTTTTTAGTACCGTTTTTCTTTTTTTTACGCGCATTTCTTTTTGCCTCGTGCTTTTTGCTTTTGGGGGCTCAGTTGTTATTGAGCTGTTGTGCAGACGACAGCATTAATTGTGAGGGAAAACTTCATCGTCATCATCGTCGTCGTCGGCGACGACGTCACATTGTTGTCAATTGTCAATGTTGTTGTTCCTTTCTTGAATTTTATTCTATTCACATTTTCAATACTGTCTGTGTCTTTTGGCGATTAAGCTAATACTTGATGTGCGCTTGTACAATGCATTGAAAAATCGCGAATGAGACGTCAAAGTGAAACGTCAAAATTTCAGAAAATTGCAGCAAGCATAGTGAAAAAAAGTAACTAGTAGAAACTAAGTGCAGAATAAAGCAAAATAAAAATAATTAAAAAAAAAAACAAAGGTATGTGTTTTATGAAGAAAATTTGGTTTGCCAATAAAATTAGACATTACCGTACAACTTTTTAAAACAAAAATTAAAAAAAAATAATATCGTCGTTATAGAACGAAAAGTCAACAAATACATTTTTATGACAAACTTAAATTTCAAGTTGGTTGATTAATATTATAAAAAATAATTGATGTGTTTTTAAAGTTGAACTATCAATTGATAGATTTGCTTTTTCTTTTCATATGATAAACAAATTGAGATCATCGATTAAAAATTGACAGATATATAAATGTTAATATAATGTAAATGAATATTTGCAATTTTGAAAATGTATTTGGTGAATTTTCGTTCTACAACGATGATATTATTGAATAGTTTATTAAAAAGTATTATTAATCGAAATGATAACCGTTTGATTTTTTAAATTATAACCGTAATAAAAAAAAAATCATAAATAACCCTTTTTTCAAAACCGCTGTAAAAAATTTGATGATAAAAAAATAAAGTTTTTTATTTTATTTTATTAATATTATTTTTTTTTTTTTTTTGAATTTTATTAATATTTTTTATATTATTTGTTTTTTTTTTTTGAAATTATTAAAATTTTAAATAAATGCAAAAAATAATTTGTCGAGCTCAAGGTCTAACGAATGCAATATTTATTTCGCACTGGTTAAAAAAAAACCAAACTTTTTTTTCCATTATTATAAAAACAAATTTTTTATTCTTTTAAAACAAAATTATATTTTATTATTTATTTATTTTTACTGTATTTTTTTTTACTTATTTTCACAAAAATTCTATTTGATAATTGCATTAAAATGCACGCAACATGAATTTAAGCGCTTTTGAGTGACATTCGCAGCTGCAACAACAATTTTTATTAGTCTCACGACCACCCACAATAACAACCATTTCCAACACTTGCGCCATTCCACAAACAACAACCTATACTACACCCCCACCCACCATACATTCACTCACTCACTCACACATCACACATACAAAATAGTAACCATCAGCAGTAGCGCCCAGCAGCAAATCACAGCGCCATGTGCTGCGCGCTCTCTTCAAAAAGAGGAGCACTGCCTGCATTCACATTCGCTCCTAGCAGCATTCACCCATCAACAGCAACAACAACAACAACAATTATTTTTGCGGCTTTTTGCGTGCGCTCCCAAATGCAGTGTAGTTGTTGGAGTGCATTATTTTAACTCTCTCTCTTCCTATGCATCACCCAACACCACCCAATAATAACAGTTGTAATCTCTCTCTCTCACCTTTATTATAAAACACATTGCAACACTTTGTCGACATCGTGCATGTTGCCATCAAACATGTTGGGTGTTTAGAGAGTATCAAAAAAAATGGCAGTGTTTGAAAGCGCGCGAACGCCGTGTGACACAAACACCGGAAACGGAAGTACGCTGTGTTGTGAGTGTTTGCAAGGAGTTTTGTTAAGTAAAGTTGAAAGATTTTTATAAAATAAACATTGACTTTCTGAAATTTTATATTTGTGGTAAATCAACAAAAATGTATAACAAATTTAAATGTAAACACAAAAAATTAGTTAAAATTTAAAATTTTTGTTTTATACGAATAATTATTTAAGCGATTAATAATAATCACGATAAATCAATTTTTCAATATTCAATTAGTTTTCTTTATTAATCAAAATCACGAATAATCGATTGTTTGGTGTGTTATTTTAAAAATTACAAATAACATTTACTAAAAAATCCTATAATCCTATTTATGTTATTTCCATCAAAATTGTTAGATATATAAATAATTTTAAAACCAGTGACTGAAATTTACTTGCAAAGTTATAGAAATTTTAAAAAAATTTACTATTTAGTTTCACTACTTATTTGTCTCTATATAAAATTATTTCATAATTAAATATTATCCTCTAAAATAAAAAAATAAAAAAAACTTTTTAATAATTCACAACAAAATTTTGACACTCATTAGTGCCAACTTATAACACCTTTCATTGCATTTGACTTGCTTTTTACTTTCGTCCTTCAATGTCACTTCAACACAACAGCGCCGTGCAATACCAATTTACCTAGTCGTTACCTTCATAAACCCTAAACTTTCTTAAACCCCCCTATTTAATCCTGACGCCTTTTAACGTGTGTTAGCGCCATTTTCGAGCTTCCTTTGGCAGTGTTTGTCTAAACCAGTAATTAGCAAGTACCAACTATTACTAGCACGTTGTATTTATATTATTTTTATTACCAAAAATTGCCGGCTGCATGAACAGCGTTAATTAAAGGTTTTAACAAAAAATACTTTTGAAAAAAAATCGACACCCACCAAATGTTAATGAAAACCTGCATTTTATGCTAATGTCCATTTAACTATAATTTGGCATAATATATGAAAAAGGTAGAAAAAATAAAAAGAAAAAAATAAAAGCATTTAATATGAGAATAAAAAACGTCAAATGAATTAAAAAAGGGAAATATAAAATTTATTAAAATGTTATAAATTTAAAAATGAAAAAATAGTGATATAAAAGAAATGAAAATATAATAAGAAAATATTTATTTTAAATAAAAATAAAAAATATAATAAATGAAATAATAAAACATAATATACACTAATATTAAAAAATAAAAGAAAATAAAAAAGCAAAAAAATAAAAATCAAATATAAAAAACTAATAATTATAATAAAAAAACTTTTATGAAATTAAAAATAATAAAGAATAATAAAATCGAAAAATATAATAAAAACTAATAAAAAATATTAAAAACAATAAAACATAATAAAAATTAAAAAAAAAATAAAACAAAATAATAAAAAATAATAATAAAAAGTAACAAAAAATAACGAACAATAATAAAAAATATTAAACAATAATAAAAAGTAATAAAAAAAAATAAAAAATAATAAAAAAATAATAAAAAATAAAAATAATAAAATAAAATAAAAAATAATAAAAAATAATTCAAAATAATAAAAAAATATTAAACAATAATAAAAATAATAAAAAACAATAAAAATAATAAAACACAATAAAAATAATAAAAAATAATAAAAAAATTATAAAAAAATATAAAAATAATAAAATAATAATGAAAAACAATAAAAATAATAAAAAAATAACACAAAATAATAAAAAATAATTATATATAATAAAAAATAACAAAAAAAATAATAAAATATAAAAAAAAATAATAAATAATAAAAAATAATATAAAATAATATAAATATTAAAAAATAATAAAATATAATAAAAAATTATAAAAAAAAATAAAAAATAATTCAAAATAATAAAAAATAAAAAATAATAATAAAAAATAATAAAATAAAATAAGAAAAAAATTTAAAAATAATTCAAAAATAATAAAAAATAAGAAAAAATAATAAAAAATAAGAAAAAATAATAAAAAATAATAAAAAAATAATAAAAAATAATAAAAAATAATAAAAAATAATAAAAAATAATAAAAAATAATAAAAAATAATAAAAAATAATAAAAAATAATAAAAAATAATAAAAAATAATAAAAAATAATAAAAAATAATAAAAAATAATAAAAAATAATAAAAAATAATAAAAAATAATAAAAAATAATAAAAAATAATAAAAAATAATAAAAAATAATAAAAAATAATAAAAAATAATAAAAAATAAAAAAATAATAAAAAATTATAAAAAAATAATAAAAAATAATTCAAAATAATAAAAAATAAAAAATAATATAAAATAATAAAAAAAATAAAAAAAAAATTAAAAATAATTCAAAATAATAAAAAATATTAAAAAATAATAAAACATAATAAAATAATAAAAAATAATACAAAATATTAAACAATAATAAAAATAATAAAAAATGATAAAAAAATAAAAAATAATAAACAATAATAAAAAAAAAGAATTAAAAAATAATAAAGACACAAAAAATTTAAAAAAATTGTTAAAATTAATAAAAAATATTTCAAATAACATAAAAATTATGCAAAAACAATTAAAAAATTATGAAAATATAATGATTTAAAAAATTAATAAAATAAAAAAAACTAAAACTATAGAAATTATTATAATTTAAAATGTTAAAACTTAATAAATTAACAATTCATAAATATACCGTTAACAAGCACAATATCGCCAACATGATTTGCTATGCTCTTGCACTCGCTACTCATTACTTTTACTACTTTTATTGTTTTTTTATGCTGAGCATTTTAATTGGCCGCCTTTTATGCAGCCAGTTAAACAGCTGACTTGTTAACGAACAACAACTATCACAATAAATACAACAACAACATAATTAACATAAATACTACTAATGAAAACAGTTATTAGCTGATCTCTCGCTCCATATTCCTCTGTCCCATTATTTTAGTTTCTTGTTCTAACCCAACAACATACACAGTTTAAGCCACATTCTACGTACATTTGCTCTGCATAATTATTTTGACTCCTTCATTTTTTTCTATTCACTGCATGTGTTAAAAACAAGTCATAAAAATTTCGTTATCCATGTTGTACATCTCTCTGGCTCTGACCTAGTACTACTCCTCCTACTTTTTGTATGTTTATTTTTTTTTTGGTTTAACTCCCTTTTTTGTGCTTTTCCCTACTCTAACTGACTGAAGAGATCTGTCAGTCGCCCAGTGTTAGCCCTGTGTCGTGTTGGTCCTCATTGTTGCCAGTAATTTGTTTATTACCGTGTTTATGAAATGGTCACAAGTCAACGCTTTATTGTCCTGCTTTATGTTGTTGTTGCTGCTGTAGTTGGTTCTATGTTAAACGTTCTTTTGTTTTTGTTCTTGTTGTTGTAGTAATAATAATATCCACAGTTCATGTAATCGTAATTGATATGTTCCCATGACATGCAAAGCTCAGGAATCATATGCCTCCTACTTCCAATACACCTCCATCTGCGCCTGAGGCAGGTCTCGGTTTGGTTGGGGTTTATAGAGTTATGTGAAAACTTTGCGATATGAAGCCCACATACTTTTTTTGTAGACGGTAATTACAATTTTACAGTAATTATTGACTGTGTCATTTAACAATCGCATTTGCATGCAAAGATCATAAATATTATTTATATATTTTACTTTATTGTACTGATCTTTTTTATACTTTTATTTATTTTTTAACTTTAAAATATTTCTTTCTTAATTTTATATATAAAAAATATATAAAAAATTACTTTTTCCATTTCTAAGTAGCTTTTACCGCTAACTACTGAATTTAATGCTTTATTTTGCAAAGCAACTTTTTCATTAACCCTTATTTTGTGTCATACCGCATAGCACATAATTATAAAAATAACAAATTCAAAAAAAAAAAATACTTGGAATTTTGTCTGCTGCTGTTTTATGACTTTTATTATTGCGTTGAATGACCAACGACAACCCCAAAATGAAAAAATAAAGGGTTCTAATTTTTTTTTAAAACTTTTGAGATAATTAACTGTGTTTACATGTCGTTCGCTTGTTATTATTCTAAGACTATTTATGCGAAAATAAATTTTCTGTAATGTTTGTTTTATTTGAAAAACGTGAGCATAGCAAAAGAGTGGTTATTTTGATAAAGTAATATAAAAAATATATTATGAAAATTAAATAACTTAATAGCAGTTATAACAAAACAAGGAACTACCATGTATTTCAGAGAACCTATACTATTTAACTCTTTACTTTGAGTCCAAATATACCTCTGTGTAACACCCACATTTGTTAGTTAGTTAAATGTTATTAATGATGACAAACAGATATTTGTTAAATTCCTGTTTAAATTACAATGAATATTATAAAATTACAAGCACAACATTTACAGTTGTCGATGACGCTGCTGACCATGTTGATGATGACCAACAACAATTTAACAATTTAGTGTTTGCCAACCAACCAAGAAATCATTAAATTAACCAGAATTCACCGGTGAATCACTGGCACCACCACCATCAACCTTAAGTAGGTATTAATTTCTCCCAAGTGACCACCATCGGCTACAAGAAAAACAACAACAACAATAAAACAAAAGAAGAAAAAACAAAGTACAATTCAGTGCATGACTTGCGTTAATTGTCAGCAGGGTATCGTTACTTTTTCTACTACTAATGTAGTAGATTTACTACATTTAGTTGAACTTTAAAATTAATTTTGTTTTAATTTGTAAATTAATTGTTTAAACTTTTTTTATAAATTTTGGTACAAAATTTGTCTATCTTTAAATAAATTTGATACTTCTTTTTCTACAACTTTTTTTCTACTACTTTTTTTCTACTACTTTTTTTCTACTACTTTTTTCTACTACTACTATTCTACTACTATTTTCTACTAATATTTTTTATGATTTGTTTCAAAATATTTGAAATTCCACACTTTAATTAAAATTTTGTACTACTCTTTTCAACTACTATTTTCTACTAATTTTATAAATGTTATATAACGCGATTTTTGAGTTAATGATGCAGAATTATCCATTACATCATGTTTCATCTTTTGTAAAAAATGCGCATTCATATCTTCTATACTCACCGCATGATAAGAGAATATGCCGTTACCTCATTTCATGTGTTTCATACATTTTATATACAAAATGAGAATCAATTGAATACTTTAAACGCGTTTTCTACAAAATCGATTTTTTGAGTTATGACACTTTTGTAGTAAATGAGCGATGTGAAAATGCTTCTCCTTATCTAAATATGATACTACTATTTTTCTACTATAATTTTTCTACTACTTTTTTATAGTACTGTTTTTTATGAATTGTTTTAAAATATTTGAAATTCCACTCTTTAACTAAATTTTGTACTAATTTTTTTAATACTATATTTCTACTATTATTTTCTACTACTTTTTCTACTAACTATATATGATACTACTTTTTTTCTACTATTATTTTTCTACTACTTTTTTCTAGTACTATTTTTTATGATATGTTTCAAAAAAATTTCAAATTCCACTTTTTAACTAAATTTTGTACTAATTTTTTTAATACTTTTTTTCTAAATATGATATACTTTTTTTCTACTATTATTTTTCTACTACTTTTTTCTAGTACTATTTTTTATGATATGTTTCAAAAAAAAATCAAATTCCACTTTTTAACTAAATTTTGTACTGTTTTTTTCCCTACTGTTTTTTTAATTGACAAGAATTTCAAATCTACTACACTTGATCAGCCTACAAATTAATTATTTTGTTTAAAAAATAAAAATTCTTTTTATAAAAAAATATAAATTCTTCGAAAATTTTGTACTATTTTTTTCCTACTATTTTTCTACTACTTTTTATAATTGGCATGATTTTCAAATCTACTACCCTTGATCAGCCCAAAAATTAATTATGTTGTTAACAATTTTGTTTAAAAAATAAAAATTCTTTTTTAAAAAAAAATTAAAATTATTCCCAAATTCATCAAGTTAATTATTTTATAACTTCAACTTTCGAAATGTGTGACATTTACCAAATCTTCGTCATTAATCCAACATTGTCAGTGGCTTTGTTTTGGTTAAAAAAAAAACCTTTCGCCGTCTCTGCACTTTTAAGACCGAAAATAAAGCACCGCTTAGCAGTTATTCGTCTCTGCACCTTGGCCGTTAGTTTTATTTTTTTTTCGTACTTATTTTAACTGCGTTTCGGAATTGAAATTTTTCGTCGCCGATAATTAATTAAATGCGTCAGCTTGTGTATCGCACCAATAAATAGCGCGTTGCTTATGCGGAAGTCTTTCTTGACTTTCAAGGCGGGTAGCGAGCCGTACCATTACCACATACTACACACCGCCCCCTTTTATCCTTTCCCCCACGTTCTGTTGACCGCATGTTAACCAAGTCACCATGGAGACTTTGCGTTGCTGTCGCCTGCTGACCGCAACTTTAGCGGTCTCCTGTTGGTTGGTCGAACGGTCGCTCAGTCGCCAGTCGGTTTGTTTTAACTGCTGTAATTGCTGCACATTAATTATAACAACAATCAGAACAACAACTACAATGTATTGTTTATTTTTTGTTGTTTTTGTTATTTGTTAATTTTATTTAGAAGTTCATTCGACGTTCGACGACACACCTTCGCATTTTAATTCAAGCATTTAACACTGTGACGCGATTACGTTGCTTTCAGTTATTTTTGGGGGGTTTATTTGATTTGTTTTTTCTTTTCGTCCTGCTGTTGTTGTAATTAATATACTACTTTTTGGTATTTGTTTTATTATTGAGTTTGTTTTGCTCTGTTTGCGTGCAACGCTGCTGCTTCTTAATGCATAACATTTTTTTGGCGTTCTTTGATTTACGGTTTTTGAGTAACGGCGTGACATAAGTGGAAATTTTTAATTAATTTTTTGGTATTTTTTTTTTAATTTTTAAAATAATTTTTAATTTTTTTTAAATATTTTTTTGTTATATAAAAAAATGTTAAAAAAATCTTTTATCTTAAATTTTTTTTAGAGTTTTGTTTTAATTTATTTATTTATTTATTTATTTACTTTATTTTAAATGTTTGTATTATTAAAAAAATGATCTTTAAACTGTTAATAAAAAAAACCTTTAATATTATATTTTTTATTTATTTTTTGCATTTTATTTCCTATTTTTCAAAATGTTTGAATTATTTAAAAATAATCTTTTATTTTTTATAGTTTTTAATTTTTTTTTTTTGTTATTTATTTTTCAATTTGTATTTTTTTCTTTTTTTCTTCGAAATAAATTTTTTAATTTTATTTTTTTTTTATATTTTAAATTTCAATTATATTTTTATTAACTTTATTTTATTGCTCTGTATTAGTCTATATATTTTTATCATCTTTATTTAAAATATTTAAAAACTATATATTTTTATTTTTTATTTTATTATTTTTTTTTTTAATTTTAATTTCCTTTTTTTATTATTTTCTTATTCATTTTAAAATTTTATTTATATTTTTATACTTTTTTTCTTCTTAATTTTAAATTTTTAAAAAATATATATTTTTATTTTTTATTTTATTATTTTTTTTTCAATTTTTTTTTTTTAATTTTAATTTAATTTTTTTTATTATTTTCTTATTTATTTTCAAATTTTTTTTATATTTTTAAACTTTTTTTTCTTCTTAATTTTAAATTTTTAAAAAATATATATTTTTATATTTATATTTTAATTTTTTTTTAATTTAATTTAAATTTCAATAATATTTTTATTAACTTTATTTTATTGCTCTATATTTGTCTATATTTAAAATTTTTAAAAACTATTTATTTTTATTTTTTATTTTATTATTGTTTATTTTATAAAAATTCTACTTCTACCAAAAATTACCCGTGATTAGGATGAACTTGCTTTAAATATAATCGTTTTAAATTAAATAGTAATTTATTTTAATTTTTTATAAGTTTCCAAGTATTAAACAATAGTAAATTTAACTACAAACATTTTACATAATCGAAAGAAACTATTTTTTCTATTATTTTGTTAAATTTTCTCATTTCGATTTGAAATGATTTTAAATTAACACTTTAACGTTATATTATTATAAAAATAAATCTAAACTATGATAATTTAAGAAAATGGTTTAAAAATTAAATAGAAACATAGTAAATTTTTATATTATTTAAATAATCAAAGTATTTATTTAAAACATGCCAATTTTAACCTAAAACCATGTCATTAAATAGTACACTTTAAAAAATTTTACAAACTAAACATATTAAATTAAATATAAACATATTAAAATTCACTAGAAACGTAATATTTTATGCCATATTACAAAATTCAACAGACTTTAAAATATAAAATTTTCTAATTACTTCAAATACTTAATATATATTTAAAGTTATGCATTGCAAGCGCTTAAATAATAAATTTTATTAAATATTTAAAAAAACATGGTAAAATCAAAAAGACATTTCGTATTTAAAAGTACAGATTTAATAGTAATATGTAGTATAGTTTAATATGTTTTAAATATAATTTATATGTTTCCTTGTTAAATTTCTAATGTTTTTTATTTTTATATTTAATAAAAATTTCATTCTCAAATTCTCTGGAATTAAGAACACTTTTAGTAAAACCAAAAATTGCATTTAAGTCGTTAAACTGTAAAAATAATAAAAATTAATTGTTAAATTAATCACAACACAATTGGTCACGAGATTAACATACAACAAAAAAGTCGATATACCCAAAAAACAGATATTATTGTAAAAAAATACAATAGCACCTTAAGCCATGGCCAATAACTTGGTAATTAATAATGACAGCAGCTGGCTTAAGTATTGAGAAAAATATATCTAAAATAAAATAATAAAAAAAAATACAGAAAATTTGTATACATAGAAATAAAATGTATAAAATAAAGTAACGCATAATTAATTTAGAGAAAGCGTCTTTAATTACTAATTGACGATAGAGATGGCGTTGGACATTGAACGCGAACCCAACGATTATTATTAGTATTTTTTAGGTTAAAATTAGCATTTCTTTAGAAGCCAAAACAATTAATAAAACTAGAGATTTGCTAGATTATAATGAGCAAATTGCACAAATAAAATGGTGTCTGGATAGATACAATGTATATGACTAGATATTGTATTAGAAAAGTTCAACGTACTGCATGAATGACAGTTGTTAGTGATGATGATAATGATGAAGAATATAATGATGAATATAACAATGATGAAGACTATAATATGGTGGTGCTGGAAAAACGGCTGTCAGCGATATGTCAAAATAGTTGACAGCGATATTACAAAAAATTGACAACACATATGAAGTATGGAGAAAATTTGTTTTTACCTTGTAATGCGTATAAAATTCATTCATATTTTTCAATAAGGTCTAATATAAAAGGGTAATAAAGCCTTTAATGTTGAGACCTATTCAGAAAGTTAATTACGATACAATTACAAAAGGAAATGCTAAATCATATCATTTTTACTAGCATTTAGTTATACTTTAGTTATACGCTAGTTATACTTTTTTATTTAAATCTTTTAGAAAAGAAAAACCTTTTTTTTATTATAAATTTTATATGCCTCATAAATTGTGTGAAGATCGTGAGAAAACGCAAAATTGTGTGTGTGTGTCTTCTAAAATTCCAAAGACCTTTAAAAAAGACCCTCAAATAAAGCAAGTTCCGACAACAAACGCCTACAATAATGAAAACTGTAACTTCTTTCAATGTTCACTAAAACAAAAGACATTTGTGAACGTTATTAAAGAGATTTATTGCTTTATAACCGGGGTAACACAACAAAAGCGCATCGATTACAAAGTAACCACTACGTCTACCACCCGTATTTCAATTATATATTTTAGAAAATAATATTACTTACTACCTGCTACTATATAGGTACTACTTATATATAGTAAAAGGCGGTTACATCAGTAGATTTTTATAATTTCTTAGCAGTAAAGAAAGTAAAGAAAGAAAAACTGTAACATGTGAAAATAAATTTTTCGTACTTTTACACATTATTACATAGCAGGGTGTTGAGGTCAAGTGTTTGAGTAACATGCTGTGTGTTGAATAGACGTACTAAAGACAAGACATAAAAGAGCGAACTAAAAGTGCGAAGATCTCATTTAAATGCGGTGCGTTTAAAATGTGCGCATGAGTGGCACAAAAACTTGCGACTACCGTACACAGTTGGAGACTAAATGGTCGGATTTTGAAGATGCTACTGTGCGAGATTTGTGTAAGGGAGCACAAAATATTTGCTAAAATAATATGTAAATTTATTACATTGGCATTGAGTAGAAAAAACGTACAAAACAAGTCAATTGTAAATGAAAAATGTGAAATTTGTTACTTGAAATGATTTTAGTAGTAAAATTTACTATGTTTTTATTAAAATTGACTATGTTTTTATTAAAATTTACTGTGTTTTTATTAAAATTGACTATGTTTCTTTTTAAATTGACTATGTTTTTATTAAAATTTAAATGATTTTAGTAGTCAATTTGACTATTTTTTTAAATTGACTATGTTTTTATTTTCTTATTAAAATTTACTATGTTTTTATTAAAGTTGGCTATGTTTTTATTAAAATTTAATTGAATTTAGTAGTTCCTGTGTTCACTATGTTTTTATTAAAATTTACTATGTTTTTATTAAAACTGAATATGTTTTTAGTAAAATCTACTATATTTTTTTTTAAATTGACTATATTTTTATTAACATTTACTACGATTCAATAAAATTTACTACGTTTTTGTTAAAATGAGTTTATTTAAGTGTTTAAACAATTATTATCAATAATTAAATGCTCTATATTATGTTTAGATACAAAAAATGTATATCTTCTTAGAAAAGCAATCAATATTTTACTATACTGTACATTTAAATTTAGTTTGAATTTGTTTTTATTAATTTTTTGTAATCATAATAAACAAAAATAGATATATAGAATTAAAATAATAATTTATGTTTTAAAAGAACTTGCTTTTTAAATAAAATCATTTTTTATTTCGTAGATAATTTTACTACGTTTGTGTTTAAAATCATTTGAAATGCTTTATAATTTTATATATATTAATTTTTTTTTAAATAATTATATTTTAAGAAAATTTGTATTAAATCACTGCATTAATAGTCAAGTTTACTATGTTTTGTATTTAAAATTACAATTATTTTTATTAAGACTTAACAATTTAATGGATGTATATTTAAAAATGTAAAAGAAAGTAATCAATATTACAATTATTATTTTTTTATTTCATACAGTTTGCATAATAAAAAAATAAATATTGCATTCAACCCAAAATCAAATCGTTTTTAGGTTTAGAAATAAATGAAAAACATGACACATTCGTGGTAAATGTTACTACATTTCTATTTCAAATTACAATTGTTTGTATTAAGACTTAACAACTTAATAGATTTGAATCTCAAAAGTCGTTTGTATTAAATAAATAAAATGTGTATCAAGTTACTTTTTACAAACATAGTAAATTTTACTACGTTTCTATTTAAAATTTCTAATTTAATTGTATTATGACTGAATAATTTATGAGAATTATAAATAAAAAAAATACAAAAAGTCACAAATATTAAAATTTAAATTATTTCAACTGTATTTTGTGCTGTTTCTAAATTTCGAAAAAAAAAATATAACACTCATTCAAAAAACCAATAAATAACAGACAATACCACATAATAAAGACCCTTTGCAAGTTAATCCCAAAAATGCTCAAAGTCTCACAAGTATTTGTGCACTTAAAAAAATAAAATAAATCGTAAAATCTATAAACAGTTTCCAATGAGCACGAAACAATTAAAATGCAATTGTGAAAAGTCACGCTGTACTTAAGTTTTGGCGAACGAAAATAAAAACGTAAACCATAGTTGAAAAAAATAAAAACTCAAGATGATTATATTTTTAAGATAATAAAAAAAAGTGCACAACTCGAGGATCAAAGTGAAAGAAAATATAGACACACACATTATTTCTATGCCAGACATAGACAAAAATAATACAGTTCCTGTGCAAGTGCTGCACAACATATGCCTTTTCGTTTTACACATTGTCATCGTTTTAATTTATTTTAAGGATTAAAAATATTTTAAAGGCGCTGAAATGTGAAGACAACCAACCAAAAATAAAAACAATCTAAAAATAAATCAATTGATACTCTAAGTGCTCAATTGCGCAGGTAAATGCAAGGACAACGCAACAAGTCCTGGTAACATAAAGAGCAGCAGGTAACTTAATAGTGCGCATTAGGACTTTGACTTTGACGCTCAGTGCTACACGGTACGGGATCAAATAAATCAATATCGATGAAATAAAATAATACAAAACCAGCATCAGAATCCGAAACCAACGTGTGTAGTAAAAGTAGTTCGAACAATAGCACTAAAAGGTGGCAATAAATTGTGTAATGAAATCGACAGTTTTATCGAATTGCGCAGGCTTTGTTCAATTAGTTGATATTGTAGCCATGCAAGGCAATAAAAATAAGGTTTTTATGTTTTTGAAAAATAAATAAAAAAAAGCGGCTTAAAAAAACTATATTGGCGTACAGTTGCATCTGCAGGATTAATCATTAAATATACTTTAATTAAATCGAGTTCTTTTTATATATATTTCAATTAATATAAGAGCTTTTATTAAATTTACTCTTCTTTCTTATATTTTCAGTCACTTCAACTATCAGCGCTCTTCTGTCGCTTCTCAACTATATAGTTTAATACAGCAAACATCGTTTTCGAAAGAAATCAAAATCAGCACAATAATAATTCGCAGGCGAATTGAATTTCGTAACGAAAACACTTGAGAAATAATCACAGCAAGTAAGTAAAATTGTTTGTTTTTTTTTTGTTTTGATTAATTAAAAGCAATTATAAAATGGGATTAATTGAAGGCATTAACCCTTGATAACATATATAAATCTTAGACATAAATCACTTTTATTTATATTTCTATAACATATATTGATCTAAATTAACAGCTTTGTATTTATTTTTAATACAAACATAGTTCATTTGCTTCGAATATTTAATAGTTTATAAAGCATGTCATTTTTGTAAATTTTGACTATTAATAGTTAGCTTTTAATTAATTAATAGTTAATTTTACTATTATATTATTTTCGCATACTAAAGTAATACAAAACATTTGAATATAAACGTGCTTAAAATTACAATGTTCATAGTAAAATCTATAATCTAGATATATGAAATTTACTACAACCGTAATAAATTTAATTTTATAGAAATATATTTAGCATAAAATGCTACTAAGTGCATTGTCCATTTTACTATGTGTGTATTAAAATCTAAACCCTATTAGATTTTAGTATAAACATAGTAAGTAAAATTGTTTGTTTTTTTTTTTTATTAATTAAAAGCAATTATAAAATGGGATTAATTGAAGGCATTAACCCTTGATAACATATATAAATCTCAGACATAAATCACTTTTATTTATATTTCTATAATATATATTGATCTAAATTAGCAGCTTGGTATTTATTTTTAATACAAACATAGTTCATTTGCTTTGAATATTTAAAAGTTTATAAAGCATGTCATTTTTGTAAATATTGACAATTAATAGTTAGCTTTTCATTAATAAATAGTTAATTTTACTATTATATTATTTTCGCATACTAAAGTAATACAAAACATTTGAATATAAACGTGCTTAAATTACAATGTTCATAGTAAAATCTATAATCTAGATATATGAAATTTACTACAACCGTAATAAATTTAATTTTAAAAATTTCATAGAAATATATTTAGCATGAAATGCTACTAAGTGCATTATCCATTTTACTATGTGTATATTAAAATCTTAACCCTATTGGATTTTAGTATAAACATAGTAAAATGTACTATGAACTTAGTAAATAGTTGAATTTGATAAAGGAAAATTTATCAATTTTATAAGTCTTTTTATTGTTGCGATTTATATTCGACAACATCCAAGAAATATTGCATTCATGCTCAGTCAGTCATACGCAAATTAAATGGGTTAATTATTTTAATAAAAATTGTTACGCTTTAATCAAAGCTACACAATTTGTACAAAATCTAATGGATGCGCCATGAGACGCAGTTGTGATTTCTCGAGCACACATTGTGCCTAATAGTTTTTATTATTTATTTGCTTGTAATTGACGAAATAAATTGCAGACATTTTATTTAAAGCATTTGAATTGCCAAAAATATGATGAAGAACAAAGTAAAAAAAAATTAAATTATTTTCAATGTTAAATCAAAGCAAAGAAATTGAAATTGTGAAAAATTTGCAGTAAAGCAAAATAAGAACAACTTGAAGTCAATAAATGTTTTAAATCAATTAACAACGGGGAAAAAGAGCGCGGTTAGAGTACATTTCACAGACACTGCAAAAAATTAAATAACAAATTTATTTACAATAAAATTTTGCTTTTTAATTAAAATAGTTTTCTAATGTTGTAAAGAATTTTACAACGTTTCTATTTGAAAATAAAATAGTTTATATTAAATTTAAATAACTTAATAAATTTTAAAAATATGTATTTTTGAAATAAATAAATGAACTAGTAAATAAATAAATAAAAATAAATTATGTATTACATCATGTTTTACATGCATAATCTAATTTACTATATTTCTATTCACAATTAAAATTGTTTGTGCTCAATTTTGATATTGTAATAGATTTATATTTAAAAACTTTTGAAGAATTTGAATCTTTTACTTGAGTTTCGTGATATTTATCAATAAATATCTCAAATAAATTTTTAATTCAGTCATTTTTTAATTCATAGTCATTTTTACCACGTTTCTATTTGAAATAACATATCTAGTATTAGGCCTAAACAATTTAATAAGTTTATTATAAAAAAATATTTTTTTTTGCATGTAAAATATTAAAATCTTTTTGAAGTTTTTTTTACACTTTAGTTTTTTTTTTTTTTGTTCAACGTACTTGAATTTAATTTGAATTTTAATGATTTTTACGGGCAGCCAACGCCAGGGGGCGGCATTCATTTACTTCATTATGGTAGCTATTTTTGAAGGCACCAAACATCAAATTAAAGTCAAAAACTATAAATTTTATTAAGTTTCAAATTGTTGTGTACAAATTTAGCTACTCGTACAAAACATTATTTTGAATTATTCGTTACTCACTTAGAGTTAATAACAAAAAAACGAAAAAAATACAGAATTACAAAAAATAAAAAATAAAAACGAATGGGGGAAAAAGCGCAACATGGGGTCATTTCAGTTGAAACGAATTTGTAGTGTAGTTTTGTAGAAGTACTGAGATGAGTTATGAACTATAACTCAACGCAACGGATGTGAATCTCTGTTTTAATGTTTTATTGTTCATTTGAAGCAAAGATTTCATGCGAAAAAATGTCACAACACATGATGCAAATGTGTCTACCAAATAATTAAAATAAACCAAAAAAATATGTGTCAAAAATGAAAAATAAAATTCTTTTATAAAGTGCTCGAAATAATGTCTCAATTATCGATCGATGGCGGGCGGCACAACTGAAGTTCGGTTGTGGGTTCGACGGCAATAAAACACGGTACTGTTTGCTACCCATGATGTGTCATAATTTTAGAAAAATTGTAAAATAACAAAAAAGATATTGATGTACAGTAAAAAATGGTACCAAAATAAATTTTGGTTACCTTCATGCTTGAATTACTTGTGGGTTACAGCAGCGATTGAAGCGACAGACAGGCAGTAAAATAGACGGCAAGTCAGTCAGACTGTCGGTAAAACTTGCAAGCGCCAGGTCAGCAGCCAAACTTTATCCCATAGATACTCTCTCTGTTTACTGCACGTTCTCATGCATATATGTAGCACAGACAACAGTATCTGCTGGATGGATACAAACCGACCGACATATGTAAGTCGCAGCGAAAAGATACCCCCACGAATTGCCGCGCTAAAAGCTTATTTTGCTGCTGCTACTTCTACTTCTACTTCTTCTTCATTGAATATTTGAAAATTTATAAATAAAATAGTAGATACAATATACAAAATATCGATGATATTCCCAGACCAGGGAGAGACATACATGCCGCGGATTCGCTTAAGTGTGTTTATGGTCGATTAGTAATTTTTAATGGATGTGCCTGGTTGTTGTTGCTTAATTATAATTATTACTTTTATATTTTGTTGTTGTCTACATTATACGCTTAGCTACACATATGCCGTAAGTAACACACAATACTGAAATGTATCTATTAGATATATTGTAATTTTGAAGTGCGCAATACTTCAATTAAACTCATCATTATTGATGATTTCCTGCAACAGCATTGAATATATCGATCAGTAATATTCACTAATTGCTGGCATAGATACTTTTTTTTTTGTCTTAAAGATATGCGCTTTAAGTTACAATTGTATCTGCAAGTTATATATGTATCTATTTGTTGTAATTTTAGCTTATTTAAGCAAATTTTTGCGCACACCGGAAAAGTTAATCAATTCTCAATTGTTTATTAAGGCGCATTATGCGAAATTATGCAAAAAAACATATATAAAAAAAAATCTACTATACATGTAGGTTGTACAATATTTGCTTGCGACTTTATTCGAATAATTAAAGCTGCACTTTGTAGACGTCGTCGTCGTCGAAATCTTCATCGTTGTCGTTGTCCACATAATTGTTGCTGCTGCTGCGCATTTTCTTAAATTTTTTAAATTTTGCAATTTAATTGCTAATTACTGTGAGCAACCTTTAAGCAAATATTTAAGCCAATCAAATTTGCAACTAATGTCAGCACAAATTGTAAAATTATTTTAGTATTGAATTACATTAAGTCTGTGCTTATTGATTTTTGCATTTAATTAAAGCTCTTTTAATTATTACTCTATGTTCTTCTAATAGGCATCATTTTATTTGTAGATTTTCTAATCGATTCTAATCGAATTATTATTTTGCTCTGAGTTTATTTTGTGTAGTCCATTTCAATATGTTTTAGTCTTTGACCTTAGCGGCTACAATTGTTACAGTTTCCCACATAAGTCGCTTGTCAGCTAGGTCTAATGCTTTGTGATTTTAATTAAATATTCACAACTGTCTGTTTGAAAAGCTAAAAAATGCTCTTAGAGCTCAAAGTTTATTAGAACTAATTTGCAGACAAGTTGTTAATCATTTATTGTGCGTATTTTAAATCGGATGTACCAAATAATAATTGCAATATGCTAAAATTCTAAAATTAAAATCTGTTCTAAAGAGCTGAAAATTGCTCTTAAAGATTTACAATATTTTAGATGTATAGTTTATGGTTAATAAGATTCCCTCTGTCTTTTTGTTAAATTCGAATACTTTTTTTGTTCTAACTCAATATTCACCTATTTAAAAAATATATTTTTAAAAACTCTTAATTGCTCTTGAAGCTGAAAAGTATATAATAACTAATATGCAGAAAAATCTTTAATCATTTATTGTACAAATATTTAATTAGTTACCAGCAAGATTTTTTTTTATTTTAATGCATAGTACTTACTTTTATTTATATGCGCTATTATGTTGTAGCGAAAAGTCTCCTAAAGAGCTAAAATTGACTCTTAATGATAGATAGTTTATTAGTTGTTCTGAAAAAGTCTAAAATCATTGTTATCACTTGACTAGATTATTGTAAGATCTATTTCTAATACTTTTTGAAACAAATTTAAAAATATTTCTATCTAAAACTGCATTTTTAAAAACCAAAAATTGCTCTTAATGCTCAAATGTCTATTTTAACTAAGATGCAGCCAAATCTTTAATCATTTATTGTCCAATATTACATCAGTTATTCTCAAGAGTTATTGTTATTTTAATGTTTTGTTCTTTTATTTAAATTTGTGATATTAAGTCGAACTAAAATATACTTTGAAGCGCTAAAAATTGCTTTTATATATAGATAGTTTATTAATTGTTATGAAATAAATCTTAAATAATATTTTTCATTTACTTAGATTGATGTAAAATCTAATTTTTAATACTTTTTCATTAGAATTTAATATTAATCCGATCTAAAACTGAAAATTTCATTCAAACTACGAAGAGTATTATTTGGAATATCTTCATTTTAAATATCTTTAACCGACTATTATTCTAATATTTTATTAGTGACCCGCAAGAGTGTTTTATATTTTTGAATGCATAGTAATTTTATTTAAATATGCGCTTTTATGTTGAAACGAAAAGTCTCTTAAAGAGCTATAAATTACGCTTAATGATTATTAATTGCTCTTAAATATTGCTTTACTTAAATAGACTATTGTAAAATTCAATTCTATTTTTTTTTTTAGTTAGAGTTTAATATTAATCACATCTAAAACGAAATTTTTAAAAATTGAGATTGCTCTTAAAGCTATAAAAGTATAATTCAAAGCTAAAAGTAACATTAATTGTTTAAAAAATTGAACAGTTAACCTCAAGAGTATTTTTTAATTTAATACTTTTGCATTTTTATTTAAATAAACCAGAATGTACATTGAAGAGCATAAAATTGCTCTTAAAGTTTAATAGGTAATTAACTACTTTGAAATAAGTCTAAAAAGTACTTTTTTATTTACTTTGCTTGCCGTAATTTATAATTCTAATACATTTTTATTTAAATATAATAAAAACACCAACAAAAACTGCATTTTTCAAAACTAAAAATTGCTCTTAATATTCAAAACTTTAATACAACCAATAATTTTATTTTTTATTTATTTATTTAAATAACTATACAAACTCATGATTAATTTTTCAATCCGAGAAACAAACACTGTTTAAAATGTGATAGTGGAAAATTTATTTCTAATTTGCAAATTGAAATTTTTCGTTGGCCAATAAATAAAATTGCTTCAATAAATACCCCATATCCCAGCTAATTAATAATGTTGTTTGGTGTGTTTTTCGGTATGTATATGAGTTGAATAAAATTACTAGGCAAATAGTATTGAATAACGTTTGGCGAAAAATTGCGCTTGATCGCAAACGCACCGAAAAAAATAAGTTGCACGGGTCAAATAGACCACATTTGAAATGCCTTTCTATTGCGCAAATTTCCGGAGGTTTTTTGAAAATATTATATTGCACAATATGTTGCAGGAAAATACAAAATTATAATCACATGTATTTGTAGTATAAAAAAAAATTGCAAATTAAAACACCGTCATCAATAGACAAAAATTTAATGAAATAATTAATTAGATTTTACGCGGTAAAACTAATGCACAAACAAGTTGTTTTATTGTAAATTTTTGGGAGTTTTTTTTATTGTTTTTCATAGTTAGAAGTTTCTAAAAACTATTTAGCTGTTTTCGACAGCTTTATCAAATGCAAAAATCAATTCATTTATTAAAATAAACTAAAACTAAAATCACTGAAAATATTAGTTATAATTTACGTGCATTTTATTTGTAAATTTGTAGAATTTTCAATTTAATTTTGCAAATGCAAAAATACTAAATTGAATAATTTGCTATAATTACTAATAGTGAGCGCGCGGCGCGACGCGGCGCACTAATTGTATTAAACATTTACGCAAATTTAATGCAAAATTTTGATGTGGGGGAGGTGTAGGATGGAATATTTTGTACCGTATATTTGATGTAAAATATAGATGGACTTTAGCGACAAATCATCGTGCTTGTAGGCATTAACATAATGTAAATGGAAAAGTAATTAGGTTATATTAAAGTGTAGGAGTTGTAGAAAATAAGCATTGACTAACAAATGTTTTAAAATAAAAAAAAAAAACACAACTATTTCAGTAAGGAAAAATATTTTAGAGCAATTAGCACTTACAAAAAAGTCAGAAAATTCAAAAAATTAAAAAAATTCCTAAAACTTCAGAAAAAACTTACGTTAATTATACTAATTATTTACAAATCGTGTAATCTACCATTTTATAACATAAAAACATACAAAACACCGCATTTACATGCTTTGCCAACGTTGCACATACTTTTGTATCTTTGAGATACTATTTTGATTTAGCTTGCATTTGTTTCATGTTACCATGTTAATTGTTTATTTTGAAAATTATGCTTTATTATTGCAGTCATATTAATTGTCAAACTTAAAACTGCGCACTTCAGTTACTGCGGTATGTTTTTTTTTTTGTTGTATCTCACAGATACAGTAACGCAATATCGCGCGCACAAAGCAATGCTTTTGTTTATTTTAACTAATTTTTGAGCGCGTTATTTTTATGTTGTTGTTTTTTTGCTGATGCCACATAAAACTTACAGATACACATATGGTTTATTGGTTTAACCCTTGTTTGCCTTGAGCGTCGCATTAAAATTAAACGCAATTCAATCGACATTTTTTTATGTTTCTGTTTTTGTCAATGACTATTTTAAATGTTTTAGTATTATTTTAATTACGCTATTAACGTGTGTGGTTTTTTTTAAGCCACCCACACAAACTTGCTGACTTTCTCTTTTGCATTGATTTGAGTAATTTGAAATTGTAATTTGTTTTTTTTGTATAAATTTTATTTATTTCGTTTTTTGCTAAAATATACATTAATTTAATTAATAGTTTAAAAAAATAAATTAAATATAAAAAAATCACTTTTTTTAAATATGCAAAACTAAGAACTAAAAATACCATTTAACTGCGTAGCAGGAAACAAATAAATAAATAGCAAAAACCCAAACGCAATAAAAATAACTATAAAAAAAAAACTAAATCAAAAACTATTAAATTTAAAACCATAAAATATGCGCATGTATCTGCGACTCGATTGACGTTGTATCTAAAATATTATTAATGTTAATAAAGGCGTATCTACAAATAAATAATCAAAGCAACTGGTAACAGCAACAATAACAACTACAATAGATACAACAAATACAATAGATACAACAACAATAATAATAAAATCAACAACAACAACAACTGGCCTACAACCAATGAAAATTGTAGGCACAATTACCACACACACCACGAAACACAATTAAATATGCTTTGGGCCACGTTGTTGGCCAATAACGTAACGCGTAGTACAAAACACAATACCAAGTAAATTTACAGTCCATAGCTGACAACAACAAACAACAACAACAACTACTACTAAAACGTACCTTGCTTTTAATAATAATAGCTGTACCAAAAAAATAAAAAAAAATAAAAAAAAAGAAATAAAAATACGTTAAAAAACTATTTAGTTTCAAGCAAGTTGTCCAAGAAGTATCTACTAGATACTCTTGGTGTATCTATTAAATTACAACAACAACAAGAAGAAGAAGAACCACATACAACGTTTAAGTTTCTTTTGCTTTATTTTGTTTTTACGACTACTTCTTTGCATTGATTTGGGAAAAACCCAAAAAACTTTAACAAATTTATTACAATTTTGTAAGTATCTGCGTGCGTGTATTTGTATCTAGATAGCTTATATTGTAGCTGTTAGTTTTTTTTTATTTATTTTTAAATTAGTCGCCAGCAGCACAACAACAACAACATGAAATTAATCAACAACAGCAACAATAATAGCAGAGTTAAAGTTGATTAGCTATGCGTTCAAGTTTTGTCAATCCATAAGATACATCTACACTTTTGGGTGTTCGCCAGCATTTACTTGGACTCTTAAGTTTGGTTTTAACTAAAAAAAAAAAAAGTTTATTGCTGTTGTTTTTTGTATTTGTTTTTGTATTTATTTGTAAGCTTTGCTTTAGTTTTAGTGCTAGTTTAAGTTGACGCATCATGCTGTATCTAGATACATTTCTTTTATTGCTGCTTTCTCTTTGTTGTAGCTATTTATTTTTGTCTAATTTTAATTTCATTTTTTTTTTTGTCTTTTTTATATTTTTTTTTAATTTCTTTAGATATATTTTTTTTTAATTTTAATTTTCAATAGTTTCAATTTGGTGTATTGGTATTTTGTCTATGCCTAATTATTTATTCTTCTATATATTTAACTAATTTAATTTATTAGCATTTTATGTAAATTGTGTTAAGTTAATTTTAAGCTTTTGTTCTTTTTCTTTTTATGGACAAACATTATTTTTTGTAGCTTATTCCTTTTAAATTATAAAAAGTCTTTAAACATTAATAGTTCAATGACTTTTTTTAATATAAGAGATATTTTTGTTTTCGAATTTTGTATTATTTATATTTTATTTTTAAAAAATATTTAAATTTATTATAGATTTTATAAACAAAGTAAAAGTTTACATTATTAAAAATAGTTAAATACCTTTATTAATGCCTGCTTAATTTCTCTAAATAAAACCTATTTAATTTTCTCAAAAATAATCCAATAAAATACATCGAACCAAACAACCCGCATAATTATTACGCCTTTCAAATCAAGTTGTATATAATGCAACTATTTATAATTTTTAATCCCACGACAATAAATTATAGCCTGTGTATTAGACGTAAAGTTGAAAAAAAAAATAAAAAAACAAGTAGAAAAAATGTTGCTATAATAAAAACCTGTCATGCTTGGACCTCCTACAGCTCAATACAAAACGAAAAAGAATTGAACACAAAAAAAAAGAACTCGATCGCATTTTATCCCTCCTTTAGAGTGCATCTATCTTGGCTAGATTTTTGGTACTTTTACTTTGATATTATTTTTCTTTTGTTTGATGCATCTAGTAATAATACCGACAAGTTTTTCAATTTATAGACACCTCGTGTAATACATGCAATAAATTAGATTTTAATACAATATGAAGTAACAAACAACAAAAAAAAAGTATTTCTTTTAAATGACATTTTTTTGGTTGTCAGTTTTTATGACAATTTATGGCATACTTTAAAAGGTAACTTGGGCATTGGGAGGCAGTTCCAAAAAGAAAAAAAAAGTCAACTCTTGGAAATAATAACTAAAAGATACTTGAAAAAGATTTAAGTTTTTCAATGTGCACGATCACTTGCAGTGATTTTTTTTTGTATCGTAAATATTTTGAAGTCTTTAATAAAATATCTAAAATTTTGCATTAAAAGGTTTTTTTTTAATTTTAATTTTGTTAATTCAAATTTATCCCATAGAAAACTTAATTTGTTTGTAATATATACTTTGTATTTGAGATATTTTTAGTATCTCGTGGATACACAGTATCTTTTATAATTTATATTATATATTATCTTTTTCTTAATTCGTAGAACCTTTTTTTATACAAATCTATCTAATAATTGAATCTAATATATAGTTTTTTTTATTTATAGATACTTTTTAAACGCATAGATACTTTTTATCTTTTATAATATATACATAGGCTATGTTTTTTTAATCCATAGAATTTTTTATACAAATCTATCTAATATATAAATCTAATAGATAATTTTTAATGCAAAGATACTTTTTGAACGTATAGATACTTTTTATATTTTATAATTTATATCATAAATTTTATTTTTCTTAATTCGTAGAAACTTTTTATATACAAATATATCTAATATTTCAATCTAATAGATAGTTTTTTATTCATAGATACTTTTTGAATGAATAGATACATTTTATTTTTTATAATTTATATCATAGATTTTGTTTTTCTTAATTCGTAGAAACTTTTTTTATACAAATCTAACTAATATTTGAATCTAATAGATAGTTTTTATTCGTAGATACTTTTTGAATGCTTAGATACTTTTTATATCTAATAATTGATATCATAGACTATTTTTTTAATCCATAGAATTTTTATACAAATTTATCTTATATTTGAATTTCATAGATAGTTCTTTTATTCATAGATACTTTTTGAACTTATAGATACATTTTATCTTTTATAATTTATATTATAGATTATGATTTTCTTAATTCGTAGAACCTTTTTTGTACAAATCTACCTTATATTTAAATCTAATAGATAGTTTGATTTATTCATAGATACTTTTTGAACGTATAGATACTTTTTATCATTTATAATTTATATCATAGACCATGTTTTTTTAATCCATAGAGTTTTTTATACACATCTATCTAATATATGAATCTAATAGATAGTTTTTTTATGCATAGATACTTTTTGAACTTATAGATACTTTTTATCTTTTATAATTCATATCATAGACTATGTTTTTCTTAATTCATAGAATTTTTATACAAATCTATCTAATATATAAATCTAATAGATAGTTTTTTTTATGCATAGATACTTTTTGAACGTATAGATACTTTTTATCTTTTATAATTTATATCATAGAATATGTTTTTTTTTATACAAATCTATCTAATATTTGAATTTAATAAATAGTTTTTTATTCAAAAATACTTTTTTAACTTATAGATACTTTTTTTATCTGCGTCTTACCCAGTTTATAAAAAATACAAACATTTATAAAAAAATATAAAGTATCTAAATTCATAGATACTGTTTAAATTTTAAGTTATTTTTTTATCTGCGCCTCATCCAATTATTAAAATAATATCAAAATTAAAAAAAAAGATATTTTTTTATTCATAGCTATTTTTTGAACTTGTATATATTTTTGTATCCACGCCCTATCCGGTTATTAGAAAAATACGTAATATAAATAAAAATACACCATATCATTTTTTGAATTTATCCTTACTTTTTTATCTACGTTCTACAATAATTAAAAAAAAAATAATATATACAAAAAAAATACCATAATTTTAATAGTTTTTGATATACTTTCAATATTCTTTGGCATTCAAATAAGTAAAAATTATTAATTATACTTTTAAAAATGTAACTTCCATTTAATACTATACAATACTATTAAAAAATACTATATACTATTAATTTATTGTTGAGTTTATCTAAAAGTATGCTTTTTTAAAATACTATTAAATTAAGAAGTGTACAATAAACAAAAATTCACTATTTAATACATTGATAACTTACCACATAAAAATACTCTTTTTACATTTGGTATTTTTGAGACCAAAAAATAATATAACAAATATATCGAAATAATAACAATCATAAAAAATAACTCATAGTAACCCTAGTAATTTTATGCGCCTCACATAGAAATCGCCTTTCAAATATATGCAACGCGTAAATAATTACAGTCCAATTGTTTTGCCATTATCATATCATGTAGTCGTCGTCGTCGTTATGCCTGATGTGTTGGTGTTTTATTATTATTTATATTGTGATATTTATGTTGTCGCTTCATCGTTTTTTAGTTTAGCTGGTACGCAAATAAAACCGTAAACAACTTCATAAAAATGTATTTAGACTGGCAAATTGTTTTCGTCGCCCTAAATGCAAATAACAAACAGCGTACGTATTGTTTGAGTCCTCGCAAAAACCGAAACCCAAACCCCCCACTAACAACAACCCCACCGCGCCGCAACGCTCGTCCTTACGCATTGCGATACTTTGCTTTATCATGGATACTTTACTTCATAGATACTTTAGTGCTTGTGCTATCTTACTTCATTCATTGCTGCATATTTCGTGCAAAGTGTACTCGTATTTTTGTTGTTGTTATTGTATTTTGTGTGTAGCTAGCGCATTATTTACAAATAATGAATTGTTTTTTATTTAAACAGTGTATCGTATTCGCATTTTGTTGTACGTATCTAGATACATTTGTGCGCGCCAATATAAAGTTGTTTTTATTTATATAGTTGGCAACACCTTTGCGCCGCGTGCAGTATGTGTAGCGTACATAGTTTTTGGTAATTGCTGCGAAAGTTTGTTCAATAAATATATCAAAAATGAAAAAACCGAAAAACAATAGTTAAAATATGCATAGATACATGTGAAACTCATAGATACTGATTGTATCTAAATAGCTGATATTGGTAAATTGTCTAGGTTGTAAAGTTATTGCTGCTGCAGTGTATTTTTATGAAAAAAAATATACTTGTAACTAATTTATATTTTTTTTTATAAAATAGATGCGTTTTATATACTATAGATATTTTTGTATCTGTTAAAAGTCTTTTAATCTAAAAAATATTTTTTATTAATTAAAAGATATTTATTTTTTTAGTTTTGTTTTTAAAATATTATTTGTTTTCAATAGATCACATTTTCATTTGCATTGATCTTGTAGATACCTAATTTAAACCTTGCAGATACTATAAATATAAAGATACTTTTCCCATAAATACTTTTTTTAGCTCTTTAAAATACTTCTTTTAATTTATAAACTAATATGTTAAAGATACATATTTATTTCATAGATACTTTTTGTATCTCATTGTGACTTTTGTATCTACACAATGTATCTTTTGATATATTACCACATTATTTTACTATTTCGGTACTATACGATCATAGTAAACAACAAAAGTTACTATAAGATACTTCTGTATCTACACAATGTATCTTGTGATATATAATTGCATCGTTTTCGCATTTCATTACTATACGATCATAGTAAACGACTGCTTATAATTTATTCGTAGTTACCACTTTTATGTTAAAACTACTTTTTATATATTACAGATACTTTTTGTATCTCATTGTAACCCTTGTATCTACACAATGTATCTTTTGTTATATTATTGCACAATTTGCCGATTTTGCTACTATACCATAATAATAAACGACTGCATGTAATATATACGTAGTAACCAGACTCAATTCAACGCTGGTGGCACCGGTAACTACACTTGAAAAATCATTAATTACGCACAGTGCCGCACCGCACGTAGTCAAATTCCCAAGCCACCGAAATCGCATTCAATCAAAGAAGAAAAAGAAACTATAATTTTCAGTAGTACAAAAAAAAAAACAATGCGTAATCATAGCGCATATCAATTAAAATAGTAAATTACAACAAAGTCGATTGAACGCACAACAGGATCATTAAATACTACAATGGAAAAAGAGTAAAAATTATTAACAAAACAATAGAGAAAAACATCAAAACAATAAATAAAATACAAGTAGTAGTTGTAGTAGCCACCAGTTCAAGATCAGCTCCACCACTGCTGTGATCGTAGGTAATAATTAAAAATTTGTTTTACTTGATGGTCTATTAAACGTCGAGTAATGAGGAAGACAACAATGAGAAATCCATGGAATAAGTAAAAAAAAAAACCTTTTTTGAGCTGTCATTATTGATGTGCGTTAATTTATCAAAGTTGAGTTGTTGTGAGCGTCATGATCAAGTGCGTGTTTTTTTTTTTGTATTTTCATTTTTGTATTAAGTTTGAGGAAAACCCACAGCTGTTTCAGTAGCATCCGATTATATTTATAAACGTATTCATCAAATGCACACTTGTCGTGCAGCTCAACTGACAACCGATCGATCGTGTCTCTAATGCGCCGCGCGCACTTGAGCTGTGTGTGTTGACTGCTTATGAGCGGCTCGTGAGGGCGTGCCACAGTTACCTTTCTTTCGTTCGTTCGATTGTTTGTTCTTTCATTCATTCGTGTAATGCACTAAATGTTGTAATTATTCGTGAGCACAGTTACGGTATTTTGAGCAGTAGTGCTTGAACACGCAATGGGCGCCAAGTTGAAATATTCGAAAATAAAGATCGGCGCTGATTTTGATTAATGACTAACATATGTTGTAGTTAAGCTGTTGCAAGTCTCATGACTTTGAAATGCATCGAATCTTTTAAAGAACTTAATTTGTAACAGTTTTGCTTTTAATAAAAACTCTTAGCCCCAATTTTTAACCATTTTCATTATAATTATAACAATACAACAATTTACTAATTTTGTAAATTTCATTCTTTTCTTTACAGTATCCGTCCAACTACTCAAAGACCGTGCGCACAATAACACAATACAAGAAATAGAAAAATAAAAAAAACAGAAATACAAATTTCTATAAAATGGCAAATGTTTTATGTCAAACAATAACATCGCAAATATTTTAAACAAAGCGCAACTGTGAAAATGTTGCATAGAAAACATTAGCAAAAATTTACAAAACTAACAAATAGAAAAATCAACAAATCACATAATACTATTAGGAAAAAACACACAGTTTTACCAAATCATTCAATTACCCCGACTTAAAAAACGTTTTTAATACAAGGACTTTTGTTAAAGAAAGCGAAAATACATTCGCCCCCCTTCCTTACCACTGACAACCACAACCCTTCTCTCCTCCTCCTCACTTCACGAACGTACAAATGACCGAATCCACACAAATGCAAACCACGGAGAATAATAACGTGGGCGTCACTAAAATGGAGCCGCCGCCACCACTCAGTTCGAGTTCGCCGGCGCCACCAACCGCCATGGAGCAGTTACATCAGCAACAACAACAACAATATGCTTTAAAATGGAATGATTTTCAGTCATCTATACTGAGCTCTTTCCGTCATCTGCGCGATGAGGAGGATTTTGTCGATGTAACGCTCGCGTGCGATCAGCGCTCATTTACCGCACACAAAGTTGTGCTCAGCGCGTGCAGTCCGTACTTTCGCAAGTTGCTGAAGGCGAATCCGTGCGAACATCCGATTGTGATCTTGCGCGATGTGCGCTGTGAGGATGTTGAGAATCTGTTGAGGTGAGTACTCGTGAGAAACTGTCTGAAATCCGTCCGAAATGTAACTTTTATGTTGTAAAATGTGGATATTGTTTCAATACAAATAGATTTAATGTCATTATGCCAATATCTTTCATAATTTATACTATATGTCAAGAATTGAGTTTCGATATCTGTTTTTTTGAACTGGTACCTAGTACTGTGTACTACTTTTCCCATTTTTTAAACTTAAAACTTATCTGTCCGTTTTTTTCGCTATCTCCCGTATCCACCAACAATACAGCTTCATGTACAATGGCGAGGTCAACGTGAGCCACGAGCAACTGCCCGATTTCCTAAAGACCGCACATCTGCTGCAAATCCGCGGCTTGGCCGACGTCAATGGCGGCACGCCGCTGGGTGTCAATGCGGTGGGCGGCAACACAACCACGAGCAATACATTGAAGCAACATCACAACAATAACAGCATCAACAGCAACAACAACAACAATAAATTCAGTTTTGCGGCAACAACAAATGCAGCACAAATGAGCGCCAACAGCAATAGCAGCACCAGCAACATGAACAACAACAGCAGCAACAATAACAATAGTTTGCCGACGCCCTTTAGCACGCCCGCGCTCATGAGCAGCACAATTGCAGCAGCAGCCTCAAATAGTCTGCAGAACAACAGCAACAACAACAATACGAACAGCAGCAGCAGCAACAACAACAACAGCAATCTGAGCCAGGCGCTTAGCAATGCTGTCAGCGGCATCCATACACCGGCCATACAGGAGCTGAAAGCTTCCTCTGCAGCGTCTCCAGTAAGAAAATCAAATAACAACAATAAAGTAACGTAGACAGTTCCGCGTAATATTTACTGATCTATCGCTGCTTTTGAAGCTGTAGATTCTAATTGTTCTTTTTTGTTTTCGCTTTTTTTCCCTTAACTCCCTCCCACACAGTCAAATCACCCCTGGGATCTTGTCGATGCCGAGAACAATCGCAACAGTCACCTGACGCCTCCGCCACAGAAACGCATCAAGAGCGCCGATCTCTTTCGCGCGCAGCACGGCATCAGTCCTGAACGTCTGTTGCTTGAGCGTGAATTTCCCGTTGCCGGTCAGCATCCGTTAACGCGCGAACGCAATCGCGATCGCTCGCGCTCCAGTCGGGAAACATCGCGCGATCGTGAGCGCAGCATGGAGCTGCGCGAATCACTGCTGGGACAGGCTCTGGAGAATAGCAACGGACAACAACTGAATGCACAACAGGTAAAAATTATTAACTAGTAGATATTTCACAATTATAAATTGTGCTAGGGACATGATTTGGAATTCATCATGGTATTTTTCCAAGAAGTTTCATGATCTGTCCGTGATCGTGTCTATGATCACGGACAGATCATGAAACTTCTTGGAAAAATACCATGATCAATTCCAAATCATGTCCCTATCACAATTTATACTAGGGGTGCCCAACTCGCCTGCCCGCGTCTGACTGCGCAGGCAATCACCCGCAAATCGCGCGTGCAATCAATCTGAGTTGGGCATCCCTAATTTATACTATTGTAATCATACTGTCTCTTTCTCTCTAAGAACTACTTTAATCTGTTACTTTTTTTGTTTTTCCATATTTCCAGAAACAACATGGCGATCTTGCCTCCCTGCACGCCCAAAGCGCCGGCGAGGATTCAAACAGCAGCGACACCGAACCCTCTGATCGTGGCGATGGCCTACAGGATGACAGCATGAATGGCTCCATGGACAATCAGCGATCTCACTCCTTCCCAAGTGCTTTCTTAGGCCTACAAGGTCTGCCGGGTCTGTTGCCGGGCCCCTCTGGCATGGGTGGCAATGATTTTGGTAAGTCGTAATATTTCATTTTTTTTAATACTTTAATAAACAATATTATAATCTCCACAAAATTTGCATACTTAAAACATATATGTATTGTTTGTCTTATTACATCTAAATCAAAAACTATATATTTGCCTCTTGTGTTATGTTTTCACCAATGATTTTATGTTTATTATAATTTTAATTTGCAACAAAAAAATCAAACGTACGTAATCTTTTGTTTATAATAATGCACAATTTATAATTTAATTTTTATGTGTATTATATATTACAATATATTGTTATTTTAATGTTCGATAATATCAAAAGACTTCTTTCTCTGTTATCTTAAAGGATTTAATATAGTAATGAAAGTTTATTAATGCTAATTAGAATTTTGTTTGCGATATATTCAAAAATATATTTCAAACTAAAATTATAAACAAAATAATGTCAAGTGTTTAATCCATTGATTCATATATCGAATCAAACACATATTTTCATTGCTATAATACAAACACAAATATATCTGAGAACCCCGAAATAAATACGTACATAAAATATTCATTTGAAAATATGAAAACCCATTTTTACACATTCTCACTTCGTCACTAAAACCATTAGAATACATTGTAATAGTAATAAAAATAATACAAGTAATAGTAGTATCATCATCAGCCAACAAACGTGCCATAGTAATCATTATTGTAATGCGTTATAAAAATAATCATATTTACTTGGCAACAACGTCGACAAGAAAACAAAGAAAAACGTGCTAACAGACCGACGACCGACCATTTAAGCGACAAGTGCGGCAAATCGTTGCAAATTGCCATTCAATATGACGACAAAAACCAATTCGGAGAATTTTTTTTTGTTCTTCTTTCATATGAAAAACACTTAAGACAAAAAAAATATAACGTAGTGTCCGAAAAAATGGCAGAAAGAAGCGCTATGTCATTACAGCATGATTTCGAAATAACGCAACTCATTGAAAACACATCGAACGACGACGCGTCGGGATATCGTTGATATTAAGGAGTTGAGAAGTAGTAATAGAACGCATTGTTTTTGCTGCGCATTACCAAAAGTTATAATAACGCAAATATTGTATTTATCACACACATTAAAATGATAATCGTATAAACGATAAAACGATATCATGCCAAACATGTAGACGGCGTAAAAAAAGGACATATGACTTGAATCAAACTGGACCAAATGTATATTGGTTACACTTTTTCTATACTTTTTACATTTTTTCAATATTATGATGATGTAGTAATGGCATTTATGGTTGTCTTTTAATATTCCACACACATATATAGACGACATTGGCATAAATTGCATTTATAGCTGATGATAATGGTATGACAGTGGTATTATGGGGTCTATAAGCACTTTATGGGGCATATAGTTGGAGTACGCTGACAAATTAAAACCTTTAATGCATGCTGATTGAAAAGTAGTTTTAGGGCTAACTAAAATTAAGTGTACTTGTGTCTGAAGTAGCGGCTACATTTAGCTATTAGAACGTTTTACATGTAGCATAAGTATGTAATAAGTTTTTTTTTTTTTGTAGAGGTCGTTATAAGCTGTCAGCGCATATATTACTTGAATTTGAAATTCCAAACGCATCGCAAATGACAAACGAAAAGGTTGGTCAATATTGGAACGCACATTAGGTACTCTTTTGTGCGTTGTGAGGGTTTGACAGTGGGTGAAACTTTTGCATTTAGATTTGTTTTGAGGTAATGCTTTTTTTTCTAAAATTATATATTTCATTTTTTTTCAAAAAAAGAGCACACATGTGCTGCTTAGCAACAACATGTGCCACATGAAATTTTTTAATATGTTTGCAGAGTTTGCCAAAAATACGCAACATACGTAACACGATCTGTGCAAAAGTTTTGCCACGTACCATGCCGAAAACGAAGCAAGCCCCCGCCTACAAAATTTACACAATACAAGTCCAGAAATTGCAAAAACTCAGACACACACAGACACACAAAAGGGGCAGCCAAAGCACTAGAATAACAAAACTGTCAGATTGACCTTAAAAAAAGGGACATTTTAAAATTAAAATGTAAGAAAATTGTTAAGAAAAATCTTCACAAAAACAACAACAACTGAAAAAAAATAAAATACACATTGACAAGAAATAAATAAAGTGTGCAAAAAGAAAAACACCAAAAGGGAGTTACGTAGAAAAAATACTTTTTTTTTATTTCGAAATAAAGCAACTCAAAACAAACATGATGCTGCTGAGAATAAAAAAAAAATATTAAAAAAAGAAAGAGCAAAACTTGGCAGGACATGCGGCGAGATAAACACATGCGGCGGCGGTGGCGGCAGCAGCAGTCCTTGTGTGGACTAAGTGACAGCGGAAAATCACAGTCAAAGCAAAATGTGCAAAATGAAAATAGTAGGGAACGAAAAAAAAAATACTGAAAAATCTAAACTAAATTGCAAAGTTGCAAGTATAAAATGTGTGGGTTTGCCTACCAAGTTGATTTTTGCAGTGGGTGTTTAATGGGGGGCCCCAGCTTCATCTCTATCTCCCTCTTCATCTCTATCTCCATCTTCATCTATAGTATATGTCCATCTGTCTGTCTGCTATACGCCCTTTTTATTTGCTTATGGCTAAGAAAATATTAAGTTTACTGGCAGCAAATCATTGACATATGATGCAATATACTTCATTTTCATTTTCAAATACAGTTTATATATTTTACATATCGAAAAACTTTTCACCCAACAAGAGTATGAGTTTGTTGTTGTGCTCTTCTTAGGTTAGTTAGTTGTTTGATTAGATGGTTTTTGTATATTACGGACGCTGTTTTGAAAAGAAGACTACAAAAGAAGGGTCATTTGCTATTGCTTCTGCTTTTAAAAAACGACTCAAATTACCTAAAACTATTGTGCATTCGTTTGTGTAAAAGCTTTAAATATGCATAAACTAAACTTCAAAGGCTTTCGTTTACATTGTCAAACCAAAGGAACAATTATAATTCGCATATGGTTTCACGTTTCTATTTAACAATTCATTTATTTATTTTCAAAATTTTAAATGTCACTCTTAAGTTCTACACATACCCTCTTTAATGCAAAACTTTTTATTTTTCTATCATATTATTTACTGTTCAAAACATTTACCTAAATGAAAAACTATGGCATCTTAACCTTTGTATATACTATTTAGTAGCTATATTCTTTTTCAAATTTATATTATATAAATACATATATCATTTTATGTGTATATGTGCGTGCATGTCTGTTAAATTACAATTACACGCAATACTTACTTGCTTTCAACAACATCCTGCACAAACACAAACTCATTAATGGATAAATCCCATCAACAAACTAGAAAAGAAATACCTAAGAAAAAAACCATTTTAATAAAACGTATATACTAAAGCCGCACCTAACCTCAAACTCGAAATAATTAAAGCCCCCCCATGTTGGTCACTGGCTTGCTGCCAAATGTTGCCATTCTTTCAAAATCAATGACGTTCGAGTACAAATACACTTTTAATTACACTTACGTTTACTTATAATTCGTTTTTTTCGAATGCTTAGACCGGATTGTATACACGGAGGGTGAAAAATCTTTTAAAATACACAACGAAACAAAAGATTTGCTATAAAGCTAAACAGAAACATTCTGGATTTTAAGAAACATATAGACTTAATTGTCAAAAAAGTTACTAAGTGAAATTATTCTTGATAATGCAGAGCTTAATATCTTAGATAGCAATAATGTTGTTGATGTTTTCTTTGTGAAATTTAAATAACACGTGTTCGTATAAGTGTATTCGTCGAACTTACGTCGATCTTCTGGGTTTTAAGAAACAGATTCACTTAGTTGTCAAAAAAGTAACTAAGGGCAATTATTCTTGATAATGTAGAGCTTAATATCTTAGATATCAAGAATGTTGTTGCTGTTTTTTTTGTGAAATTTAAAGAACAAGTGTTCGTATAATTGTTGTTTTAAATTTCGATGTTACTTTATCTGTAATATTCGGTTGTTTTGCGTTGTCCGTCTGTCAATGCCATCTATTTGTTAGTGTGTCTGTCTGTAGATATGTTGAAAATAATAAAGAGCAATTATACTTGATATGCAGTTATTATATTCTCATATTGAAAAATAGCAAAGAAGAGCTTTTAACTTCAAGTACATTAAAATTTAAAAATCTTTTGCTGTTTTAAACTTTTGTGTTTCAAAACTTTGAGATAAGTAGTACTACAATTCATATTTCAAATTTCGCATTTATTTCTATATAATTCTTAATTCGTAACATATAATAATCAAAGAAATTACCAAATGCCCAACCTTTAAACTATTTTTCTCTTCATTCATTCAGTTTTTTTTTTTTTTTTGTAACTCTAATTGAGTTAACATGTCTTAAAAGCATATTAAATGATTTTCCTATACAACAACATTTCACTACATTAACAAAAACAACATGCATAGAATATATTTTTATATATTCGCTAAGGATATACGCGGAAATTAAGTGCGTGCCATGTTTACATTCAAAATACGCTTTAGAAAATAGTTCTATGTGCACGCACAATCCACAACGTAAAGCAGAAAACCTTCAAAAAGGAATACCACCACCCCTACCATTTAATTGAGTAAAACTTGGGCATAACATGCATGTTTTCTTTATTTACAAATATAAATGCGAATTGGTTGTAATTCTCATTGTCTTATTTTGTAATTGTAGTTACAAAACGCACCTAAAGAAAATATTCGTCTGTCTTGTATTGTATCTAAAGCGCCCACTTCATTGCCCACTCCATTACCTTATACATTACACTCTGCAGTACCTTCTTCCTCGACTCGTGCTACACATACTTTACTTTTTTTTTGCAATAAGTCGATACTTGGCAAACGTGCGGCTATTCACGACCCAACATGAGTTGGCGTTTTGTAATGAGCTCTTCTATACTTGATGAAGAAAAGAATAGCAATAGAAAGACATGTAGACAGCAGACATGCAGAGCTATTACTTTTTAGCCAATTGACCGAGTGAAGATAGATTTACACGCAAAAAATATAGAGTTTTTTTTAAATGACAATCGAAAGTTTATTATGTAAACCTTCAAATGTCATTGTTATTGGTCATATTGTTTAGAAACGGTGAATTTTATATGTTATTTACAAAATTTTTATTTCAATTTGTAAATTTATTTGCTTTCTTGTTAAATATACAAATTAACTGTCGAATTTACAATATTTCTGTAAATATTTTTGACTTAATGATGTCTAATTAAATATACAAATTTTCTTTATAAATACACAAAAAGATGTGTGATTAAATATGAACATTTTTCGCTCTAATGTTTTCTTTTTAAATTAAGAAATTATTTCTTAAAATTAACAATATTTCTGTTAATATATTTGCCATAATATTTGCTTGATAAATATACAAATTATCTGTTATATTAACAATATTTCCATAAATGTATTTTACATGTTTTCTGGTTAAATATACAAAAAGTCGGTAAAAAAAAATACAATATTTGTTTAAATGTATTTCACATAATGTCATTTTTCGATTTTATAATATGTCTTTAAATATATTTCACATTTTTTGTTAAGTATACAAATTATTTGTAGAATCTACAATGAACATAAATGTGTAAATATATATCACAAAAATGTTAATAACATTTTTAAATGACACTGATTAGAAATGGCAATCTATGCAGTCAAGTAGTATGCGCACTGGACCTGCATTGTAAAGGTCACGGGTTCGAATCCCGGCTTAAGTCCGTTTGCTCGTGGTGGTAATAAACACAAAAAAGTAGATGCAATGGACACAATCTGTCTGAGTGTTGTGTACCTTAATAGATACTTCAATAAAAGTGAAAATATTAGAAATAAGACATTTGTAAGGCATATACAAAATATCTTAAATTTACAATATGTCCGTTAAATCAACAAACATATTGTTAAATAAAGCACATCTCTGTTAAATTGACAATATTTCTGTTAAATGTACAATAGTAATTTTAAATTAAAAATAACATTATAACTAAACAATAATTTTGTTAACTAAAGCATATTTTGTTTAATTGGCAATACTTTTGTTATGTCTGTTACATCTGTTATTTTAAATATCTCTGTTGAAATTATAAATGCTTTGCTCATTTAACAATTGTTAACAAAATACGATTTGTGGAACCATTCATCTATATAACATATCATTATAATTTTATTAAATAAAGTATATTTTATTTAATTGGTATATCTGTTAAAATGATAAATGCTTTGCTAAATTAACAATTTTAGCGCACTTTAATCTGTTATTAATAAAGAGCAGTTATCACTGCTTAATACTTTATTACAAAATAACAATTTGTGAAGTTAACAATATTTGTTCATAAAATTAACAAACTCTTATCATAACTGCATTAACAATGCTTACAAATATTTAATTCATTTATTATACACTTTATTGTTTAATAATAAACAATATTTATTATTTTAACGTAGATTTCTTTAGCAAATATTTTGGTAACTTTAGCAAACTTTTCACAACGTGTTAATACATACAACAACCAAATACTAGTTAACTTTACGTAATCATTAGTTACTCTATATACGCAACAAAGTATCGCTTACATTTGCGGCAAGATAACGTAATCGTGTGTGCGCGTTTACATTACGTTACTTTTGCAAAAGGACTTCTTGTTATCCTTCTTATTCTATTTGTTGTTGTTGCTGCTGTAGTGCCAACTTATAAGCTGTGCCCGCAGCAAGGATATATGTATTTCGTATGCCGTGTCCTTTTGCAACACAATAAATGGTAAGACATGCGAAAACCTGCCACGTATTACGGATGTATTTGGCCAAAAAGTTTTGTACATTTTTTCTTCTTTTTTTTGTTCCTCAACATCTTTCGTTTCACCCAAAATAAAAATGCTTTATTCGCATTTATTTGCTTGAGGTGAAAGTTTTCGTTTTTCTTAGAGTCAAGACGTAAGTTTAGCAAGTTCTTCCAAGAGTTAGAGGCGCTGTCTCAGAGTGAAATGAGTTTTCAATATACGCAGCCTGTTAGAGGAGGAAGTAGGTTTGTTAGGTCGTCGATAGGGTTACGCCAAAGAAATACATTATATTTCCGTTGCTCGTTTTTATCATTGGCAACATTTGCCAGTTTAATACTGATAATGTTTCAGATCCTTTGCAAGGATATTATACGCATATAAGGACATGTGTGCGTTGTTGGCGGGTGTTGCGAAATGGACATTGACAACCGTATATAAAATATACAATAACACAGAAGCACTGAATAACGAGAAAAAAATATTTCGAAACGTAACGAAACGAAAAAAAAGCAAATAAATAAAAAATCTCTTTTTTGAAATGCAAAAAAGTTCAATTCTTTTTCTTCGTCTACGGTTTTTGTTGGCCTTCCTCACTTGACAACCCTTTTATCTTGCATATAAAGTGGTTTTTATTTATTTCATCTTCAATTTACTTTGAAGCCGTTTGCAGGACAACGCAAATAAAGTGCAAATGTTTCTTCTATATATCTAAGGCGTTTTTTTTATAGAAAAAAAAAACTTTTTGCAATCCCAAAAAACAGTTTTAGCAGCAGTTTTCTATAACAAATAACTTGTAATGCATATTTCTTATTTAATTGTAAGTTTTTGCAGTTCCAATACCATCTACAAAATCTGAAAATATTGCATTTTGAAAGTTTGCTTTAGCAATTAGAGCTTGTGGAACCTATAGCAGTAGTTTGTGCTATTATAGAGCCTTAAACGTTTCTATTATTTACCAAATTCTTTCAATTGAATATTTTAAAATCTCCAAACAAAAATTCACATTTAAATGTATTATAATTGAAAAACATTTTAAAATTTGACCAGCACGTTACCAATATAGAGCCTGTGGAACGTAAGTGCAATTTCAATGCATTCAATATGCGTATATTAATAACCGTATTTTCAAAGATTTATTTATAAGGAAATGTCCTTAATTAAAAATATTCAATATAAATTGCAATTAAAACTGCAACAAACAAAAAAGACTGCACGCCAAGAACCACAACACAAAAAAATGTCTAAACTTTGACCACATTAATTTAGAAAATTGTCACAAAAAAAAAAAACCAAAAACTAAAAATAATATAAAAATTAAAATAAAAATAATTTCAAATAAGCCAACAGCATATAGAGAAATGGAACATTTTGAAACTCAAAATAGAAACCCACAAAAGTGTAAAAAATATAAAAACACAAAAATAACTCTGCAGATGAGGTTTGGTCATGTTGTCCATCCATTGCAAAGATACCCATGATATATATAACTACTATATTAACAACTAACACTAAGACATGTTCACACATAGCTATAGAACAAATACATCACTCTCACACACACACCCACTTTTAACAACACAATTTAAATAAGTTTAGGTTTATACATATATATTAAAACCCATTGCAACACTTGAAAATCTCGTACGACTTCAAATGAAAATTTGTTTTTGTGATTGTTTTCTACAAGTACTACAAAAAAACACGAACAGCAACAAAACATTAATAACGTTGAGAGAAAAAGGATAATTTGAATTTCTATTTGTTAGTGCAGAACTTTTGTATATGCGTGAGATGTCCTTTGTGCTGCAAATAGTTGTTGTGGACCACATAAGAGACCAGCAGAAATTAACAGATTTGTTAACAAAATTCTTTGAAATTATATAATATTCGTACTGTCAACCAAAGTTAACATCAGCTGCTTTTATATGCTTTTTGCAGCATGTATTTTGAAACAAAACTTACTGTTTGTGCGCGTGTGGAATGTATTGAAAGATTTTGGATTTTTGCACTTTTATTGATTTTCTACTTAATCAAATACTTGTCAATTTGATGAGAGCTGTATTTCTCTATATACTTATAGATTTATAGTTTTTTGAGCACCTGAGTTTGGCGTTAGTAACTTATGGAATGTATTTAAAAAATTTGTTTTTTTTTAAATAAACGATTTTAATACAATACAATATTTTAGAGAATATATAGTTAACTAATAAATAGTAATAGTATACTATTAACATACACATGCTGTATATTTGGAAGGTATTTTGACAAATCGTCGTTGTAGAACGAAAAATCCATAAATACATTTTAATGAAAAACTTTATTTTCGAGTTTGTTGATTAATATTATAAAAAGTAAATGATGCATTTTTATATCAATTAATCAATTAATGGATTTATATTTTCTTATGATGATGTCATCGATTAAAAATTGTCAGATTTGTAAAGATTTTTGTAAAACCAAGATCCACTGCACTCAGACAGATTATATCAATTGTACTGTGAATCTATTACATACGATTTATGGTAAATTTCACCATAAGCCCCCATGCCCAAGCCGTGATTCGAACCTGGGAGCTTTGAATACAAGTCCAACGCACACAACACTGCACTGCTGAGGTTGTCCAAAGCTTTATATAATAAATAAAATAATGTTTATTGCTACTGCCATTCAAATTGCACTACATCTTACATTATACGAACATGTGGAATGTATTATGTTTAGAACGATTTTTTTCTGTAAAAGCTAATTCCTATTGATTTATTGTTCGTTTCTCTGCAATATAATAACAAGTTTCATGAACTACTTTTAATTTTATGCATTCAAGATTTCAAATCACTATTTTAACGCGTGTGGAATGTATTCAACAAACTCTAACTAAAATAATTCGTATTTTCCACTGGGTTTTATCATTTGCTTATTTATGCAAAAGCCTTTGCGTGCGTGTGTGTGTGTCTTCTATTATAGAAAATACATTAAATTCAAAAACTCTGGTTATTTTTGTTTTTGTTAATACTACAGCTACTTTTGTTTTGTGTCTTATGTTAAACTGTACCCCGTAAAGGAAACGTGTCCAGTCACCGTGCCATAACATATAATACCTTCTACCTCCCCCCCCCTCCCAACTCAACCCATAACCTTTAGCAATATTACGAACGCCTCAACACTTAAGGCTACTATCAACTATAGATGGCCACCCCTTTTTTCAGTACTACATCTTCTTCGTCTGCGTTTTCAACCCGACTCGGTCACACTATGGTCGACACACAAGTATTTGGGCTACTTCGCAGTCATCGACGTCACATGCTCGTCCTTTAAAATTTAGGCTAAAATCTGCAAACATATTGTGTGGATGTGGGTGTGTGTGTCTGTCCTTTTGCGGGGGTTGGGATTTTAAAACTTTTTGAAACTATTCACAAAGTGAAATTAGAATTGAAGTGTAGTATAGAGTATAGTGCAGGACATAGAAACGAACGGGTTAATGGGGGGCGGGGCGGGGCGGTGCGAGGGTCTATACGAGAAGGGTCTGCTGCGTAAGGTACATTTAAATGTGAGGTGGGGGGCACATGAAACAATATCCTTTCTAAACACAACTACAGAATTTCAAATTATATGCGCACAAATACATATAATATATTTGCTTTGTCCATGTGTCCATGTGTGTGTGCGTGTGTGTGATTGGACTATGTATGTGTGAAGTAAAGAATAATAATTTGAATTGTTCATTCGTGTAGGATTTCGTTTTGTTAGTCGTCGACGTCGTCGTATCCATTTCAAATTTCAAATTTATTTATTTTCTTTTATACTAATACAAAAACAACAACAACAACTACAAAAACAATTCGCATAATAAACGGACCTTTTGCTGCATACGTATGCTGCTAGATTTACATAAATCCATATGCATGATATATCAGTATAGAAAAAAGTAAAAATAACATAGCGCTCAAACTGTACTAAATTCTAAATTCAACATCAACACCAACAAATATATATTTCCATACATAGACAAAAGTTCGATTTTGTTTTATTATATTTTATATATTTCAAATTGTTTTTGTTATCCATTTTGGCCTGATCCTTTTTCTATAACTACAACGATTGCCTACAAGTGCCCCGTAAGTATAGCCCCCCATAACGAAGGCGTAAAGTTTTCTTTTTCGTATGTTTGACCCCCAATCATGTCGATGCGTGCAGCAGCTGCCAACCTCCTGTACACCGCCACCGACACCCACAGACACACATTTATTCTTCAAACAATTCTTCGTTTTGTTCGTTCACTCATATGTCCCATATATGTATTTGTCCATCTTTTTCATTTGCACATCAACTGAAAACTTTTGCCACTTCTGCCTGACGTAGTGTGCGTTACTTTTATCTTTGTATTAGTTGATATCTATGCATGTGTGTGTGTGTGCATTGCATGATTGTGTGGGAGTACGTAGATTTTTAATCTTATTGGCATCTTGTGGAATTTATTGGCTACTATGGAAGGGCGTATCATTTAAATCTCGAAACTATTTATAAAATGAAAATATTGAAGTTTTTTATTTAGTGTTTGCAATGATTCTAAATGCTTTTATTTTCTCAAAAAATCATTTATATTACAATTGAAATATTGTAACAAATTTAAAAATAAAATTTCTTCTTTGGCCTATATGTTTTATCTATTATATACCGGACTGTATCAGTTTTTCTCTGTATTTCGATCGATTTTTTAAGAAAAATTCGAATGAAGTGCTTTAAAAATTAGTAATATTTAGTTTTTTTTTAATTTTTTTTTATTATTTTGGTTTATTTATCAATTATCGTCACGTATATAAAATATCTTTGAATTTGGTCAGCTTACTGAATTATAAATACGGATATTGTGAGGCTATATCCTGACCAAAACGCAAAATTTTTGTTTCAATGTTTCAAATTTCTTCGTTTTTTTGCTATAACTCTTTAATGGTGAAAAATAATATAGTGGTGTAGAGGGATTAATTGTTTGTATTCAAAGCACCTATCGATTCATATCATTATATAAAAATATTTTTTCAAATATAAATTTGCCATTTGTTAAGTATTTGCAGGAAAAATGTTTAACAACATATTTTTAAGTAATAATGCCAATCGATAAGTGCTTTAAAAACAAACAATTAATGCCAGCACATTACTATTTTATTTAGCACCAATAAAGAGTTATGCCTAAAAAACGAAGAAATTTGAAAAATTGAAAATCCTGAAAAGGGCGAATCTTTTCGTTTTTTTGCTATAACTCTTTTTTGATGCAAGATAAAATAGTAATAGAAAGGCATTAATTCTTTGTTTTCAAAGCACCTATCGATTGGCATCACTATATAAAAATATGTTGCCAAACATTTTTCTTGCAAATAATAAAAAATCAAAAAAATATTTTAAAATAACGATGAAGATCGATAGGTGCTTTAAAGACAAACAATAAATGCCTTTACATCACTATTTTATCTTATACCAATAAAAAGTTAGGGCTAAAAAACGAAAAGATTCGCCCTTTTGGCTTCACAACATTTTCAATTTTTCAAATTCGCCGTTTTGGTTTTGTCTTTTGTGGGTAAAAATATCCAACAAAACCACACACGATTTTGGCACAGTATACTTGAGAAAAAACTACATTAAAAAATTTAATAAAAAAACGCAAATGGAAAAAATTATACATTCGCCCCTTTGACATGATAGTGACGATATTAAATACTAAACCCATATTCGAACCACCCCTTACTAACTGGTACAAAGCATGTCAAAACAACTGGTGATGCCCAATATATAAAATTGTTTATTAATATTAAAAAAAAAGCACAGTTTTCGAACGAATTTCATTAGATTTTGTATAGCACTTGTAATGAAACGATTTTGAATACATTTTTTCTATATCAGAAATTGAAATTGTTACTACAACCATTATCAGTATCTCAGAAACGTGAAGAAAATGAAAATCAATATCATAATACTTGTTCAATACATAAAACTATGCATAAAATAATTCATAGTTACACTCAGAAAAAAATACTATAAAATCATTAGTTTTTTGCTATTAAAATAGTTATTTTTTGTTTACTATTCAATCCTATTGAACAATTTTAATAGGATTTTGTTCTCAGTGTAGAAGTATTTATAGGTTACACCAAACATTGTCCAAAAGTTAACTAAAATTAGACAACATATTAAATACTGACCGCATACTCGAACTGACCTTAGTACCAGGTACAAAGTACGCCAACTCAACTAATGATGTCCAATATATTAAATGGTTCATCGAGAATTAAACAAATAGGCGCGACTTCTGTCGACCGCGAAATATAACAAAATTTATAAGAGCCAAAAATGTGCCCCCGCCCCGACTACCACCACCACAGCTGGACATGGTATATGTCCGATAATAATTGAAGGATATTTACAACAATAAACAGTTTATGTAGGAGGGTGGGAGCAATAGAGAGTAAAATATAGCACAAAAAGTTGATGATGAGGGGTGCGTATGGAAAGAGGTGCGATATTGACGGACGGGGTTAAATTTAGACAAAAACGCTGCTATTTGAAGGTTTTTGAATTTTACGCATATAAATTAATATTGAAACATGTAGGAGGTACTACACGCACATATAATTTACACAGTGACAGGAGGATGCAAAAGGCAAAGGCGGCGGCGACGTTCGAAGGACATGAATTCAAAAACACACACATGAGGGTTTTGTGGGTGCTGTCACGTGGTGTGGTGTGCTATGGTGTGGAGTGCGTTAAAAGGTGTCAGCAGCGCCACATCAACACCAACATTTCCAATGTGTTGTATTGCGAACGAAACTAAATTTATGGCAAATATTTATTTCCTCAACAATGAGCAATTTGCTTGGCGTATAAGTTTATTGCTATCACACACATACACACACACAGCCTCAAACACACGTGACCAACACCAGCAACGACCAACACTGTGCGCAAATTTGTACGTCTGCACTTTCGTCCTTTTGCCCAACTGTTCCGTCGTTGCCGCCGCCGTCGCGTCCTTTATACCATTTAATCGCATGTCGTACGCATATCGATGCGATGATGTATTTGCGGTCGTAGCCTATATCGAAAACACAATCACCCACTCCATGGCAAACATACCCACCCCCCACCTCCCTCCGCACAAATCCCCGTCCTCCTCTCAATCACACGCACTCTTGCTCTCATGTGTCCTGCATATCCTAATAAATACAAATACAGATTCACGAAAACACCACACTCATCGAGTGTGCAAACGAACATGCGTCATTTCGCGCGCGCTGCTTATATCTTTCTGTTTTCTACTTTATGCGTTTAATTCGATCGAGTACCGCATTAGATAGCGGTTGTTATAATGCCAAAAACAACAAATACTACAACAACAATTCAGCATAATCGTCGTATCCTTATGCGGGCACGTCCATAATGACCATGGCCAATATTTCAATATTTTTGGTCAATCGCTCGATGTTGCTCATAAATTATTATATTTCACTCACTGTGTTTGGGTGTGTGTGTGATGAAGTGTTTAATGCACAGCGTTGCCAGACAACGTCAAAATTTACATATGTTGCAATTATTATGTGGCTTTTGGGTGAGAGTTTTTGGTAGATAATCGAAAATTTCCCTAATATCAATTATTGATTTGATACGACTCATACTTTATTAACTAAGTGTTCCGATGTCTTTACAATTCCTTAACCAACTCTGCTTTTAAATAGGAAATTTCTTCAAAATTTCATATAGATTTCCAGTTTCGACTAATGATACTGTAGTCCGTATCATATAAAGTATACTATAAGGGTATTCATTTCACTTCGTACCGTCGGCGTATTTGCGTATTTCGTAAAAATTATATACTATAAAGCTTACAATTTTTACGACATACGCCTATACGCAGTAGAAGCGAAGTGAAATGAATACCCTTTATATAAATTCAAAAATACAAATCTTTCATATGAAATACTGAATTACGGAAATATGGAAATTTACGTCTTCTTCAGGTTTTTGAATCCCTAACGGGATATACGACATTTACTACGCCTACCACCATCTTGTACGATTTTTGGCAATTGCCTTCAACTCGCCTTTTACACTTTCCGAGTTTCTCTTTCTCTCTATCGACTGATCTTTTCCACGTTTCTCTTAGTCGGCCGGGATTACTCACACCACCTCCCATCGGGTTTTTCTCCATTGAAATACCGAATAAATACAATTTACATACTATAACCATTAGCGTCGGTAGTTCAGAGGTTAGTGGGTTGGACTGCGAGCCAAAAGATCTCAGGTTCAAGTCTGGACTGGGGCTAACAACATCTTTTCATAGAAACATTTTTCTATACCGCGCAGTAAATGGAAAACCTACGAGAGCCGTTCGGATTCTGGTTTAAACTGTAGGTTCTACCACTTTGAGTACAAATATAACACGCACAGCTCAAAATGGTGCGAGAGTTCGGGCTAAGTTCTTATAGGACTGTAGCGCCAAACTATTATTATTATTACTATAACCAATATGTTTTAAAATTAATTTTCGATCAAAATTCAAATATTTATTAACAAAAATTGTATTGAATCTGTTTCGGAGTACTTGAACATATTGAGAAGTCGAATACTGGCACAGTCAAAAACAAATTTGATCGAATTTAAATGTTAATGCTATGTCGATCAAAAATTGGAACATGCCGGATTGATATAGTTTATACAATAATGTAACCTGTACACTTTAGTGTCAGTTCCTTTTAACCTCTCGGAATGAAATACGTTTACCTGGTACAGCAAAGAACAAATTTGATTAAATTGAAGTATGAAATACGTTGTGCAGAGGGAATTGGAACATGCCGGATTGATATAGTCCATACATTATACACTGTACACTTCGATGTCATTTTCTTCTGACCTCTCGTATAGAAATGTCTTTATTTTGTATGGAAATCTCGAATTCTGGTACAGCAAGAAGCAAATTTGATAATTTTTCATTTGAATTTTTAGTACGAAGTCATTCAGATATTGGAACAATCCGAATTGATTTAGTTTATTTAATAATGTAGCATGTACACTTCGATGTCCCTTTATTCTTTCCTCTCGTATTGAAATTTCTTTATTTTGTATGGAAATCTCGAATTCTAGTACAGCAAAAAAGAAATTTTATAAAATTGAAATCTCGAATTCTGGTACAGCAAAAAAATAAATTTGATAAAATTGATATTTTGGTACCAAGTAGTTCAGAAATTGGAACATTCCGAATTGATTTAGTTTATTTAATAATGTAGTCTGTACAGTAGAGTAGTCTTCTGAGCTCTCGTATAGAAATTTCTTTATTTTGTATGAAAATCTTGAATTCTGGTACTGCAAAAATAAAATTTGATGTAATAGAATTTTCAGTACGAAGTCGTTCAGATATTATATGCAGCCTATACACTTCAATTTCAAATCTCGAATTCTGGTACAGCAAAAAACAAATTTGATAAAATTGAAATTTTAGTACAAAGTCGTTCAGAAATTGGAACATTCCGAATTGATTTAGATTATATAATAATATAGCTCTTACACTTCGATGTTACTTTCTTCTGAGCTCTTGTACAGAAATTTCTTTATTTTGTATGAAAATCTTGAATTCTGGTACAGCAAAAAAACTATTTTGATAAAATTGAAATTTTAATACAAAAAAAGTTCAGAAATTGGAACATGCCGGATTGATTTAGTTTATATAATAATGTCGATGTCAGTTACTGCTGACCTGCCGGATTGAAATACCTTTATTTTCTATAGAAATTTCAAATTCTGGTACAGCAAAAAATTTATCAAGTTGAAATTTCAATACGATGTCGAACGGAAATGGGAAAATTCCGAATTAATTTAGTTCATATTATAATGTAAGCTGTAACTACGGTTGTCTGTTCCCCCTGGGAGAAGGAGAACTAGTCTAAAAAATGCTAGTTCCATAACTAGTCTAAAGTGAAGAAGAACAAAAATTACCAGTTCTGGAACTAGTTCAGAACTAGAGTAAAATAATGCAGAAGACAATGAAGAACGCAATGACAAGTCCATGTTAAAATAATCGGTTTCTCTCATAGAAAAAAACTGATCCTCGTTTTTAAGAAGTAGTTTAGTACTAGTTCTAGTGTAGTCGCTTTTCCTACAGGGTTTCTTCTGACCTCTTTCGCTCTTTCTCTCCCTGACCTCTTCTTTATTCAGCATTGCAATCAGGAGAACTTAGTCTTTATGAGATAATTGTTTTTCTATCTTTTCAAATCATATGTATTTGAAATATCATGAAAATGTGAACATAATTAAAATTAAAACTCGTTATCTGTTTTATTTCGCAAATATTTTTTAACTTTTCCCGCACGCTTTATGCTATTCCACCTATAATATACCACTATAATATTATTACTTCACTCAATTAGTGCACTTCTTCCTTCGTCTCTCTCACGCTCTCATCTGCTATACCAAGGCATTAAAATGCTTTATAGCATTTAGCTCACAATTCTAAACTTTCTAGTTTTGAAATTATTTTTAAAAGCAACCCTTTTAGAGCTTAGCATCGTTATGCTATACATGCAACATATACCTACATAATATGTACAAATATATTTAAATAAATTAAAGCATGCCGCTTTTAAGTATCCCATATATAGACATAAAATACCAACATTACCCCAAACCACCACCCTCGCCAGCCCAAAACATTTGACCAAGCATCTCTTACAGCTCGTCCCGTCCTGCCATCCTGGCTGCATTGCGCTTCAATGCCGGGCGCACATTTAAACAGTTTACCAACCCAACATACATCATCATGTGTAACAAATTGAGTGCCCGCATCCTCCGCCGATACCACCCATAATTTAGCCTGCTCATACTCGGCCCAAAAAATGGTTCTTTTAGCTACAATAAAATACGATGAGTATTTTACACAAACACACAACACAGCACAGCACATTCCATCACAAAACAAAATAAATAAATAACATCATTGAAATAAACCTACACACTATGGACTAAAACTATAGTACAACAAAAACATAAACAGCGTCCTGTCATTGAGTACCAAAAACCTAAAGCTTCCCCGTCTCTCGTCTCATCCATTCCACATCTGTCAAAAGCCTGCTTTATCCTGTGCCATCCGCGACCCACGCCAACTACCGCAGAACCCTTTCAAGCGCACTCAGCCTCTGCCAGCAGCCTCTTCAATACAGTTGTGACCATTTTAGTTTTGGCGCTGTCACTGTCTGCCACAATCGCTCTCTGTCTCTTTTTTTTTGTTGCAAACACTCGCGCTCTTTCGTACATTTGCAATATCTCTCTCTATCTATCTCTCAATTGCTCTGTCTATTTGTGCGCTCATTCACAACCTACTTAACCGCAAAATCCTGTCACTCTCACTTGACTACAACTGCAACGGAACGCTAAAACTAAAACATCCTGCACTCATTTCCGTTTAAACGGTACGTTCTATGTTGCCACCCAAAACAAAATCCTTCTCGGTCGTTTCCCCGTTCGCGGTCATACGCCGCTCTAAACTAAAATTACCCGAAAACTATAGGTTTTGACTGCCATAGTTTTTAGTTAGGTTATAAATTTATGCCACACTCATTGGCAGCATCGTCGTTGTCGTTGTGCCCATGTGGGTCACCTACCCGATAATGCCCACTCTACAACAAGAAACTACAAACGTACTTAGTGTTGTTGTGCTGAGTTAGGGCACGTTGGTTGGGGCAGGCAATAGTGAAGTTTGAGTTTGTTGTAAAAGGTACTTTCATAAGACGGATTGTAGTTTTATGCTTAGAATGTAATAAATAGAATGATAGTTGAACCCTTTCTTTAATTGTGGCCTTATGTATTACAGTCTGTAGATTTTCTTCGTACATGTTAGATTAATGGTAGTACTTAAGGAAGTATGTTAAGAAAGGCTTAAATGTGTACTTCCGAAGTACTTTTTAATGAAAGAGTTTTAAAAGGAATTAGAGAAGGAGTTAGGAAAAGAGCTAAAGAAAGGGCTAAAGAAAGAGCTAAAGAAGGAGTTAAAGAAAGACCTTAAGAAAGACCTTATGAAATACCTTAAGAAAGAGTTAAAGAAAGAGCTTAGGATAGAGCTAAAAAACAGCTAAAAAAGAGCTAAAGAAAGCGGTGAAGAAAGAGTTAAATAAAAAGTTAAAGCGTACAAAGTAAAGTCTAGTTCATTATTGACCTTTAATCCATGCCTGCCTTCTTCTCTTATTCCAACTTCAACGCTTTCTACTTACTGCTTATCCTTTCCTTCATCTTATATCTAATGTTCGTTCTGCCTGTCTTTTACAATAGCACAATCACTATCTGCATTTTCAATTCTCCCATTCTTCTCTTATCGCCCTTTCTAATATTTGATTGTCACTCAAAGTAACGATTAATTTTCCGTCAAACTAACGATTAATTGCCAATGTTTGCGCGTCTAAATAGTTGCTTCATGCCATTGTTTCAAATACCATTATTTTAGCTAACAGTTTATTTTTGAACCCCATTACTTTTAACCATCTACCACACGCATTCTTCTTTTAGGCACACTCAAACACGCAGACTATTGCCCATTGTCACCCCGTTTTGCGCACACATCGTTTCGCATACCATCACCATTCGCATCATCATTTATCATGCCACACATACTTCATCTTCTTGCGCTTCATCGCCATCAACTACTTTCATGCTATATATGTGTACCGTCCTTCTGTACCTCCTCTTTCAATCTCCAGTTCTTCATAGACTTTATACCTCCCGATTCTGTTAACCTTTCCAAATTTTAACCTCACACTTCCAAACTTTTACTTCTCCAACTCCCCATCTGTTGACCCACCTACCCTCGTACTCACACTATCAACATAACAATCATGCGTCTCTAATGAATTACGCAATCTAAAACTACGTACATTTAATTCAAATTCATTTTTGCGTTCATCAACCACACACTCTATACTTTCTGAGTCCTCCCCTTTCTATTTTTTTGTTTACCACAGACTCTGCTCTGACATACTTTCCACCCACTGACAGTCGTACTAAAGCTCAGTTAAAACTACTAACTGACGTCCTGCGTCCTTCAGCTGCGTCGGCCTATTTCAACACGAACGCAGAGATTGTCCCAACGAGGACCCAAACAAACCAAAAGCCGCAACAAAACCGCTTGCCCCACTTGTATATAAAATACTCCCCACTATTCTATTACACTCTCCCCTCATACTTCCTCTACCATTACCACCCGTTTAACCACTAGCTCCTCTTTTATTCTACTTTCCCCCACCAGCAATACTACCTTCCTTCCCACTTACGCCGACTTCCCGTTGTCATCTCGTGCTTCGACATGCAAAAAACTTTCCTCTGTCGCCCGGCCAGTCTCCCATCATTTGGCATTAGTTTCGCCACGCATCCTGTATCATACTCTCTACAATCCGCTCGCATCGCATCGCATGTCCTTGCAATTGTTCTTTGCTCAACCGAACAATAAAAAAACATTATTTCACATATAATATTCGTAACTTTGGCAAACACATTTTTGTTTTTGTTGTAGTTTTAGTTGATATATTATAGAAAATAGATGCGCCATAAAACATGCATGAGTGAGACAACACCTATGCAAACGACAATAAAATACACTCGAAGTGCGAGTGAGTTGGCAATAATTTATTGTAGTGATTCTTGTTGTTGTTGCTGTTCAAATTATTATTATGGTTGTTGTTGTTGGTGTTGAATTTGTTGTCAGAATTCTAAATCGAAATGCCAAAAATGCCGCCTTTTCGACGTACCAAATACGAAAATACAAATGGACACGACCGAACGGGGAGAGACGTACGAATGGAGTCGGCATGCGAAATTCGGAATTCGGAGTTAAAGTCGCCGAGTCAATTCGCATGAGTTACGTTATAAAACAGGTTTTGGAGGGGAGAGGTTTTTTTTTTGAGGTTGTCAAGCATTGCTCGGAGGCGCTTCTAGATGAGAGGAGAAAATGTGGGGTTATACGAATAGTGGTTTCCGGCGAAGGGGGGAGGAATACAGTTCGCATAGACAGACAAACATTTAATGTTTTTGTAATACATCAAACTAGCCACAATGTGCTTCATAGATTTATTTATCAAAAAGGTCTATGTGTGTGTGTGTGTTTGTATGTGTGCACATTATATGCATGTGTATGTGTGAGACTATGTCATAGATGGCGCTGACTTGAATTACTATTAGAAGAGCCCATCAATATGACTAGCAACAGCAACAAAATACAAAAAAAAACACCACAACTACAAATTCTACAATAATACAATATAGCTACATATAGAGTACAACAAATACTATAATAAATTCTGCAACAAATTCTACAACAATAAATCGCACATCATTACAAAGAGCATCGTAGCAGAAACAATAAGTTTGCCAGCGCCAAGCCAAACCAAGTAGTTTAGGAGAAAAAAAACTACAAGAGACCGTTAAGCCAGCAGTGTTGCCAGATTGGTAGAAGGTTTGTGCATTTTGGAAATATTTGAAATATTTTTTTTTAGATTTAATTGAAAAGGCGAAGAGTTTTTGGCATTGAATAATTAAAATCTTTATAATTTTTATATAAATATATTTTTTATAATAGACCTCTGAAATATAACAAATTTATTGAGATAAATGTATAATCACTTTCTGTATTTGGAAACGAACGAAGTTACGAAAATTTGACGTCAAAATATCGTCACACAGTCTTTCCTTTCGAATTACAGAAAAAGGCAATTCGTTTTTTATGGTTCGTATTGTTTGTACCTGGTAAATTACTTATCAAATTTACGTCTCATATCAAAAAATTAATAAGTCTCCAAAGAGCAAAGACCGGAATTGCAGAACAAATTGATCCCAGTACCCCTAGACTAGATTAAAAATTCAATTTGAATCTTATATCGTATCTAATTTTCAATGATTTTTCGTATTCATTTGTTTCGAAGTGTATACGAGAACCGAACTCGATCTCGTTATTACATATCGTCGACGATAGTGCAAAATCGTCTAACTGCATGTGAAAATTACGTCTAATTTTGTGTTTTAATCCGGTTTTTAATTATATATTGATCGGATAAATTAGATAAATGCCATTATATAATATGACATACTTAATTTTGTATGTAGTAAATTCAGAATTTAGACTCAAAATAGTTTTGTTTCTTCTGTAAAATTCATTTTGTTAGAGGTATTCGAAAATGTAGATAGGCGGTTATGCAGTATCACCGACGATATTTTTCGATATCTAACTTATATCTATAGTTTTAAGGTACGTAAATTCGAACCATTATCTGTTTTTTCGATTTCGAATTTTTTTGTCCGAGAAATCTCCAATTTGATATTCAGTTTGACGCTTGAAAGCGGTACGAAAAAGTATCCGATATCTTCTGAATGCTCATGCATCTCAAAATAATTTTGTTTCTTCTGTAAAATTCATTTTGTAAGAGGTATTCGAAAACGTAAATAGGCGGTTTTTCAGTATCACCGACGATATTTTTCGATATTTAACTTATAATTATAATCTTAAGGTATGAAAATTATCTTTCATTTCGATATCGAATTCTTTTGTCCGAGAAATCTCCAATTTGATGTCCAGTTTGACGCTTGAAAGTGGTACGTGAAAGAATCCGATATCTTCTGAATTCTTCTGCATCTTATAACGATATCGAAACGAATGTCATTCAGTGTAAGAAAGGTTTCTATATTAACATTTTCGCTGCGATCTAAAATCGATTTGTGTACCACTATTAACATCTTTAAAAACATAACAATTCCTCAATATGGCAACACTATCTCTCTTACTCACAAACATCGCGACGCCAAACACTACGTAATGACCGACAAAACAGTCGTAACGACATACACGATGGGCACTTGTGCCGAAATCTCTGTATGTGTATAATTCTCACACATACTAACACATATTCAAACATACAAACAAACAAACGGACAGACAGACAGAAACAGCTACATCATACAGACAACACAAGTGCCAATGCATAACCCGCAACCGAAAGATGTACGAAGACCCCCCCCCCCCCCCCATAAGTAAATAACAACAAGAAAGGACCAAACAATAAAAAAAAAACAAGTACTTTCCGAAAAGACACGACACTCTCCTCGTAACTCCATACTTTACAACAATAAGACGCCAGCCGCCGAGGCAGCCCGTGGGTCGAAGCAACTGAATCCGAAATTGAGCCGGGCAGCCGAAGTAGCAGTGCAAATTGATAGATGAGTTATGGGCACAGGGTTCAAGACGATGATACTGATGATGAGAATACGACGACGACGAAGACGAAATAGAAGAAATAGTAGAGGAAAAAGCAGATGATGATGATGATGATGAAGCTGTGGAGGCAAACAAGAAAACGACGCTGCGGAAAAGGATATCTTTAAACTATACAGACAAACATACATCATTACGTGCTTTTGGGTGACGCGTTGCGTCCGGTACTACGAACTGAATTACTCGTGTGTGTGTGTATGTTACACGGACACAGCGAGGAACGAAGTGCACGAAGACAAACTCTTCATAGAGACAGCAGGACAGAAAGCCAGACGAACGAACGAACGCATTACGACGTACGTTAACGTTTTGGGAACGACAGCACGAAAGTATTACAAAACTTTTTGTATTTATTTTGCTGGTAAAACTTTTTGCTTACACTTGGTGCAAATACAAAAACACACATGGGTACACTGAGACAAAATGTTCCTAATATGAATTATTAATTATTAATAATAAATTATGAAATAATGTTTCATAGCGTTGATTAACCTATTTTTAATAACTTTTATAAAATACATTATTTGAATGAATTATGAAAATGTTATGATTTATTAATGCATTTTTCATAAAGATTCATTAAAATCATTAAATTTATAAAATTTATAAATTTATGCATGAAATATACTAATTAACATTTCATTCAAATTAATGAATACTATGAAATATACATCAAAATTATGAATAGATTCATAAAAAAATGAATGAATTATGAAAATGTTACGTATTTTTGATACATTTTTCAGAAAGATTCATGAAAAATCATTAAATTTATAAGATTTTTAAATGTATGCATGAAATATACTAATTAACATTTCATTCAAATTAATGAATACTATGAAATATACATCAAAATAATGAATAACTTCATAAATAGGTACTATAAACTCTTCACTTTTATGAAATAATACTTGAATATTATAAAGTCTCCAAGAATATTATGAACAAAACAAATGTACTATGAATTTATCATCAACATTATGAATAAAACAACAATACTATGAATTAAGCATCATTAATATGAATAAATTCATTAAGACTATGAATTTTATATAAATAAACTATAACATAAACCATAATAAGTATAATATGTTCATCAACATTAGGAATAGATTCATAAATAGGTACTTACAAGTACTATGAAGTCTTCAACAATATTATAAACAATAATCATCCATATTATGAATAAATTCATTAATACTATGATAAGTATAAAATGTTCATCAACATTAGAAATAGTTTCATAAATAGATACTCACAAGTACTATGAAGTCTTAATGAACAATATTATGATACAATAATATGAATTCATCATCAATATTATGAACAAATTCATTAATTTTATGAATTCTACATCAAAAAAAAATCATAATATTTAATAGTTCTTTAACAAATTTACAAATATCATGACTTCTTGAAAATATTTTTTAGTTTATTAAGTTGTAATGAAAAAATTTTATTTTTTTTCTATGTAGTATGTGTAAGAGTGTCATGTGTTTGTCTGTGTGGCCAAGTTTGTATGCCTGTGTCCTATGTCTGTGTAGGTTTAATACATAATACATCAATTGCAAAAAGATAACCGGCCGCCATCGTATTACTCACATCGTCTCATTTTACTTTACTTTACTTCACTTTACTTGGCGTAACTAAATGTGGCAGCATCCTTGCCGTCGTCCTTAGAGCAGAGCAGACCAGACCAACACACAGATAGATCCCGTACCACCCACCCACCAACACACACTGACTCAAGGCAAACAGATACATTTATTATGTGTGAAAGATGTACACAAACGTTACGATTTATCCTTTTAAGTTTTGTTATCGTTTTTGTAGTTTGTTGATGTTGTTGCTGAGACTAGTTTTAGATACCCCTCCCTCCCCTAGCCAACCAACATTTTCGACCCCTTTCTCTAGCAACTACTTGAAACTCCTACTCTCTCCAGCAAAAGGCTAAACGTGACGCGAGCGTGTGTTTAATTGTGTGCGTCTGTGAATGGCTGACTGCACGATGTGTGTTGGTTGGTGTGCGTCTATTTTGTGGGTGGTTGGGTTGAGTTGAGTTGAGTTGGTCTGTGTTTGCGGTACTTGATGTTGATTTATATGCGAAACTGATTAATTAAAAGATAAAGAGTTTTTGAAATTTGAAAAATCTATTAATTAAAAATGCAAAATTAGATTGAAAAAACTATTTTATTTTTTATTTTTTTTTAAATATAAAAAATTACAAAATTGCGCAAATTGAAAAAAAAAAACAAATTTTAATTGAAAAATATATATGAAATAAATGCAAATTTACAATCAAAATAAAATTATTTTGAAAATATCCAATTTTCAATTTTTTATTTTAGCATTTAAAAAACCTTTTAATAGTTAACACTAAAAAAATATTTAAAATTAGAAAATAAATAAAATCAGCAAAATTTAAAATAGAATATATAAAAAAAATCTATATAAAATCTATCTGTTATTCGTATCTCTGGGTCCGTTTGTTTGTTACCGAATCACATCTAAAGCGCTAAACCCATTTGACTGATTGCAATTTACACGAGGATTCTATGGAGTCCGGAGGGTGACATAGGCTATATATGGGCGAGATTGGACAAAGGGTCGTGGCACCTCCCATAAAACTTATACTTTCAAAACAATATACATAACGAGCACCTACACTAGCTATAAACAAAAAAACGCAAATACAATAAAAAATATTACAAAAGCATAAACACAAAAAGTAAAGCAAAAGCACAAAAACAAGAGCAAAAATTCAAAAGAAAAATCAAAACCAAAAACATGAAAACGAAAGAGAAACAAACAAAAAAAGTAAAAACAAATGCTAAAGCAAAAATACAAAAACGCTTTGTAAAAAAAAGAAATAAAAAGGCAAAACACACAAAAACAAAAGCAAAAAAAACAAAGCAAAAACTCAAAAATACCAAATCAAAAAACCAAATCAAAAAACCAAATATAAAAAAACCAAATCAAAAAAACCAAAGCAAAAATGCAACAACAGGAAAACAAAACAAAAATGCAACAACAGGAAAACAAATAAAATAAAAATAAAAAACATGAAAACAAATTAAAAAAGTATAAACAAATGCAAAAGAAAATTTGAAAAAAAGAAATAAAAAGGCAAAACACACAAAAAAAAAGCATAAAAAAAGCAAAAACTCAAAAATACCAAATCAAAAACCAAAGCAAAATTGCAACAACAGGAAAACAAATGAAATAAAAACGTAAAAATAAAAGCAAAAACACAAAGTCAATCTCAAAAACAAATTAAAAGCAAAAACAGAAACAAAAAAATGCCAAACGGGAAAAACAAAATCAAAAGAAAAGTAAAAGCAAAAGCAAAACAAATACAATAACTAAAATGCACAAAAGGCTAAAATATAAATAAAAATTAAAGCAAAAACCAAAACAAAGATAAGAACGAACTTAGCAAAAACACTAAGTATAAACAAAAGTATAAAAACACTGAAAAAAAATCTAAGGAAATTAAAAAAAAAAAAATCATGCCTTATTTCGTTTAAGAACCGCATACATGAAAAAAAGTATACTTGTATTCAAATAATATTTTAAAACAAATGAAAATAAAAAAATTATTTTAAATAACAAAAAAAAAATCTTAGCTTTTATACTAACGCCAAATTATTAATTATTTCAATTTCTTTTAATTATCTTAATGCTTTTTATGTTGTTAAGAATGACAATAAAATGAACAAAGACTAAATAAAAACAAAATTAATAAATTATTTCAAACCATTTAATAAAAAAAATAATATTATTAAAAAAGCACTTACAAAAAATCTAAAATAAACAATTTCAATTACAAATAATATCTACAAAAAAAAAACAAAATTTCTGTTAAGAATAAAATGAATGAAGAATAAATAATAAACAAAAAAAAAAAAACAAAAAAAATTAATTATTTCAAAATTTTCAATAAAGAAATAAATATTATTAAAAAAAAAAAACACATAAAAAAATAATCTAAAATAAAAAATTTCAATTACAAAAAATATATACGAAAAAAAAAATGTCTTGCATTTAATTTTTTTTTTTTTTTTTGTTAAGAATGAAATTAAAATGAATAAAAAATAATAATAAACGAAAAAAAGAAGAAAAAAAATAATTAAATGATAGCAAAATTTTCAAAAAAGAAATTAATATTATTAAAATAAAAAAATATTATTAAAAAAATAAAAAAAACAAATTTATTCAATTTCACCATTAAGCACATCTTTTACAATAAATCTTTACAGCAAAAAAAAAAAACCCTTAAAACTAAACAATTTTCAATATCTCCAAACTGCAAATCAAATCGATATTCAAAACACATACGCACATTAATATAAATTTAGGCACACGTATGTGTAGTACTTTCAAACTCACAAAATTACAATTGACAGGCACACATATAAAAATAAAACACATGTACAAAAACATATACACAAGCAATTAAATCACACACACATTTGTCAATAAAATAAGAAAACTTTCGCAGGACATCATTTCAAAAACTTTGCTCATTTTGCTGCACAAAACAAAGCCCAACAACACAAAACAGTCTAAAACAGAACATACGTCACCAAACACATATTTGGTCACACATAACGTATCTTTAAACTTATATATTAAACACATACATGGTTACCTTTAAACACATACAATGTTACTTTCAAATACATACATAGTAACTTTTTAAATACACACATAATACAACTTGCAACTGCAGAACGAAATGATGCCGTCGCCTCTTGTGACCTTCGTCGTAACGTCTGCCCGCGTTTTTCTTAGCTGCTTCTATTCTTTTTTTTTCTTTTTCTGTCACTCGCCAGTTTGCGCCAAAAAAAAATTCAAACAAAAATCGAGCCAAATGACAATAAAGTTTTGGAATTCCTGCCTGCACTAATACACTAGAAGCTACAACTTTAACACCCACTTCTTTGAATTTTTCTTTCTTCTCAAACTCGGTGTCTTTTTTCTTTTACTTCAATGTTTTGTGTATTTGTTTTGTTTCTTTGTTTATTTTAAAGCTACATCTTGTGCTGCAGCAGCTGTTGTCCAAACTGTCCTTTTCGTACTTCATATGCATTTCTTATAGGAATCATAAGTCGAAACAAAAATCGTATAAAACGGGATTTAATACATTAAATAATATTTTAAGGTATAGCTATATGAAATTTGCATCCGCAGTTCTGCTTATCATTTTCTACAAGAAAAATTCTAACTCATTTAGCTTACTCGAAATTTTTTTTATTGTGTTTTTTTATTTTTATCGATATTCTGAACATTTTATAATTCGAGTTTTCATCGATTTGAGATTCAGTTTTATTCGTTGAACTTGAATTTCATTTTACTCTATCGTGTGTAGTATTCTCACAATACTCAATCAAAACAACAGAATTTTAATTTTTTGAAAATATATTTTTTTTAACATATGTAATTAATTTTAACTCGATCAATTTTCAATGCATTTTCGTGATTAATATCTTATTAAACGCCGAAACATTAAACGTTTCATTGTAAAATGTAAAAATAATTTAAAAAGTTGAAAAATTAAACAAATTATTACACTAAACACATCTTCCAAAAAATAGTGTTTTGCTTAAAAAAATCTTTTTTTTATTAAAGTTAGCTATTCGAAATTTGGATCCGCAGTTCTGTTCATCATTTTCTACAAGAAAAACTATATCTCATTGAGTTTACTCGAAATTTTTTTTATGTCACATTTTTTAATCAAGTGGTTAGCCCATGTTTTTTTATTGATTTCCGGAAAAAATTTTCAACTCAAGTTTGCAAAGTGTTTCAGATCAGCATTACTCGCTGAGTTCGAATTTTAAAACTATTCTGCTCTATCTTGTATAGTTTTATCACAATACTCAGACAAAATGACGATTTTTAGTACAAATGAGAATAATTTTGTTTTGATTTTTAACTCAATCAATTTTTAACAGATTTTTATGATTTATATCTTTTTTAACGCAGAAATATTTATAGTTTCATTAAAAAATATAAATAAAATTTAATTAGTTGATAAATGTATCTATTTGAAGCAATAAACGTAACATGTAAAAAACGGTTTTGGACTCATAAAATGCAATTTTGAAGGGATAGCTATTTGAAATTTGGATCCGCAGTTCCGCTCGTCATTCCTTACAAGAAAAACTATATCTCGTTGAGCGTACTCAAAAATTATTTTATGTCACATTTTGAAATCAAGTGGTTAGCCCATCCTATTATTTGGATTTCCGGAAAAATTTTAAAATTCAAATTTTCAACGCTGAACACGAATCTAAAAACCATTTTGCACTATCTCATGTAGAATTCTTACAACACATCGTAGAAATAATAAAGTTGTGAGTTTTTAAATATTTAAATTAGACATAGTTATTTTTAATTCTATCAAATTTTTATAGATATTTGACATTTATAACTTATAAAACACAGCAATATTTGTATTTTATTGTAAAATATAAAATTAAAAAATAAAAACTGTTTAAGCGTATTTAAAATTGGTTTTATTTTGCATTTTTGAATGGTGTTTTTAGGTTTGTCTTTATATTTATTTATAAAAAAAGAACGGCTAACCCGATTTGTAAAAAATTTAAACCATAGTATCAATAAGACTTTCTGATAAATACAAAAATAAAAAACAAATACCAGACACCCGGAAAAAAATTGCAGTTAGTTGTGTTAATTACATAACTTTTTTTGTTCATAACTTTTGAACGCATTGACCGATTTGCATGAAATTAATTTTATACACAAGCACTAAAGACTGGTAATGCAAGTACAAAATATTTTTGAAATCGGTTGATAATTAAAAATTTTATAAATAAATAAAGTATAAATTGCTTATACAGAGTTTCGTTTGTTCAAATTTAGGCGTGGCAGATCGTTATTTCCGCCTTTTAGATTTTTCGCAGCATAAATACATTTTTCACTATACATTAGTGCAAATTTCATGCAAATCGCTCAAACCGTTCTTTTTTTATAAATAAATATTTCAAAAAAACTGAACACATAATTTGACTGCATATAATGGGCGTGTCCGTTGATATATTTTGAAAATGTTATTTTTGTATTTGAGCCCTAATCATTAGCAAGCATGCTTATAAATTTTATGAAAATCGTATGATTCATTAAAATTACATAAATCAATGTGTGAAGCAACTAGGCAACATTTTTGCATACAACATAATTCAATTTTAAATAATGGGCGTGTCGGTTGGCCCACACCGCCCCTTTTGCATTTTTCATAAACATTAAGTATTGTAGATTCCTTGGTATAAATTTCATGCAAATCGGTTGAACCGTTAAATTTTTATTAAGAAAAGTATTCCACCGACCTGTAAAATGACGTCTTAGAGGGTCATTTTCTCGGAAAAAAATTCGAAATCATGAAATTTGCCAAAACACCAAGCGCCCAGCATCAGCAGCAAGACGTCGTTAAAATTTTTCGATTCCGACGGCGCAGTCGGCAGAAATTGGCTCTGCCGTATTTTCTGAAATACCAGGCGCGCAGAAAAAGTAGCAGGTGGCACATACAAAAATGTCGCCCAGAAGTATGCAATTTCTCGCATCGAATTAAAAGCATGACCCTAGAAGTATGCAATGTTTTTTTTCCACAGATGTCAGCCGTGCTCTTTTTGGCTCTTTTGCTATATTTATTTATAAAACCTGAACGGATTGTCCGATTTACATGAAATTTGGACCAGGGCATGCTTAAGAGTTGCTGATTAATACAAAAATAAACGCACGTCGATTTTTTCACAATATTCCGACGAAATCACGACTGAAAGTTATAATTTTAAATTCGACCAATTTTTGCATTCAGACACATAAAAGAAACATAATTTATGTTATTTCATATTTATTTGAGTTATATTAAAATAGCATGTTATAAATATAGAATATATATTTAATAAAGATATAAAAAATAATACAAAATAAGAAAAATAAAATTAAAAACTAAACAAACGTCATATTTAAACTTGGCGCAGGGTCAACTCGGTGAAGACGTTTTTTTTTTATATATACTTCTTTTTTGTTGAAAAAGCGGCTTTACGGAGTAATTCGTTTTTTTTCGATTTATTTTCTGTCCTTCTGACTGACGTGTACGTGCTGCCGCATCCTGCACAAACAGCAGCCGTCACACATGTAGTTTGTTGGTTGGTAGCTTGGTTGGTTGGTGGATAGATGGATAAATAGATGGATTGTCCTTTTCTATGTTTCCTGACACATGCTACAAAGTTTGTGCGAATGGACGCGAACGTTAAGAAATTTGCCTTCTTTCTGCCGATTACATTTTGTTTTTTTTATACATTTTTTAATCAAAGAAGATAAATGTTTGCTTAGTTAAAATACAAAATAAAGAGGAGAGTATAGAAAACGTGGCATAAGTTGACAAAATAAATGAAAATACAATTCTTTCTGTTTGTTTAATATGTTGGCCAAAAGGGTTGCATTTTGAAAGCTGTTTTTAATATTAAGCAGTTTTGCCTTAATAGGAAACTTATAAGTGAAGTGAAGCATGAATAAAATGCTAATCTTATATATTTTATGGTTTTAAAACTATTAAAAGATTCGAATTGTTAATTTTAAAAAATGTTGCATATTTCAAGACAAATTTAGTAATTATTACGAAGGAAAATATTGCATATTTCAAAGTAAATTTTAGTAAATCTAACAAAATACATATATGCCAACTTGTAAATCAACAAATACTGCTTTTAATACATATTATATTAAACTTTGTTAAGTCAGCAAATAAAAATTAATCATAAAACTGTTGTCGCCTATCTTTAGATAAAATATAACAATTTTTCTATGCAAAAATCTTGCAGCACTTCATAGCCAAGCACTTAATACTGCTGCTTATCTTAATAATTAAAACTAAAACTAATTTTCGATGAGCTGCCGCCGACGTTTAGTGCAATCCCCAACATTTTCAATTTTTGCCGTTTGGTATATTTATAACACATCTCCTCCTGCCTGGTCGTTCATGTTATCAAATAAATTAAATTTTTACGAGCATCATTCATAAAAATTCTCCAACATCATCCAAACTCTTAAGTTGTCGTAAAAACTTAAGTGGTCAGCAGCATTTGATTGATTCCATAGAACTATCAGCATAATTCCGACGGTCAGCCGATCTGTAAGAGCAAAAAGAAAGAAGCATCATTAATGAAAATCGGCAAAAATGTTTATGCAACCAAAAATCTCCAAAAAGTAGTCATAAAAGTTGTAAAAATCTGTAACATAAAAATTAATAAAATCAGCAAATTACTAAAGTGTTATCTTTAGGCTTTGTACAAAGTAATTAATTCTTATTATGTTAATATTTGATTTCAATAGTTTTCTGCAAATACAATTTATGCAACCCCTCCCTATCATGTGCACTATTTCAATTTATCTAATTTTTATAGCTATTTTTGACCTTTTAGTCAAAATACTATTTGCTCAAAATGGTTTTTATTTCTTTTTGAATTCAACTATGTAAATCAAAACCCAAGCAGAAAAATACACTTTGTACTAATATTTGACGACCTCCAGAGTCAGAGCCCAGTTTTTGTCTTGTGTCATAAAAATACTTGCGCAAAACTTTTTAATGCTTGCCAAAAACGTTAATTTTATGTAGTTTAATGTCTTTATTTTTATTATCGTTTTCGTTGTTGTTACCCCCATAGTTTGTTGGATGGATGGATGCGAAAACTAACGTCTACAAAAACAAAACTCAAAATGCATTTTATAGTTAAAATGTATGGCATAAAGGCATCGTCGTATAAATTGCCATAAAAATCATTGAAACATAAATTATTGCAGTTAGATTTATTTATTTGTTTGCAAAAAGGCTCAAGGATTTGGCTTGTGTAAGGTTTTGGTGGTACTTGTGGTGGTGGTGTTTGTTGTCGTCGTAATACTAAAGAATTTATTAAAATTATTGTAGAAAATATTTCTACAAAAAGTCATGAGTAGTTCTTAAAATATACTAAATATGCTATGTTGCCAAATTTCAACAGGAGTTTTAAATGAACTTTAACCGTAAATTTAAATAAATTAAAATGTTTATACATAATATTTGTTATATATTCATTTATTCTCTACGATTATATTATATTCAACTTAAAAAAAAACACTTTTGTTAAATAGCTATGTTGCCAAACTTCCATAAATAAAATAAAAGAAATCGCAATATACTATATCAAAATCGGTTTCAGAAACATAAAATGCCATAAAACACACCTTTACTATAATATTTTATTAACATTCATTTAATATCCTTTGCTAATTAAAATAACTGCGCTCTTTTTGTGCTGTCTAAAAGGGTTAGTATAGCAAAATACCAAACATTTTCAACGCCTCGTGTGATTTATATCATTATTATGATTTAATTTCAAAGAAACACCAACCAAACCTAAGATTTCTTCAAGAAACCCCTCGCCGAAATGGCATGCAAAACAAAAGTGTTATTATAATGGTCATTATCCGCGTATTTTCTGTGTAGAATCCACTTTTACTTAAGCCAAATGTATTAATATTCGACATTGTAATGTGGTGTATCGAAGAGCAGCACGGTTAACCGCCGCTAAACATGCAATCGTTTGTTTTGTAAATTCTGCTGCTTGCTGCTGTTTTTCAAATTTTCTATAGTATTTTCTAATAGAAAGTGATAACTTCAATCTTTTTTTTTTATTCTCGCACCCACTAAAAGTTTTTGCAGACAAACACTCATCTATACTAATAAAATATAAGCGTGATTTTAGTTGTTGGAATTTCTTAAAGATTGATGAATATTTGAACCAAACCCTGTTTTGCAGGGCATCACACAGTTATATGTGGGGTGTAAAGAATAAAGTATATTTTTGTTTTTGTTCTTGTTCTGTTTTTATTGCGTGGTATGCAGCAAATAGGTGTTTTGTATTGTTACCATTATAACCATTTAAATGATACACCTTTTGCTTTTGTTTTTATTCTAATTTTACACATTCTACGTAATAGAGCCAAAACAGCTGCTATACGGCTGTCAATATTGGTTCTATTACGGCTGCATATCAGTTCTTGGCCATCTAGAATTGTATATGGTGCAGTACATATTATTAGCGTATAGCTATTATTTATTAGAAGGTTTTCTCTTTTAAGATATGCGTAACGCATACGTTTTTCTGTATCAACCCTTTTCTGGAATATGTTTTATATTGTTTTTGAGACGTAACATTAAAATAATCAATTGCATTTTTTTTATAGACAATTTATTGCTCTATTTAGAGCAACCCTTAAAGGGTTATTTTTTGTAGTATAAATCATCTATATTGTCGTTCCAGAGATCGAACTTGACAAATACATTTTTTTTCTATGTTATTAATAGATTTTTTAAAGTTTTTTGAATAATATTATATACAAATTATAATTTTTATAATGTGGGAAAAAGCATTGGATAAATTATTCTTTAATCTGCTACAAATTTTCGAGGTACTATATTTTGTACTACACTAAAAAGAAGATTTAATGCTATATTTTGCAGTAGTTCATACTGTTTTTATGCACTTAATTTTGTACTATATTTCAATCTGTGTTTTGACAAAGTAGTAAAATATAGTACAAAATAGACCAACTAAATGCAATGCAAAAGAATAAATGTCCTACATATTTTGGTAAAAATAGTACTACTTTGTCATACATTTTGTACTGCGTTATGTTCTGTATTTTTACCAAAATACGTAGAACATTTTTTCTTTTGTATTGCATTTAGTGTAACATGTTGGGCTATATTTTGTATTATATTTGTACAACGTTTTGTACAACGTTTTGTACAACGTTTTGTACGATTTTATACATTTTTTAATATATATCGTACAACATTTTGTACCACGTCTTGTATTATATTTTATATCACATTTGTACTACATTTTCTACTACATTTTGTACTACATTTTTTCCACATTTTGTGCTACGTTATGTACTACAATTTGTTCTACACTTTATACTATTTTCTACATTATTTACTATATATTGTACAACATTTTGTACTACGTCTTGTATTACATTTGTACTACATTTTGTACTACATTTTGTACTACATTTTGTACTACGTTTTGTACTACGTTTTGTGCTACAATTTGTTCAACACTTTGTACTATATTCTGTACAACTTTTATACTAAGCTTTGTGCTATAGTTTTTACTACATTTTGCAATAAAGTTTATACTTACATTATACTACACTTTGTATTACAATTTGTACAATATTTTAAATAAAATTTGCACTATATTTTGTTCATTAATATTTCCTAATAATTTATTAGTAATAACAAAATTATACAAAAAAAATTAGTCTCTTGACCACTCGAAACTAATTTAATTTATGCTCAAATTTAGCCACATAACAATTTTACAATGCAATTTATTTTCTAAAAACAAAAGCTTTTATTGCAATACTCAATCAAGGTACAGTTTGTTATTTATATCTTCAATAAATTTTGCAATCAAAATATATTTTTTTTACTATAAAATTTAATTAGTTTTCGTACATTTTAACATTTGTGCACTCAGACGGAAATCGTCAACCTTTGTCTGCCTGCCAACCTGTATTAAACTCAAGAAAACCCTATAAAAACCTTTGGATGCAACAATAAAAAAAACCCGACATGTATCTATTCATCCAATGGATGCACAGAAAGAGCAGCAGCAGCAAAGCTATCCTATAGTGGAATGAATGGATGCATCCGCATTTGCGCACTTAATTAAATAATTACGCAAAAGAATTCTCATTTCACAAAAGCGACCCCCATAGTTGTATTTTTGCTATACCATAAATATTCTCCTACACACAGTTTGACCTCATCCTTTTCATATACCGCATCCGTATCTTATAGTTTGTCAAACGCATTTTCGTCCAAACCAATCGAATGCATGCATATTTGAAAGCAAATTTTATACGATTTTTTTTGTTTTTGTTTATTTTTATGCACTCTGGTGCATTCGAGCGCATACAATATTCCAAAGATACTCTGAAAGTTAGACTCATACCTAAACTTTTAGAAAATATATCCAATAGATACATAGTATCTATGCTGTTATGCTATGAAATTTCTTAACACTTTACACCGGTGATTTGTCACAAATGCTCAAAGGAATTCCAAAACCCAACCAAACCCAATAAACCATGTAAATTTCATTGAATATTTAAATTTTATGCATAACTAAGTGTATGATGATGAATATCGTATCGTATGTGATGCGTTAGAGAAGAATCTGCATTTACGCAAATAGCTCTGATGGCCTTTTAAAATATTTAAATTGACTTCAAAGTAAAGGCAGTCAACGTTAGGTGGCCAAAAGCATTAAATGTGATTGACGTGTCCTTAAAAAGGTTTATTTGCAAATGTTATGCGCCAAAAAATCCACACAATCAAACAATTCAATTAGAAATTTAATCAAAGACAAAGAAAGTGTTTTCAAATATTTAATTAAACAAATGGGTATAGGTTTTAATATTATATGGGGATCTCTTCATTTTTTATAAAATGGAGAACAATAGAAAATAGGTTTCTTTTTATTATGTAGAACCTAAATAGTAAAAGGCATCTAATGCAGATTAAAAAATATTATTGGCGTTACAAATAATTTCAAGATTTTGCACTATATGTTGTACTACAAATTGTACTTTAAATTAGACTACATTTTGTTCAAAATATGTGCAATTTATGTACTACATTTAGACTCGATTTTTCACAACATTTTGCACAACATTTTGTAAAACAATTTATAACACAAGTATGTTATTTGTTTACTACAATTTGTATTTTATTGTACAACATAATGTAATACATTTTGTAATACATTTTGTAATACATTTTGTAGTACATTTTGTAATACATTTTGTTAAACATTTTATACAACACTTGGGGCAACATTTAGTATTACATACTGCACATTATACTACACGTTGTACTATATTGTGTACTATTAATCTAGTACGAAATCTACCGTATACATTTTATATTACACTTGGTATTACATTTTGTACTATACTTTGTTCTACAATTTGTATTACATATGCTACTACATTATATTGTAAAATATTTTGTAGAACATTTTGTACTACATTTAGTACTACTTTTTGTACTACATTTTGTACTACATTTTGTACTACATTTTGTGTTACATTTTACATTACACTTGGTTCAACATTTAGTATTACATATTGTACATTTAATACTACACTTCGTACTACATTTTGTACCACATTTTATACATTTTGTAATACATTTTGTAATACATTTTGTCATACATTTTGTACTACATTTTGTGTTACATTTTGTACTACATGTTGTGTTACATTTTACATTACAATTGGTTCAACATTTCGTATATTTAATACTACACTTTGCACTACATTTTGTAACCTATTTTGTACTAGCTTGCCTTCACAATCAGATATATTTCGGGTACTATATTTTTATACATATTGGACTTAACTTTGTTTTGTACTACATTTAGGACTACATTTTGTTCTACAAAATTGTAATACATTTTGTACGTCACTTCGACTACATTTTGTACTACATTTCCAATTTTCCATCGACTTAGTTTTGTACTAAATTTTGTACTATATTTTATACTTAACATTGTACTACATAAGTTACTCAACTAATATATATATTGAGTATATATTCTGAGTATATTATTTTTAACTAGTATTTTTTATTAATATAAAAATAATATTAATTCATTATAATCTTCAATTTTCTTTGCTCATCAAACAATAGTTGTGACGCCTATTGTACGCCACCTTATTTCATCATTATCTAAATAAAATAATTTTCAAAATAAACGTATTTATTCAACTAAATGTTGCAAATGCACGCGATTATAATGTGTTACTAAATATTTTTCACTACCCCCTAACTAAAAATAAAACACACACACCTAGTATTTCCACTGATAATCTGAATGCAATAATTCAATATCTCTCCTCAACCATTTCTATTCATTATCCTTGATATTAGTAGCTTTTTGTCGATATATTTACATAATATAAATACATTTTTGATACATTAGACACCGTATTACACACCCTGAACTTATAATATACCCTACCTCATTCATACCCTAACAAAATCTATAGAATCAGTTGCGATTTTCTTGATGGAAAAACTGTTAAATTGAAATATTTGTGTGGAAAATTAATTCAATTAGCTGATTTTAGTGCGTGTTTGTATTGAGTTATTAAAAACCCTTTTTTCGCTATATTATAATAGGGATTATTATTATTAGGTTGGGTGGTATAAGAACCTTTGTTAGTTCCAAGTTTAGTGGAAGGGGGGGGTATACTGCATTAGTAAGACGCAGATTAATATGTGACAGACATGCAGTTTGATTTTCAATAGGTTATTTGAAGTAGAGCTCTTATAATCTATAGACATTCTATGAGGTTTATTATCTATTGTTAATTTTAATGGGTGCTTCATTGGAAAATAAACTTTATATGGTGTAAAAAAATAGTAGAATATATACTTAAAACCAACTACAGCAATTGATTATTAAATATTGACAAATATATACGCAAAAATAAACTTTCATTACTATATTAAATATAATTTTTAATATTTATTTTTTATTTTAAACATTTTTTAATATTTTTAATATCTGCGCATTTTTGCAGTGCATGTTTTAATAATTCCATCTATTATGTATTTTGTAAAAACATATTTTTTATTTTTCTTACTAATAACTCTTTGACCATGATCTATAATTGGCATTGAAAACCCTTTAAACGAAAAAATCCTTTAAAAAAACAAAATTAAAAAAGTGATGCAATTTTTTTTTTATAATTTGAGTTGTTTTGAGTTAACTATATTAATTTTAATTGTATTATATTTCAAACAAATTGGCTAAAAATATATTTGGAAAAAATAAAAGCAATTTAAACTTTAGAACTGAATGTTGTAACGAATCCTAGAAATGTTTGTACAAAAAAAGATAAATTAATTATAAAAAAATAAATAAAAGCATAAAGATATATATAATTGGCATAAACTATAAGAAAACTATAAACTATATGTTGTAAAAAATATTTTCAAAATTTGTATATAAAAAAATAATTCATAAAAACAAAAACTTAAAGAAATGTAGAAAATATAAATATTTTATGAAAACAATTGGCAAAAGTTATAAATAAAAATATATATAGTTCAAGTTAATTGTTTTCCTGTTCAAATCATTTTTTTTTTAAATTAAGTAAGTTCAGTTCTGCTGTTGTTGCTGTTGCTGCTGTATAAAAAGCAAAAAAAAAACAAAATCGAAAAAAAACACAAAATTGAAATTTTAATTTCTTACAAAGATCAGGGTCAAAATATTATTTGCTTGACATATATAAAAAAATAATTATATAAATACATTTATATATACATACATAAATATTTATATATATAATGCATACATAAAATATTCGTACATAATATATATATTATACTATATAAATTGTAGTTCAGCTAAACAAACAAATAGTAATTGCAACCAACAATTTGTTGTAATAACAAAATGATTTTTATTTTCAATCAAACATAAAAACTTTTGCAACTTGCGACAACAAATACCAATGAACTGTGACAACAACTACAATTGCGGTAACTACATCAATTTTCACGACAACATCAATTTTGACAACAACATTAATTGTATCAACTGTAATATAATGGCTTATTAAAACAAACATCTAAATGATGGCAACAAATTAATTAAATCTGACAACGTGCATTATGATAACTATATTATCAATTGTGACAACAAAAATATTATTTGTGGCAATTATAATACTAATTGTGGCAACTATAACATCAATTGTGGCAACTATAATATTAATTAATATTAATAATTAACATCAAATGTGAACCCTTTAATATTGCTCTAAACAAATATTAATTATGACAATCACATTGTGAATGTTTACAACAAAAATATTAATTTTGGCAACTAAAATGTTATTTTCGGCCACTATAATATTATTTGTGGCAAACGCATTATCAATTTGAACAACTACAATAACAAATGTGCCAAAAAAACAACAATATGAATTGATAACAATGATTTCAACTATAATCGTCAAAACAACAATTTTTGCAACAACTATATAATATTTACCACAACAATAATTGCAATAAAAAATGCTACAATAATACTTGGAACAAAAACAATTGAAAAAACATCTAATGAAAAAACCACAATTGAAAAAATAATGAAAATCAACAACGAAAACTAAAACATGCTGCCACAACAGCCAACAACATGACACATAAACTTGGCAAATTGCTGCACAACGCCATCAAGGAGGAGCTCGTCGAACAGCAGGACGATGTAGATAAAACAGCAGCAGCTACCGCCGCCGCCACAGTTGCAGCAACAACAGAAGCAACATTAGACCCAAATGTTGCAGCAGCTGCTGCGGCGGCCAACAACAACCAACGCAATATGCACCTCAACGCAACGGCGGCCGTCAGTCAGGACCTTGAGAAATACGTCAAAAGTCAGCAGCAGCAAGAGCAACTGAGTCAGCAGCATCGCACGCGCAAACACAACAACAACATGCGACTGGCTGCTGCCGCCGCCGCAGCAGCAGCAACAACAATCGCACAACACAACTGCTATGCGGCGGCGACTGGATTGCGTTCGACAAATTCATCGCCCGCGCCAACGCGTTCGTGGCATGCGACCAGTGATGCGGGGGATGCGGGAGACGACGACGATGATGCGCTTTATGGCGATGCACAATCGTCGTCCGCATCATCCGCGATATCGCTGACGGTGAAAACATCGCGACACAATAGCGAAATGTCGCCGCTGTATCAGACGTTGATGTTGAAACAGGAGCAACAACAGCAGGAACAGCAACAGAAGCATCAACAACAGCAGCAACAACAGCAGCAACAACAGCAGCAACAACAACAACAACACAAACAAACATCGTTTGCGGAACACGAACAGCTGCTAAAACAGGAACAACAATTTCATGACGAGTCCGCCGCCGCCGCCGTCAGTCATCATCATCATCAGCAGCAACAACAACAATTCACCGCCAACCTTTTTATGGCGCGCACCATTGCACTCAGTCGTTCGCGTGATTTTCCTGATTTTTTTCAAAATTCTTCCGCTGCTGCTGTTGCTGCCGCCGCTGCAGCAGCTGCTGCTAGTGCGACAGCAGCAGCCGCCGCTAATGGTGTTGCTGCTGCAGCAGCGTCTGTTGCTGGTGGTGGCGGTGGTTGCAGCAGCAACGCCAATTACATGTTGCCTTGTCCGCTGTGCGAAACACCGCTGGAACAGCGCGTCTTTCGACAGCATCTCGATCGTCATTATCCGCGCGATAGTCCCGTCTGTCCGGTCATCGAGTGCGGTCGTCGTTTTGCGCATCCGAATTCGGTGCGGAATCATATGCGCATCAAGCACACCTTACAGTGGGCCAAAATGAAGGCAATGCGTTCGTCGGGCGGTCCTTTTGCTGGTGGTCCAGACTTTAAATGAAATTGTGAGAATAATGTTGTGGGCGGTGGCGCGTTGTCATTGAGCAAGGGCGTGGCGGTGGTAGGCGACAATTTAGAGGAATTTTTATAGATCATATTTTGGCGAAATGTTTTTTGTAGGGTTTGTGTTTAGTAGGAATTTTATAATAATTCTTTCGGTATTCGCAATTTGATTTTAGGGTCAACTTTTTTCATTTCTTCAGTTCAGTTTTTATATTATGTATTGTAATTTTTAGAGTGGTACTGTATTTACCATAAATTTGTTTTAATCAGACATGTTTTGGAAATCGTGTAAATTGTGCCTGTTCTGCAGATTACTTTGTGATTACATTTTCAGTTTGTTTTAATCTATAATCTGTTGCTCTCCCAGTCGGAAATGTAGAACTGTACTAGGTATAATGTTAATTTTTAATCAATTTTCCATCAATTTCACATTGTCTTTTGAAAATCGTATTTTTTTTTAATCAATAATTAAAATAAAGAAATTTTTAAATTCTAATCGATTAATAAGATTTAGATTTTCTTTAACTCTTAAGTGATATTACTACAAAATGTAGTAAAATCGTTCCATATTATTACATATTAAAATAGTATACAATATTCTGTTCGGAATGCAATCATTAAATAAAAAAAAAACTGTTGTAATTGTGAAAAGACAACCAACACTCTCATTAGTACTTCCATTAGAATTTCCTATAATTTTTTGGCAATGAACAAATTATGGAGACAAAGTTTTTATAATTAAATTGAAAAATTAAAAAGTTCAATGTTATTAAATTAATTTTGCTTATTTCGTTCCATACAACAAAGTATTAGACAACATTTAAAAACCAACATCTTAAGTTTTCCCCAATGAATTCATTTAGATTTATTAGAATAGACCTTATATGATCTACTAAAATAAAATACCGACTCTAAGAGCGCCTCTAAATGTAACTTGAGTTGTCTATTAAATAGACAATACTTTACAAACAGATTAAAAAATATAAAAAAAACCACAATTAATAATAAAAACAAACTGCGTAAATTTAAAACAAAACCAAACTATATACTAACTAATTATGTTCCTATATATTGCGTATATTGTCACAGCATATTATATAAAAACAAAAACAAATACAACCTATTATTTTAAAAATACACTAAAAAAAAAAATATTAAAATTATTGAAAAATGTCCTATAGTTAATAAGCTTTAGTTTTAGATGAAATAAAGTATAAAAAAAATGTAGCATATTTAAAAAAAAAAATACTAAACATTCCTATGTGAATGCTGCTCTATAGTGCTATCTATCACTAGACTGTACTAGAAAAACAAAAAAGAAAGTATTCTTAAAATAAAACCAAATTAAAAAGAGTAAAACTGCATTTGTAACTATACATTTTTGTATAGTAAAAAAAAATAACAGACTCTATAAAGTACATTTATAAAATGCGGTGAATTTTAGAGCATAATATAGAATAGTGGAAAAAAATACCAAAAAATATAAAACTATTTCAGCAAAACAGTATTATTTAATGCTATAAAAATAAACTCTAAAAAATTGAAAAAAAAAAAAACTATATAAAGTAATTTAGCTAAGTACTAAATAAACAAATTACTTATATAATAATTTATAAAGCAACAAAACCGTATAGTTATTGTAGATAAAATTATATTATAGAAACGTAAAATAATGAATATTAATGAAAACAGCTAGAAAATATTGCAAGAAAATCAGAAAATGTATAAAGCGCTAAGTGAAGTAAAAGAAAATATTACAAAATTTAGGTGCGCATATTTTTCCCGTTGGGTGTTTTTACAAACTAAAAGTTTGTTGTTTTTATTGCAATATTTTTAATTGTTTTTTTTAATTAACTAGTATTTTTAGGTTAGTCATAACTACACTGTAACAAAATAGAATGTGCCTGCATAATATATTTTTAGCCAAACTCAAAATACGAAATAATATAAAAGAAATAAAACTTATTAAAAAATAAAACTTATTAAAAAAAAAAACAAAAATACACGCAAAAGTATTAATTTAGAATTATAAAACGCATAATAAAGATTTATTTTAGTAAACTAAATAATTTCATAAAATACTATTCAAAGTTTTAGAGAAGCTCAATAGTTTAATACGTTCAAATCAATTTTAAATGTTGCAATGTTTTTAGAGTTCAAATTTAATAGTTTTTCCAATTATTTCATTTTTTAAGTTTTTTTTTTTAAATTTTATTTTTTTATAATTTATTAATTTTTTTTTTTACTTTTTTTTACTTTATTTAATTTTTTTTTAATATTTTTTTTAATATTTTTTTTAATATTTTTTTTTCATTTATTAAAATTTTTAATTAAATTGTTTGTGTATATTATTTGTTTTTTTTTAATAATTGACAAACAAAATATTTTATTTTTTTCATTTTAAATGTTTTAATTTTAAATTTTGGAATGTTTTTAATTTTTTTTTTCTAATTATTTTTTTATTTTTTAATCTTTTATATCAATTTTTATTTAATTTTTTTTTTTCTTTTTTTTAATAATTTACAAAAAAAAATATTTTGATTTTTTATTTTAAATTTGCAATGTTTTAGAGTTCAAATTTATAATTTTTTTTTTTTAATATTAAAATTATTTATTTATTTTATTATTTTTTTTTATTTAATATTTTTTAATGTTTTTTAAAATTTTTATTTTTTTTATTTTTCATTTTTAATTTTTTTGTTTCTTATTTCTTTTTTTTATTATTTTTTTATTAATTTATTAAAATTTTTAATTAAATTTTTTATGCTTCTTATTTGTTTTTTTTAATAATTGACAAAGAAAATATTTTAATTTTTTATTTTAAATGTTGCAATGTTGTTATTTTTTATGCTTCTTATTTGTTTTTTTTAATAATTGACAAAGAAAATATTTTAATTTTTTATTTTAAATGATGCAATGTTGTTAAAGTTCAAACTTAATATTATTTTTTTATTTATTATTTTTAATCTTTTATTTCAATTTTTAATTTAATTTTGTTTTTTTTTTAATAATTGACAAAGAAAATATTTTAATTATTTATTTTAAATTTGCAATGTTTTAAAATTCTAACTTAATATTTTTCCATTTTTTTTTTATTTATTATTATTTTGATGTTTTTTTTCAATTTTTTTTTTTAATTAATTTAATTTTTTTTTATGGTTCTTATTTCTTTTTTTATAATTAACACACAAAATATTTTTTATTCAATTTTTAGTTTCTTTTTTTATTTAAATAAATTTATTTAGGATTTAAAAAAAAAAAATAGTAAAATTATAAAAAATCAAAATTGTCTTTTATATTTATTAATTTCTTTTTATTTTCAATACATAGATTTTATCAAATAATGTATAATAACGTCGTATTCTTAAAATAAAAGCAATTTTGTATAGAAAATAATTTTATTTTAAATTTTTTTTTAAATTTTTTTTTTCGTAATTTTAATTTTTTTATAGAATTTATGTGTCTTTTAGTTCTTACTTACATTTCGTTTTCCTTTCTTTGCGGTTTTTTTATTTTTCCAAGTTTTATATTATTAATATAATTTTAATTGTTTTTATATGATTTTTAGATATTTCAGTTATTAAATTCAATATATTATATTTTTTTAATGTTTTGATATTTTTTATATTATTTTTTTATATTTTAGTATATTTAATTTTTTTTCTTTTTATATTTTATTTTATATTTATTTTATTTATTTTTTAATGATTATTGGTGTGTTTTACTTCTTATTTATTTATTTATTTATTTATTTATTTATTTATTTATTTATTTATTTATTGATTTATTTATTTTCTTTTTAAGTGATTTTTAGTTTGTTTTCTTTCTTTTTTTATTTTGTTTCTTCAACTATAAAAAGTATTTTAAAAGTTTATACATTTTATATTTTTATTTAAATATAAAGTAATGAAGATACGTAAAAAAAGGTTCCTATGTAATCAAAATAAATGAAATTTAAAACTGAAAAGAGTAAAGACAAAATTAACATACAAAATTAAGCCATTTTAAAGGCCAACAAAATTGTATTAACATTGTTTTTTTATTAACTGAAAAAAAAGAATAATTCTGTAAAACAAGTGCGTGTTTTACAAAAAAAAAATTAATTTTTAAAAAATATTTTATTATTTAATATAAAATTATGACTAAAAAAAAAATGTTGTAAATTAATTAGAAAAAAAGCGAAATTATGAAAAAATTAGCGCAAAAGAGATGGCAAATATATATTTTCAAAGTGAAAAAGAGTAAAGAAAAAAAAATATAAAAAGCGTCAAAAAAATTATAAATAAAATAAATAAAAATGCAAAAATCGTTGGTACTTTTATTGCCTTCTATCAAAAATAGTTATTCCAACCCCAAAGTAACCCTTTGGCAATACTTTCTCCCAAAAGCACTTTCTCTATCGGAAATGTCTCTATTAAATTTTTTTAAACCCTATTTTTAAAAACCCTAATCCCACCCACTTCCTTTGTAATTTTCTTTCTACCTATTCAAAAAAATCTCAAATTACTCACGAACAATTAACTAATTTGATGCTCTCTCTCTTCTAGTAAATCGTCGTTCTCTCGAAATGCGCGTTCGTGCCACCGATCCACGTCCCTGCCCCAAATGCGGCAAAATCTATCGCTCCGCCCACACACTACGCACTCATCTCGAGGATAAACACACCGTCTGCCCCGGTTATCGTTGCGTTCTGTGCGGCACAGTCGCCAAATCACGCAACTCCCTACACTCGCACATGTCGCGTCAGCATCGCGGCATCTCAACAAAAGATCTGCCCGTCCTGCCGATGCCCAGCGCCTTTGATCCCGAGTTAGCGTCTCGTTTGCTCGCCAAGGCAGGCGTCAAAATCTCACCGGCCGAGCTGCGCGCACGTGCTTCACCCACTAGCGGTGGTGGCGGCGGCGGCACTGGTAGCGGCATGGGCATCGGTCAACCCAAGCTGGAATTGGGCAATAATATGCATGATGATGCCGATGATTCGGACGATGATGATCCAGAGGATTTGACCACCGGCAGTGGTCTTTATGGCAATGGCGGAGGCGGTATGGGTGGCGTCGGCGGCGTAGCTGGACTTGGCGGTGTCAGCAGCAACGATCTCAGTCGTTATCATGAATCTTTATTGAGCAATTTTAATAATACAACTATTTCGCGCATACGCAACGAGGCGGCGGCAGCAGCTGCTGCGGCGGCTGCAATGGGGCAACAGCAACAGAAGGAGCTAGGTGGCGGCGGCGGTATGCCGCAGATACCGACGAGCACCGCCGCTGGGCAATCGCTGCTTGATACATATTTGCAGTTTATCACAGAGAATAGTTTCGGTAAGTAATTAAAGTACTTTTTTTATGTTCATTTAGTACTAAGAATTTTGCGTAATCGTATTTTTTTTAGAAGTCTGGCACTAAACACTTTTTTAGTACTAAATGCATTTTGTTCTAATTGTTATTTAGTAATTACATGTATTTAGTACTCGAAATTTTAAAATAGTACTTTAACGTATTTTGTACTCAATACTACTTAAGTACCTACTTACATTTTTTAAGAAAATTAGTTTAGTACTAAAAATAATTTATTATAATTTTATATTTGTTTCAATAATTAGTACTAAAAATTGAGTACATACTAAAAATATTTGTATTAAAAATTAGTACTCAAAATTAATATTTAAAATGAGTACAAAAATTAGCTTACACTTTTTTTTTTATTTTAGTACAAAATATTAGTAATCACAAATAGTACTCAAAATTACTACCAAATATGAGTATATTAAAATAGTTCGGAAAGATCTAAAATCAGTTCTAAATTACAGTATAAACATTTTTGTACAACATATTAGTATTCAAAATTTATACTGAAAGTTAAAACTAAAAATTAATACTTAAAATTTGTACTCAAAATTAGTACTCAATATTAGTACTAAAAATTAGTACTCAAAATTAGTACTCAAAATTAGTACTCTAAATTAGTACTTTAAATTAGTACTCAAAATTAGTAGTCATTAAATAAGAACTGAAAATGAGTAATACTCAGTTCGAAGAATAAGTAAAAAAAAAAATAATAAACAAATTGGTAATAAAAATGAGTTCAAAAAATGTGAACAAAAAATGAGTACATTATAATTACTACAAATAAAATTAGTACTCAAAAATCAAATTAGTTAAAAAAAAATAGTTTTTTCAAATTAAGTTCTAAAAACAAATACTAAAAATGAGTTATACAAATGAGTACTATAAATGAGTACAATACAAAATCTTTAAACATTTTTAAAATAATTTTATATTTTTGCCCAGTCATTAAAATCATATCCTCCTTTATTCTAGGCATGGGCATGACTCAAGAGCACGCCGCCGCAGCTGCACTGCACGCCGCCAAAATGGCCCAACTCAATGCCATGGGTCACGGTCTCGACAAACTGCCCACCGGTCTGCTGCAGCCACAATTTGATTTGTCCAAATTGGGCGGCGCAACACCCAATTCCGCAGCTGCTGCAGGCAACTACATCGGCAGCTCCAATGGTCTGACCATTGAGCCGATTATGAGACGCGCCGGCGAACTTAACAGCACCGGCAGCAGTAGCAGTATTTCGCCGCATTCCAATGGACCACATGGAGGAGTGGGCGGTGGCGCACATACAACATCATCGAGTGGTGCGGACATAAGACGCGACTGTGCGGCGGAACCCATGGATCTGGGACTAGAGCAACAGCATCTGCAGCAGCAGCAACAGTCGGCGGAAGGACGCGGCGCCCACGACTCCGAACACGAGGATAACTACTCGGATGATGAGGGTGCAATGCATAATGCGTAGACATATGGGCGGCGTGGCATAATTAATACTATATTTAGTTTATAATTTTACAAAAAAAAACAAAAACTTATTTTAAAGCATAAACCCCCCACTTAATTTAAGATAAGACAGTTAAGTTATTTAAAAAGAAATTAGCAATTATTATATTATATAGTTATAAAGATGTAGCAGAAGAGAGAGCACACATAATCGTATAATCCAACAAAACTTAAAAACAAGAAACCTAAAACAACCTCTTAAATATAAAACACACAAGCAACGTGAAGCCTTAACCATGTATACTACCAGTCAGCGCATCGCAGCGCGTAGGTTCTGAACCACAGCACCACGCGTCAATATTATATATATATACTAAATATATGTGCGTCTTAAAAAATACCTATACCTAAAATAACTTATTTTGTGTATATTTGTTGTATACGATTTACGATTTCAAATTTTAACTTAGAAGAGAAACAAAAAAAAAACAAAATTTTATGCAAAATACTAGCATGTTCTAAAACAAGTGAAAATAAAACTTAAAAAGTTTGTGAAAATCTAAAAAAAAAAAATTAAGGAAAATCTAAAAATTTCGAATTAACTAAAAAATCTTGAAAATTCTTATAAATTTTGTGAAATCTAATAAAATTTCATAAAAAAATGACATGTGAAAATCAAAAATAAAACTATTAATGCTAAATAATTTTAGAACATCTAAATAAATGAAAATCTAAAAGAATCTTTAAAACACGAAAATCTAAAAAAATTCGTAAAAATCTTAAAATTTTTTGAAAATCTCAAAATTTTATAAATAATTCAAACAAAAATGTTGAAAATTCAAACGAATTTCATAACACTGAGCAATTTTGATAGAAACTTTAAAAAATTTTAAAGAAAGAACTTTTGAAAACAAAAATCACAAATATATTTGCAATATTTTCAAGTTATGTACATAAATATTTAGAAAATGATCGCAATAATAAAACAAATTAAAAAAAAAAACTGAATGTTAGCAAAAACAAAAAATAAATCAAGCAATTTTATTTAGTACTAATTTAGTACTTACTGCTTTTAATTGAAAACAAATGAACTAATTTTAGTACTAAAGAAAAACGTAAAATCAAAATAAATAGTACTAAAAAAAATGTAAATAGTATTAAATATTTAAGTGCTAAAACTACTAAGTACTAAAACTATTAAGTACTAAAATTGAATACATATTTTGTGTATTAAAACTAATTTAGTATTGAGTTTTGTATGCGAGTACTAAAAAAGTAAACCTTATGAATACTAAAATCAATTTTATATGTAAAAAAGTATATAAAATTATTATTTTAAATAATTGAGTACTACATTTATATATTTGAGTATATTTTTAGTACTGAACTAATTTGATTTTCATTTTGAAATTTTGTACTATTAAATTTTGGTATAAAAAATAGTTTTAAAATAATTTGTTTTGCACGTTTAGTACTCAAATGATTTAGTACTAATTTATTTATGTATTAAAGATGTGACTCAAAGAATATGCAGCTATTTTCAGTACCTAAATAATTCGATCTAACAATTTTTAAAAAGAAATAATGCTATACTAATTATTTTAGTATTACAAAAAGTACTCAAATAATTTGTTTTTAGTATTTCAAAAATTTAATACCAGTTTTATGTTTTAAAAATTAAAAATACTGAAAAAATATCATCTATTTATTTAAAGTACTTAAATAAATTGTTCTTTACTTCTAGTATTCAAATAATTTAGTACTCATTTTTTTATCACAAAAAGTACTCATATGCATTAATATTTAATATTCAAATAATATAATCTTCAGTTTAAAAATTGACAGAATTTAATACTAATATTTTTGTATTACAAAAAGTACTCAAATAATTTGTTTTTAGTACTGAAATAATTGAATACCAAAAATAATAAAATAATTTGTATTTATTTAAGTACTCAAATAATTACTTTTGCTACCCGAAAAATGTAGTACTAACTTTTTGTATCACAACAAGTACTCATGAGTATAAGTATTTAATATTCTTTACTTTTGCTACCCGAAAAATGTAGTACTAATTTTTTGTATCACAAGAAGTACCCATGGGTATTAGTATTTAATACTCAAATAATTTTTTCTTTACTTTTGCTACCCATAAATGTTGTACTAATTGTTTGTATCACAACAAGTAATCATGGGTATTAGTATTTAATACTCAAATAATTTAATGTTCAGTTTTAAAATTTGCAAAATTTTATACTAATCTTTTTGTAGTAAAAAAAGTACTCAAATAATTTATTTTTTAAACTCAAAATAATTTAATATAAAATTAGTACTTAATTTTTAGTACAAATTTTTGTTATTTTACATAAAGTACTAAAATAATTTGTTACTAGTACCGATATAATTGAATACTAATTTTCTGTATTACATAAAATAGTTACTCAAATAATTTCTTCTCCACTTTTAGTACTCACAAAATTTAGTACTTATTTTTTTGTAATACTAAAAGTACTCAAATATTATTTATATTCAATACTTCAGTTTTAGTACTCAAATCATTTAGTACCATTTATTTGTATTACAAAAAAACGACTGCATTTTTTAAGTACTAATATAATTTGATTTTGATGAAGTTCTATTTTTTGAGTAATTTCGTTTTTCACTATATTTCTTATTCAATACAAGTGAGTATTTTTGAATTGAAAAAAGTACTCAAATAAAAGATTTTTTTTTATTACTAATTTTTTTGTATTACAAAAAGTACCCATATAAATGAGTAATGTTTATTATTGTATTGAAAAAAATTACTCAAATAATATGAATTTATTTTAGTACTATTTTTTTTTTGTATACAAAAAGTACTTATACAACAAGCATCTTTAACTACGCAAATTATTTGATATTCAATTTTAGTACTCGAATATTAATTAAAGAACTATTTTTTATTTAATACTATATTTTATTACTATTTTTAGTACTCAAATTTGTAATACTAATTTTTTGGGTACTCAAATTTTTAATACCATTTTTTAGTACTCAAATTTTTAATACTATTTTTTAGTACTCAAATTTTGAATACCATTTTTTTAATACAGTTGTTTTAATACTATTTTTTAAATACTTTTTAGTACTAAATTAAGAGTTCCTCTTTTTTTTAGTACACAAATGTTTAGTACTATATTTTGTACTCAAATAAATCAGTTCAAATCATTAAATTTAATTTGTTTTCAAATAAATTTAGTACTAAATTGCATGATGATATATGAATAAAAAAAAATCAAATAAATTTAGTATTAAAAATAAATAAATCACAAAAATATTTTAAATAATAAAAAATTATTTAAATCAACATTAAAATTGTGCAGCTAGTTTAAAACTAGACCCACCACTTTGCAGCAGACATTAGTTTAAATGAATGAATATTAGTTAATAAATCAAAAACAGTTGCTTAAAACTTGGCATGTTAATTATAAAACTAAAAACTAAATTTTAAGTGTAGATATTTTATTTTGTAAGCAATTGAAATGCTTTTTTTTAATATATATTTTTTTTGTGAAGCAGCAATGCATTTTTGTATAAAAATGCAACGAATTAAAACAAAGTTTTTGATTTTCGTTTTAAATAAACTACATATTTTAGCGCAGTGTACAAATAATAAAATAATAATAAATAGTTTTCTTTTATTATTCTCTCAAATTCAAATGTGCCATTGATAAAAGTTTAAAGTCAAGAAGTAAAAAAAAAAACACAATTTAACTAAACGTCCAAACAACAATAAGAATATTTATACATATTATTACATTGAACTACACACCACCTCAAAATAGCAATAACTCAGGAAACATTTAAATATATTAAAATATATACTATATTTTTAAAAATAATAAAACCATTAATTTTAAAGTACATTCCAAGTTGCATTAAAGTAATATAAAATATTAAAAAGCGTTCACGACACGCAAAACTACCTCAGCACAAAGCAATTTAAAGTCAGCCACAATAATTCTTGCCAATTTTATGTGTATCATCATTTTTTGTATTATTTTTTAATAGTTAAAAAAAAAATAAAAAAAAGGAAATTTAAACTAAAAGCTTTGTTTAAATATTAAGCATTTTAAAATGTAATTTAAAAAAAAATGCAGAAAAGCACAACAACAACAAAAAGTGTTAAAACAAATACCTCAGCATACTCAGCGTCCAGTAATAGCGAAGAAAACAAAAACTAAACTTAAAAATATTTAACATATTTAATGCTTAATTTTACTACAACTTATATATATAGTTTTTAATACTATACATCACTAGCGCAACATTTACTTAATTGCTTAAGTTTTATTTAAAGGAAAAAATGTAATTTTAATTTAGTTTTATTTTATTTTTAAATTTAGTTTTTTTTAATTTGTATCGAACGAAACATGTTTCTCCAAGAGATTCTATTGTTGTGTGAAATGTTGCCTTCTTATGTTACTTTTAAGTAATTCTTCTACCTCATCATATGCGATCTTTTATTATTAAAATATTATTAATTTAATTATGTGTAATTATTATTTAAGCGCTACATTTTTTTTAATGTATTGATGTTTTATATATATATATTTTTTATTTGCAAAACGTTTTTTTTTTAATTTAATGTTTTATAGTAGTTTTTAGTTTTAGATTTACTTTTAAGTTTGGCTTTAAAAACAAAACATATAAATATATATTATAACAAAAAAAATTACAACACAAAAATTATTTTTTCATTTCATTTTAGTTTCATTTTATTTTTGTTTATTAAAGAATCTGACTTAGTAAAGTATTTACTTTTTTAATTCTTAATAAAAACTATTTTTGTTTTGCCTAAATTCCACTATCCCAATAAAAATAGAGTTCTTTAAATTTTTTCATATTAAATATTATTCAACAGATGTTGAACAAAATATTCAATTTTACTATAAATTATAGCATATTCTATAGTAAAGTAAATTTTAAAGTTTTTTGGAAATGCCAAAACTCTCTTTAGATTCTAATTCTATTTTCCTAAAAAAAAGTTTTTAAAAAATAGAATTCTTTGCATCGTTTTAAACTGTCTATAAAATTGCTTTAATTCTGCAAAATAAGAAAATGTTTTCTGGAAATTGACAATTGCTAAACAACAATTGCTAATTTTATTATAGAATCGGTCGATAAAGATATTTTTTAAATATCTTGTGATTATTCTAAATAGATATAGCTAAATATATTCAATTTAAAAAAAAACATATTCTGTGAAAGATAAAGTGAGGATTATAATAGAATCAAAGAAATGTACTCCATGAAAATTAAAATTAATATTACTTGTAATAACGACGCTGTCTGGTATTAAAAATGGTATACGATTTTGCCATGGACATCCTATACATCAATTCTTTCTAATTCGATGATGTTGATTTTTACTGCATACTCAGTTTTTTCTATTACGTAACGTTTTTGTGAAAATTTCAATCGTAATTTAAACCGTTCTTGATGCCCAATTTACATTTTATCTTCTGTGAGTCTCACTGTATCTCCTAGGGTTGCATTTTTAAATTTGCATATAAAAATAGCATGTAAAAAAATAGATATAATGAAAATCGGGGATGACCCACCCTCTACTTAATGTTTTACAAAAAAAACATTAACGCAGTTTTTCTTTTAGTTGTCAAGACAAATTTTAATATACTAATGAATGCTAATATTCAAATATCGTCACTGACATGCCAAAGGGGCGAATGTGCATTTTTAAAAATGTTGGGAAATCAAATTATAAAGTTTGAATTGTTTTAAAAATTAGTAAAAATTAATATATTTTAAAATTTGGTTTATTTATCAATTACCATAAAGTATATACAATATCTTTTGATTTGGACAACGTACTGAATTATACAGGTATGTTCTGCTATCCGTCCGTTTTTATGTCAAATTCGGAATTGCAAAACGGACGGATTGAAAAAAAGTGTTCTGTAAAACGGACGAAAGAGAGAAATTTCGAATTCATTTACGAACAGCTGATCCGTGTTCGAAACGTCTATTGTGAACTGATCATAAACAGCAAATTCAATTAAAATTTGGGTGAAATGAGTTTAATTTATATTTATTGATACAATTTGAACTTTGCGAATGGCGTGTTCCAGCAATCCGCTGTTAACAAAGATGTCAACGTTGCTAGAAGCACCATCGCAAAGTAGAAGAGTATGTGCAGGACTTAAAATAATTGAAAGTCCTACACATTCACACAACCACGGAACCCATCAAAATTATTAAGACGACTCGATCGCCTAAAAAATGTTGGGCAAATGCTGGAATTCCATCATGAACTACAGAAACATTCGATCTTGATTAAAATGCTCCTGTTTTCCCCTGATGTACATAAGTTGTTTAGTTTAATCTTTTTGTATGAATAGATTACTGACATTTTGCATTTTCATCCAAAAACATGCAATTCACATTTGAAATGTTAATTGGATTTCAATCCTGGAAACAGGAAAAATCGTTTTCTAGAACATGGCCTTTCGCAATGTTCGAAAAATGTAAAATTGAAATCGTTAAATCGAAATATGGAACATGACATTTCGTTTTCATCATCAATTTCGAGTGAAAGTGAAATGCAGAACATGCCTGATAAATACGTATTTTGTGTGGCTATATCCTGACCAAAACGCAAATATTTTTGTATTTTTTACCATAACTTTTCATGGGTACTAGATCAAATAGTAATATAAAGACTATAATTGTTTTCTTTTAAAGCACCTATCGATTGGCACCATTATTTAAAAATAATTTGCTAAAAAATGTTCTTGCTAATAACAAAAATTATAAAAATATATTTTAAAATAATGATGCCAATCGATAGGTGCGTTAAAAACAAACAATTAATGCCTTTACACCACTGTTTTATCTTGTACCAATAAAAAGTTATCGCAAATATTCGAACAATTGAAAATCTTGTCATGCCAAAAGGGCGAATCTTTTCGTTTGTTTTCCATAACTTTTTATTGGAACAAGATAAAATAGTACTGTAAAGCAATTAATTGTTTGTTTTGAAAGTACCTATCAGTTGACATCATTATTTCAAAATAATTTTTCGGATTTTTGAAAAATGTTTGTATAAATGTTTTTAAATAATGATGCCAATCGATAGGTCCCTTTAAAAACAATTAATTCATGCCGTTAAACCACTACTTTATCTTGTACCAATAACAAGTTCTGGTAAAAAAACAAAAAAATTCGACCTATTGGCATGACATGATATTCAATTTATCAAATTCGCCCTTTTGGTTTTGTCTTTTGTGGCTAGAAATATCCAACAAAACGACACGCGATTTTTCCACAGTATACTTGAGGAAAAACTACATTAAACCAGTTGGGAAGGTTATATCACATGGGAAATTTTAAAGTAGGTGTAATTATGATAGTTGGGATTATCAAAATTATAATCGGTCTAAGCCGACTATAAATACCCTACATATGTGTGGTGACCATTCAAAGTGATATATAGGTCACCAGGGTATACGAATCCTGAAAATAACTACAAACATTCAATCGCTGAAGAATTTCCATTCATTTGATACCCATATTTACAAATGGGTAGGTGTACCGAATTTCGATTTTTTTTTGTGAACCACAAGTCTTTTCGCCGGAAAACATTATTATCATGTATTTGAGCATGATATCAATATATATTTTACCAAAAAAGTTTACCTAAACACGTATACATAAAAATTGATCTTTATATGTACATTTTATATGAGGTATTTGAACATAAGTGGTCGGAGCATATGTCACAATGGACCGATCATAGCACATACAGCGTAGGTATATTAGTAATCTAAGTTATAAGTTTCATTTATCTAGCTCTTCAATTTTAAAAGTAGTGGGGATTTAAACAGACAGACAGACAGACGGACAGACAGACGGACAGACGGACATCGCTAAATCGACTCAGGAGGTCATGATGATCACGAATATATATACTTTTCCATTCTGGGTGTTACAAACGGCGTACCAAACTGAATATACCCTTTCACTCTTAGTGTAGGGTATAAAAATGTAAAAAAAAAAACGCAAATGTCAAGAAGTACTCATTCGCCCCTTGGCACATTGGGAAAAATTCAAAATTTATGGCCAAAAACCAACTATATGACATCGACATAAAATTACCGTCTAATGATAGGTAATGAATCATAGCAGATATGCATATAATTTTTTTTAAATTTGATTTGTCCTTTTCTTATAATTCCTATTTAACCAAAGAGCTCTTGTAAAATTGGAGTTTTTGAAAAAAGTCAAATTTTTTAAAAATATACTTTTTATATGGGGAACATAGGGATTTTCCCCATAAAATAAAAAATATATATATATATATATCTTCTTTTCAAAATCCAAGGAATCAGTCCATAAAGTATTTGCATCTTGAAGCCGACCACCCTATAACATTTTCTGTCAGCAATATTGTTCGCCTTCATATAAGTTTTTAAGTTCGCCATTTTTATTTTTATTTTATTTATTTCTCATTTTAATATAAGAAACACATTCTTAAATAAATTACTACAAAAAAAAAAATATAATAATCTGAAAACTTTTTATAATTTTGGCCATAAAAATTGATTTTTTTCCCAATGTGCTTTGGCATGATACGAGATATATTTTCAAGATAATTGGATCTAAACTCGTTATCATTTAGAATTTAATGATACACAATACTGTGATTGAAGGTTATCCAGAGCATAGTCCAAACTACCTATCAAAATTACTTACTATTTTTCCCAATTGAAAAATCATTCAAAATAGCCTAAAAAGGCAATATTTTCGAGTTTAGCTTCAAATAACTAAAAAACATATAGGAGTAATTGTATTAGTTGGTATAATGTAATTAGTATTGACAATTAAAAGAAAAATTGCGTTCACAGTTTTTTTGAAAAACTAGTTGTGTAAGGCACTGTATTTTTATAATTCTAAAAAGTTGCTGAAAAGGACCTAAAATTTCGATAGCAATATTCATATAAACGACTTTAAAGCCAAAAGGAAGGTTAGGACACATAGGAAATTTTGAATTAGTGAAATTGTTATAATTGGTGTGATGAAGTTAGTAAGAATTATAAAAGGTTTAGTCAGAAAAGGTCATCCGTTAAAATAATCTATTGGATGAGACAACCGATGTGGAGAATTTTCATCGAAATCCAAATATGGGAAAAGGATCCTCCGGTACCTCAAACTTCGCGTTTTAATACTCAAATCGACAAATTCAAAATTGAATTCAAATGACGTCTCCAAACGCCATAAATTACAAAAATATAAATAAATAATGGTATGAAAAATAATACAGAAGCAGTAATTTCAATTCCTTTTTTGAATTATCGATTTTAGTACCAAAACGCGATCTTTGAGGTCCGAGCAGGTCCATTTCTCATAATCGGATTTCGCTGAAAATTCTCAACATCGAATTGCTCATCTAAAATAGGTAATTTTTAGGGCTTAAACTTTATTATCAAATTTTATAAAAACAATCATACAAAATCATCGGACCATATTAAATTGAAGGCAATGCAGAACATTTTGACAATTCGAAACATTTACTTCAATTTTTGAGCAAAGTCGATTTTTGTTAATATGACCAATTGTCAGTCTTGTGCTAATCAAATCATTAAACCAGTATTAGGATCAACAAGAAATTAATTTCTAAACTATAATTTAAAATTTTGTAATGTAGTTGGTGAGAAGTTTTGCAATGAGAATTTTTCAAATAAAATTTTTATATAATAAAAATTCAGAGAATACAAAACGTTTAAATTATTATTCTGTATTCAAATTATGAATTTCTAATTTAGAATTTCTAATCTTGAGACCACAATCGATACAAGTTAAAAATAAACCCTCCCCGCAATATATGAAAAAATTAAAAAGCATTTTTGAAAAATATTTTCTACCTATTTTGTGCCTTTGTTAAATAATTCAACATAAATTAAAAATAATAAAAACATTTTTAATTAAGTTAAACAAATTTTATTTATTAGAACAAATCTATTTAAACAAATTTTATTTTAAATATTTAAAAAATAAATGCAAATTGCTTCTTATTCATATATGTATTATATTATAAGTTAATTACAACAAAAAAAAAGAAACATTTTTTCATTGCAGTTAAACAATTAATTAAAGTCAATGTCGGTCGAGCTATATGGCCACATTAAATATTTATAGTATTTATAGATTAACTACTTTTAGTAATGTAAGCGCATGTGAAAACCCAGACAGAGACATACACACACATTAAAAATCAACAAAAAAATAGCAATTAATGTTCGTAGAGCTTTTAATGATAATAATAATTATAATAAAAATAACAAATAATAAAAATTAAACAGTTTAATTAATAATATAGTGCAAAATACTAGTTATAATATTGATAATAAAGCAAACATATTTAAAACAAATACGAAAATAAACGTTTTATTCACTGGTTTTGTGTTTGAATGTGGGCGAATGATTTTTGTTTTTCTTTCTTTCGTTTTAATGTGTTTTATATACTAAACAGTTAAAAAATTAAATTTATATTGACAATTAAAGTAGTATTTAAACATAAATAAGTACGCAATTAAATTAAAAAATTAAATTGTTTCACTTCACTTAATTTGATTTGTTTTGTTTTGTTTTATTTTGCTTAATAAATGCTCATCACTGAGTAGTTGGCAATTCCAGCTGCGCCCGCAACGATTGTATCTCGGCACGCCTGCTATTAAGCACCAGCTTGGCAGTCTCATATTTTTCCTTGTAGATTTTCAATTCGCGTTTTAGTGTTTCGCATTGTTGCTGCAAATTCAAAAATTCAAAAAAATTATAATTTTTAATAAAAACACACAAACAAACAAAAATAATTGAATTCTGTAATTGAATGATTAAAAATGCTTTAAATTATATTTGACGATTTGTTTCTTTATTTAATTTCTGTCATTTATTCAATGTGTTTTTAATTGATTTGATTACTATAATCTAACATTATTTTCATTGATGAAATAAATCGAATATTAATTAGTTTTTTTATTAAGTTAATGCTTTAATTATCCGTGCTTTAATCATTCAGTTAATTGTATTAATTGAAACTTACGTACTTCATTTATTCAATAACGATGCTTATTTTTTTTTTTTTTTTGTTTTTAATGTCGTATAATTTTTGATTTTAATTTTATTTTTGTTTCTAATTTTATTTTTGTTTTTTAATTTTTTGTTTTTAATTTTCTTTATTTAATTTTTTGTTTTATTTCTGTTTATTTTAGTTTTGTTTGTAATTTTATTTTTAATTTAGCTTTTTAATTTTCTTTTAATTTTTTTTAATTGTTTTTTCTTTTTAATTTGTTTTTTCTCTTTAGTTTTTTTTTTGTTTTTAATTTTTTTCTTTTTTAGTTTTTTTTCTTTTTAATTTTTATTTATTTTGTTTTGTATTTTCTCATTTAATTTTTTTTTTTTATTTTTTTTTTTATTTGTTTATAAAATTCTAATTTTCCTAATTTTTATATTAGTCAAATCCATTTTTTACATTTCCATTTTATCTAATTATTTTTTGTTTTTAATGTGTATTCTTTTTTGTTTTAATTTTTTTATTGGTTTGTTTTATTTTTTTATTTTTTTTTTTTTTTTTATTTTTTTTTAATTTTTTTATTGGTTTGTTTTGTAGTTTATTTACGGTAGGTTATTTAATTAATTGCTTAAATTTTATATTATTCAATTCAAATTATCTTTTTATTATTTTTAGATTTCTATTTTTTCTCTTAATTATTTTTTTTTTTTGTTTTATTTATTATTTTTTTTCTTTTTCGGTTTTTATTGTTTTTATGTAATTTGTTTGTTTTAATTTTTTTGTTTTTTTTGTAATTTGTTTGTTTTGTTGTTTATTTGAATTGTTTGAATTCAATTAATTGAATTCAATTAATTGCTTAAATTTTATATTATTCAATTACATAAAAAAATCAGTTAATTTATTTGTTAAATTCAATTAAGGTTTTTTTTTATTTAATGTTTTTTTATTAATTTTTTTTTATAATTATTTTTTTTTATTTAATTTGTAGTCAGTTTAATTAAACCGGCATTGATTTAATTGTTATCTTACAAAATAATTTAATTGGTTCATAAATTCAAAGTTTTAACTCGTTAAATTAAAATATTGAAAATAATTGAATGCATTAATAAAATTAATTCAAGAATAACATTATTCAATCAATAACTTTAATTAGTGCAATTAATAAATTAATCAATTAACTTCACTACCTAAAGAGTGTACATTAAAACAGCTTAATTAATTGAAATAACGCAAATTAATTCAATGGGTCCTACTCATCAAGTTTAATGTATTCAATACAATGAAAACAATTTAATTGAATCAATTGCAACACATTAAGTAATATGATTAATTCAAAATACAACTTTTAAAATTAATTTCATGAAATAAATCAACGTATTTAAAGCAATTAGTGTAATTAAACAAAATCCCCAATAAAAAAATTAAATAATATGAAATATAATTATTAAAATACACCACCTACCTTTAACGCCTTCAGCTGTCCCACTTCCAGCGACGACTGTGGCACATTATCGCTTGCATTTTCCTTTTCCTTAGTCTGCTGTTCGATTTGTTCCTCCAGTCTTTTGATCACCGTATGTCGGAAGCGACAGATATTCTTGAGGTCATTGTATTTGCCCTCGAGTTTGTGCAATACCGCCTCAAGTTCACATTCGGTTTGAGTTTCAATCTCTGCCGTTGCGGGTTTTGTGTTACACTGTGCCGAGGAGTTCTCGCTGCTGGCCGCCGCCGCTGTTGCCGCCAATAACGCATTGGCCGCCTTCAGTTTCTGTTCGCTGAGCATTTTTTTGTAACGTTTAATTTCGCTATAGCTCTTCTCTTGATCGTCTTGTATGCGTTTCTTCAGGGACATATTCTCCGCTTTCAGTGGATGATTTTTAATCTCCATATTGAGTGCGGTTACCTGACTTTCACGTATGAAGAGATTTCGTTCGCAATCTTTTAGTTTGCGATCCAACTCAATGCAGTTGCAATCAGAGGCTGTTCAAAAAAAAAACAGATTGTATTCAAAATTTGTAGTAATTGCTATTATAGTCAACGATTTTTCTTACTCATAGGATCCGTCATTGTGGTGGCATCGCGATAGGAGCCCCACAGCGATGGACGACGACGTTCGTCGTGGGTGCTGAGGCGTCGACTCTTGCGATCCGCACAGTCCAGCTGCGTGGATTTTTGTTGGAGTGAGGAGAGTTTGTCTTCCAGGTTCATGTTCATGGACTAGAATCAATTGAAACGTATATTTTATAAAAATGAATGCACATATTTCAAATAGTTTTCAAAATATTTGAATCAAAGCGCAAATAATTTTTATACTTTTAGTATTATTTTGTATAATATAAAAGAAAATGATTCAAGGATATGCAAAATATAATTAAAACAGACTCATAAATATTGAAAAATTGTATTTGTTTAATTTTACTACTACAGCAATGATATTCGAAATACTTAAACAAGCAATTTAAAGCACCCACCTTCAGTTGCGTATTTTCGCCCATGAGACGTTCATAACTCTTACGACTGCCCGGCGAGAACGAGTGATTCGCATCTCTCGAACGATTGGGACTCTCGACAGATTTCTTTTGCAACGTGGACAACTCATCCTCGAACTGCTTCACAAGCACCTCTGCGGCGTAGAGCTTCTCTTGCAGGCTCTTCTTCTCGGAGAGCAAGCAAGTGACTGTGCCCTCTAGGCGTTTCTTTTCCTCCTTGTAGGCGCTATCTTTGGTGGTCTAAAATTGAACGAAAAATTATGGCCAAAAAAAAAATTATTAAAAAGCGTAATAAATACAAAAAATAGAATTCACTCACCAGCAAAGTGCGCAGATTATTGTACGCTTCCGCCTGCTGCTCGAACTGCAACTTCTGCTGCGCAATATCATCTCGCAACGCCTGACTACAACGGCCTGCCTCCTCGACGGTGGCACTCATGCGGCTCTGCAGCACATCGCGCACCGCCACCATAGCACTCAATTGCTGACGCAACTCATCGCATTCCTTTACGCGTTCATTGGCCGCAGCAAATTGTTGCTGCATCATGTCGTTCGTTTGCTGCAATTGCGTATTGCTTTGCTGCAGCGATGCGCATTTAAGTTGCAGTTCAGCAATGTTGCTCTGCAATTGTTGCATTTCACGTTGCAGCGCGAGCTGCTCATCGCTGAGTTGCGCACGCGCCGCCGTCAGCTGTAGCTCCAATTGGCTGTGTTGCGTTTCAGTGGCTGCAAGTGCACGTTGCGCTGCCGTTAGACGTTGTGTCAACTGCTCCCTGTCTGTCGTTTGTGTCACACACTGCGTACGCGTCTCCTGCAATTCGTTGCGTAACTCCTGCAGCTGCTGCATTATTTCAAACTTTTCGGCATTTGTTGTTGCCAACTGCTTTTCGAGCAGCTCGTTTGACTGTTGCAACTGCTCGTACGCTGTCGCCCGCTGTTGCGCCTCATGCAACGCCTGTTGCAGTGCCTCCATTTTATGGCCGATAGTCTCCTGTTTATCTTGCGCCTGTGATTTTTCCGCGCGACATGTTTCGAGTGTCGCTTCCAACTGTGCTTTTTCTTCGCGCAGCTGCTGCCAGCGCAACTCATATTCGCACTTGAGCTCCGCTATGCTTTGCTGCAGTTGCGCGTTGGCCGTCGCCAGTGGCTCTAGCTTTTGACGCAACTCGGCTACTAGCTGCTCACGCTCGCTCTCATTTTTGTCCAGATCTTGTAGTTCTGCTTCGGCACATTGCTTTTCGCGTTCCAGTTTGAGACGCAAAAATTCCAGTTGCTGTTTTTCCTCCAGACTATTGGAGAGCTTATGCTGTAGCTGCAGCAACTCTTGCTGTAGACGATCGCAGTTGAGGTTCAACTGCGTTTGTTCCGACTGCAGCGTCTTGCAACGCGCATCCAGCTGTTGTTTGTCCTCGAGCAACAGTTCGATTTGTTGCTGCTGCAAAGCGGCTTCTTGCTGTTTCGATTGCTGTTCCTGCTGCAGTTGCTTTCTGTCCTGTTGTAACTGTTCCATTGTTTGATTTAGTTGTTGCACCGTTTGCTCTAATTGCAGCTTCAACTGTTGCTCTTGCTTTTGCTCTTCTTGCAGCTGTTCCTTTGCTTGGCGCTCTTGCAGTTGCTCTTCTTCAAGCCTATTCTTATGCTCTAGTAATTGTTCCAATTGTTCTTGGAGCTGCTTGAGTTTTTCTTGCAAATCGTATTTTTCCAACTTCAAAGAATTGCTTTCCTCATTAATAGTTTGCAATTTTAATTCAAACTCCTTTTCTCTCTCCATCAGCGCTGTTTTAGTTGCTTCGAAATTGGTTGCCAACAATTGCTTCTCACTCTGCAGATTTTCCCTCTCCTTGTGCAATTCTTCTCTTTCTCTGTGCAACTCATTCAAACGTGCCTTTAGACTTTCATCGGTGCCTTTTAGGCTTTCTTCGGTGTCCTTTAGAATGTCTTCCGTTTTTTTAAGATTTTCTTCTGTTACCTTCTGAGTTTCCTGCAGCATAGAGCATCTTTCTTCGGTGTCTTTTAATTTGGTCTCCGCTGTTTCAAGTTTAGCCTCTGTTTCTAGCAAACGTTCGTCTGTTGTCTCTATTCTTTCTTCCGCTAATTGCAGACGCTGCCCCGCTTCTTGCAACCGTTCATCCGATTGTTTAAGACTCTCTTCTGAAATCTTCGAACATTCCTCCGCTGCACTCAGGCTCTCCTTTGTATCTTGCAAACATTTCTCTGTGGCAATAAGTCTTTGTTCAGTCTCTTTTACGCATTTCTCTGCTACTAATAGTTTCTGCTCTGCAACTATTAATTTATCCTCCGTGACAACCAGTTTTTGTTCGGCAATTATAAGTTTATCCTCCGTAACTAACAGTTTTTCATCCGAAGTATTCAGTTTTTCCTCCGCAACTACAAGTTTTTCTTCCGTTACTATCCGGCTTTCTTCGGCTTTGTTCAGAACTTGCGCCATTGCCGTTAGACGTTCTTCCGTTTGCTTAAGATTTTCCTCCGCAACTGCAAGTTTTTCTTCCGTTGCTATCCGGATTTCTTCGGTTTTGTTGACACCTTGATCCATTGCCGTTAGACGTTCTTCGATTTGTTTCAGATTTTCTTCTGCAACTTTAAGTTTTTCCTCGGTTTCTGTCAGACTTTCTTTAGTTTTGTTGAGACCTTGCTCCATTGCTGTTACACATTCTTCTTTTTGCTTAAGATTTTCCTCTGCAACTTCAAGACTTTCCTGCGTTACTTTCGCAGTGTCCTCCGCAACTTTAAGTCTTCCCTCTGTCATTTTTAAATCTTCCTCGGCAACTTTTAAACTTTCTTTCATCTCGTGCAAACTTTCATTCGTCTTCTGTAAGCTTTCCTGTGTCTCTTGCAAGCTGTTCTCCGTTACTTTTACTTTCTCTTCGGCGATATGCAGTTCCTCTTGCGTTTTTTCTAAACTTTGTTGCGTTACTTTGAAGCATTCATCTGCGACATTTAAACGCGCTTCAAAGTTTGCACGTTCTTCCAATAGTTGTTGCTTAGATTCAAGCACCGCTTGATATTCAACCTCAAGTTCCTGCAGTTTTTGATTATTCGCTAGTAATTCATTCTCTTTCGCCTGCATTTGCTCACTTTCTTGCTGCATTGATGGCTCCGCCACCACCTCTGAAGTCTTTTCCATCATATCTTCCAGTTTCTGCTTCAAATCGGCAATAGTATGTTCGTAATTATCGCGTCCCTCCTCCCACTCTTTGTTGTATTTACGTAGATTGTCACGAAACTCTGTCTCTGTGAGTTCCATCTTCTCGTAAAGCTCCAGCTCCTTGCCCGCCAGCTGTTGCTTATAGCTCTCGCAAGACTCTTGTAACTCTTGCAACTGCTCCGACTTCTGCTCGTGTTCCGTCTGCAGCAACACGAATTGCTCTTCGACTTCCGTACACTTCTGCGTCAGTTGCTCCATTTGTGCTTGCTTCTGCTGTAACTCTTCTTGTACTTGCTGCAACTGCTCATTAAGTTCACTAACCGTTTGCTGCAAGTCGCACACATTCTTCTTTAAATTTTCAACTTCGCCAACATTATTTTCAATTGCTTTATCCTGGTTAGTAGCTTCTAAAAATTCTTCTGGCAGCGGCTCTCTCTTGTTCAGCGTCTCATTGATCGTTTCATTGATTGTTTCATTTATCTTCATTTGCAGCTCTTCGCATTGCAGCGTTATGTCGGCGCGTTCCTTTTCGAGATTTTCAATTTGTCTCTGATAATTTTCGCAAGCGCATTTTTCCACAAATATTGATTTCTCAAAGAGCTCTGCCGACAGTCGCGTCATCTGTTCGCGCATCTCATTGATTGTGCGTTCGGTAGACTCGAGCAATGTTCGGTTTTCATCGCTTAGATAGGCATTATTTGTGTTTAGCTCTTCATAGCGTCGCTCCAGTTCAATCAGTGACTGTTTTAACTGTTCATTGTTGCGATTGAGACGTTCAATTTCTTCACTTAGTTCGTTATTTTTATCGGTAAGAATTTGCATATTGTATCTGTTCTTGGTGGTTTCTGCACCAGAACAGTCTAAGTTAATTGAGATGTCCATCATTTCGTCGGACTCGAGCGCATCGGTAACAGCAACATGATTGGACGAGCTATCGTTTTCAAAGTCTTCTTTTTCGGACTCAACTTTATTCAATACTTCTTTGTTGAATGCATCCATATCTTCGATTTTGTTGAGCACCTCTTTAGTTAAACCATCATCATTCAGTACCTCCGTATTCGCTACGTCTACATTTACCAAGTCCATATTAACTTCTTCCATATTCACCACATCGCTGCCTTCCATTTCCAGCAATTTCTTATCCGTCGACTCATTCATTAGAATATCATCGCTCTTTTCTTGCAACTCTTTAATATCTTCCTCCATCAGATCGACTATTTTAAATGTATTCCGCGCAAACATGCCCTGCAGTTGCACGTTACGTTGCTCCGCTTTCTCATCAGCCACCACTGCATCCACATGTTCAACAATCTCAGTTATATCTTTGATCAGCAAACAACGTGCAGGCCTCACATTCTCCAACTCACAGACGCGTTTAAAACGTCTTCGTTTACCCTCCTGCTGCTGCAACTCTATAACGTGCAGCGTTTCAAACAACTCTGTGAATTTGCGCAATAACTCTGCGCTGCCATCAACAGTCGTCGCTGTAGGTTCTAAGAGCGAAGTTTCTTCATCGAAACAAACTCCCGAGCTGCGCATCGATTGCGTGCTTTGTCGCGAAATGTAAAATGGCAGTGATTTGGCATCGACACCTCCCTGCACCAGCAACTGTTCCTCCAACTGCTGCCGCAGCTCAATAACTTCTTGCTCCAACTGCTGCTTGCTCTCGGCAAACTCTTCAGCTTGCTTCGCGCTTAGCTGCAGCTTAGCGATTTGTTCACGACATGTCAGCAGCTCTGACTGCAACTCAACATTCTGTTGCTTGACCGACTCATCATCCTGCAGATTATCCATCAGTTGATTCGATAGATCATCGTATTCTTTTTGCATTTCCGCAAATTGTTGCTGCACCTCGTCAAGCTGCGTTTGCAACTGCGCATTTTGTTGACGCAACTTGGCGGCATCATCTGCATCTGTTGCATCAGCTGCTGCAGCTGCCTCAACCAACTTTTGTTGCGCCTGTTCGACGCGCTGCTTCAACGCATTTATCTCCTGCTGCAAAGTGTCGTTTTCATCTTGTAAACGTCGGCAATCGTCAAGCGTTTGCACGGATGTCTGCTGCAGCTGCTCGTACTGCGTCTGCAGTCCTTGATACTTGCATTGTATGGCATAGTAGGCGCTCTGTATATCGTTAATTGTATGCTGCTGCGTTTGCCAAGCGCCCTCAAGTCGTTCATACTTTTCCTGCAGCTGTTGCATTTGAGTACGCGCTTCCAACACCTCGACATTTAGCGCCTCGTAGTCGGCACACTTCGAGGCATTGTCGCCGCTCAATTGTGTGTAATCTTCCTGTACGCGTTCCAGCTTGCTGCGTATTTCAGTGATTTCCGTGCGTAGTTTATCACATTCAAGTGCATCGCGACGTTGCGCCTGCTCAACAGAAGCCAGCTGCGCCTGTGCATCTGCCGCAGTTGCTGTAGCTTCGCTGTAATTGAGCTGTAACTTTTCATACTCAAGCGTTAACTTCTCAAATTCATGCGTTACTTTTTTATTTTCCTCCAACATGCGTTGCAGATCTTCGCATTTAACGCAGACGCTGCCGCTTTCATCCATGGCATCGCCACCGCCGCGTGACAATTGCAGCAGCTCCTCCTTGCTGTTTTGCAGTTTTTCCATATTGATGCAGCTAATGGAACGCTCGAGTTTAACGATCTCCTTATCTTTTTCAGCGAGCGCATCGAGTAGTTCGTTTTCGCGTAGTTTTGCTTTGTTTTTGTGTCGTTGAAATTCAAATTCCATGCTGACCGCCTCACGATTTTCGATTTCCATTTGTTGCATCTTCTGCTTTAGTTCCTCCAGCTGTTGCTCATAGTTGGTGATCTTGGCGTTGGCCGTCTGATTAAGCTGAGTCAATTTGCTGATTTGAATTTGCAGATCATCGCAACTGTTTTCGAGAAGACAGAATGTTGTTTAATTCAATTGTGTAAATGGTTTATATTAAAAAAATAAAGCAATTGTAGTGTGTGATTGATGATGTGAGCGTGCAGAAAAATAGTATAAAAATCATAAATTTTTTTATAAATTAACTCTAACATTATGCTCTATATTACTGATGATATCTTTATAAAAGTGATTAAATATATCTAACTGTAATTTGTTTAATTTTGTTTCAACTTTGTGAAAAATAAAGAAGTCTTTAACCCTAAGTCTTTAACTAAGTTCCTCCCAAGTAGTTGTCCACTTGGGAGGAACTTAGTTAACATACTTGGTCTGCCCTTCAATTCTCTTTTTACCTTTCGAGATACTGTCGAGATACCAAATATGGACACATTAAATATGGAGGAAAAACCACATTAACACAAAAACTGAAAACGAAGCCGTAACTTGGGATTGGTCTGCCGAATCGTATAAGAATGAATACTTCAAAAGGAAACTAAAACCCAAACAAGAGACTGTTTGGTTTTCAATCCCGGTTTTTATACCTACAATCAGGATTCAAGAAAAACAAAAAGAACTAGATCTCAATTCAATTCAAAAAACTCAACTTATAACACAAAACTTATAATAAATTTTATTAAAAATCCTCCAATTTATAAATGTCTGTATTGTTTTTCTTAGGATAATTCATATTTTTAATAAAGTTAGCACTGAACTAGCACTGAAAAATTGGGCCTAAGAGTATGACGCTAAAGCTCTGTAGAACCTAGGCCGATTAGAATACCTCAGACAGAGAAATATGCGGCATATAACGGCGTACAAAATGTCTGGAATTTATCAGAAATATTTCCCTAGACAAAATTTTTGACAGGGTCGAAGCAGTTTAGAAACATTTCCTCGAAATATTTCAAACAGTTTGTATCAAAAGCTGTCTGTTTTCTACCCGTTCCCCAAATATGGCGTGAATATGCCATAAAAATTCCACAAAAATTTACAACCTGCTATACACTTCCCAAAATATTCTATTTATCTTTGCGTTTTCCGGAAATATGCCAGAAATATTCCAGAAAAATGCCAAACATTTTGTTTGTGCATTTGCCGAAAATATGCCATAAATATTACAGAAAAATGCCAAACATTTTGTTACGGGTTTCCCAAGAGAAAATATTTGACAGGCTCAATGCAGTTTAGAAACATATTTTCGAAATATTTTAAACAGACAAAGACGAAGTTTGTATCAAAAGCTTTGTCTGTTTTCTGTCCGTTCACAAATTAATCCGGAAATTTGCCTTTAAAATTCAAGAGTTTGATAATCAGCAATAAGCTTCCCGCAAACATTGATTTATATGTGTGTTAGACTGAAATCTGCCAAAAGTATTCCTTAAAAATGACAGAAATTTTGTCTTGCGAAATTTTTAGATTTAATAAAGTTTCCGGCATATTTTGGAAACGGACAGAAAAAAAACAGCTTTCAATCTGTAAATAGACAAATTTTCGGGAGACAAAGACGAAGCAGCAGTGTCGAGATTATAGAAGGAGAACGAATACAGCGAATACGTGTGGATTTAAAGGCAGATCAACAATTCCATGCTCCACACGTTCCACGCTATTTTATTTCGCGACAACTGATAACTTGTTGAACAATGATTTTATAAATGCCGTCGACTGCGAATGGCAGTCTGTTTTAGGGATGTCAATGCCGGACTATTTTTCAATCCCGAAATTTCTGAACTAAACAATTTTAATCGCGGTATCCCGGGATTAGTCCCGGTATTTAAAAAATTATAACAAAGGAATAAAATAAACATATTTCTGTTTGAATAATAAATAATTATAATGCAGAGTTTACACGATAGAAAAAATAGCTAGAGATAGAGCAAAATAATGCAAAATAGAGCAAAATAATGCAAAATAGAGCAAAAAATCTAACTAATTAAACTAATTTCTATATCGTGTATTCGAGCCTTAAGGCTCAAACAAAACTCATATATTCAAAAGAATCTGCTTTGAGATTGGGTATGGTATACAAAAACCGCGTTATATAAACCCCAGTGTATCATCAAACCATTTTTAAAATACTTTATTAATAAATGTAACGGTTCCAGTTTTATCGCTATCTAAAACCCGGATTCAATTTGACAACAAAGTTGATAGTAAATCTTTCGACTGTCTTCAAAATAAAAATTAGTTGAAAATGAGACTTTCTGACGTAATTCATTACAATTGACGTAATTTTTGCATCATTCGTTCGTATGCAATACAGAAAGAGGCCTTTAGTATTTTAAGATTACCGTCAATTAAATGTTATATTTACTTTTTCACAAAATATTTATAAAAACATTGAAATACTTTTAAATAAACTATTAAAAAATGATTTTTTGTAATCCCGAAAGTTTTTCGGGACTAATTTGACTCAAATCCCGGGATTAACATCCCTAGTCTGTATCTAAAGACTGCCTTGAGGCAGACAATATCTTTTGCTACAATTATTTGGAATTGTCTGACGACATCTGCGTTTCGATATTCTAGGCAGCCTATTTCAAATAGAATTCCAAAAATATTCTATAAATTGCAGTGGTACGTAAAAAATTGTAAACATATCGATTGTCTGCATGTAACCCGCTGGAGGAATATAATTTCAAAAACATTCCATGGCACGTACAATTTTTTAAATACGCCGATTGCCTGCGTGAAGCTTGCTCTGAAAAAGCTCTGTTTTTGAACATCCACTTTATTAAATGCGTCTTTGTTAAGGACTCAATTTATTTAATGTAATAATCATTATATTAAACCTTTCTTATTTATTAAAGGAAATAAACTATTACTCAACAAATTCCTATTATGGTATGGGAAACTAAATCATGAAATGTGCTATTATATCGTCGTTGTAGAACAAAAAGTCACCAAATACATTTTCAAATTGCCAAATATACATTTACAAAAATGTGTATACATCTGTCAATTTTAAATCGATGATCTCAAGAAACATGATAAGAAAATATAAATCTATTAATTGATATTTCAATTTTAAGAATGCATCAATTACTTTTTATAATATTAATCAACAAATTCGAAATTTAAGTTTTTCATAAAAATGTATTTGGTGACTTTTCGTTTTACAACGACGATATTTCGATACTTTACAGGCAGAACATCGTAACCAACATTTTAGGAATTTTGTTTTATTGCAATTTTGGAAATGTCCTTGTCATATTTTTGATTTCGCGGTCCACATTTGAAATAAAGTTAAATATACCACTTATTATCGAATATCAATAATTTTAATAATTCTTTTTGTGACTACATTAAGTGACTCCTTTTGTGGTAATAGTAGAAAATCTAAAAATATGGGTAATTGTAGATATATCCAACGTTAAAGTAAAAATATAAAATTTAAATTTATAATATACTTCCAATGTATTTTTCCATCAAAATAAAATACTGACCACTAGCTAGTCCAACGTTGCCAGTTTTGTAGGAAAAATACTGTTTATGAGAACTTTTAGCATTTGCGAGATATGAGAATTCTCACACTAAATTGAAATTATTTTTCCCTCGAGGGAATTTCTTTTTTCTCGAAAGTGAAAAATCCCTCGCGTGAGAAGTGATATTTCCCGCGCGAGAAAAGACACTGCTGGTGAAAAAATGGAGACGGAAATAACGGAATATCATTCAAATTCATTTAAAACAGAAAATTAATCTGTGAAGTATAAAAAGAAACTACATTTATAAAAATATTGTATATTTTTAATTGAGGTACTGTTAGAATTTAAGGGATTTTGAGGGAAATTGTGAGAATTTGAGGTTCAGAGAGAAATTATGAGAATTTGAGGTATTTGTGAGGTTTTTGAGAGATATTGCGAGAATTTGTGAGAGAATTTCATAAGGGAAAAGGTATTTCGTGTGAGAATTTCATCTGGCGACACTGAACTAGTCTCAATTTTTATTAAACATGTGCCAAAATGTTCCAATACGTGTTATTTTTCTGTTGCCGTTTATCGATATTCGAAATACCAAATCGTTTTACCTAAGCATCGTAAGAAAATTTTTCAAATTTTTCGAAATAATTTGGAAAGGCAAAACATCGTAACTACATTTTTCTTCAATTATTTCTGCATGTAATGGATATTTTGGAAATTGGGCCACATTATTATTATTGTCAGCTCATTTAAAGGATACTTTAAAAAAAATCAATAACATACTCGATTTTGAGACGTTTTTTCGCCTCCTGCGAAATATGCATTTTGTTTCTTGCCTGTTAGGTATCGATACATTTTGTAACGAGGTGTCCAAAATGTGTGATTTTCTATATGTGGATTTCAATTTTGTTATTTAATAAATTAATTTTAATTTATATACTGGAAATTATTAAAAAATAAAATTTAAATTCACTACACCACAAAAATAAAAATAAGTATCAATTAATGGTACAAACTATTATATTTATTGTGTATATATTATTGAACTAATGGTATGCATCCTATTGACCAATTTTAATAGTAAAAATAATGGCGCATATTTATAGAAAAACTTTCATTTAAAGTCTTGAAGGTCTTTGGCCACTTTTTTGTTGTCTTCATCTCCCTTTTTACTAAAGCCCAGTATCTCTCAGTCGGCCTGAGTTCTGGACAGTTTGGTGGATTGGCTTCTCTAGGCACCAAAATCACTGCATTTTGTTGGATCCACTCTAAGACCGTTTTGCTGTAGTGACATGAAGCGAGGTCAGGCCAAAAAAATGTGGACACTTCATGTTGGCGTAAAAATGGAAGCAATCTCTTTTACAAGCATTCCTTCACATATATTTCGCTATTAATTGTACCCGATGTCACGAATGAGCTGCTCCTTTTTCCACAACTGCAAATTGCCTGCCAAACAAGGAATTTCTTTTGGAATTTTGTCATTTTTTTTTATTTGAATTTTTCAGCGACATTTCCTCGAGAATCGGCTGTATAAAATTCCTGCCCAGGTAGCTGAGACAAGTCCGCTAAAACATAAGTTTCGTCGTCCATTATGCAGCAATCGAATTTTTTAAAAAAATCTTAGTTCTGCTTTTTAGCTCGTTGTTTTGCGGTCTCATTCTTGACGGCATTTCTATCCGGAACTTTTTGGACCTTGTACGTCTTCAGCCCAGCTTCTTTCTTAGTCCTGCGCACGAAAGATTCTGAGCAATCCGCCTTTCTCGCCAATTTCCTTCCGGATATGCTTGGATCTTTCTTTAAAATATTCACAACCTTCTTCGACTTTTCACGATCATGTGGGCCTTTTTTTTACCAGAACCTTTCTTCCGATCAATACTCAGGTCTTCCTTAAAGCGGTTGATAACGCGAGAAATGGTCTTAGGGTTAGCCACTACCTCCTTGGCAATTTTTTTAAAAGACCAACTAGGTTGTTTTTGAATAATTTTAATTATATTTTATCGCACTTCCACTTCGTTTGCCATTTTCGCGTTAAATCAATTTTATATTGACTATAACTGACACAAATTATTTTCTGCCATTTAATTCAGAGCTACTATGATCAAATTTTTTAATTTGAATCTTGCAATAGCACGTTATGGGAAGATATGTAACGGACAATTTTATTCGACGCAGTCCTTAGAAAAAAAATGTCAAAAAGCTGATTTTAATTTTAGAGTCGACTTTAAATTGTCTATGAATACACCCAGAAAAAATACTATATAAATAATAGTTTTTTACTATTAAAAATAGTCAATAGGATAAATTATTATTTTAATCGGGAAATACCATTAAAGACTAGAAAATACCATGACATTGCCATTGATTTTATATGAAAAGATTTAATTTTTGTATACTATTAAATCAATAAATGTCCTATTGACCAATTTTAATGGGATTTGAGGGAATGTTTTTCTGGGTGTATGCGAAATGGTTTTTATATTTTTATTACCATTAATTTGCCAATTTGTTCGAAAATTTCTTAAATTTGTTGTTCTGTACAAAATGTTGATTTGGTTTGAAATAGTTAATGAAAATATTAATTTTAGACAGTTTCTGCGTCGAAATCGGAATGTAATGAAAATAAATACGACACAAACTGACATAGTGAAAATCCTGCATTATAGAAACGTTACATATATATAGAATTATTTATTTTCTATGAAACTATGATATATGAAACTATCAATTAAAAGCGTGCAAATAAATTAAAAATTCGAATAGCATTTCAAATATTAAAATTAATCTAATACTTGAAAAAAAAATCGTTAAACTTAGTATATATGTTTATGAAAATATAAAAATTTGATTTAAAAAATACAACGACGTTGAATATACCTTTTAAAGTATATTTAACGTCGTTGTATTTTTTAAAACAAATTCTTATATTTTCATAAACATATTTACTAAGTTCAACGATTTTCCATAATATAATATATAGAGAATTTAGTTCAACGTTTATTTTATATATAAACAATATCGTTGGTAATATGAATACGTAAACAATTATATTAAAATACTTAATGAATTCTCTTCAATTGTACATATGAATAGTTTGAAGAACAAAAAAAAACATTTTTGATTACGTTACTTTGCCGCTAAAATCGAGATAAAATAGTTCAAGTTAAGAAAATCCAACATGTGCAAAAGTATTTTGTCAATTGATAAAGTCAATAGAATTATTAAGTCAATTATTATCGCATTTGCAGAGCAGTACTTATGACGTCTTTCTACTTAAGGCATATAAAAGATATGAAGTAAAGTGTAGAAAATAAAAATTAAACTACAAAACTTTAAAACACAATTTCTATGCACCATCAACACACTAAAACTGAAGATTCAGTCAAATTAAAATCAAGAGCAACACATGCATCTTGTTTGATTTAACACAATACCAAAGTAAATTAATTAATTATTTATATAAGTAAAAGACAAATTTAAACACAAATGTTTCATCTACAACTTTACTCACTTTGTAGCATTAGTTTTTGGTAACGACTACAGGCCAATTAGTAACACAGCAATTACGACTACTGGCTCAAATCAACAATAACAATCGATGCACTAAAAAAATAAAAGAAATTTTCTTCACGGCCAAAATGTGAAACACGTTAAGAGTATGAGCCAACAAAACACGCAGCAATACCTTTGATAATACAGCAACTACTACGGCGGCTACTACTATTATAATCAGTTGGCAAATTTGTTAAATATTTTATTGCTGTTCGCATTGTTGTTGCGCGATTTTGTTTTGCTAAAATTATTGACGTTTTAGTTATAAACTTCAATACACTCGCCCATCGATGACAGGTGAACGAAGAGACCCAACAAAAGGTGAGCGCAAGTGAAACATGCAAAAATGTGCGAATGAAGTGGTGAAAGAGTGGAGAATACAATAACAGCATGCGGTGAAGTTGAAAATTGTAGAGCGTAGTTACAGTGAGGTGAAAATGTTTTGGAATGCTTGAGAGGAATAAAATTTTATAATTATAAAAATTTATAAAAATAAAAATTTTTAGATGTATAATTTATATTCAATTTGTATTCAATTTCTATGTAAAATCAATGAAAAAAAAATTATTTTAATGAAAATTTAAATGTTCTAATAGAAAAGTTGCATATGAAAAATGTACAAGTGTTTTAATTAATTTTTTTTCTATTTTTTGTAAAAATTATTTGTGACGGAATTGAATGTAACGACAAAGTTGCAGAGTTTATTTTTTAATTAGCTAGATCAATAAAAATTGTTTAATTGTCTAAATTTTTCGTTTTTTGAACAATAATTCGTATATGCAAAGAAAAAAAAAATTCCAGTAAAATATGTTTTCAACTTGACCCCAAATAATAGTAGAAAACATTAGAAAACGGACAGGCGGACATCGCTCAGGAGATCATGCCGATCAAGAATATATATACTTTTCCATACCGCAGATGCTATGCTTTCTTCTGAGTGTTACAAACGGCGTACCAAACTGAATATACCCTTTCACTCTTAGTGTAGGGTATAAAAAGTTTAATATTTATATATGAAAAATAGTTGGAACAGAATTATTGAACTAACGTTCGACTCAAAAGCGAACATTATGTTAAAAATACGTTTAATGGAAATCGTTTCATTTAGTTTTCAATCCTTGCTGTTTGGAAACAGTATTACGTACATTTTTCTTTTCGAATCTTTGACTACAGCAACATAGGGTTTGCTCACGAAAAAATTGCAGCTTAGAAAAATCAAGAAATTAAGTAAGCCGTAAATCCAAATTATGCGAAAAAGTTTTGTATTATACTTCAATTATGTAAATTCTTTACTAAAAAAAAATTTGAATTATTTGTTTATAAGGATGGTTTGAACTTTTCCGGAGTTCCCTTCAACAAAGCGTTTATGATGCTTTCTTTAATATTTTTGGAAGCTGCAATCCACTTATGTCATCGTGGATTGCAGTTTCCGGTTAATTAGAGCCCAATAACGTTCCACTGGCATCAACTCTTGGGTTTAGCCTCTCTAACTACAATATTGATATTTTATCCATGATGTTAGGTCAGGCCAAAATAAGTTATAATACTTTATAATGTATTATAAATGGTGTTAACTTGTTTGCCATCATGAAATGGCAAACCTTCCTGAAGAGAAATGTCAAAAGAGCGGCAAGAAATATGGCGTCGTTTGCTGTCCCTGTCGCTCTACTTTTGTAGCGTCCCGGTTGAAAAACTCTTTATAAATAACATAATTTCAATAGGATAGTTTTTTAAAGTTATTCCTTCCCACCCTTTTGCTCCGTAATTACTGTATTACCTTTGGTTAAAACATACTTGTGGAGATCTATCTTGGATCTGGAAGTCGTTTTCTTCCATAAACTGAATTAGAAAATGAAAACGCCTAAGTGCCTGATCAAATCTATTTTGAAAGTCTTCTTCTTAACAGGACAACACTTCAGAATATAATATATTTAAATCAATTAAAAATGGCTTAGAATTGGCTTGAATTAAATCCATATTTCTGAGACTACATCAAACTTTTTACATCATTAAATTATTTGGATCTACAAAAAGGCCTATGTTGACCAATATAATTATTTCATTGTTAACTTCATCCTGCAGTGGTACAAACAATTGTTTTCGATTTGGTGGTTTATATCCAATTCTTAATTTTTCAAAAAAATATCGTACTCTGAAAAACACAAATATATTTTTATATAATATAGCTGGACCCGTGCACAGCTGCGCCCGTGCTAAATTTTTGTAAATGCAAAACTATATCGTTTTTAAAGTGTGGATACATTTACACCACTTTTTCCCTTTTTAGTGCAAGTCTAGTCACTATTTTTCCCGCCCACATGGAACGTAGTGCCATGCCCATTTTTCCAATCCCGCTCACACGTGATTATAAAATTTTTTAAATGATCCTTCGTTTCGATTTGCATAACTCTGCTCTTAGTAAGTCAGGAGTTAGCATTTTTAAAGTTTTAGTTATATGACAGGTGCCACGCCCCTTTGTCCAATTCCGTATACATTCTACGTGACGATTACAATGATTAATATAATCTTTTGTTTCGATTTTTATAACTCTGCTCTTAGTAGGTACAGAGTTATAGAAATTTTAAAGTTTTCGTTATATGAGAGATGCCACGACCCGTTTTGCAATTCCGCCCATATCTACGTGACGATTGGAGTTTTAAATATAAACATTTGTTTTCATTATTATAACTCAACTCTTAGTATGTCAGGAGTTACAGCAATTTTAATGTTTTGACTATATGGGAGGTGCCACGCCCTTTAATCCAATCCCGCTCACATTCTATGTGACGATTGGAGGTTGTAATATAAATCTTAGTTTCGATTTATATAGCACTAATCTTAGTAAGTCAGGAGTTACAACATTTTTATAGTTTTAGTCATATGGAAAGGGATACGCCATTGTGTCCAATTCCGCCCATATTTGTAAAAAAGATAAAGAACTACAATATACGTCACTGAGCTAAATTTCCTGACTGTGCTTATCTTACCCAAGAAACAAAACGGTCCGTTAACGGTGCCGTATACGAAACAGCAATACGGAATACTATTCCGTAAACGTCCCGTTTTCTGGATACGAAAACGGTCCAGTGAACGGATAAAGAGGAACATCGAAACGAATTTCGAATCCGTTGAGAGTACGTTTCGACGGTACGTTAACGGACCGTCATACTGGATTACAAACGGAGTGATCCGTTTGTAATCCGTTGATATTACATTTTGACGGTCCTTTAACGGACCACCATTCTGGACAAAATACGGAGTGATTCCGTTGAGAATGCGTTTCGACGATCCGTTAACGTACCGTAGATCTGTATGAAAAACGGAATGAATAGATTAAAAACACCGTTTTCATACCATACAATGTATACTAAATGACCTCTTGCATATTTTTATTTTACAAGAAACAAAATTATTATGAATAAAATTGAATATGAAACATACTATTTTTACCAAACAACATAATTGGTGTTAATAATTTTGTAATCTACTGAAATTCCACATGATATCATCGATTTCGTGTCAACAAAGACCAAAACAATAATCATTTTATCACTTTAACTGGATTACAGTTGACATAGGGCTTGAATGAGTCTCTTTGTAGGGTGCAATGTTTGGTGATGGACGTTTATCAGCCAAAAAGTCAAGACAATTTTGCATCGCACATTTTCCGCAAACTTTATACCACATTTTCAGGAGCTCTTAGATATAGTCCTTTTTGAATTGAAAGACGTTTGAAACCATCGAAGATTCTCAAAATATGGAACTGAAAATGTATGTAAATTCTGCAAAGAAGTTTTGAATAAATGTGTATTTCATTTATATTTTATTCACTTATCTTGATTGGTCTTCGAGAGAGGCATTAACCAACTGTAATCCTCCGAGCTTATTTTTCATGTTCACAAAGTCAAATGAATTGAAATGTATACCGATAACGGAAGAAAATCGGTGCCGTTGAGTTGGAGTATAAACGGAAAATTTACGGAATACTCCGTTTCAACGGAAACATTACGGAGTACTCCGTTTCAACGGTACCGTAAACGACTACAACAAAACGCAAATCTTACGGAGTTATTTAGAAATACGGAGCAAAACGGAATTCTAACGGAGTCGTCCGATTTGACGGTACCTTGACGGTGGGTAATCGTATATGCTACGACGGATACAAGCTCAATGATCCGTAAACATGCCGTCAATGACGGTACTGTATTTCCGTGTATGTCGTATGCTCCGTATAAATGTTTCTTGGGTAATTACACCGATATTTTTAATTAAAATAAAAATTTTGCCACGCCCATTTGTGTACCTTAGTAGGCGAATTTCAAAAAATCCCTTCGTAGTGCACACATACGTCAAGAGATGAACACTCTGCCCAAATTTCATAGTCCTAGGGTCAAATTTAGATATTTTCGATTTTCCGGCTTTTCCTTTGGGTTTTTCCGACTTTTATTTTTTCCTAAACAACTCTTGCATTGACACGAACAAAGTACAAAAAGAATTAGGCAAATCCGTTTGTTCGTTATCTCGTGATGCTCTGGCACACACAGGACATTTCATTTTTATATATATAGATATTTGTTTTAATTCAAAAAAATGTACAAAAATCAATAAAATCCAAAAAAAGTCCAAAAATCATGGATTTTTTTATGGATAAAATCTAAAAAAAATCGGAATAGATGTTTTTTAGAGTGTAGAAAAAAACCCAGCCCTGTTGTAAATGGTCGTTTAAAAAAATTTACAAAAAAAAAAAAAATGTCCAATGGATCGATCTGTCTATGTAGGTCACATATTTGAAAAGCTCTAATCATTATCTAGACAACCTACTTTAGATCCTTACTGCACGAGGAGTAAGGGTCATTTATGTATATCAATCGGAAGATTTCAACCATTAACATAGCAGCTGTTTAAGCTATGTTAATGTTCTGTATAAATATGGTTTGTGTCTTTGCTAGTTAAGTACGTATTTAACTTCACATATTTGCTTCCCTTTTCACTTTGCAGACAATTGCATTTATTTCAGATACTGCATTTATTTCAGATAGATATATAAGATATCTAAATAAGGAGTTTCATTGATCTAGCTTTTCTAGTTTTTCTGTAAAACGTATTTCAATAAACAGACGGCCATCGCTAAATAGGTCATGCTAATCAAGAATATATATACTTTTCCATACCGGATATGCTTCCTTCTGCGTGCTACAAACAGTGTACCAAACTGAATATACCCTTTCACTCAGTATAATTATATTAAAATATAATATTATTCTATAAAATAATAGTATTACACTATTAGAAATGATACACTCAGAGAAAATAACATGTAATTAATAGTTTTCTACTATTAAATTTAGTCAATAGGATAAATTATTATTTTAATCGGTAAATACCATTAAATAGTACAAAGTACCATGCATTTTTTTAGTTTATATGAAAATAGTTATTTTTAGTATACTATTAAATTTATAATGATCCTACTATTGACCACTTTTAATGTGATTTTTTGGGATTTAGTTACAAATAAAATAATATTACAAAAATAATCTACTTAAAAAAAAGAACATGCTCAATAATGCAATAACAACTGAATGACTGAATGATGCCACACTTACCGCTTCTCGCAATCAATAAGATTTTGCTTGCTCTCAAGATGTTCATCCTTAAAATCGAGATAATCGAGACGTTCCGATTCCAGGAACGTATTGCGTTCCTTGACAATCTCCAGCTGCTGTTTGAGCGCATCGAACGCATCATGCTTAATATCTAATTTATTTTCCAAATTTGCAAATTCTTGCAGCTCAACGAGAGCGCTTTCAACAATGTTCAAACTAATGTTTAACAAAATAACGAAAACAGATGCAAATTTAATAAAAATAGAATGAAATAAAAATGAAAAACTCATAAAAACCAAACTAATTAAGGAAAATTAGAGGAGTTTAAGGATAGGATTAAGTAATGTGTGTGTGTGCATTTTGTATGTGATTTAATGACAAAGCAACTAATAAACTATACATTATTATTGAGTATTTTAAAGTGACTTACTTTGTATGCATGCTAGCGCTGTTGTGCGGCGTTATGCTGAGCGTACTCATGTTGGTCGTCGACTTTGGTGTTTTGCAGTCACGCCAAAGTGACTCCGTCGACGGTCGCGGTGACATCATACTAAAATTACATAGTTCCGCTGGCTCAAAACGTTCCTCCTCAATGCTGGGCTGTGCCTCGAGTGCCGCCAGATGCGAAAATGCATCATTTGCTGAGCCACGTATTGATATTTGTGGCGTAAAATACTTGGACGGTTTGGGTATTTGTAAGCGTGATGTCATCATAACTGGTACTGGCAGCATTGTGGGCAACAAGGCGTTCGAACTGCAGCCATCTGTTGAAGCGCCAGCTGTTTCAGCACCCTCAGATTTTGATGTTGCAGGACACCAAGTGCGCCGACGTTTATCCTTTTGTGTTTTTACATTGTGCAACGAATCGCTGCTAATTACTTTTAAGACCTCCGTTTTAATGCGTTGCTCCAATTGACCAACTTTAATTTGACTGATGTTTTTGCTTCGCTCGTCGGCGAGCAATTTTTCCAAGCGATTGATTTCACGCTCGAGACGTTTCATCATAGCGGCGTCTGTAAGAATTTCGTTGACTTGAGGTTTGTTTTTTATGCTTTTGGCACGCATGGCGAAGCTGAAATTGAATAGAATGAAAAATTCAATATTTTTCACGATTTTTGATTATTTTAAATTACCTTAACGTCGACTGTGTCTCCTCCAATGCCGTTGGTTTGATTGTGCAAATGATCGCCGTCAACGCGTTGCCGCCCAGCGACGCCTGCAGTATGCGCGTCAACTTCGAATCACGAAAACTAATGTATTTGTCGCCCTCATTCTCGGACAATGTCTTGATGACATTACTGAGAAACAAAAGACTTTTGTTAATGTGGCCGCCCTCCTTGAGACGTGTGCCACGTGCACCAGTCTGATCGGCGCGCTCCGAGCCGGCCAAATCAACTAAATTCAGGACGCTCTGATTCACCGAATCATCTCCGCTGCGATCGACTTTGCGCGATTCTATGATCTTTGTATAAGAAAGAATTAAATATATTTAATAAATGTAATATAATTATTTTTAAACACATACAATTCGAAATATTGCATGCGATCGACTTGAGCGTTCATTCATATTTGTCTCGCCCACGGTGCGCTCCTTGTTGCCCAAACACAAATAGTGGAGCAAATCATCCTCGCACGTGATAATGCACTCCTCGCAATTGACGCCCACAATGCCGCTGGCGGTTTCGTGAATTTTTAAATCTTGATTTTTCTTATTCAGCAAATCGTAAATTTTTTCATTATAGATTTCAATATATCCGATTCTGCAATAGATTAATTAATATTATAATTACTATTAACTATTAGATAAATATATTGCTATTGACCTGAGTAAAAACTGTCGATCGGAGGCCTTTTCTATTTCACGAAATATTTCTTTTGCTGCTAAAACCATGACACCCGGATTTTTCTCATCGCCCATCATTGTATAGGTCTTGCCTGCAAGTTATTTTATATTAATATTATTTTTTAAAATTGTAATTGCATTTGCAGCCACCTGATGATGTCTGGCCGTAGGCAAAGATGGTGCCATTGAAACCTTGTACGCCCGAGTGCACAATGTGTTTAGCCATCTTGTCGAAGATCATCTGATTGCAAGCATCATGATCAAAGATGTGGTCTGTAAAAAACGGAACAATTTACTTAAATAAATAAACTGAACAGTTACTATTATAAAAATAAGCATTTGTCGTGATAAAAGTAAAACTGATGTAAATATTTGTATCGAATGGCAAACTAACTTATAAAATTCACTGATTTTCCAGAAATTAATTACTTAATTAACAGTCCTAAACAAAATTATTTTAAGTTTGTCCAATCCTTATAGTATGACTGTCATGTTATTACCAAAGAACCCAATATTAGTATCAGATGAGAAGACAAGTTAAACTTCAGGCATTGAAGGCATTAAAATTATTTAAACTCTGTTATTTTTATTTTTTTTATAAATTAGATTCGAAAAATATTTGTTCTATATAAAAAAATACCAAGAGTATATGGGATTGATGAACTCGTTGGCCAACCACCTCGAAAATAAAAATTATCACGCCTTTTCAATTCAAACATAAAAAATCAAAAAAGTGATGGGTGGTGCCAGGTCCGAAAAGTAAAGTTGTTTCCTTATTTTTTACCCTTAATTTCAGTGAAGCATTATATTTAATAATTAACAATTAATTGTATAAAATAACTTTTCATCCGGCGCTATAAATCTTTCGATCTCTGCCATTTGTCTCCCAACATGAAAAAATAAAATAGTTTTATTTCAAAAGCGTTTTCATCCCGCCACCTTTAAATTAATATTAACCGGTAAATAACAAGAAAAATCTCGGTCATTTGTTTTATTTTTTTATAACCTAAACTTAAGAGGTTTAACAGCCGTCAAAATCACCGCGAGCAATCGCCGCATCGCACAATAATTGCCGCCGACAAAAAATGTTCGGCACCGTGCTCCGCACAACACAACAACAACTGACCTCACGCCGCGCAAGTTTAAAATTATATTTGGAGCCACAGAACACAAATTCAATTCTTCATGTTATTCAAATACGCACCAAAATAATACGGCTCCATTTGACTTTCAGCCAATTGTATTGAATTCTCTATTATTTTCCAGCAGCTGGTCTGACGATTATCAAGTTCCTTGCGCAGCAAAGGACGCACCTTGATGGCCACTTGTATGTTCTTAGAAGACATTTTGCCTTCTTATTATTAAACTATTTAGCAATTTTGTATCGATTTTATTGCTTAAAATTTGACATTTAGATAAACGACTACTTTTTATTGTTCTTGAGTTAAAGCACAACAGTTTTTCACACGAATAACAATCAAAATATACGAAAAAATATAGAAATTTGCAAATTTTACGGAGTGCGCGATTTTTACGGCTAGCAAAATAAATACAAGAACAAAAATAAGGTAGATGTAGAAATTCACCACGGCAACAGTTATTTTGAACCAATGCACACAGGGTTGCATTTTCCGTATTATTTTGTGCTCTGCGAAATACTTTTTTTTTAAATATATCAAAAAAAGTAACTAATTTATAAAATATATAAATATATATATAATATATAAAAAATACATAATTATAATACTAATAAAAATACAAAAAAAAATATTATCGGTTTTCATTTTTATTTCGTCATCTTAATCCATTTCGTATTATTGTTTTCCAAAGATACCCTTTTTTTGCTCCACGTAAAATGTTAAGGATATATGGATGTGGAGCACAAAACAAAAAAATCTTTGTAGCTTGTGATATATTGTATGAAAAGATATGAACATTCATATTTTATATAAAATATTATAGCGTCCAGCCTTGATCGTTTTTCTGGAAACCGATTCAAAAATGTATGGGGCAAACTAATTCTTAAGAGAAAAATTGTAGAAAACATTTTTAAGAAGCAAGTTTAATAACAAAAAAACTTAATAAATTCCACGATAAAAACATTTCTTTGAAACACTGCAATGTTTTTTTTTTGTTTTGTCACTAAAATTTGTATTTTAGACACAACATTTAAATTACTATTTGAAATAAAAATTTTGAGATAATTTTTTTCTACTGTTTTGTATGTAAAAGAAATATAAAAATGTTATGTATTATTTCTAATTTATAGTAAAAATTTAAATTTTAGTAAAACATATATTTTGAATTAAAAAAAACACAAATTTAAAATATTCAAAAAAAATCTAAAATATTTAGTTACACAAATCTTTTAATTTATATAAACACAAATTTATATAACAATTTGTTATTTAAAGTCAAAACTAAATTTTTTAATAATCGTTTTTGTTGCAAATTTATATATATAGAAAAATCAAATTTTAATTTTTGTAATTTGTAATTGAAAATTATATTGAAATACTGAAAATATAGAGGCATTTTTATAAAGAATTGAAACCAGGAACTAAAACCCATTGAAATATTGGTCAGCTATTCTTTGTGAAAATAGTAAAAAAGTAAATTTTAATGTTAAATTCGACTTATCATTAATTTTAATTTTAGACAAAATTTGAATATTAATAAATAAGTTAATAATTTTAATAACAAAATAATGTTTTGACATCTTCAAAGTGCAGTCAGTGTTGGTAGCTCAGAGGCTAGTGCGTTGGACTGCGATCACAAAGGTCCCATGTTCAAGCTTTTCATAGAAAACATTTTCCTATACAACGCCACCTCTTGGCAGTAAATGGCAAACCTACGAGAGTAAAACATTGCCTATTAGTGTATTCACAGTTTCATGGTCTTGGTATGACATTGTATAGTTACGACCGTACGGCAATTAAACTGTGAGCACCACTTTTCTGCTTGTTTAAATATTTCGTCAAATAAATGCAGCTGATTCTTATAAATTAGAATTTTTTTTTTCAAGATATCATAATTATTCCTCGATTTGAAAAGAAAGACAAATAATTTAGCAATTTTTATTTTTAACATTTAATGATACAATTTTTCTTCCTTTCACAAAATACGACACCAAAAAAACATGTCTCAGGCTACTCTTAAATACAACACTTGTGGTATTTCACTTTTATAAGGGATGCAACAACAAATTGACGTTTCTGTGTTATTGTATCGTATATATACTACATGGTACAAATACCATACTAAAATACAAGGAACTGTGAATACGCTATATGAAAATATATCTCGCGGTGTTCGGGCGTTCGCATTAATCTGTTGGTACCACCACTTTGAATACAAATATTATAACACGCATAGCTCAAAATGGTGAGAGAGCTTGTTCCAAGTTTTTGTAGTACTGTAGCGCCAAACTATTATTATTAATAAACAAAGAAGAATTGGATTTTCGCATAAATAAAAATCAAATAAATACTAAAATTAAATTTTTAGATCCACTGTGCCAATTTTAAATAATTTGTAATATATAAGAGGCCAGCTGACAACAAAACTAAGCATGCAAACCTTTTGATTTCTTATCAGTTCTTTCAAATTAAAAACTGGAACTTTCCGGTTATTAATATATATCGGTCAATAGCCAAAAATTAAGACTGATAACACAGTTCGACAAAATAAAACATTAGATTAAAGCACATGAGGAAATCTGATATACGTATGTATTATGAAAGTACGCCAAAAAAATAACAGCTTTCTAGATCAGTTCATAATTTATAATAGTTTGCATTTAACAATTGTGAAAAAATATTTAAAAATGAAAAAGAACGTATATAATTTCACACCCATGACAACATCTATGTGACTTATATTAGCCTGAAGTAAAATTTAATGCGATGTAATTTTTGAAACTATTAACCCATTATACTTCTGTTTTAATGGGCTAGTTTTGCACTTACGAATAAAGTTATAGAAACGTTAAATATTTACTCGTAAGTATAATGGCATATGGTGATAAAAGTTCTGGTTATGTTCTTCAGATCTGTATCGCCAAACTATTATGATGTGTTTAAATGAGGTAATAAATTTTCCTTGAAATGTTGAACGGTGTAACAGTTGAATTATGCGTCAGAATGAGACAGCTAACGATAATAAAGATAACAATATGGAACCATATGGTTAATTAGAAATTACGGAAAACTATACACTGAAATATAAAATATTACCATTGATTCTCAACACGATTCTTCCTATTGGCATTTCATACATCAGTTCTATATAATTTGAAAGTGTTGATTTTAATAACATACTCAGTTGTTTCTTATCACTTAATGTTTTTACTTTATGTGCTTACTATATAAATAATAGTTTTTTTACTATTAAAAATAGTCAATAGGATGAATTATTATTTTAATCGGAAAATACCATTAAATACTAGAAAATACCAAGACATTGTCATTGAGTTTATATTGATTTATAATGATTTATTTTTTGTATACTATTAAATCAATAATTTTCCTATTGACCAATTTTAATGGGATTTGAGGGAATTTTTTTCTTGGTGCAGGGATTGAAACCGTAACCAAAACCAATATCCGTTTAATACCGTTTCATTTTTAAAATCGAAAATATAATCGAAATCATTATACACACCCAGAAAAAAATACTATATAAATAATAGTTTTTTACTATTAAAAATAGTCAATATGATAAATTATTATTTTAATCGGAAAATACCATTAAATACTAGAAAATACCATGACATTGCCATTAAGTTTATATGAAAAGATTTATTTTTTGTATACTATTAAATCAATAATAGTCCTATTGACCAATTTTAATGGGATTTGAGGGAATTTTTTTCTGGGTGCACGAATCAGAAATAAACCAATATCCAAAAGCCATAAAAACGAAAAATACAAAAACTAAATCGAAACATGGGACCGGCATACCGAAACAGTATCGTTTTAAAACATAAAACCACAACAAAGAATAACATCGAAACCGAAATCGAATCAAATATTCGTTTTGATTTAAATCTTTAAAATCTGAATATAAGCCCCGTTTCGGTCACTTTGTAGATGAAAATATTAAAGAATTAAAAAAAAATAATTTTCATAAAAAACTTTAAATGTAAATTTCTTTTTATTCTTAAGAAGAAGGTTTTGAATATTAATAAGAAAATTTTAAATAAATCATTTTTTCCAAACTTAAACTTAAAAAATGCCTCATGTAGGGTACAGTCATAAAATACGCAAACATCGTGCGATCACCACATATATAGCCACTCCATATAGTACATGTAATGCGAACTTGTTTGTTTAAATTCTTCAAGTCAAAAACAACAACAAAAACAATTTAATAAGTGACCACCACCAACAACAATCTATATGGACTCGCATATCTCGACAATATTCTGTCTGGGTTGATTTGTTGTTTTTGGTCGTGGAGGCAGGCGATCGTCTCGTTGATTCCTGTTCCAGACCTTTAATTCTTCGCCATCATTGTCAGTTGCATTTTGCATTCGAAGTGGTGCGGTTCCATTCAGCACGTTACGCGGTTAATTGATTCAGTTTATATAATATTTTTTATAATACAAAAAAAAATGCCGGTTGTTATCAAAAACGTGTTGGTCTGCGATGCAGTTGACAACGCCTGCATTGATTTGCTGCAAAGCAATGGCATTAATGTAGGTGTTTTTTTTTCTACAATTTGTTTTTATATTTTATTAATTAAAAAATATATATTTTGAATTTATGTTTTTCTTTATTTTGCGCTTTCATTAGGTGACGTATAAGCTGAAATTGCCGGTGAATGAACTGTGCCAAGAAGTCAAAGTAAGTGCAAATATTTTGATAAGGTTGTGATGTGTACTTGAGAAAATTTTCGACGTTATAGAATTTAAGCAAACAAATATATATTTTACATAAGTGCTTCGTAACTGTTCTATAAGGTTTCTGCAATACATCGGTATTAATTTTTGATCGATATTGTTATCAATTTATATAATATACAAGAAAATGTATTTTATAATGCATTAAATACTCATTAAAAAATATATCCTTTTTTTTATAAAGAAAATAAAATATAAACAGTCGATTTAGTCAAATTTCATAAGCTAAGTCATAAACTAAACAATGCAATAATTATATAGCAATAAATGAATAATATTTATTGATATAAATAAAAAAAAATAACATTTGAAAATTTGTAATAACAAAAATAATAAAACAATCGATATTAGTTTCATTCCATAGAAACGTTCAATAAAAAAGAGTGAACTAATAAATAAAAATAGATACAATTGATTTGATCTGGATCAGAGAGTATAGATTTTTAATAGAGATTCCTTCCGAGTTTGCTGGCGTCGCTGCCGAAAACATTGGTTATGTGGAAGTGGAATTTTACAGATTGAAGTTAACAGAGGAAAACAGTGCACAAAACTGGATCTGTCCGCGGATAATTTGCAACCAAACTTACCAAGAAATATTGCAATCCAACACCTTATAAATTTCAATTATTTTTCTGGCCAAAAATCTGGCAGAAAACATCAGAATATTGATTTGAAAATGTGTCTGTTGACAACATTTTCGTTTCAATTTCCACATAACCAATGTTTGAATTTATTTGACAAAAGTGGCAGCGAAACCACCTGTACGGAAACTCTATATCAAATATATACTCTCTGTCTGGATTAAAATGTTTTCGTAATACAAACTTTTTCTTTTGTAATATTAAAATTAATATCCAAAACATAAAATTAAAAATATACACACACTGAAAAAAATATACACACACTACCAACCTCATACCAACCGAAATGTTAGTCTGCGCAACTGCATATTCGGTTGCCGTAACCTCGTGATTACATTTTTATACTGCCAAATTTGATCTATCATCTATTTGTTACGACAACTGAGTACGTTGGAGTTTGGTACGATAAGTCGAAATTTAAAATATCGAAACTAAAAATACCGAAGACAAATATGTAGAAAATAAAAATGCCTAAACCTGAAAATATCGAAAACAAAAATGTGGAAAACTAAAATGTTGAAAAATAAAATGGCGAAATCATTTTTAAACGAAAAAATAATAGAAAATGTCAAAATGAAATGAATGTAGTAACAAAAATAGAGTTTCATATGTAAGAAAAATATATTAGTGAGCAAAAAAAAATGTACAAATAAATATAATAAAATACGAAGACAAAGATTTAAAAAAATAACATATTCGTAACACAGACACCGTAATTCTTTAGCTACTTTAGAATCAGTAAGTAAAGCAGCTCAGAGTGAATATGTCCGAATGTGTTCCATTCCGAATGAATCCTACACTAAGAAAAAGTGACGTAATAAAATTAAATAAAATTTATTTAAATTTGATTTAAATACTTTATAATAAAAAACGTAATAATCCATACAAAAAATATTACGTGCGTATTTAATTTCAAAACAAATAAAAAGGTATTTAATTTTATTATAAATTTCGAAAAAAGTAAAATAAAATAATAATTTTATCTGTTCCTAATCTTCTTTATATGAAATAAACAGATTTTAAAATACCAATTTACGTATTTATGATGTTGTGATTAAACTAAAATGTTATAACCGTTTTAAAAAGCCATAAAAAGTATTTACTTTAAATTTTATTACATACATTATAAATTTAAATAAAAAATATTCACTTCAAATTTTATTACGTACGTAATAAATTTGAATAAAAAGTATTTACATCGAGTTTAAATAAAAAGTATTTAATTTAAATACAAAAGACTACGGGTGAAAAACGTGTCGAAAAGTATTTAAATTTATTACATTTTTATTTAATTTTATTACTTTTTCCCCTCAGTGTAGAGTAGCTAAAAATTTGTATTCGTACGGAGATTCATATTTCTGCTACGACTGCAAATATTAATTAATTTGAAGGCATAATTTTTAAATATAATACCATCAAAATACCATTTTGGAATTTGGCACGAACATTTATAAGAAATCATCTATAATTTTGAATTAAGTACTTGAAATCTGAAGTGCAGGGATAATGATCATTACCAATGTTAACTGAGTTACTAGCATCAATAGATGATGCATATGACCATACAAAGTGATCTTTCTAACTATGAACAACAGTATCTCTGGAAATAATACATATCTCCAAATCCAAATTCCATTGATATCCCTATCGATTTGGTGTGGACTGGCTCAAAAAAGATTTGAAATTTTGATATTTCAACATTTTGATATTTCGACATTTTTTGATCCGATAAAAAATAAGTGCATATTTATTTTCAAAAGTTTTTTTTCGACATTTTCCAGCTTTAAAATATTTTTTAGACATTTTTTGTTTCGGCCAAAAATTGTTTCGGCATTTCAAGGCTTTTAATATTTCGACATTTCGTACGGATCCCGTACGTTGCTGTATTAACAAAATAATTCAGTTGCCAGTTTATATTATTATAGAAATTAAAAATATATTAAGAAATTAATTCAATACAAATTGGTCTTTAGCTAGTGAAATATAAAGTAAATAAAACCAATAAGGAAGGCTATTAGTCACATGGAAATTTTCGAAGTAGTTAATAGTTGGTAGGAGATTGCCACAACCTTATGCTCGACGGCATAGTTATTGGCACAACCGAATTAAAAAATTGTCCAAATACTTTAACAGTTGTTTCGGCAAACGAATAACTCGATAGAACAATTTTGTTGGTTGCCGCAACCAATCAGTTTTCGGTGTGAACGTGTGAATATTTTTGAATGCTGGTTTTTTTTTTATTGGAAATTAATGAAATATTGACAAAATTAATATACTAAAAATAAAACTCGACGATAACACCCAGAAGCTAGTAAATTTCAACACAATTCAGAATTTTACCTTATCCGGTGTGGAAAAGTATATGTATTCTTGACCTTCTTAGACAATTTAGCGATTTCCGTCTGATTCTACACTCAAAATAATACTACAATTAACGAAATACTTTTTCATAAATATAAATTTCGTAAAATATACGATTTTTTGTAAATACAACCTCAGCATTCGTCATTTTTAACTTCGTTCCGTTTTTTTATTTTACGATACATTCGTATATTTTACAATTTGATATTCGTAATGCAAAAAGAAGCAGAAAACATACAAAAGACAGAACAGATCAAATTTTCCTTTCAGTATCGGCATTTATGTAAATGTATTGAATTTAATTTGTAAATCAATAAATGTTTGTTAAATTATTAATAATTTTTTAATTAATGAGAATTTGACTATTTTGTATGTGTACTAATGTTGGAATCGACCATCAATATGTGGAAACATTTCCACTTATTACAAGAGGACAAATATATGTAAGAATATAAGAAAAAGAGAGCGACAGAGTATGTAAATTCATTAATCATTAATCGTAAAATAAACGAATTAATTTGTAGAATATTTTCACAAATGATTTTCGTTAAATAGTCTAATTTAAACATAAGTTCATTCGTACTATGTGCAAATGTTTTCGTGGAACATTTTCACGAATATTTTCGTCAAATACACTAAGTTTTTCTTGTGTTTTATGCATGTTCTATTTTGAGTGTGAAAACAGCAAAAATCAATTTCGATCGAATTGAAATCTCTATCACAAGTTGAAATATGCCGGATAATTTTAAATTTAATAAATCTTCTATTAAACTTATTTAAACTAAAAAATATATGTTTATGTTTTACAATCACGTCAAAATATTTGATTTAATATAATTTAAAGAAAAGATTAGTAAAATATAAATAATTTTAATGTTATATTAAGATTTTGTGTTGTTTTAGTTAGTTATAATACAAAAATAAAACTTTAAGAAAAAGCACTTTTATATTTTTAAAATTCAAAAATTATACGTCTATAAGATTATAATAAATTTACGGTAAATAATAGATTTTTTCCAATCACCCTAATTAATTTTAACTGTGAACCTTTTAAAATCTATTGTTAGCCTTTTTATTATGCAAAAAGAAAATAAAAAGAAATCTTCATTTACCGAGAATTATGTAAAACAGAAAATTAAAATGTCTTCTATCCTAAATTTATAATTTGTTTAAATATATTTATTACCACCAACATCTTACAGAACTTTGACGCATTAATTGTACGCTCCGACACCAAAATCACGGAGGAAGTTTTGGCAGCTGGTGCGGGAACTCTTAAAGCTGTGGGACGTGCCGGTGCCGGAGTCGATAATATTGACGTAGCAGCAGCAACCAAACACAATGTTATTGTGCTCAAGTAAGTGGAATTGTTGATGGTTGCTAAATTTGGTTGAATATTTAAACACATTTGCATAAAATATTTATAGTCAAATTATATGATAATTACAATAACAGCGCGGGGTAGCTTATGTAGTACTCCTTTTTTACGATGATTGTTGAAATTAATAAATGGCGCAATTCATTAAATTTTACAAACAATTAAATTGTTTCAGAATAATGAATTGAAAAGCTGTTATTAAGTAACTAATTGACGTAAAACAATTTAATTTTAATGAATACATTTTTTGAATTTATTTGTAGTTGCGCCAATTTCTTACTTACTTACTTAAATGGCCCTTACAACCGTGGGTCGGTTTTGGCCGCTGAGATGAAGCCGCGCCAGTCGGATCTGCTTTGCGCGCGCTGACGCCAGTTAGAAATACCAAGCGTTGCCAGGTTGTCCTCAACTTGGTCTTTCCAACGCAGATTTGGACGCCCTCTTCTACGCTGTCCACCTTCGAGTTTTGATTCAAGCACCTTCTTGGCTGGAGTGTTTTCATCCATTCGTTCGACATGACCTAGCCAGCGAAGCCGCTGGATCTTGATGCGCTTGACTATGTCAATGTCGTCGAATATCTCATACAGCTCGTGGTTCATCCTGATTCGATACTCGTTAGCAAAGCAGATAGGGCCAAAGATTTTACGGAGAATCTTTCTCTCGAACGCTCCCAGTACTCTCTCATCGGTGGTGGCCAGCGTCCATGTTTCTGCACCATAAAGTAGGACGGGCATGATGAGTGACTTGTAGAGCGTTATTTTTGTCCGGCGAGAGAGGGCTCTGCTTCTCAATTGCCTACTGAGCCCAAAGTAGCACCTGTTGGCAAGAGTTATTCTCCGTTTGATCTCCAGGCTGACGTCGTTGTTGCTGTTTACGCTGGATCCCAGATAGACGAAGTCCTTCACAATGTCGAACTTGTGGGTGTCAAAATCAGCTTTTTGTCCAAGACGCACGGACTCTTTTTTGCTTGTTGACACAAGGAACTTCGTCTTGTCCTCGTTCACCGCTAGACCCATTCGACGCGACTCTTTCTCCAATCTGGAGAAAGCTGCGCTGACTGCTCGTGTGCTCCTGCCAATGATATCAATATCGTCGGCATATGCGAGCAGCATGACACTTTTGTTGAGGATAGTGCCGCTTTGACGGAGTTCGGCAGCTCGAACTATTTTCTCCATCAATAAGTTAAAAAAGTCGCACGATAGGGAGTCACCCTGTCTGAAACCTCGTTCGGTATGAAATGGCTCGGAGAGGTCTTTTCCTATTCTCACTGAGCAAAGTGTGTTGCTCAGGGTCATCCTGCAAAGCCTTATAAGTTTCGCAGGTATACCGAACTCAGACATTGCGGCGTATAATCGTTCCCTTATCGGAGTGTCGAAGGCGGCTTTATAGTCGACTAATAGGTGGTAGGTGTCGATCTGTTTTTCTAGGGTCTTTTCCTGGATTAGGCGCAATGTGAAAATCTGGTCTATGGTGGACTTTCCAGGTCTGAAGCCGCACTGATAAGGTCCAATCAGTCTGTTGACGATGGGCTTCAGTCTTTCACATAATACGCTCGATAGAACCTTGTATGCGATATTGAGTAGGCTGATCCCACGGTAGTTGGCGCAGATAGTGGGATCCCCTTTCTTAAGGATTGGGCAGAGTACACTGAGGTTCCAGTCACTTGGCATGCTTTCATCCGACCATATTCTGCTTACGAGCTCGTGCATGCTCTCTATTAGCTCTTCGCCTCCGGTCTTAAACAATTCAGCAGGCAGGCCATCAGCACCTGCGGCTTTGTTGTTTTTCAGCCGAGCAATGGCTGTTCTGACCTCGTCATGGTCGGGTGGCGGAATCTCAACGTCGTCATCAAGTACTGGGGTTGCCGGGTTTGCTTCTCTATCGGTGGAATTGAGGTCATCATCACCGGTCAGCAGTTTAGAGAAGTGATCCCTCCATATTTTCAGTGTGCTCTGGATATCTGTCACTAGATTTCCGTTCTCATCTTTACAGGAAGAGGCTCCGGATTTCGAACCTCCGGCTAGGCGTCTTATTTTCTCGAAGAATTTTCGAGCCTCATTCCTGTCCCCATGCATCTCAATCTCCTCACACTCACGTCTTTCTGCCTCGCTTTTTTTACGCCTGAAAAGACGTCTCTCTTCCCTCCTCTTCTCTTTGTATCGCTCCTTCGCAGCTCGCGTAGCTACTGACTGCAGGGTGGATTTGTACGCAGCGTCTTTCTCTGCAGTGGCCGCGCGACACTCTTGGTCATACCACTGATTCCTCAGGGGGCGTTGGAATCCAAGCACCTCTTCGGCAGCCGTACGCATAGAGCAGGAGATATGATTCCACTGCGCGCTTATATCATCGAGAGGAGGAGTGCTTTGTCTAAGCAGGTGTGAGAGTCGAGTGGAAAAGGCTTGCGTTGTCTGTTGTGATTGCAGCTTTCCGACGTCTAGCTTTCTCTGCGTTTGGTTCCGTACGTTCTTCGCAGCGCTTAAGCGTGTGCGGACCTTGGCTGCTACAAGGTAATGATCCGAGTCCATATTGGCACCTCGGATTGTGCGTACGTCCATCACGCTTGAAGCGTGCCTTCCGTCAATCACAACGTGATCAATTTGATTTCGAGTTTTTTGATCGGGCGACAACCATGTGGCCTTGTGGATATCGAAATGTTCGAATCTAGTGCTACTAACTACCATGTTTCGTGCTGCGGCGAAGTCGATTAGCCTCGTTCCGTTATCGGAAGTGTTGGCATGGAGGCTAAATTTTCCGATTGTGGGACAATAGATGGCTTCTCTGCCCACCTTGGCGTTAAAATCGCCTAGCACGATTTTGATATCGTGGCGGGGGCAGCGCTCGTATGCGTTGTCTAGGCGCTCGTAGAAGCGCTCTTTTGTCTCGTCATCTTTCTCGTTCGTCGGAGCGTGTGCACAAATTAGGCTGATATGGAAATATTTAGCCTTGATGCGGATTGTTGCCAGCCTTTCGTCCACGGGCGTGAACCTAGAGACAAGGTGGCGGAGTCTCTTGCCGACCACAAATCCACATCCAAATTCGTGTCTCTCCGCATGGCAGCTGTAGTAGATATCACAGGACGCTTGTTTCGAACAGCCCTGTCCCGTCCATCGCATCTCCTGGATAGCGGTGATGTCAGCCTTATATTTTTCGAGGACATCTGCCAGCTGGATAGAGGCACCTTCCCTATAAAGGGTCCGGACATTCCAGGTGCATATCCGTAAATCATGGTCCTTAAAACGTTTGCGTGGGTCGTCATCGTTGTAATCGGTCGTTATCCGAGGCTTCTTTTTTGTTTTCATTGGGCGCATAGGTTTTTTCCGTGGTGGGACCCAAACCCAACGCACGAACCCTCACTCTGAGGGAGATGCTCGCCACTCACTTTAGCCGACTTCTACACCGGGTGGTGTAGAGCGCCGTTTCCAGGGACTTCCACGAGGAGGACTTCCACCGAAGTGGAGGTGTCACCATTTGACAATTTGTCAATTCTGGTGACCAGTGAGTTGACTTGAGACGACACCGGCGCCAATTTCATATTTTAATATTAGGCCAAATGATTTTTAATTGAAATTCCGTTTATTCCGAAAACTGTTTAATTAGGAATTCATTTCTATTAAATCAGACTTATAAAATACGAAACAATGTAAATTAAGTTAAAAAAAATTATCTATAAAATCCCAAAATATTGAAGAATCCATAAAACTCATAAAAACTCTAATGACACTTTGGATAGACTATTTTTAAATATGTTTAATATTATTTTTATTTATTTTATAAATAGATTTATAAATGTTTAAATGTCGTTCGAGCAATTTATATGTTCTGGTCAACACCCAGAAAAAATACTATATAAATAATAGTTTTTTACTATTAAAAATAGTCAATAGGATAAATTCTTATTTTAGTCGGAAAATACCATTAAATACTAGAAAATACCATGACATTGCCATTGAGCTTATATGAAAAGATTTTTTTTTGTATACTATTAAATTAATAATTGTCCTATTGACCAATTTTAATGGGATTTGTGGGATTTTTTTCCGGGTGAATGAATAGCAATTAATGGTGTCATTGATCCAATTATTTTTACTAAACAGTACTGTCTAAAATGACGGAATAAGTAATATAAATTAAGGAATATTTAAAAAATAAAAAAATTTGTTTTAAAAAACATTTTGAATATAGGGGAGCCTAGGGAAATGTGGGACACGATTTGATTTTCCTCCAAAAAAATAAATTTGAATAATATATTAAATTAAAATCTATAAATGTCTTTTTCATAGACTGATTCAAAATTTTTATCAAAATGCTATTTTAGTCTTTCTTTTTCATGTTTTGTTTTATTCATAACAAAGTCAAATATATCAAGGTTAAAAAAAATTACAATAAAGTAATAAAAAAATAATGGTAATGCAAAAAAAATTTAATTCATAAAGTCAGTCATAGTCAGAATATTCTGATTGATAATGGACGCACATTTTTTTAATACAGGCCAGATTGCAGATACTGCAGTTCACTGAATTGTTAAAATTTAATTTCTTCGACATTATGATTCTTCTGATGAAGGTGAACAATATTTACCGATCTATTATTTTTGCTCCTTTTAAAGGTTCGCTTCTCGGATTTCTTCTGAAATTTAGATCTTATCTCAGGTGATGTAAAAATGTTGCTTTTCATTGAGTTTTGGCCACGATTGAAGTATTTCATATAACACAATTAAATAATTCACATAACACAATTATTTCACTAAAATTACAACAAACTTGGCTTAAATTACTTTCCCCACTTTACCCCAGAACATGTTTCCCACTTTACACCAATATTGCAATTTGAACATATCTTAGCACCATATAAACAATGCTAATTATTTGAAAAAAATTAAAAAAAAAAGAAATTTTATACAAAAACCGAAATCAAAACCGAAACCGTAACTTGTAACCGATATACCGAAACCGTTCCGTTATAAAAACTTAAAACCGTAACCGAAAAGCGGAAAAAACCGAAATCGATATTCGTTTCAATCCTTGTTTTAAACATGCCGTCTTAATTAAAAACGATAAAAATCTTCACTTTTTTATAGTACTTGTTCTCGAAATGCTATAAAAATGTGTTAATTTGTTTAAAACCATAGATGAAAAAGTTGATGCCATATTAAGAACCCCTTGACAATTATTTTTATTTTTCTAAGTACAAAAACAAGTCGAAAAATTATAATTTCCCACATTACCCGATGTCCCACTTTACCACAGGTTCCACTAATTAAAAAATTCTAACTGAATTTAAATTTAAAAAAACATCTAATTTTAAAAATTATTTAAGATGTTTATTTTTAAAAACGTAATGAAAACGGGAACCATATATGGTTGCGATAATTGTTCTCCAGAAAATTCTACTCTCGACAAGTCTTCCACTACAATTCGCAATAATTCATATTTGAATTCTTTCCGACAATTCTATCCTTAATCTACAAATAATTCTTCCCTATGCAATACATCTTTAAAATAATTCTATAGCAGTATATCGTACCACTATTCTGCGATTATTCTTTTCCGGACAATTCTATCCCAACCAGGTTACTAATGAAACTTATAGTTCGATTCATTCCAAAAATAATATTTCCAAAAAAAACTCATTACATTTTTAGAAACATTTTATCGAAAGATAAAATGTTGGAGATTGTACAAAAAGCTACCTATTTTCTTTCCATACCCCAAATATGCCGCGAATATACCTTTAAAATTCCACTAAATTTGATATCTTGCCATATGCCTCTCAAAATTTTCTAATTACCAGTGTGTTTGCTAAAAATATGTCTCAAATCGTGAATTTATGAGAACATTGTATGCACTCCGAAAAAAATCTTATTAAAATTGGTCTATGGGACAGTTATCGATTCAATAGTATACAAAAAATAAATATTTTCATATAAACACAAAAACAATTTAATAGTATTTAATAGTATTTTGTAGTATTTAATGGCATTTACCTATTAAAATAATAATATCCTATTGACTAATTTTAATAGCAAAAAACTATTGATTTTATAGTATATTTTGCTGAGTGTGGAAAATAATTGTCTGTGTTTCGCTTAACTATTAACAAATCTCTACATTTTAATAATGACGCTCTTTAAAATAATTTGATGCCACAATTTCTCATCAGACAGTCTGGCAAATTGTCATTGATTCCATGTTGAAGCAACACCAGCAGCTCATTAAGACAAATTCCGCATTTGCATAATCGACGGAAAGTCAAGCGTGATGCGCGCGTCTAGTCAAAACAACCTAAACCCCTTAATAAATAGACAACCCACATAGTTTTACAGTTCAGTTATCAAGGCCTCCTTTTTCGAACTCAAACTACTTCAGCCAACGCACCTATTTAACCCACTCCCTCCATTTTATTCACTTTCCAGCACCCCAGGCGGTAATTCAATTTCAGCCTGTGAACTGACATGTATCCTAATTGGCACCCTTGCCAGGCCCGTTGTTCCCGCCGGCCAGAGCATGAAGGAAGGTCGCTGGGATCGGAAACTATACAGCGGCAGCGAGCTGTACGGCAAGACTTTGGCCATACTGGGTCTGGGTCGCATTGGACGTGAGGTTGGCCTACGCATGAAAACTTGGGGCATGAGGGTAAGGCAGACTAATTCTTTAAATAATACCCATAAGTTTATTGTAATGACATTCAATAGATTATTGGCTACGATCCAATAACCGCGGAAGAAGAGGCCAAGGCATTGGGTATTGAGAAAATGACGTTGGAGCAAATTTGGCCACTAGCTGATTACATAACCGTGCATACGCCATTGATACCGGCAACCAGAAGTGAGTTTATTTTTAAATATGGTATTTATAGTATATAGGATTTTAAGCTAAATTGCTTACTTTGACAATTTAGAAGTACAGTTTTGTATTTCCATTAAAATTTTCCATTTTATAAACCATTTTTTTTCTAATATTTCTTTAGATCTCATTTCAACCGAGACTCTGGCCAAATGCAAGACCGGCGTCAAAGTGGTCAACGTCGCACGTGGCGGTATCATCGACGAGCAGGCGGTAATTGATGCTCTTGAGAGCGGTAAATGTGCCGGTGCCGCCTTTGATGTGTATCCCGAGGAACCACCAAAGTCGGAAGTTACCAAGGCGTTGATCAACCATCCAAAGGTTGTTGCCACGCCGCATCTGGGCGCAAGTACCGCTGAGGCACAAGTACGTGTTGCGGTCGAGGTGGCCGAACAGTTTATTGCGTTGGCCGGGACTTCGCAACAGTATATGACATATGCCGGGGTTATCAATCGTGAGGTGCTGGCACACTATCAGTAAATGGCCGGTTGTTTGTTGTTGTCTGAGAATGAATATGGGGGGTATCATTGATAATGACGATGATGCTGATGATAAAAATATTGCATCATTATCGTTATTATTCACTGGACTGTAATGAGTAGAATGCTGCATTGCATCGCTCCGCTCCGCATTGCACTGTATTAATTACATATATTACAAAAATATACGAATTTCAAATAAAATTATATTTTATACAAAAACAAATTATGCAGTTTATTTAATTAGTTATTTTTTGTACTTGACTTAACTCGTAAAGTGGAATATTTTTTATTTTTATAATATAGAACATGTGAACAGATTCCCACCGTTATGAAAACACATTCAATAAAATAAATTTTAAAATTTTAACCAAGCTTTTTTTTTAGAATCAATTCCCAACAAACATTTTCAGTCTTTTAAAATGTGTCATATTTATGAGTGTTACCCTCATATATGAGCCCAAAAAGGCTCCTTTTATGGCCCCTTTTATGAACCTAAAAACCCTCATATTTATGAGACTTTTAATACTCCTAAAACATTCATATTTGAGCACCAAAAAGGACTTTTGGATAGAGAACACGATTTTATGGGCTCAAAAATACTAATATTTATGAAAAAAGTTTCATAAATATGAGTGTTTTTGCGCTCATAAAATCGTGTCCTCTACGTGATTTCAACGCTCCTGAAACACTCATATATGAGTGTTTTAAAAGAGCCCAAAAAGACTTCAAACCCCTGGGTAGAGGTTACGATTCTATGAGTCCAAAAAAACTAATATTTATGAGACTATTATTAATCATAAAACAACAATATTTCAGTACTAAAAATGGCCCTAAAAGGCTCCTGTGACTTAGGTAAAGAACACGCTTTTAGAAGCCCTTAAATCCTCATATTTATGATCATTTTAAATATTCTTAAAACATTCATATTTTTGAGACTTTTCAAAAACCACAATTGCTCCATTTTCGAAGGTTTCCTCTTCTTTTAAAATATAAACGCATCCATTTTAATTAAATTCATGAAATATATATATTTTGTTCTCTTGAATTTGCAATAATAAAATTAATTTTAATTTGATTTCAAATACAAAACGAATTTAGTATTCAATTTTATTTAAACAGCCAGCATAAATAAGATACTTTTATGACTTCCTTTTCTGAGTGCTCTTAAAATACTCTTAAATTTGATGATTTTATGAGTTTCATTTGTGTTATGAGTTTCATTTGTGTTATAAGTTTCGTGAAGGAGACTCTTTTATGAGTACAATTTTGGAGCGTTCCTAAAACATTCTAAAATATATAACTTCTATAAGTCTATTTTTTGATGCTCTTAGAAGTCTAATTTATGAGGGCTCCTAAATATGAATCTTTCATGAGTAATCTTTTTGAGAGCTCCGAAAACAGTCTTAAATGATATACTTTTATGAGTCTTTTTTCTTAGGGCTCATAAAACACTCAACATAAGACTCATTTATGAATCCAATTTCAGAGTGCTCCCAAATTGCTTAATGGGAAAGACTGTAAAAAGATCATAGATGATTAATATGTTCGATAAAAAAATATTTTTCATAAAATATACATTCAAAAAATTAAGCATTTTCTTATTTTATTATCATATTTTCAATCATGTTTGCAGTTATATCGAAAATTTCATAAGTCAAAAATGAGTGCTTTGCAGAATCGACCGATCAGCATCAAAATTCGACAGAAAATAAATTTGTCATTCAGAATCCTCAAATCTTATAGAAAGCAAAGATCGATATATTTAATAACACTTCGTTAGGATTTGAATATAATCTTCAATATACATTTTTATACCCTACACTAAGAGTGAAAGGGTATATTCAGTTTGGTACGCCGTTTGTAACACCCAGAAGGAAGCATCTCCGGTATGGAAAAGTATATATATTCTTGATCAGCATGACCTCCTGAGTCGATTTAGCGATGTCCGTCTGTCCGTCTGTTTGTCCGTCTGTCTGTCTGTCTGTCTGTTGAAATCCCTACTACTTTTAAAATTGAAGAGCTAGATAAATGAAACTTTATATTACTAATATACCTACGCTGTATGTGCGAAAGATCGGTCCATTGTGACCTATGATCCGACCACTTATGTTCAAATACCTCATATAAAATGTACATAAAATGATCAATTCTTACGTATACGTGCTTAGGTAAACTTTTTTGGTCAAATATATATTGATGTCATGCTCAAATACATGATAATAATGTTTTCCGGCGAAAAGACTTGTGGTTCACAAAAAAAAAATCGAAATTCGGTACACCTACCCATTTGTAAATTGGGTATCAAATGAATGGAAATTCTTCAGCGATTGAATGTTTGTAGTTATTTTCAGGATTCGTATACCCTGGTGACCTATATATCACTTTGAATGGTAACCACACATATGTGTAGGGTATTTATAGTCGGCTTAGACCGACTATAATTTTGATAATCCTAACTATCATAATTACACCTACTTTAAAATTTCCCATGTGATCTAACCTTCCCAACTGATTTTTTTTTTTATTCATTTATGTATATTTGATTTTATATATTAAGAACTGCGCACGAATACAGTGTACATCACATTATTTACTGGAAATTTTTAAGAAGAATGCATGTACAACAAATATATTGAAACCTTATTAGAAGTGGACTCATCCATAACTTTGAAAATTGCAATTAAAGTAAGAAAATGAAATTTACTAACAGTAAATTTCAAAACAAAAAAAAATCTCGGGAACTAAAAATTTAAACTGAGAAGGTAAAAAATAAGTTTATAAGAATTGACCATCACACGGAATGCAAGATCTGGAAAAAAGGTGGATCTGTGACAGGGAAAAATCAACGAAGATTAGTATCTTGTGCCAGAAGAATCAAAAAATTTCAACTACCAAATTTCAACTACCAGAGGCAAAATGTCAGTCGGAATATTAATAAAAATTGTTTCCAGGGGTAACATTGAAATTTTTAGAATAAATTTAAATTTTGCTCAACAATATTTAATAGAAATTCAATGCTTCTTTTTATCTATTCATTTATTTAATTCATGCAAAATTAAAATTAATAAATCAATTAATATAAATTTAAGAATTTAGAATTCACTTACTAAATGACAAAATGTTATATTACAAATTTATAAAGTTATCGGTATTATATCGAAAACCATAATATAATAGTTTGGCGCTGCAGTCCGGTATAGAAATTTCGAGCTCTCACTATTTGAGCTGTGCGTGTTTATATTTGTACTCAAATTGGTGGGACCTACAGTTTAATATCGAATCCGAACGGTGGGTGAGAGCTTTTCATAAGCAATGTTTTACTCTTGAAGGTTTGCCATTTACTGCCGAGACGTAGCGTCGCATAGAAAAAGGTTTCCTACGAAAAAGATGTTGGCAGTCGCTGGGGATCGAACCGCGAACCTTTCGGCTCGTAGTCCAACGCACTAACCAGACGAGCTACGGACGCTACTGTGTTTGTAAACCATAATAAATAATAAAGAACATTCCCGGAATCAGAATCATTAATAAATTTCGGTAGTATTAATCATTTCAGCTGTTGTTCAAGCTTAAAGGTCCTGTTAATCCAAGTCCTACGCCATTTATTTTTACATGTTTATAGGGCATAATAAAAATACAAATATAAACAGATACTATATAAAAAAAATAGCTTCCCTCAGGTGACAGACATAGCACGTAGTTGCCAACCACTTTCCATTGCAATAGTAATTAGGCCACAAAAATCATTTTGCCGAAAGATGACAGCTAAATGAAATAAAATAAAATAGAAAAATAAAATACAGATTTATAATTAAAACGAGATACCTTGCTGGAATATTTCGCCGGGCGGTAGCAATTAAATTTAATCATTACTAAATATATATGAAATTGATATAACTTTTAGAAAGTTATGCAAATGAAATTTTTATATATTTTATTGAAAAGGTTTCCATAAAATGCTATATTTAATGAAAACCTATAAATTGAATTGAATTTTACGAAGTACAAGTCTATTCATATTTAGCCACGCATAAGAAGTATTGTATATAATATTAAATTAATTTGCATTCATATCTAATAATAGCGCAAAATTTAATATTTATTATCCACCACGCCAATAACTCAGGTATTGATTATAAAAAAAGTACTTTATCTATTACTGTCGCATATCAATATCAACATGATGTTATCAATTAGATATTATTATCAATTACAGAGGTATTAAACATAAAGTAGCTACGACAAATGCCAATGACAATTTGTGAAGGACAATTCCATTAGCTGTCGGGAATATTCACGGGCTTCTGATCATTATATGTCACATATAATTGCAATTTTGCCAATTGATGGTTTCGTAATTATTATCTGCAACAATATATAAGCAAATCAATTTAACTGTAACATTTTTTTAGAGCCATGAATACAGTTCAATATTAAATATACACTGCGAACAACGATAAAATAATTAAATTTTATTTAATTTTACTTTAAATACTTTTCTAATAAAAAAAATATTATCCATAAAAACTAATACTAAAAAGGGTACAAGTTTGGTCATATATATGTTCATGAACATCGTAGTCTCCTGAATCGTCTGTATGTCTGTTGAAATCACTAGTACAGAAAAACTAAAATAGCTAGATCAATAAAAGTCTGAAGTTATGTTACCTACGCTGTCTGGTAAATAAAATCGGTCGAATGTGATCTGTGACCCGATAACTAATGTTCAAATACCTTAATATAACACTAACATCTACGTATAAAATTTACTTTATACCGGCCGAAGGGAACATTTTTTTTTGTAAAAGTCCCCTTGAATTTATGATCAAATACAGAACCGACTTATGGTGCCGAAAAAAATCCAAATTCGGTCACCTTCTCATTCGTACAAATGGGTACTCAAATGAAAGACAATTTTTTAGCGATTATAATGTACAAAATTAAAATTTCAATTTTCATTATAACTAAAATTTTCATTATTGAATTCAAATCTTTTAAACGTCTTCTTTTTACTAAAATTTCAAGACTTCATTAAAAATTGTTCACTCCAAATTCGTTTTTTCACTAAAAATAAATTTTTCACTAAAAAAAATTTCAAGTCTTCATTAAAAATTGTTAACTCCAAATTCGTTTTTTCACTAAAAATAAATTTTTCACTAAAAAATCAATTTTTCACTAAAAAATCAATTTTTCACTAAAAATTCAATTTTTGACTAAAAATTCAATTTTTAACTAAAAATTCAAATTTTCACTAAAAATTCAATTTCTCACTAAAAATTCAATTTCTCACTAAAAATTCAATTTTTCACTATAAATTCAATTTTTAACTAAAAATTCAATTTTTAACTAAATATTCAATTTTTCACTAAAAATTCAATTTCTCACTAAAAATTGAATTTTTCACTAAAAAAATCAATTTTTCACTAAAAAATCAATTTTTCACTAAAAAATCAATTTTTCACTAAAAATTCAATTTTTCACTAAAAAAATCAATTTTTCACTAAAAATTCAATTTTTCACTAAAAATTCAATTTTTCACTAAAAATTCAATTTTTAACTAAAAATTCAAATTTTCACTAAAAATTCAATTTCTCACTAAAAATTCAATTTCTCACTAAAAATTCAATTTTTCACTATAAATTCAATTTTTAACTAAAAATTCAATTTTTCACTAAAAATTCAATTTTTCACTAAAAATTCAATTTTTCACTAAAAATTCAATTTTTCACTAAAAATTCAATTTTTCACTAAAAATTCAATTTTTCACTAAAAATTCAATTTTTCACTAAAAATTCAATTTTTCACTAAAAATTCAATTTTTCACTAAAAATTCAATTTTTCACTAAATATTCAATTTTTCACTAAATATTCAATTTTTTCACTAAATATTCAATTTCACTAAAAATTCAATTTTTCCCTAAAAATTCAATTTTTCACTAAATAATAAATTTTTCACTAAAAATTCAATTTTTCACTAAAATTTCAATTTTTCACTAAAAAATCAATTTTACACTAAAAAATCAATTTTTCACTAAAAATTCAATTTTTCACTAAAAATTCAATTTTTCACTAAAAATTCAATTTTTCACTAAAAATTCAATTTTTCACTAAAAATTCAATTTTTCACTAAAAATTCAATTTTTCACTAAAAATTCAATTTTTCACTAAAAATTCAATTTTTCACTAAAAATTCAATTTTTCACTAAAAATTCAATTTTTCACTAAAAATTCAAATTTTCACTAAAAATTCAAATTTTCACTAAAAATTCAATTTTTCACAAAAATTCAATTTTTCACAAAAATTCAATTTTTCACTAAAAATTCAATTTTTCACTAAAAATTCAATTTTTCACTAAAAATTCAATTTTTCACTAAAAATTAAATTTTTCACTAAAAATTCAATTTTTCACTAAAAAATAAATTTTTCACTAAAAAATAAATTTTTCAATAAAATTCAATTCATCCATTAAATTCAATTTTTCACTAAAATTCAATTTTTCACTAAAAAATCAATTTTTCACTAAAAATTAAATTTTTCACTACAAATTCAATTTTTCACTAAAAATACGATTTTTCACTAAAAATTCAATTTTTCACTTAAAATTCAATTCTTCACTAAATATTCAATTTTTCACTAAAAAATCAAATTTTCACTAAAATTTCAATTTTTCACTAAAAATTTAATTTTTCACTATATATTCAATTTTTTACTAAATATTCAATTTTTCACTAAAAATTCAATTTTTCACTAAAAATTTAATTTTTGACTAAAAAATAAATTTTTCACTAAAAATCAAATTTTCACTAAAATTCAATTTTTCACTAAAAATTAAATTTTTCACTAAAATTCAATTTTTCACTAAAAATTCAAATTTAATTTTTCACTAAATATTCAATTTTTCACTAAATATTCAATTTTTCACTAAATATTCAATTTTTCACTAAAAATTCAAATTTTCGCTAAAAATTTAATTTTTCACTAAATATTAATTTTTTCAGTAAATTCTCAATATTTCACTAAAAATTAAATTTTTCACAAAAATTTCAATTTTTCACTACAAATTTAATTTATCACTAAAAATTTAATTTTTTCACTAAAATTTCACAAAAAACTCAAAATATCTATTAAATTCAGATATTTAATCGAATTTAGATTTCACCGTTTTATATTTAAACGTTATCATGTTTCCCGCTGTGTCAAACATGTCTGTCTTTCGTCCGTCTGCCTGCCGGTGACACATGTACCTACAACATAATTTTAAAAGCATAACTTGAAGCGGTTATAAAAAAAGCACTGCATTAAACGGATGAAGCAGCATTTGTAGTTACTTCTTAGTACTTTTTGCACAAGAGTGAGTCAAATATTTCTTACTTCCTATTGTTGCTTCGTGTAATACAATTTTAAAATATAATTAAAAAAAATACTACAAAAAAAAACCAGTCATTACTGCATAAGTGTGCTACACATATGCTTAAATATTAATTTATTTAATTCGTGTTGCATACTTTTAGGCGTGTTTAAATAAATATGACGAGTATACGAATTTTTTGACTTTTGTAATATTCAGAAGTATGAAATCACTAAAAAATTAAAATAATAATAATAAAATAAAACTAAATTCTAATTTTTAAATATATAGAAACATTAAAATATATCGTCACTGGCATGCCAAAGGGGCGAATTTTCATTTCTAAAAATGTTGGGAAATTAAATTTGAAAGTGTGAAGTGCTTAAAAAATTAGTAAAATTTAGGTTTTGTTCAATTTTTTCTGTTATTTTGGTTGATTCATCAATTATTATCACGTATATAAAATATCTTTGGTTTTGGACAATTTACTGAATTATAAATACGGATTTTGCGAAGCAACACTACTATTTTATCTTGCATCAATAAAAAGTTATAGCAAAAAAAAAAAACGAAGAAATTGGAAAAATGGAAAATCTTTTCATGCCAAAAGGGCGAATCATTTCGTTTTTTTGCTATAACTCTTAATTGGTGTTATATAAAATAGTGATGTTAAAGCACCTATCGATTGGCATCATTATAATTGACAAACATTTTTCTTGCAAAAAAAAAAATATTTTAAAATAATGATGATGATCAATAGGTGCTTTTAAAACAAACAATTAATGCCTTTACATCACTATTTTATCTTATACCAATAAAAAGTTATGGCAAATAAACGAAAAGATTCGCCCTTTTGGCATGACAACATTTCCAATTTTTCGAATTCGCCCTTTTAGATTTGAATTTTGTGGCTAGAAATATATTACAAAACCACAGACGATTTTGGCACAGTATACTTGAGAAAAAAACTACATTAAAAAATGTAAAAAAAACGCAAATGTCCAAAATTACACATTCGCCCCTTTGGCATGATAGTGACGATATGTAATAACTAATTCAACAATTTGTACTTTCTTAATACTTAAAGCATTCAAAATCATTAGATATATTAAACACCACTGGAAGCATGCAGTTGCCACGAATAATTCACGAAGTGGGTTCCGTATATTTGATGTCAATGATTTATCGATTTAAGGTTTTATGTAATTTAGGGTATTTTATTGATTTCGAATAGTCTGCAAGTATAAACGTTGTTTTCAGTATTAAAACGATTCCGTTTTTTGCAGAATTTCGATCTCAAACTAATTTCTACTGATAAATAAACGGAGTATTCGAACGCTATTCGTTTCAATAGAACTTCGATTTCGACAATTTCAATGGTTTTCAAAGTTTTAAAATAATAAATACACTATAATAAATACACTTGAATCTTAACTTAAGCTACACATAAAATTGTTAAATAATAATATATTTTCCCTAAAATTCAATTTTTCACTAAAAATTCAATTTTTCACTAAATATTCAAGTTTTCACTAAATATTCAATTTTTACTAAATATTCAATTTTTCACTAAATATTCAATTTTTCACTAAAATTTCAATTTTTCACTAAAAATAAATTTTTCACTAAAAAATCAATTTTTCACTAAAAAATCAATTTTTCACTAAATATTCAATCACTAAAATTCAATTTTTCACTAAAAATTCAATTTTTCACTAAAAATTCAATTTTTCACTAAAAATTCAATTTTTCACTAAAATTCAATTTTTCACTAAAATTCAATTTTTCACTAAAATTTCAATTTTTCACTAAAAAATAAATTTTTCACTAAAAAATCAATTTTTCACTAAAAAAAAAATCTATTTTTCACTAAAAAATCTATTTTTCACTAAAAAAATCAAATTTTCACTAAAAATTCAATTTTACACTAAAAATTCAATTTTTCACTAAAAGTTCAATTTTTCACTAAAAATTGAATTTTTCACTAAAATTCAATTTTTGGCTAAAAATTCAATTTTTCACTAAAATTCAATTTTTCACTAAAATTCAATTTTTTACTAAAATTTCAATTTTTCACTAAAAAAATAATTTTTTCACTAAAAATCAATTTTTCACTATAAATTCAATTTTTCACTAAAAATTCAATTTTCACTAAAAATTCAATTTTTCACTATAAATTCAATTTTTCACTAAAAATTCAATTTTTCACTAAAAAATTCAATTTTTCACTAAAAATTCAATTTTTCACTAAAAATTCAAATTTTCACTAAAAATTCAATTTTTCACTAAAAATTCAATTTTTCACTAAAAATTCAATTTTTCACTAAAAAATCAATTTTTCACTAAAAATTCAATTTTTCAATAATATTTCAATTTTTTCGTAAATTCTCAATATTTCACTAAAAATTCAATTTTTCACTAAAATTTCAATTTTTCACTACAAATTTAATTTATCACTAAAAATTAAATTTTTTCACTAAAAACTTAAAATATCTATTAAATTAAGATATTTAATTGAATTTAGATTTCACTAAAAAAAAGTCTTCCATAATTGTAGAAGAATTGTTTTATATTTAAATGTTATTATGTTTCCCGCTGTGTCAAACATTAAATTTTTCATATAAATAAATCAAAAACGTTTAAGTATAACGTTAATTTAAAAATATTAAAGTTTAAATAGCGTTCCGCGGAATTAAAATTAAATATTAAATTTGTATATTGACACTATACGCAAAATGGCATTGTAATTATATTTAAATGCATTACATTAAATGGGTAACAAATAAGCAATTTTTTTTATATGTACAACTGCTGCACCCTACTGATGTACTTTATTGTCCGTAAATAATAGTAAACAATAACAATAATTGAAACAACGAAGACCCATGCAATTTACCGTTTAGTACATGTCCTCTATGTGCGTTGTCAGCCATTTTAATCGCATTAAAAATGTCCAATTGACATTTTAAATTAGAAACTTAAAAAGCAAAAATAATGTGTTACAGGTAGTCATGACAAGTGAGAGTATTCAAGGTTACAAACGTTGCCACGTTAATAGTTAGTTGTATCTGCAATTGTAGGTGTTTGTTTGAAGCTATTATCATCAAAGGAAACAATTTTGTGACAATTAATAAGAAAACCAAATATTATACAGACAACAATAACGATATATAGAATCAAACACATTTTTATTAAACAAATCAATAAAGATATAGATAGTATTCCAATGAATTTTGTGCAAAAATTCATTTTATCACAAAAATAAATGAATGATTGCTAGTCACAAATGTGCGTAATATATATGCTGACATTGTGTTTCATCGAATGATATTGTTATTGCGCTAACTTTTAACTTGCTAAGAAATACTTTAAGTAGTTTTAAGAAGTTGATAAATACATGAATTCAAAACTTTACTCTTGCCAGAATTGCGAAAATACACGGGGGAAATTTTCATAAAATTATAACGAATGTGCAGCAAAAATTAATTTAAACACAAAAAGCATTTTTAAAGTTTTAGTTATATGAGAGATAGATAGATAGATAGATAGATAGATAGATAGATAGATAGATAGATAGATAGATAGATAGATAGATAGATAGATAGATAGATAGATAGATATATAGATAGATAGATAGATAGATAGATAGATAGATAGATAGAAGATAGAGAAATAATTTTGGTACACTTTTGTATAATACATTTTTTACTTGGAAAACGAGTTGTGTAAGGGACTGTATTTTGTATTAAATTATATTACATTTATGACCTTGTTTTAAAAAAACTAGATATAATACATTTTGAATGTTTTTAATACGTTTGTATTTATTTCACTTAGTTTTGCTACACCATGTACTGAAAGTTCGTAGTCCATATATTGCAGGTATAAACATATTGCTACATATTGCAAACACTGCAAAAGAGGTATATAAAAAAAAAACCAAGCAGACCCAAGTGTCTGACCGAAAACAGATGATGAGAGAAGACAACATGTTGATGTCAACTAATTGATTTTCTCGCTGAATATTATTGGTTTTGAAAATAGAAATACAAAAATAAAAGTTGGCAACTCTGTAGCATTGAGTACAAATATAACAAGCACAGTCAAACTATTCTATTTATCTCTGAAGCTGCAGAAGAGTAGTGAGTATTATATATTTACTCTTTAGAAGACACATAATTTTCTGACTGCACGTTTTTATTATTATTCATATGTTATTTAACTAAAAAGCAACACTTAGGTGCTTGCCATTCCTTTGAGTTGTCAGAACTGATGATGCTTAGTGTTGCTTCCATCGCATCATTAGGCAAATATATTTTTTATAAACTTCTACAAGTAAATGTATATTTTTCTTGAAGTTGTGGGTAACACTTTTTAGTTTTATATGAACTATACATAATACGTAGTTACATATTTATAATTGTTGTATCTTTTTTGTGGGAATCAAAAAATTGTATATTTCATTCAAATAATTTTCCGAATCAAAAAAGAATAGTTTTTATTATAAGAAATAAAAATATATATTTCAAAATTAATTATCACAACAAAGTAAAATAAATATAGCATATAGTAAAATTAACAGCATATGTAGTAATTTATCTACTTATTTCAAAACGTATATAAAGGGTTTTTCAATAAGAGCGCTACAAAAGTTTTGTTCAAGGGTTTTTCAACAGGGACGCTACAAAAGTAGAGCAACAGGGACAGTAAACGACGCCATATTTCTTGCCGATTTTTTGACATTTCTCTTCAGTAAGGTTTGCCATTTCATGATGGAAAGATATACGAGCCAATAACGAGTCGAAATTATTAAAATTTACTACCGAAATTCGAATTCGTATATCTTTCCATCATGAAATGGCAAACCTTACTGAAGAGAAATGTCAATGTCATATTTGGTTTTTCGTTCAAACAATATAAATACAAATGTAAACGAAACAGTATCTTGAAACCAGTACCGTTCCGTTATAAAACTTAAAGCCGAAACACAAACCTAAATCATTGCCTTACTTTTTTCTTAGTTTGTAAAACAACGAAGAAACAATGACGTATAATCATAGACAATTTAAAGTCGACTTTAAATATAAATTGGGACTTTAATGACAAATTTTGTATGGAATAAATTGACAAAAAGCTGATTTTTAAATTTAAAGTTGACTTTAGATTGTCTATGATTATGCGCCAATATTTTAAAAGTTATTTATTTTTGTTCAAAAAACATGTAATTTTATCTACAGTGCGACATATTAAACCACAAACGCTTAACATTGTTCAAATGTTGTACATTTTGCAAAAGTTCCGATGTACCACTCCAATTGTTTGAGAAGGAAATTGCAGTTTTAAAGTTTTTGTACTTTTTGTTGCGTACGAATCCAGTGCAATTTACATGCACGGAAACGCATACAAAGCACAACCACAGCCACATGCACTAACACGCATACAAACAAATGTAGACAGACAGACAAACATTCAGGAAATAAACCAACAAATACAAATGCACAGTTGACAGTGTACTACATTTTTTATACAGAGAATTTTACATCATTAAACCATATGAAACACTTGTTGTCATGTCAAATGCACGGAAAAAAAATCAGAATTGAATTAAGAAATTGTTATGAATATTGTTATTTTTTTCCGTGAAAAATAATAAATATAAATTGGGTTGCTTTATACACAGACAAAAATAATCGACGTTAATATAGCAACCGATATTAATTGCATTCATTAATCAATCCAGCAATGAAATTCACTAATTTAATGAAAACATTTGCTATTCTTCCTTAATTCAGCAATTCCGTTTGCTAATATGAATATTTGTACGTAAACGCTGTAAATAATTTAGTCGGCGCAGTTTTAGAAATTATATTCACCGAACATCTGGTGAGAGCTTTTCATACCCAGCAGGAAATGATACCTCAACGATTCACCAATGTCAGATCAGAAAAATCGATGATGACCTATAGCATTTTCGACCTGCAAAGCATAGGTGACATTTTCATACAAATGTCCTCCGATTCATGCATGATGTAGTATTGACGATGTCATACTCGTCATTCATCAGGGAAGTCACAAATGATTGTCATACATTTTTTTTTTAGTAAAATTTTTTTTTTTTATTAATACAGACGTTGTAGAACGAAAAGTCACCAAATACAGGGTGTATTTCTTTATTCGTTCTGAACGTTCAGAATATTCTGTTTTCAAAATTTCTATTAATTTATTTATTCCGAACGTTCTGTCTTATCCGAATTCTGTTACTTTATTCAAAACAGAACGTTCTGAACGCATTCTGTTTATTCTGAGTTCAATCATAGAATACACAGAATAAAACTGTCAAATTAGAAATTATTTACACAAATTAGAAATTATAAAACAAATTTTAATGAAGTCGCGTCTATCGCATGATATTGGTGGTTTGTCGCGTGTGTCGTAAGATATGCAAGTTTGGTACTGCACTTTTTAATCAGCATGCACGGAACCTCTTTGATTAAGAAAAATATGTGAAATGATGTACGATGCATTGTTATGTGCTAGCATTTTAGTGTCATACCTCGTGCGTGTCACCTATCGGCGTGCCCGTGCGTGTCCGTGCCATCAAAAACAGGCACGCGCCCATCTCTATTGCACGGTATAGAAAAAAGTTTTCTATGAAAAGATGTTGTTAGCCCCAGTTCTGGACCTTTCGGCTCGCAGTCCAACGCACTAACCACTGACCTACCGACGTAATATTTATTACCTCTGAAAATGTTTGAAAAATTCGAAAACTTCGAATTGGTTTATTTCACTTTGAAGTCTTATATCTGCGTGAAATTTCAAGATATTGCGCTTAGGTTACATTTTTACCGACGCTACGCTTTATCATTCGATTAGTTCGACTATAATTTCCATAATCTTTACTCAAAACTGCACCAACTATCAAAGTGTTCATTCTCGCTATATTTCTTAGTATTCTTATAAATTGTTTAGTATTCTTTTCAGTGTATGTAATGTTACCAACTCTGCTGTAATGAAGAAACCACACAAACAAAACACGCAGCAGAAGAAGCAGTAACAGGAGCAACAACAAAAAAACAATATCAACAACTTTCACTTATTGCCCGCACACTGACAGCCACAACAACGCCATCGACGACACAAATTGAAATCATCGTCACTACAGCAGACAATACAAACGCAGAAACCACCGACCGCGCGTAGCATTTTTTCACCCACTAAAGCCTGTCTTCCTTCAGTGACGTTGCAGTCGTGACAAAACTATGCTACTCGACTCAACGGTTCGACAACTCGTACTCGTTACTGTTGTCGTCATCGTCGTCATCAACATCGTCCTTATCATCGTCATAATCATCATCGTTGCTCTGTTCGTTCGTTGACAAAAAGCAACGAGCAATTTCAATTCAAGTCAGTCGACGGCAGGACATCAAGCAGTGCGTTACGCGAAGCATCGGAAAATAAAACGGAACAAAAAATGTATAAACGGAAACGGAAATGAGTGTGTTATAGGTCTGAATACAAAAAAACAACAAGAAACGACGGTGTGGTTTTTTTTTAGCATGGTGCTGCTGGCTAAGTAAATTATGCGGAAATTATAAAAAAAATAACAAATTTAATTAATTAGTGGAAATAAATTACAAATTTCATACAAGTCAAAGTTAATGAATTCATTAAAAATAAGAGAGGTTAAATCAAATGCAGTTAATTAAAGTGTGAAATATTAAAAAAATAATTAACTTTAAAAGTAAAAATAATAAAAATTTACAAAATGTTATAAAAAAATAAAAACAAATAATTTAAAATAATAATAAAAAAGGTCAATAAAAATGTATAATAAAAATTAATATTGTTTGAAAATATTTTATATATTTTAACAATATCTTTAAATTAAATTATAAAAAAAATAATAAATAAAATTAATTTATTAAAAAAAAAAATAATAAAAAATATACAATAGATAACAATTTTTTTTAAATATTTAAAAAATTCACAGTTATTAAAAAAATTATAATATTATATGAAAAAAATATTAAAAATGTATTTTTCATATAATAAAACAATAATATAACTAAAATATAAAAAATAAAAGTTTAAACAAATTTAAATTACAAGTCATATTTAAGCAAAATCCTTGTAAAAAATACTTCGAAAAATGTTTTAACAAAAAATACAAAAAAAAATTAAAAAAAAAAAAATTAAAACAAAAATTTAAAAAAATATTAAAAAAAAAAATATTATAATAATAAATAATCAAATACTGTAAAAAAACACAATTTAAAAAAAGATGAAATATATGAAAAATCCAATTACGTTTTTATATAATAAAAATATAATATAAAAAATATCTTTAAAATACTGAAAATATTGCGTAAAAAATTAAAATAAATAAAAAAATTATATAAAAAAATTATCTTAAAATATTTTCAATTTTAAAAAATATATATAATTGTAAAAAAAATATATATATATTTGAAAATTTTGAAAAAACCATTAAAAATATTATAAAATAAATATTTGAAAAATATAATATTAAAAATAACTTCAAAAATAATTGTGTTTATTTTTACGACCTCGGTTAAGAAATATAAAAAAATATTTGGACGTGCTCAAGGTGCAGTTTTTGTTAAAATATTTATTACTTAACAAAATATTTGATAACTTTGTAAAAATAATTTAAAAAATTCAAAACATCATTAAATTACATACTCAACACGATTTTTCAATGGATATCACATATGAGCATTTCCTGTTGTTCCGGACGGGACATTCGTACGCTGAAAACTTTAATATCTCGAAGGAAAATTAATGAATTTACTTGATTTTTTTTGGTGCATGTAGTATTTAAATAGTACCAAACATTTGCAAAAAATTAGAGAATTCTATACGGTAGATCAAAAGATATAAATTAAATAGTGAGAGTTCCGGACGGGACAAAAACGGAACTGCATGTCGAGGTTCAAATGGAAACACCAAAAAGTCAGCGAATGTTGTGTAATAATGTTTTTTTTTTTAAATATTTTCAAAAATAGTTCAAATCATGTGCTTTCTTTTTATATTTACACTTTGTTCCTAAATGTTATAGTTTTTTCAAAATAAATCACAGAAAAATTCCGTACGGAACATTCCGGATGGCAGAAAAAATTCCGTATATAAATTATCAGTACAATTATTATTCTAAAAATACTTTTTTCGTAAAATGTATTTTTTTGAATTATATCAGAATATAGCTGAGAGAATATACATTATTTTTGTATATGCACACTTTCCTTTTAAAGTTTACGGTTATTTCGTAATAAATCGCAGAATAATTCCGGACGTTCCGTATGGAAATTTCCACTACGATTTTTTGCTAAAAATAATTATGTACATGACAAATTTAATAATCATTATTACGAAATGAAAAGTTATTTACTATCCAAATTTTTAGATTTTTTTAAAATTTTTAATTTTTTTTTTTTTACTTTTTTGAAATTTTTTTTTTTATTTTTTACACTGTAGTTCTACATTTTTGGTACTCAAAGTTCCGGAGAGGACATATTTAAATTAGCTGTCAAATATTTTCTAGAATCACTAGGAAAATTATGTTTACATTTTTGGAAATGCCTAGGAAATTCTGCTTGTGGACAGGGCAATAAAGAAAATTCTATTACCTTCACAATTAGACATGAGAAATTTACGCTATACAATGCACAGATGCAAAGTTATATAATTTTTAAAAAAGGTCCATGCGTCATAAATTAATTTTTTAAACACCCTGTATTTTCAAACCTATTGACAAAAAGCAAAAAAAAAAATATGGGTGGGCTTATTTTCAATAAGCAATCCATAAAAAAAAAATTGAAGCAAATCCAAAGTGCAACTGAATATTTTTGACGAAATCCGTTCGATTTGAAAAAGAATGCCTCATATTCGAGATTCTTAACTCAGGAATATTAAATACAAAAAGCATACATTTATGCTTTTTTTATTACAAAATCAGTTTTTTCCTATTACATAGCTTCTGTTAAATACTGCTATTTTTCAGTAACTTATATGTAAAATATATAACAGACATCTGGACAAATGTATTTGAATTATGCACTACTGCACTCGACAGTTTTGAATGCATTTTGCAAATGACACCTACTTCACTGCAGTAATTGTTTCATTGGTGTCAAGTACTGTCAAAACATCAAGACATTCAAAACATTTAATGTTTTGAAAAACAAATTCAAACGACAATACTGTCGCTGAACTTGCAACGAATACAATGGGTGCAGCATAAAAAAAAAATTGAAGCAAATCCAAAGTGCAACTGAATATTTTTGACGAAATCCGTTCGATTTGAAAAAGAATGCCTCATATTCGAGATTCTTAACTCAGGAATATTAAATACAAAAAGCATACATTTATGCTTTTTTTATTACAAAATCAGTTTTTTCCTATTACATAGCTTCTGTTAAATACTGCTATTTTTCAGTAACTTATATGTAAAATATATAACAGACATCTGGACAAATGTATTTGAATTATGCACTACTGCACTCGACAGTTTTGAATGCATTTTGCAAATGACACCTACTTCACTGCAGTAATTGTTTCATTGGTGTCAAGTACTGTCAAAACATCAAGACATTCAAAACATTTAATGTTTTGAAAAACAAATTCAAACGACAATACTGTCGCTGAACTTGCAACGAATACAATGGGTGCAGCGAGTGAGAATAACAACAACAAATCTGCCGCTCAGCATTCGAATGCAGTTTTGTTTTTGTCGGTATTTATGTGTAAATAAAAAATACAACAAACATTATTTTTACACAAAAAAAATAATGTTAAAAAAAATGTTATATGACAAAAACAACACTTTGGTTGAAAAGCAAAATATCCAACAATTTTTATTTTTTTTATTTTTATTAAATAATGAAAAAAATTAAATAATTAAATGTTCGATAAATAAAAATCATAATATAAAATATTATATGATTTTCTTATACCTTTAGTTTTTTCTATATTTCAGTATTAATGAAAATTCCTTAGAGAAAGTATGATAAAAATGGAATGCAATAAGTACTCGGTGTTATAAGTAGTTCATTTCAGTATTTGAATTTTTATTGCACATCATCACACCCCACTTCACTGCAGTTTTGTTTGTGTTTTGTTTTGACAGTACTTGGTGGTTTATTGTTGTGAACAACACATTCATTTGATTTTCAAGCATAGAGTTGACGACAGTAAATGTTTTGAAACAAAACGGAATGCCTTGAAGTGGGTTTCAAATGGACTTGTGCAGATGTCTAATATACAAGCATTTTCAACTAAAAATTTTGAACATTTTTGAACGGAAACTGTGCTGATAGGGAATATTTTAAAAATTATGCCGCTAATAAAAACGTTAAAAACGTTGAACGTTAGTCATTGTCCAAACTAACGTTCAACGTTTTTAACGTATAATGTATAAACATATATACATTTTTTATTTATCAATGATAAAATGCTAAAAATATCCTAAACAATTAAAATTGTTTGAGTTTAGATGCCAATATCATGAAAACTTATCGGAATATTAGAAATAATCTTGACAATTAGAAGAAAATTTTAATTTACAGTTTTTTAAAAAACTAGTTGTGTAAGGGGCTGTATTTTTTTATTCTAAAAATTTGCTGAGAATCGATAGTCGATAGTAATTTTATTAAAAAAGTTACAAATCAGCAGACACGAATTAAATAGAATTAATATATGGGATGTACATTGGGATTGTTTCTCCTTTTGTTGAGTAGTGTTATTATAAAGCATAACTCAAACAAATTAAATCATATCGTCACTATCATGCCAAAGGGGCGAATGCGCAATTTTTGACATTTGCGTTTTTTTACATTTTTGAATGTAGTTTATCCTCAAGTATGCTGTGCCAAAATCGCGTGTCATTTTGTTGGGTATTTCTAGCCACAAAAGACAAAACCAAAAGGGCGAATTTGAAAAATTGAAAATCTTGTCATGCCAAAAGAGCGAATCTTTTCGTTTTTTCGCTATAACTCTTTAATGGTACAAGATAAAATGATGATGTAAAGGCTTTTTTGATCTGTTTTCAAAGCACCTATTGATCTGCATCATTATTTAAAAATTAATTTGCAATATATTTGACAAAATATTTTTAATTAATGATGCAGACCGATAGGTGCTTTAAAAACAAACAGTAAATGCCTTTACATCACTATTTTATCTTGTACCATTAAAGAGTTATAGCTAAAAATGAAAAGATTCGCCCTTTTGGCATGACAAGATTTTCAATTTTTCCAATTTCATCGTTTTTTTGCAATAATTTTTTATTGGTGGAAAATATAATAGTGGTGTTGAGGTATTAATTGTTTGTTTTTAAAGCACCAATCGAACTGTATCATTATTTAAAAATATTTTGTCAAACATTTTTTCCTGCAAATAACAAATGGCAAATTAATGTTTGACAAAATATCTATAGGTGCTTTAAAAACAAACAATTAATGCCTCCACATTACTATTTTATTTTGCGCTAATAAAAAGTTATAGCATAAAAAACAAAAATATTTGCGTTTTGATCAGGATATTGCCTCACAAAATCCGTATTTATAATTCAGTAGGTTGTCCAAATCTAAAGATATTTTATATACGTTATAATAATTCACAAATAAACTAAAATTACAGAAAAAATTAAAGAAAAACTAAATTTTTCAAGTTTTTTAAGCACTTCAAACTTTAAAATTTGATTTCCCAACATTTTTAAAAATGCACAAAAATGCCCCTTTGGCATGACAGTGACGATATTTAAGAATAAAAAAAATAGAAAATATTATAAAAACTGTTTCAATTTAACGAAATATTAAATAATATGTGGCATTTAAGCAAAATAAAGTGTTACAAAATGCAAACCAAAACATCCAAACAAAGAATGTTTTAATTAATTAGTATAAATGTGAAAAACTCAAAATAATGAAACACAACGAATGTAATGAATACTGTATGCGTTGTTTATTAAGTGAAAAATAATATAATGTGCAATTAATAGGTTTAAAAACCGAAATTTAGCCGCAAGCATTTCAAGTTAATTGAGTTAAATGCAATCTGGTGTTAAATTAATCATGTTGCAGCATTTTTAATAAACAACGACAAAGGGCTATTTAAAACATTAAAAAGGTGTTAAAAATCAGAAACATTTCACTTTATAATAAAAAAAAAATGTGCATAAAAATATCAACTGTTTTAAATGTTAATTCAAATAAGGCTTTAAGTGAATCATTAAATAAATAAAAAATAACTCATACTTCAGGTGGCAACAATTGTATTTTTTATAATTTATACAACGTTCAAAACAAAGCGTTAAAGCTGCTTAAAAATCGCGACGATAAATTGTATTTTAATTATTTTATTTAAATTTTTGATTGCAATATTATACAAAAAAATTTTGAATGATTTATATATTAAATTTTTAGTATAAAATAATTATAATAAAAAGAAGTTAAAGCGTAAAATCAGAGATTGAAATAAACGAAACAGATTTTCGTTAAAACCGAAACCGTAACCGAAACAGAAATTTTTAAAATAAATTTTCTAGGTGGTTTATTAATAGTAAATGCACCCCCTCGCGGACAAAATACGAAGTTGTGAGTTTGCCATATTTTTCCCCATGTCTAAAACTATACATATTCTAAATTTCAACTTTCTAGGTAAGGTACAGACATCACACGGTTCAAGAATAATTTTAGCGCCCCCTATCGGCCAAAATTCGAACTTTAAAATTTTTATATGTGTCCCATCGAATACTATATGTGTTCCAAGTTTCAAGTCGATCGGATAAGGAAGTGTGTTAAATTTGATATTTTGTGCCCGACATACTAACAAACGAACGAACTGACAAACAAGTAAAGTTGAATAAAAGCTTGTAAAAAAAAAAAAAAACAACAAACAATTTATATAGAAACTCTAAAATATAAGACATGTGTTTAATGTCATTTAAATCAGAGGTTACCAAAAGAAAAACATTCCCATGTTGTGTTTTGAGAAACAATATTTACCAGAACGACGGACTATATACGATGTATACTTTGCATGAGTTTCGTAACAATTTCCTTCGATCGCTTGATAAATTGATAAAGCGATAAATTGAATTAAAAAAAACACGTAACTTCAAGGACACAATAGGCAATGTTGTTTGTTCTTATTTTCTTCGCTATGCTAGTGTCGTTCGATCATTCATGTGTTTTCAAATTGTATTATTCGATCAGTTGTGTAGCGGTAAATCGAAAATAACAACAAGAACACATGCTAATTCACAGACTAATAGACAAAGCTTTTTTGTTTCTGTCTACTTTTGATATTTACTATTGATATTAAAAGTACAACCGATTCAAACAAAGAAACTAAAAACCAAATAATAAATTAGAAACATTAAATATTTATTTTCTAAAATTCAATTTAACTAAAAAGTTATAATTAAGTTACCCATAATATTATTTTAAAGCCTGTATATGTATATATATCGATTCTGGTAAAAAGATTTATTTCTGAAATAAGTATAACGGTTTCGGTTAGGATTTCCATTTTAAAAATGAAACAGTTTAAAACTGTTATCGTTATTATTAACGATTACGGTTTTAATCCCTGCTTAAAAGCATTAACATAAAAGTGAATTTTAAAAAAATTTCTTAAAATAAAAATTGAATTATTAATAAAATTTTTAAACAATTTTAATACTTATGAGGCCATCAACACCAAAACGACAAAAATGTATAAACGATTCTACCTCTTGGATTTTGATTAAATTAGGGCAACTGATTGAAAATATCGAGAAAGTCTTTAGATGTAAGATTTATTTTAGGTATTTGGACATAAGTGGTCGGCCCATTTTCAATACCGAACAGCGTAGATATATAAATAATATTACTTAGAACTTAGAACTTTTAGAACTTTCTTCTAGTTTTCCTGTAATTGTAATTAACTAAATCGACACAGGAAGTCATGCTGATCAAGAATATATATACTTTTCCATACCGGACACGCCTCCTAAGGGGCGTTACAATATATGCACAAAGTTAATATACCCTGTACCTCATAGGTGTAGGGTATAAAAAGTGAATTTTTCTTTTAAAAAAATTGAGTATTTATTTCACGAGATCCTGATAGTCCATTAATTTTTAAACGTCGTGATTGAGCGTTAAATAAATAAATATTAAAAATTTGTAATATATTCATTAACAAATTTGTGTATATCTCGAAAATCAGTTGTACAAATTTAATAGAAATCAACGCGGGTGAGTTTGAATGTCTGGACGATTTGGTGCCGAATGCCTCTTATAAAAAAATTAATACAAAATATTTAAAATATTTATACTAAATTTCATAATAAAATAAATTGTTGATAAATTTAAATAACTGAAAATTAAAATTGAAATTTAGCAGCTACCTTAAAAAATAAATAGCAACAACAAATTTGTAGTTTCACATGCTTCATATAAGCGCAAACTCAATCAACAAATTTTCATTCATAAATTCATCATGTTATCAACATATGTGAAAAACAACGCAACGAAACGCATCACATAGAAAACAAATAAAAACGTAGTACGCAAGCAAAACAAAAACGGAAACCAAACATTACAATTTTACAGTAATAGCTACAAACAAGAACACATTGTATTACGGAATGAATTTCACAGGCTATTGCTTAATATTCATGATTTTGTGTTGTTTGTTTTTACAAATGTTGCTGTGCCAGCAACAACAGAAGCAACAGCAACAGATACAAAAGCAACCACAACAACAGCCACTACTTGTACCAATTCCACAACAACCACAGCAACGTTCTCGTAACGTAAGTCATTTAAAGGATACGATTGTAATTGGATTCCTTGCAGAATATGCACAAATGCGAGTAAGTAATAAACAAATTACGTTGACACCTAAATTTTTTTTCCGTCTTTCTATTGTATACACGGCAAAAAAAAATGTTATTGTATAAGCGAGACTGAAAAATTAAAAATCAGTCAAAAAAACGAATTTAGAAAAGTCAACACAAAGTATGTGTATATTTGAGACCATTTTGACAATTCTACGCAGAAAAAATAATCGACGTAAATATAGCAACCGATATTAATTGCATTCATTAATCAATCCAGCAATGAAATTCACTAATTTAATGAAAGCATCGTCGTTAAATCAGCAATTCCGTTTGCTAATATGAAAATGTGTACGTCAATGCAGCAAATTTATTAGTCGGCGCAGTTTCAGCTCTCTCACCATTTTGAGCTGTGCGTGTTATATTTGTACTCAAAGTGGTGGGACCTACAGTTTATAGCCGAATCCGAACGGCTGGTGAGAGCCGAGCTCTCTCACCATTTTGAGCTGTGCGTATTATATTTGTACTCAAAGTGGTGGGACCTACAGTTTATTGCCGAATCCGAACGGCTGGTGAGAGCCATTTACTGCCGAGAGGTAGCGCCGTATAGAAAAATGTTTCTATGAAAAGATTTTGTTAGCCCCAGTCCAGTTTGTTATCCCCAGTCCAGTCCTTTCGGCTCGCAGTCCAACGCACTAACCACTGAGCTACCGCGGCTACTATTGATTAATGGATGCAATTAATATCGGTTGCTATATTTACGTCGATTATTATTTCTGTGTATAAACAGATATTATAATTTTCTCTGCCCGTGGATAGTCGATGTAGACGGATACATTCCACAATAATTTTTTACATTTCACTTTAAATTTAAAAAAAAGTTTTTCATAAAAATTCATTCATGTTATTTAAATTTCCTTTGACCGACAGACACTTTAATGTACAGGACAAATTATATTTTAAAAGTTCATACAAAACAAATTATATAGTAATTTGTACATATATTTGTTCCCGAAAGCAACTTCACGAAATATCCTAAAATAAAAAGCAATAGACTAGGTTAACTATCTCCGAGGAACCACGTGCCTAGTCTAGTACCAGTTCCTTTCCCCCTCCCTACACACTACGCTTAGTGTGTACAAGAACGAATCGTGTTCAAGGCACTAGGTGGCGCCATAGTTACGAGTCTTATTTGCACGCTGCAGCTAATGCGTCTATAATTCGTAGACTGTTTTTTGAAAAATATTTGATAAAAAAACAAATATCTCTTCCACGTAATAATAATGCACGTATGCAAAAGTACCATCATTAGTGAAATGTGAATGCACGAAAGATAAGGTAATATATAATGTTAAAATAAAGTAAAATTTAATTGAAAAAATTTAAAACATATAAATAAATAAAAATATAAAAGAAATAAAAAGTATTTAAAAACAATTTTTTTATAAATTAAAATTAACAACAAAAAATTAGTTAAAACAGCTAAAATGAATCAGCTATAACTGGTTGCCGTTGCAAATCGGGTTGCCGTTGCAATATATGAAATAGCGAGAAACAAATTCATGAAATTCGTAAAATCAAAAATTTAATTTTAATTCATTTATTTTTGTCAAAAGTTTTGTCTCACGGTGTAGTACATATTTCTCAGCAAAAGCAGAGATATTCTTTTGCTGACATTTTTATTTTGAAATTTGACATTTCATTTCATCTTTTACAAAATCAATTAGACAATGTGGTTAAGATTACCATTCTTGGAATATGAAAGTACAAAATATAATACGCAAAATGTTGTATTACTACACCGTGGGAAAAAAGTAAGTAAAATATTATTATATTTGAATAGTTTACGATATATTTGTGTGTTCATCCGAAGTTTTTTTTTTTTTAATTAAGGTTAAATTTATTACGATTGTAGTAAAATTTGAAATAGATGCTTTTTGTTATATCTCTCCTTTTGTTGAGAAATACTACTCCGTGATGCAAACCTTTTGACAAAAATAAAATAATTTAAAATCACAGTGAATACAACTGAAAGACTTCGTTTTTTGGTTTCAGTTCTTATATGTTTCGGTTGATTTTAAAATTAATCTGTTAAACTGAAATAGTCCATACTTGTTACAGTTTTATTTCCGTTTAATCGGTTTATTTCATCTTGTATAACAGTTTCGATTTTGATTTTAAAAATTAAAAGGATTTTACTCTTTACAGTTTCAATCTGTTCCCGATCATGATCCTTAAATCATTTCTTATAAGTTATTTTTTCAAATACTTTAATTAGAGGCGCAGTTTGAATCAAAAGTTGCAAAATGTGTCCCCAAAATATACCGATATTATTTTCGACATTCCTCAAATGTTTACTTAAAAAGTTACACATAACACAAGAAAAAAATGCATCAATATGATGAATTTATTCATAAATATTATGAATTTTTTCACCAACTACCAAATTCATCATATTGATACCACCGTTCATTAAATGACATATTGATGAATACATTCATTATATATATGAAATTATTCGTAATATCGAACATCATAGTGAAGTACGAAATATTCAATACAATGAATTTGAATCGTCATATTGATGAATTTTTTTACGAATTTTTCAAAAAAAAAAAATAACATTTTATTAATAAAAAGTTGTAATTATAAATTAATATATTATAAAACATTTCACTAATTTATGCATGTCGAGCAATCATTATATAAGAAATAACATACAAGAACTACTTGAGAACTGAAAATTACGGCAAAAATGAACGAAAAATTAACATTTTGATTGAAATTTGGTTTGATGTATTTTTTCTTGTTCATTAATATGATGAAACGTATTCTTCACATACAGTTCATCATATTGAAGAACACTTTTTCAACAGTTACCAATCGTTCATCATATTTATGATCTAATTCATAACATTGATGTCGTTAATCATTAATATTATGAATGGTTCTTCAATGCAATGAATCATGGTTTGACGAACGGAATTTATTAATATGATGTACATTTTTTTTTCTCTGAAAGGCCAAAGAATTAAAATCTGTAAAAACATAATACGAATTTTCATATTATCAAAAAAAAACATTTTGAGTACATTCGCACTTTATAGAATTATGTTTCCTACTAAATGTTACTATTACAAACAATTAAAATTAATTTGATTAAAAATAGATTTAGTATATTTAAATATTTTTCAGTACATCATAATATCTGCACTGTTCCCAAATTATATATATATGTAACCACCATAATTTCGCTAATTATTCAATATTTATGTTTTAAATTGTTATGCTAAAGTTTTAGCATTATTATAATAAATTTACCGTCAATAAGTTTACCATTAACAAGCCACAATTGTTGTTCCCACAATTTTTTGGTGAGTATAAAATGTCGGAAAATCGTCTTTGAAATTCGTCTAAAATTTAGCTGCAATTGACAGCATAAACAATGAGGTAAAAGTTTTTTCTGTTTATGTTGTCATGGCGTTTTTTTTTTGTTATTTTAGATATTTACCTTAATAACTTTACAAATGAACATAATACAGTGTTTAAAAGTTTAGTTCTAATTTTTTTAACATTGTTTAACTTCTTTAATATTTCACTGAATCTGACCATAATATCTAAAGTATGGTTTTTAAATTTATTACTTTTATTGACAATTTTGTAACGAGGTTTCAAATACAGCTTAGTGAACTGGTTGATCAACTTTGACTTGTAAAAATTAAAATATAAAAGGTCTGTAATCACTAAAAGCTTTGTAATATAAATAACAGTTAACTGCTATTACTTTTTATAATTTTCTTCACTTAAACAAAACGTTATCTAATTGGAATAAAATAAAAAAAAATAATATAGCATCAAAAATTGGCTACTTGTAAGAAATAGGATTAACAAGGCCATTGCAGCTTAATACATGATGGCCTAATACCAAGGCCAAACGGATTAAGAAATTTAATTTTCCAAATCTTAAAGAATATTGAAAAGCAACAGCAAAAATATGAAATAAAGTTACTTGTGCTCTTTATGTTTTTAATATTTAATTGATTCTTAGTTATTCAAAAGTATGAAATACTTACAGAGCCACTGAACTGCAAAGCATTTGCTTAGATTATGGCAGCAAAATGCTGTAGCAACAAAAAAAAACATAGAGATCAGACTACAAAATGGTTTAAGTGCAGAAACTTTATAAAGGATAAGTTGAAACATAGTAAATTATTAAAAAAAATGACGTAGTAAGTTTTTATTGGTTTTTTTTATATAATTTTATCATACAAGCCGTTAGTTTGAAAGTTATTTGCAGAAAATGTACATTGAATTGATAAATTCCGTTCTTCAAACCATGATTCATTGTATTGAAGAACCATTCATAATATTAATGACTAACAACATCAATGTTATGAATGCGTTCGTAAATATGATGAACGCTTGGTAACTGTCTAAAAAGTGTTCTTCAATATGATGCATTGTGTGTGAAGAATACGTTTCATCATATTAATGAATGAAAACATAAAATACAACATATTTTACTTCATATTGAAGAATAATGTTCATCAAACCAAATTTCAATCAAATTATTTATTGTTCGTTCATTTTTTGCCGTACTTCTCAGTTCTCAAGTAGTGCTTGTATGTTATTTCTTATGTAATGCTTGCTGGACTGATTCAAAAACCAAAAATCTTAAAATGTTTCGCTCCGCGTCGACTTTCTGAAACTAGGACCTCTAAAACTGAGAAGAAGCTTTTAAAACCCAAAAACAAAATGTTCCTGTGATGTTGCGCAAAGAGCTTAAAGGACATATTTGAACTTCTAACGACTATTTTCAATAAAATTATTATTACTCCAATTATAAAAAGATATCACTCAGTTTTCTTTTATTATTTAATTTACTTACTGAAATAATGGTTTTTTAAATTATAAAAGCTAAAGCTTAAAAGCTTCTTCCCAGTTTTAGAGGTCATTGTTTCAGAAAGTCGGCGCGGAGTGAAAGAAAAAATAGTTCTAGATTTTTCATACAAATTTAAATCAGTCTACTGGACATGCATAAATTAGTTAAAATGTTTTATAATATATTTATTTATAATTACAACTTTTTATTAAAAAATGTTATATATACAAAAAAAATATAGTTTTTTTTTTACGAAAACATTTTTTTAAACAAATTTTTCTTCTCGAAATTTTCTTTTTTTTTCGATTTTTTTTCTGTTATTTTTTAAATAAAATTTATACAACAACACTTTTTTCAAATTACTTTCTAAACATTTTTTTTTTTTAATTCGTAATAAAATTTCCATCCATTAATTTATTTTGAAAAAAAATATTAGTTCAACAATATTCATCATATAGAATATCATATTCATAAATATTATGAACAAATTCAATATGACGATTCAAATTCATTGTATTGAATATTTCGTTCTTCGCTATGATGTTCGATAGTACGAATAATTTCATATATATAATGAATGTATTCATCAATATGTCATTTAATGAACGGTGGTATCAATATGATGAATCTGGTGGTTGGTAAAAAAATTCATAATATTTATGAATAAATTTATCATAATGATGAATTTTTTTCATGTGCGGTATAAAATACTTAAACTTTTATACTGCTTTTGAATATCGTTTTATTTCTGATGCTGTATTTATAATGGTTTCGGTTTTAAAAATGAAATGGTTTTAAATGTTTTTCGTGAATTTTTACTATTAGTCTTTAAACACAAAACGATTTGGAAATACTTTTGTAGAACATATCGTCGTTGTAGAAGTAAATGTCACCATATACAGCATTTTCAAAAAGTATTTTTTTTAAATTTATTGATTAATATTATAAAAACTAGTTTACAAAATTCAAAAGTTGCAATGCCATTCGAATAATTAAGGTTTTCTAATTAATTGATACAGAAATTGTCAGATATATAAGAATTTTAATAAACCTATTATTGAAATTTTTGTGGTGTCTTTGGCGTATTTTACTTCTACAACGACGATATGAAACCTTTCAGTTCGCAGTCCAGCGCACTAACCACTGAACTACCGAAGCTTTAAATCATCTTACAAAAAATCTTTGATTTAAATCTCCGATATACTTATTTCTTTTTCCATTAATGTATTGGAAACAATTTTTTTAAACGTTCTGTTTTATATATGTTACCACGTTTTTATTTAATTTAGGTATATTTTATTTTTTGTTATATTCATCTTATTTTAGTTTATATATTTCCTAAGTCAGTGGTTACCTTTACTCAATGCTTATACAGATAAAACACACTATGTCTTATGTACATAAACAATATTTTCTAAGAAAATGATTGATGTACATTAATATTCTTTATATGCAAAGCAGCATCAATATTTTTATTTCTGTTGTACACAATACATTTTTACCCAAGTACCTACCAAGCAAAGTGTAAGCACTGAATATTGGCTTTTAAAATCAACTTTAAGAGTTTTGTTTAGCAGCCGCCGTAGCACTTGTAAAAAGCTATAAGGAAAAGTGTAAAATACAGAGTAATTTTAAAATATTTCTTTCTATATGTTAAAATGTTGCTTAAATTGAACTCGCAAGCTTCTCCGATCACTTGTTGAGTTCTACATGTAGCAGACATATTTTAAATGTTTTTTTTTTCATTTGTGTGCAATTTAAGAACATTTGCTTAAAAATCTGATAAAATCAATTTGTTGCTTGAGTATAAAGATAAAGCTCTTACTTAAGTCTTTGCAAATACCCCCTAATTAAAAACGATTTATTCACTACACGCAGAGAAAAAAGTATTTGCATGTCTTTAATATCTATGCTAATTATAAATATTTTTGTAATAAGTGCGTTGGACTACGAGTCAAATGGCTGCATTCTTCAGATCACTATAAATGTCTTCAAAAACAAAAAATAAAATCATCACGATATCGGCTCCGAATAACATGTCAAAAACATCAAGTTTTATTCTAATTTCACACATTTGTGCATTTTTTGTTTATTCATAGAAAAAAAACATCAATATGATGAATTTATTCATAAATATTATGAATTTTTTCACCAACTACCAGATTCATCATATTGATATCAACGTTCATTAAATGACATATTGATGAATTTGAATTATCATATTGATGAATTTGTTCATAATATTTAATTAAAAAAAAAAAAATTTTTTGGAAAATAATTTGAAAAGTGTTGTAAAAATGTTATTTAAAAAATAACAGAAAAAAATTTGTATATTCTTTTATAAATATATCTTTTTTTTTTAATAAAAAGTTATAATTATAAATAAATAAATATATTATAAAACATGCATGTCGAGCAAGCATTATATAAGAAATGATATACATGAACTACTTGAGAAAAATTAACGAAAAATAAATATTTTGATTTAAATTTGGTTTGATGAACATCATTCTTCAATATGAAGTAAAATATGTTGTATTTTATGTTTTTGTTCATTAATATGATGAAACATATTCTTCACATACAATTCGTCATATTGAAGAACACTTTTTCGACATTACCAAGCGTTCATCATATTTATGATCGCATTCATAACATTGATGTCGTTAGTTATTAATATTATGAATGGTTCTTAAATACAATGAATCATGATTTGAATAACGGAATTCATCAATATGATGTAATTTTTTTCTCTGTTTATTTCATGGACCACAACAACTTTTCCCACTTTTCCCACTTTTATTCTAATCTCACACATTTATTAAGATTTTGTAAATTTATTCATGCATACTAATTTATGATCAGAACACTATCAATGTGGTCAAAAATAAAAATAAATAAATAAATTTATCCCGATATTGGTTCCGGATTTTCAGATATAACATTTTAAAAATTCACAACAATTCTCCAAATTTAAATTATTTTTACACATTAATTGAGAAACATTTGAATATATCTTGTTGTCTACAACTGATATTTTCTTATTTCGTAAAAATCAACAAAAAATACCTAGTATTGAAGTTAAATAATTTTGTTCAAAAATAATGCCTTTTGGTTCACCGTGCGACGCTACTCTATTATGTATTTGTTCTATTAGGTTTTTTAGTGTTTAAAAAACATTTATATTTATTTGATTTAATTTGACTACAAAGTGTAGTAGTGTTACGTTTTCAACATTGTGCATATTATTTTTTAGCATATTTTTAGTCATTTGAAGTTTATCCGCAACTTGAGACAATAGAAACTCAAACAAACTTTAAGCCGTTAGATTGGTAGAATGATATTGGTTGCATATTTAATTAATATTCCATATTTTTCATCAGCAAAATATATTGGCACTTTTTCAAATAGGTATTTGTAAAGACATTTTAAACATTTAAATAAAACATAATGTAGATTTTTCCAGATTTTCTTAAAATTTAAATAAAAACAGAATTTAGTAAAAATGTGATGTTGTAATTTATCTACATATGTCTAAACATATAAATAAATACAAAATTTAGTTATTTTCAATACAGTAAAGTGATAAATGTTGTTATCCATAGAAAAAAAAAACAATTGTATCAATATTGAAAAAACAAATATGTTTTCTCTTGGACGTAATATTTTTCGAAAATATTTTTTTTTTTTCAAAAAAAACAAATTTTTTTTCGATAATTTTTTTTTCTTCTGTTATTTTTAAATAAAATTTTTACCATACTTTTTTTGAATTATTTTAAAGAAAAAAAAAATTGTTCAACAATATTCATCATATTGAATATTATATTCATAAATATTATGAACAAATTCATCAATATGACAATTCAAATTCTTTGTATTGAATATATCGTTCTTCACTATGATGTTCGATATATATAATGAATGCATTTATCAATACATAATGGGTGTATCAATATGATGAATCTGTTATTTGGTGAAAAAAATTCATAATATTTATGAATAAATTCATCATATTGATGATTTTTTTTTCTGTGTACACAGAAAAAAATGTACATCATATTGATGAATTCCGTTCTTCAACCCATGATTCATTGTATTGAAGAATCATTGATAATATTAATGACTAACGCCATCAATGTTATGAATGCTATAATAAATATGATAAATATGTCAAAAATGTGTTCTTCAATATTATGAGCTGTATGTGAAGAATACGTTTCATCATATTAATGAACCAAAATATAAAATACAACATATGTGTTCATCATATCGAAGAACGCTGTTCATAAAACTAAATGTATATCAAAATATTTTTTTTTTCGTTCATTTTTGCCGTACTTCTCAGTTCTCAAGTAGTTCTTGTATGTTACTTCATATATAATGCTTGCTCGACATGCATAAATTAGTAAAATGTTTTATAATATATTTATTATAATTACTACTTTTTATTAATAAAAAGTTATATTTATAAAAAAATTATTTTTGAAAAAAAATTTTTTTTTTCGAAATTTTTTTTTTCCAAAAAAAAAATATTTTTCCAACAAAATTTGTTTTTTGAAATTTTTTTTTTAAATTTTTTTTTCGGAACAAATTTTTTTTTCAAAAATTTTTTTCGGGACAATTTTTTTTGTCCGAAAATTTTTTAAATTTTTTTACTGTTATTTTTTTTAAATAAAATGTTTACAAAACTTTTTTTTCGAATTATTTTATAAAAAAAAAAAATTTTTTTTTGAAAAATACTATAAACAAATTCATCAATATGACAATTCAAATTCATTGTATTGAATATTTTGTTCATATATATAAAGAATGCATTCATTAATATGTCATTTAATGAACGGTGGTATCAATATAATGAATCTGGTAGTTGGTGAAAAAATATTAAATAATTTTTTTTTTCTGTGTATATTATGTATGTAAATTATGTTTGTGACAAACTTTTATTTATATATATTTATAAATATTATTTCCATTCTCTGACAAATCAAACCACCCTTAAAATATCAAATATAATTGTAAAATTTTGATCAATTCAAATGATTATTCCACATTTTACATTTTCTATTATAATTTTCTAACAATCGTTGAACTATTCTAAAATTTAATATTTGTAGATTTGGTGTTTTTTTCGAAATTCACCGTAAGTATCTACAAAAATTAGTCTAAGCCATAAAATATAATGATGAACAGGTGGCGTTTCATGAAGTAATTAAATTGATTAATTTACGTGAAGCATTAATTTATTAGGCATCAATTTCTTATCATTTCATGTGACGTTATTTTTACTGATAGATGATTTTGACATTTTGAAATACTTGCATACGATGTTATTTTTGGAATTAGGGTTTAATTTCATATTATACCAATTAACTTAACATAAACACATGTGTTCAAAATTAATTTTTGGCTAATTATATAGGTATTGTATTTGTATCTATTAAATTTATCAACTATATTTTGATCTATTCTATTTTAGTTTATTATTTTTGATGTTTTATATTTATTTATATATACTTTTTGTCACAAACTATTTGAAATTGGCTGCATAAATTACATAGCAACTATTTGATGTATTCCTGTTTGTTTAGGTGAACCCTATACAGTGCACTCTCATGGAAATATAATAATATTGCTATATCCTATTTCAAAATATTTGCATATTTCGACAAAAGTATGATTTCTAAACAATATTTACAAAATCAAACTTTTGAATATGCACAATATAAATTTGCATGCATCAAAAATCGCGCACAATTTGAACATTTGCATAAATATGCGTTTTATAGGAGACTACTTTTTACTTTTTGAAAAAGCATTTATTGTATAATTTAAGAACATATGGCATAATTCATGAATTTTATATAAGTATATACAAAAAAAAAATTAAATACCTAATTAAATAACACTTTTATAAAATTCGATTCTACTTTTTGCATAGATTAAACTTGTCTATACATTTGAAAATTATGTCTGCAAAAACTGAAACGAAACAAATTCGATGCACAAACTCATCTCAAATATTTGGAAACATTTTTTTTTTTTGTTTATCTTCGTCGTTCCAAGTTCAAACTTGCACCTGGCATGACAATAAAAAATAAAAACATAAACAAAAAAAGTAGATGTATAATGAATATTTTATAAACGACAGCAAATGAAATTTTAAGTCTCGTTTCTGTTTTAGAGTTTCTTTGTTTTTTTTTTTAATTCTTTAAAACAATTTATTTTTCTTTCAAAAAAACTTAGTAACGTTTAAGCATTTTACAATCACATAAAATTCTAAGAATTATTTTTATAAAATACGACAAAGGACTTATATTTATAATGCATGGTCATGTCATGTTATAAGCACGTTTCCTATTTACGACTGTCTAGATATACAGTATAAATACTGTATAATATATTGATAATAAACAATATTGATGAAAATACGGTGACTAAAGGCAAAATCATCTTTTAGCCTTTTTATTGCATGACATACTAATGAAATTCAATTTGTAATATTGAAATACAATTTTATTACACATTTTTAGTTAAAAAATTATCTAAAAATTTTAAATTAAAAAAAAAAATACATTTTATTAAAGTTAAAATATCGTCAATGTCACTCCAAAGAGGTAAATCAAATTTTAAAGTTTGAAGTGCTTTAAAAATTATTAAATTTTTTTTTTTTTCATTTTTCTTTGTTATTTTGATTTATTCAGCAATTATTATAACGTATATAAATATCTTTGGATTTGGACAACTAGCTGATTTATAAATAGGGATTTTGTGAGGCTATATCCTGACCAAAACGCAAATATTTTCTTTTTTTTTTGCTGTAACTCTTTATTGGTATAAGATAAAATAGTGGTGTAAAGTCATTTAATATTTATTTTCAATGCACCTATCGATTGGCATCATTATTTAAAATTAATTTTCGAAATATTAATTCGCCATTTGTTATTTGCCAGAAAAAGGTTTGAAAAAAGATTTTAAAATAATGATGCCAATCGATAGGTGCTTTAAAAATATTTAATATATTTAAATAATGAATGCCTTAACATCACTATGTTATCTTGCACCAATAAAGAGTTATAGCCAAAAAATACGAAGAAATTGGGAAAATTGAAAATCTTGTCATGCCAAAAGGGCGAATATTTTCGTTTTTTTGCTATAACACTTTATTGGTATAATATAAAATAGTGGTGTAAAGGCATTTATTTTTGTTTTCAAAGCACCTGTCGATTGGCATCATTATTTCAAAAAAAAATTGCCAAACATTTTTCTTGCTAATGATAAAAATTCATAAAATATTTTAAAATAATGATGATGTTCGGTAGGTGCTTTAACAACAAACAATGAATGCCTTTATACCACTAATTTATCTTCCACCAATAAAGACTTATAGCAAAAAAACGAAAAGATTTGCCCTTTCTGCATGACAAGATTTTCAATTTTTCAAATTCGTCCTTTTGGGTTTGGGTTATGTGATTAAAAATATCAAACAAAACCACACACGATTTTGGCTCAGTATACTTGAGGATAAACTACATTAAAAAATGTAAAAAAAAAACGCAAATGTCAAACATTACACATTCGCCCCTTTGGCATGATAGTGACGATATTAAAAAAATTCTAAACATAAAATTCTTTTTTTTTCTAATCATACTAATTGCTTAACAATGCCGGCATAAAAAACTAAAAAAGCTTCGCAGGGGCGCACAGTGGAACCAGGGAGACTAAAAGTTGGCGAAAAAACCCAAATTGTGTTTTTTTTAGACATACACCGAAAAAAACACCGTATGTCCATGTTTTGACAAACTTTAGGTCTACTACATTTTGTTAGTTTTTAAATAATAATATTAATAATAATATAATAGTTTTGGCACTATAGACCTGTGTAGAAGGTAGCGTCGCATAGAAAAATGTTTTCTATGAAAAAGATGTCGGCAGTGGCTGGGAATCGAACCGCAGACCTTTCGTAGTCGAACGTAGTCGAACGCACCAACGACTTTTCGCTCTTAGTCCAACGCACTAACCGGACGAGCTACCGACGCTATGTTTTTAAATACATTTGTATTTATTTCACCTAATTTTACTACACCATGTATTGAAAGTTCGTTCTCTAAAAATTGCACAAATTGTATTGTTGTTTTATTTTATGACTTCCCAGCAGGAAATGCCCTCATTGACGACAAGATCATCAATGATGAATCAAGGACATTAGAAAATATGTTATTGAAGAATACGTCTACAACAATTTCATAAATGACATTGCATTAAGGACGTAATACACCATTTGTCATATATACATATATCAATGACATTGTGAAAATCTGTCATTGTTGAAATGTTATTGATGACGTCATTGATGAAAATTAAAATTCACGTCACATGCTCCAAAAGGTATGCAGCATTTACGTTGCAAAATGCAATGTGAAATGCATACAACATACGTCTAGGGGCAGCATTTACGCGTAAACTGATAATTTGCGTTCGATGTCACCCTGCCATATAACTCATAGGCACAAATTGAGGGATCAATTTTTATAAAAGCGAGATAATAAGCAGTAGTAATATTGATAGATGATGGCCGTTACTGAAGTACATTATTTGCATTAGCAAGAACACATACCATTCCCACCGAGAATAGAAAAAAATAATAAAATTGAAATAATAAATAAAATAAGATATATAAAAAAATAAAACATATAAATTAAAAAATAAAAAAAAATTTACAATAAAAAAAATGAATGCAATCATTTGTGACTTCATTGATGAATGACGTGCATGACATTCTTAATGCTACATCATGCAGGAATCAGTGGACATTTGTATGAAATTGTCATCAATGCTTTGCAGTGCGAAAATGCTATCGGTCATCGATGTTTCTGACCTGACATAGGGGAATCATTGAGGAATCATTGGTGACATTTCCTGCTGGGTTAATTTAATTTTTTGAAATTCTGAAAACAGTTCGAATCAGCACCTCAAAATTATATAGCATTGATATGAATAAAGACAGTGAAAGTGCACATTTTGCAAAACAGTGCTATTAATTTATTTTCTTAGCAATACATATCGTCGTTGTAGAACTAAAAGTCACCAACTACATTTTGAAAATGCCAATTATTCATTTACAAAAATTTGTATATACCTGTCAATTTATTTGCATCCAATGATAAGAAAATGTGAATCTATCAATTGGTACTTCAACTTCAAAAATATATCAATTATATTTTGTAATAATTATCAAGGAAGTTGAAATATACGATTTTCATAAAAATGACGATATATTTTGTATTTTCTTAGTTTACTAAGTATGTATATTTAATTTTTATATAAATATTTACAGGTTACACTTGGCGGCCTGCCTCTGGCCATTGAGAACATCAACAAAAATCCCCGACTACTGCATGGTAAAAAGTTGGCATTTAAAGCATTCGATATTGGTCACAAAACGGCGGATTATCGCGTACAGCCCATAAGGTAAGTATGTGAGTAACACAAGGAAAAAATTAATAGAAGAAAGAGTGACATTTGAGTAAAAACATTTTTATTGATCAAATGTTACAAAATGCCATCAACAACAGGACATTTATGTGATGGCCAGAATATTTGATAGCCTGCTGTTTGGCAAATTTTTTTATTGATGTGTTGCATACAGTTAATGTAATTTTTTTTATTGAAACTGCTCTGTTTTTATGTGGCTATTAAAAATTTCCAGATTTATGACACAAATGCGTGATGAAAACATTGCGGCTTTTATAGGCCCTGACGAAGGTTGCACCTCGGAAGCGTTAATTGCATCAGCATGGAATATACCGATGATATCGTTTGTGAGTTGAATTTTAAATCGTTTTTACAGTGTTATATTTATTTTATTATTAGGTAGACAGAAAAAATCATCAATATGATGAATTTATTCATAAATATTATGAATTCATCAATTGATACATCAATTGATACCACCGTTCATTCAATGACATATTGATGAATATATTCATTATAAATTTGAAATTATTCGTACTATCGAACATCATAGTGAAGAACGAAATATTCAATACAATGAATTTAAAACGTCATATTGATGAATTTGTTCATAATATTTATGAATATAATATTTTTTACGAATTTTTCAAAAAAAAAAATTTTTTTAGAAAATTTTAGAAATTATCCGAAACATTTTTTTTTAGGAAATCATTTTTTTTTCCAAAAATTTTACGAAAAAATAAATTTCAAACAAATTTTTTTTTATACATATTTTTTATAAATATAACTTTTTATTAATAACAAGTTGTAATTATAAATAAATATACTATACAATATTTTACTAATTTATACATGTCGAGCAAGCATTATATAAGAAATAACACAAGAACTACTTGAGAACTGAGAAAGTACGGCACAAAAATGAACGAAAAAAAAATATTTTGATAGAAATTTGGTTTAATTAACAGCGTTCTTCAATATGATGAACATAAATGTTGTATTTTGTATTTTGGTTCATTAATATGATGAAACGTATTCTTCACATACAGTTCATCATATTGAGGAACAATTTTTCGACAGTTACCAAGCGTTCTTCATATTTATGATAGCAATTATAACATCGATGTCGTAAGTCATTAATATTATGAATGGTTCTTCAATACAATGAATCATGGTTTGAAGAACGGAATTCATCAATATGATGTACATTTTGTTTGAGGTTATTCAACCTCAAGAATAGTTTGGAATAGTTATGGCTTAAACAAACTAGCGATATCATTGATGATACCCCTAAAATAAGAGATCGGACGTCTTCATTATTAATAGTTCTTACTCCCATTTATACCAACTATCAGAATTTCCTATATGATTTATTTTTTCCTTGCTGATTCACATTGAAATGTATATAAATAAAAGGATGTACTACAATAATTATCGGAAAATCAAAGAATATTAAGGGATTATCATAAGCCAAAAAAATCGGAACTATCATAAAATGTTTGCCAAAATATGTGGTATTTCTTATGCACACTCGAGCAAAAAAAACTTCATATTTTTGTAGACTATGTAGGACGTTTTATTTTTACTATAGACTTTCATTTTTTGTTTGGCTTAGCATAGATTATTTATAGATTGTGTGCGTGTTTTTACTATACCAATATTATTATGGTACGGCAATGGTCAAAGAAGTAGTCAGAAAAAATTCCAAATTAAAGCTTTAGCTCGAGGTTATTTGATCTGAAAATAGCAATAATTAAATGCTGACTGCTTGTTCCTGATTAAAAAAATTATGATTTTAGTATTATTGATATTCAATCACTTAAAAATATTTTATAATACTAAATTGCATATAATTTCATTTCAAATAAATAGAAATGTTCCGATTCTGTGCTATCCAACAAGGAGATATTTCATACCTTTGCACGGACCTTGGCGCCAGCATCAAAGGTAACCAAAACAATACTTGAGACTATTGGTTTTATTGTCTGATTGCTTAATTCAACAGGTCTCGAAGAGTGTGATTAGCCTTTTAAATGCATTTCATTGGAATAAATTTGCCATCGTTGTGAGCACAAAACTTATTTGGGGCACAGAGGTGGCGCATGCCATACAGGTTGGTTGTTTGTAAAATAAGCTGTATTTTTATGTCGTTTTATGATATCGTCATTATCATGCCAAAGGGGCGAATGTGTAATTTTTGACATTTTTGAATATAGTTTTTTCTCAAATATACTGTGCCAAAATCATGTGTGGTTTTCTTGGTTATTTCTAGCAACAAAAGACATAACCAAAAGGCGAATCTTTTCATTTTTTTACGATAACTTTTTATTAGTATAAGATAAAATAGTTATGTTAAGGTATTAATTGCTTTTTTTAACGCACCTATTGATTGACATCATTATTTAAAAATAATTTTTCAAAATTTTTTTCTATAACAAATATTCAAAAAATTATTTTTAAATAATGATGCCTGTAAAATCAAACAATTAATTACTTTATACCACCTATGAAAAGTTATGGCAACAAAATGAACAAAAATATTTGCGTTTTGGACAGGATATAGCCACACAAAATTCGTATTTTTAATTCAGTAAATTGTCAAAATCAAAAAATAACAAAAAAGTAAAAAAAAAATATATATTCTACTTATTTTTAAAGCACTTCAAACTTTATAATTTGATTTCCCAACATTTTTAAAAATGCACATTCGCCCCTTTGACATGTCAGTGACAATACGTCGTATTTGATAATTATACCCTACACTAAGAGTGAAAGGGTATATTCAGTTTGGTACGCCGTTTGTAACACCCAGAAGGAAGCATCTTCGGTATGGAAAAGTATATATATTCTTGATCTGCATGACCTCCTGAGTCGATTTAGCGATGCCCGTCTGTCTGTCTGTTGAAATCACGATTACAAAAAAACTAGAAGAGCTAAATAAATGAGATTAGATTACTTATCTATCTACGCTGTCTGTCAGTGAAAACGGGCATGATCAGTCCATTATGACCTGTGAACCGACCACTTATGTTCAAAAATATCATATAAAACACATCTACTGGTGAATTTTACTGTATACGTGTTCAGGTAAACTATTTTTGGTCAAATATATATTGACTTCATGCTCAAATACATAAAAAAACGTTGTCCCGCGAAACGACTTGTGGTTCCCAAAAAAAAAATCGAAATTCGGTGCAACATATGTAAATATGGGTATCAAATGAATGGAAATTCTTCAGCGATTGAAAATTTGTAGTTATTTTCAGCATTCGTATACCCTGGTGACCTATATACAATTTTGAATGGTAACAACACATATGTGTAGGGTATTTATAGTCGGCTTAGACCGACAATAATTTTGATAATCCTGACTATCATAATAACACTTACTATAAAATGTCCCTACTTTAAAATTTCCCATGTGATCTAATCTTTCCAACTGGTTTTAGTATTTGGCTGAGTCAGAGAACTTTACAATAACGCATTACAAGGAAATATCGGATTATATACCGATGGAGTCGACGCTGATTAAGATGGAAAAGATTGTCGATGAAACATATCTGACAACGCGTAGTGAGTATATTTTGGGGGGTTTTTAACAGTCAAAATTTATGAATAATTTAAATGAATTGTGGGATATGTTAATTCGTGTAAATCGATAAATATATTTTTGCATCTGCTACAAATTTTGTGTAAATTTATTGTATTTCGAAGATTTATTAGATTTTAAAAAGTTTAGTCAATAGTATAGCTTTTACAATTTTATATATCTTCATGTTCAAATATTAAGGTATTTCGTGTACGAGAAAATTCCATTCCGAACAATTCTTTCCTGTATAAGTCTTTCATGTGACAATTCTCCTTTCGACAATTTTTTCTTGAGACAATATTGATTCCCCAGACTAATTTTACTCGTAAATTAAAAATGTCCACTGGGAAATATCATCAATGGTTTCCCTATGATTTACTTATGTCAGCTCAGGACCATCGATGACCGATAGCATCTTCGCCCTGAAAAGTATTGATGACATTTTCATGATATCGTCAATGATGTCATTTCCCTCTGCGTTAGTTAAACAAACAGCGCTGTACACAGAAAAAAATAATCAACGTAAATATAGCAATCGGCATTAATTGCAGTCATTAATCAATCCAGCAATAGAAATCACTAATTTAATGAAAACATATGCTATTCTTCGTAAATTCAGCAATTTTGTTTGCTAATATGAATATTTGTACGTCAATGCAGTAAATTTTGTAGTCGGCGCAATTTTAGCTAATATAATTGCTGAAACTGCGCCGACTAATTAATTTGCTGTATTGGCGTACACATATTCATATTAGCAAAGTGAATTGCTGATTTAACGAAGAATAGCAAATGTTTTCATTATATTAGTGAATTTCTTTGCTGAATTGATTAATGAATGCAATTAATGTCGTTTGCTATATTTACGTCTATTATTTTTTTCCTGTGTAGCCCTAGGCCGACTTATCTCTCCACCATTTGAACGTATTATATTTGAACTCAAATGGCGGAACATACAGTAATAATGCCGAATCGAAACTTCTGGCGGTATGTGGCATTTTCAAGGCAATATTTTGTCTGAGTATTTTACTTTTCTCTGATGTCGTATAGAAAACCTATTATGTATTTAAATTTGACAGTCGCGGGATTCGAACTTGCAGTACAACTAAAATAATATATTTTACGGAAGTATTTTATTGTCAAGAATTGTTACGGGGATAAATTAAACAGAATAAAACAAAATTGTCCCTAGGAAGAATTTTCACAGATATTATTTGTCTTAGGAAAGAAACTTCCTGGGAAGAATTTGATCACAAAAGAATTGTCTCGGGAAAATTTGGCCAGGGAAGAAAGTCCGAGGATGAATTGTCTCGGGGAAGAATTGAATTGAAGAAATGTCAATTAAAAATTAACAAATAGATATCTTGTAAAAAAAATGATACTTACTATTTACAACTGATATGAATTTCTCATAATACTGAATATTTAGGTTAAATGTAAAATACACTATATTAAATTTAAAGTCATACAGTAGATTTACTCAAATGAAATTGTCCGATAAACACGTTTGGATGTCCTTAACTTTATTTGAATTAAAATCTATGATTTTAGGCAAATCATTTGATTCGATTAAGATGTTCGTTTATATGTTTTTGTGTATTATTCATATAAACATATTTAATGCAATTTAAAAATAATATAAATAATTTAATTTTCCTCATCAAAACAGTTTATGTGTTTATTGGTGAACACATTGCCATGGTTGACTTTGTGCGTTGCATGCAAAATCGTAAACTGTTGCTGGGAGGCGATTATCTCATTATATCGGTAGATGATGAAATCTACGATTCGAAAAGACGTCTAAATATTATGGAACGAAGTAAGTAATAGTACAGGGTGCTACTTTAATCAGATAAATAACTATATTAATAATGCATGATGCCTTGTTCTCCTGCTTTACAGATTATTTAGATCCCTACATTAGAAAAGAAAAGAATAAATCACTGGATAAAAATTCATTTCGTTCTGTGATTAAAATAAGCATGTCCTATCCACAAAATCCTAATATTCGGTAATTAGAACTAAACTGTAGCACTTTTTTTTAATTATACTAATATCTAAACTATGTTATGTTATTATTTTAGATTTTCTATAAATTAGTAACTAGTTTTTAGATTTAATAACTTAATCTAAATTTGTAAATTATAAAAAAATATAAATATTTTGTTACAAATTAATTTCTTGGTTGCATAGGAGAATGAATTCTAATTATTTTTATCAACATCAATTGTTTCATACTATTTTTATTTAATAATTAATTCAATTTTAAATACTTAAATGCCTTAAAAGTAACGTAATTTCTTTATTTAATGCTATTTAAAATTAAACATAATTAGTTCATTTTCATTTATCTTTTAAACCATTTTCTCTATATTTAAAATTCAATACACATAGTGAGATTTGCAACAAAATTAAGGAATATGCACGAAAATATCCATTTCTAGTGCCATACCATGAACGTGTCTTTGACAATATTTCCGTAAGTTTAGCTCATACACAGAAAAAAATAATTCGTAAATATAGCCAAAATGGTACATCAAAACAATCAAATTATTGCTAAAACTGCGCCGACTAAATTATTAATTGTATTAGCGTACACATTCTTCATATTAGCAATCGCATTTGCTGGCAACAGCTAAAGGATTTTTCAATAAGAGCGCTACAAAAGTTTTTTTCAAGGGTTTTTCAACAGGGACGCTACAAAAGTAGAGCGACAGGGACAGCAAACGACGCCATATTTCTTGCCGCTCTTTTGACATTTCTCTTCAGTAATGTTTGCCATTTCATGAAAAGTATATTTGTTATATACTTTCACAAGAATTTTTATTATTCTTTTTTAATAAACTAAAAAAGAATTATAAGAATACTGTGAAAATACAAAAATGCTTTTAAAACATCGACCATACCAATTAAATAATTTGCTACTTAAGCAAAATCATTTATTGGTATATTTGCTCAATACATGAAAATGGCAAAAATGTTATTGCTAGACCAATGAATGGTGTACAATTAATTTTGATTGCTGTATTTACGTCGGTTATTTTTTTCTGTGTACTCTGTGCATTTTTTTTGTACATTTTTGTATAAACTGCATAACAATTGTTTGAATTTTAAATAGGTGCCCATCTATGGTGTTCATTTATACGATAGCGTTATGATATATGCAAAAGCAATTTCGGACATACTCTATATGGGTGGCGATATTTACGATGGCCGTCTGGTTATGAGTCGTGTATTCAATAGATCCTATCATTCTATACAGGGATTCGATGTAGGTCAACGAGTGCCAAACAATAACCGACATACACAAATTTTGATAAACAATTAATCGTGCCGAGTGCATTTGTTTGTGTTGGTATTGATGGTTTTGGATTTTTAACCTATAATGTTTGCACTTTGTTGTTATCTATTCTAACATTTTTTTTATTTTATTTTTGGCTTTTGTTTATTTTTTTTTTATTATATACAGGTTCATATTGATTCCAATGGAGATGCCGAAGGTAATTACACTGTTATCACATTACAGAGTGATGCCAACGGTGGCTCATTGTCCAAAACCTCAATGCAACCGGTTGGATATTTTGTGTATAGCAAACAAACAACAATTCCGGTAGGTTTCAAAATGACGCGTAATTGATATATGGGCAAAAAAACAATTTTTTTAGAATATTTTTTTTAATGGCACATTAATTTCGTTTTGTACCGATATACTCTGATATTATAGCATGTGATTTATTACTTAGTCATTAAAGACAATTTAAAATAAAGCATAAAAAGAAATATGTTAATATCTGTATTGGTTTAGCAATTCTAAATTATAGAGATAAAATTTTATATAGTGATGCTATTTGAGATTATGAAAATTTAATAGGTGCGTAATGTCTAGATATTTCAAAAAATTTTAATGCTCCTCCCTTTTTTTGTTAAAACATTGACCACACTTAGGAATTTTGATTATTTTGACCTTTTCGTGCAGTACTGTGGATGTGCCACAATGAAATATGTACTGACAAAAGTGTCGCAATTTTACCATAAAAAAGGACTTAAGATAAAAATTGTCATTGCAATCAATTATTTCAATCATAACCATTCTACGTAGATGCTTAAAACATTATTTACCATAAAAATTTGCAAAAACAAAATATCAAAATTTTGCACAATTTTCAAAAAGTCCATACAAATTTTGCATTTTAGTATTTTTGTATGCGCCACTGATTTTGTGATGGCAATTAATAAAAAACTCAGTTCATGTAATATTAGGGTGTCACTTATTTTTATAAAACAATCGATAACTCGGAAAATTATCGAAATATCGAAAATCCGATTACACATAATTTTTTTTCGCAAACAGTTCTACATGATTGCATACTCGAAATATTGTTTTGAAATATTCTAAATTTCGACTCCTACTACAAATGCACCTCCTAGTATAGGGTTTTTCAATAAGAGCGCTACAAAAGTTTTTTTTTCAAGGGTTTTTCAACGGGGACGCTACAAAAGTACAGCGATAGGGACAGCAAACGACGCCATTTTTATTGCCGCTCTTTTGACATTTCTCTTCAGTAAGGTTTCCAATTTCATGATGGAAAGATATACGAGCCAACAATGACTCAAAATTATTAAAATTTACTACCGAAATTTGTATATCTTTCCATCATGAAATGGCAAACCTTACTGAAAAGAAATGTCAAAAGAGCGGCAAGAAATATGGCGTCGTTTGCTGTCCCTGTCGCTCGACTTTTGTAGCGTCCCTTTTGAAAAATCCTTTACAATTTTCAATGTACTTTCGGCACGTGTTCCCGTTGTTCAAAATCAAAAAAAAATTTGCACACCTTATTTTTGAGTCCTAATAAATAATCTCAGGGGGTGAGAAAACTAAAAATCGAATAAAGTATAAAATAGGTGACACCCTAACGTAATATACGAGCCAACAACGACTCGAAATTATTAAAATTTACTTCCGAAATTCGAATTCGTATATCTTTCCATCATGAAATGGCAAACCTTACTGAAGAGAAATGTCAAAAAAGCGGCAAGAAATATGGCGTCGTTTGCTGTCTCTGTCGCTCTACTTTTGTAGCGTCCCTTTTGAAAAATCCTTTACAATTTTCAATGTACTTTCGGCACGTGTTACCGTTGTTCAAAATCAAAAAAATGTTGCACACCTTATTTTTGAGTCCTAATAAACAATCTTAGGGGGTGAGAAAACTAAAAATCGAATAAAGTATCAAATAGGTGACACCCTAACGTAATATACTAGACTATTTCAAATAATAATGGGAATGTGCCACGCGAAAAACTGCTGTTTTGAACTAATTCACGCTCATTTTTTTCGACATTTGTAGTGATCTTACTCTTTTGATCTTGATGGAACATTTACGAGATATAGGTCATACGGTGGAAATTTATAACAGCTTTCAACTAATATATTAAAATTAAAATTTCATTGAGGGGCGTACGTGCCCTGGCCAAAAAACACAAATATTTTGAAAAATGGGTTAAAAAATGGTTTCAATTTTGCACCACCATATATCAATTTATATATTTCAAAATTATGCTATACAAAAAAAACATATACTAAACTAATCTCCCACCTATACCGAGCACTTATTTCTCAGCAAGTGTGATCCTAAAGTGAAGATCTTGAAACAGAAACGAAGAAGAAGCAAAAAAAACCCACCATAGGTGTAGGGTATTCCATAGTCGGGCCCAACCGACTATAATAATCCGCCCCATGTGACCGAACTGACCCATGTGACCTAACTTTCCCAACTCGTTCTATTTATTGTTATTATTGGTACAAAACACCCAATTTGTACCGACTGGACCTTAAGCACGTCAAGCCAGTATCTTGAATATATCAATAGAGGTCGTAAAAAAACATTATTTGATGAAAATATTCATTTGAATTCAACCACTTGCCAGATTCATAAATATTATGACCATATTCGTAAATACTTCAAATATATTATAAATACTATGAATAATCTTCCTAAATATAATGCATATTATTTTTATAAATAAAATGAAAACTGTATAAATACTATGGATACTTTATAAATAAAACGAATACTTAATAAATTCTATGAATACTTTATATATAAAACGAATATTTCATTAATTCTATGAATATTTCATAAACAGCAAATACTTCAAAAATATTGCAAATACTTAAGAAATACTTAAGAAATACTATGCACGTTTCAAAAATACTATGAATAATGCAAAAAAAAAATAATATAAAAACTCTTCATTAATACTTTTAATAATTCATTACTACTATGAATACTTCATAAATTTATTTATTTTTATTTTTGAAGTCAATAAAATTTTTTATTGAAAAAATGTTTCAATTGAAATTAAATATGCAAATAATTTACGATAGATTAATAGCCATATTCTAACCAGCAATGAACATTGTTATCAATGCCAATTGTTACCAATTACAATTGTTAACAATGTCAATTGTTTCAAACTTTTGTGTTCGAGTTTGTGACCCGTGCCAGAATAGCACAGAACACAATATCAGACATAGGAAATAAATTCAGTGAAAAATGCTGACAAAGCGGATTTTGTTAACGCATTGATACACATCATTGTCTACAAGAATGAAATAAATTAAATTTTAATTTCTTTTATGTCTGTTATTCTTATTTTCGTTGTGGAGATGACGAACTGAGATGTCGTGGTTAATCAAACGATTCTACTTACATCGAACCGATTGCGAAATAATTTTCGCACCAGGAAATCTTCGATAGGTCGCATCGATATCTACTACATGTTGGTACAATTTATCTCTCGATTTTGTCCGATTTCGAATAATTACTCCTACCAAGAAAACTTTAAAAGAACGCATCAATATTGACTCCCACGTTCTGTTTTCGGTACAAGTCATCGTACTGTGAAAATTCAATAAGAACGCAACGTTGGTCGAATTTGTCGCTGGATATCGATACGAAAATATTTCCGATATTGCGTGATATCGAATCGAATATATGACAGTTGACTGTGTTTTAACTCTATTATGATTTTTTGTTTGTACACTTTTTAAAACTACACCGAAAATATTAATGTTTTGATGTTAGTTTTGAAAAAATGTTGTTCTACTACATTTTGTTAATTTTAAATACATTTGTATTTATTTGACATCATTTTACTACACCATGTATTAGAAATTCGTTTTCTACATATAACAGAAACTGCATTGTGTTTTTATTTTTGCTTTTATTTTAATTATTTGAAGTTCGTATAGACACACGACGAACATGCTACGAAAGTACGTTCGTCGGACAGTTATAAATACAACTGCGGAAACTAACAAATGACTTTATATCTATTTCCAAAAAGCTAATATCCTGATTACAAAAAGGAATTTTCTCGATACAATTATCGGTTAAAACCTTTATTGAGCCAAAAAGAAATGCATTTAAATTAAAGTAGTTTGACCTATTATTGCATAATAATTTAAACGGAAATTGCCTTAATTTAAACAACTTGTATTGAAAAATCGAACATCCGTGAAACGTATAACTGCTAGAAGACACAGAAAAAAAAATCTTTCAATATGATGAATTTATTTATAAATATTATGGATTTTTTCACCAACTACCAGATTCATCATATTGATACCACCGTTCAATAAATGTCATATTAATGAATGCATTCATTATTTATATGAACAAAATATCCAATACAATTCATTATATATATGAACAAAATATTGAATACAATGAATTTGAATTGTCATATTGATGAATTTGTTCATAATATTTTTTCTAAAATAAATTTATTTTTATAAAATAATTCGAAAAAAATGTTGTAGAAATTGTATTTAAAAAAACAGTAACAAAATTAAAAAAAAAAAAACGAAATAAAAATTTTCAAAAAGAAAAAACTTTCGAATAAAAATAATTTGTTCAAAAAACGAAATTCTTCGAAAAAAAAATTTTGTTCGAAAAAAAAATCTTCGAAAATATATCTTATATATTTTTTATAAATATAAGTTTTTATTAATAACAACTTGTAATTATAATAAATATATTAAAAAACAATTTACCAATTTATACATGTCGAGCAAGCATTATATAAAATATAACAAACAAGAACTACTTGAGAACTGAGAAGTACGGCAAAAAATGAACGAAAAAAAAATATTTTGATAGAAATTTGGTTTAATGAACTGCGTTCTTCAATATGATGAACATAAATGTAGTATTTTAATTTTGGTTCATTAATATGATGAAACGTATTCTTCACATACAATTCATCATATTGAAGAACACTTTTTCGACAGTTACCAAGCGTTCATCATATTTATGATCGCATTCATAACATTGATGACGTTAGTCATTAATATTATGAAGGTTCTTCAATACAATGAATCATGGTTTGAAGAACGGAATTCATCAATTTGATGTACATTTTTTTTCTGTGTACATTTAGGTGCAGCAAAATTTGTGTTCGATGGTGGCCGTGTAATTGGAACATATTTTGTGAGTGCAACAAAATAGGTAATAAATACTTTTGATAAATTGTACATCAATATTTTGAAACATCAAAATGCTGAATGAATTTCAATCGAGTCTGAAAAAGTAAATTTTCTCGTCAGAAATCCAATCATAGTGTTTATAATATTTCGATAAAACTTAGTATTAAGAAATTCATTTAACAATTGTAGGAGTTTGTGAAATAAAATAAGAAATTATGCATCAAATTGATGAATGTTTATTAATTTTGAGCATCTCGTTAGATTTGCTGATTTCGTTAATTTCATAAACATTATATTATTTAATTTTATTATGTAAAATTGTGTTATGGAGATATAACTTTTCGAATATTTAAAAAAAATATACAAAAATATTTAAGTTTTTTTAAAATTTAAACCTAAGTTGGTTCATGGACCAGAGCATAGTGTTATTTTTCATAATTTTTAATTTTTTAACAGCTATGTAATAAATAACATTTTGTACTTGCATTGCAATCGGCAGGAATTTCGCTACATTAAACCAGATCGTGCCATACAATGGCTCAAAGGACGACCGCCGTTGGCTGAGCCGATTTGTGGTTTCCACGGCGAATTATGTCGCGCACGCAAACTGGACTGGCGCTACATTGCATCTGGTTCATTTTTTGGATTTTTTCTGATGGTCGCGGGCATATTTTTGATTAAGTAGTGAAGCCTCTACTGCTACACAATACGTTGTATTAAATAAGTTGATTTTTTTTTGTATTTTTATGTTGTAGGCATTATCGATACGAGCAGACTTTGGCTGGTTTGCTGTGGAAGGTCGATATAAAGGATGTGACTATTATAAATATTGACAATACCGAATGCTATAATGCCAAAAGTAAAAGTATTGTAAGTTATGCAATGCATTGAAAAAGTAAAAAAATATATTTCAATTGTTTTTAGTTTCAAACATGTCGTCATAGTATTTTGGCCGGTGGCGATATGAACAAAAAGGCCTATACAAATATAGGTATTTACTTGATGCATATTATGAGTTAAATTTAGATTTTTAGACTATAATTAAAATTGTTTGTCCTGCAGGTCTTTATCGTGGCAATATTGTGGCAATGAAAAAGATTTATAAAAAATCTGTTGACATTACGCGTACCATACGCAAAGAGTTGAAACAAATGCGAGAGGTACGTTTTATTTGTATTTTTAAACGACCTATGTTTTCTTTCTGTTTTTCTTGAGTTTTTGAATTTAAAATATTATTTTTCTTTAAAAACAACTTCAGGTACGTCACGAAAACATCATCAACTTTATAGGTGCCTCAATCGACCATGGTTCAGTGATGATATTTAGCACGTACTGTGCGCGCGGCAGTCTCGAGGATGTGTTGCTCAATGAAGACCTACATTTGGATCATATGTTTGTCTCTTCGTTGGTCAGCGACATACTCAAGGGTCTGATTTATTTGCATGACTCCGACATTGTGTCGCACGGAAACCTGCGCTCGAGCAACTGTCTGATTGACTCACGTTGGGTCTGTCAGATATCGGATTTTGGGCTGCATGAGTTCAAGGTCGGCCAAGAGGAGCCCAATAGGTAGATGATAAAAAATAGAACTATGCAATACAAAAATAGTTTTTGTTTTTTAATAAATATGCAAAATTCTTTTAAATTCATGACTTCTTTTATTGCCTAAAATGATATAATGAATTTTTTATTTGGTCAAAGACGTGAATTAGAATTGAAACGTGCACTGTGGAAGGCGCCGGAGCTTTTGCGTGATGCCGCACATTCGCCGCGTGGCACACAGAAGGGCGATGTTTATGCATTCGGCATTGTGTTGTATGAGATAATTGGACGCAAAGGCCCATGGGGTGATACCACATACACCAAGGAGGGTGAGTATTATTTCATTAAATAGATTTGTATTAATTAAAATTTTGAGAACATTTGTCAATATTTTGCTATTTTAAATTTTCTAGGAAAAAAATGCATTGTAAATATTTGAATCAGTCATAAATATTTTAATTTTGATTGAAATAAAGTTATTTTAAATTTGAGTGAAAAATTGAATTTTTAGTGAAAATTTGATTTTTAGTGAAAATTTGAATTTGAGTGCAAATTTGAATTTTGAGTGAAAATTTGAATTTTGAGTGAAAAATTTAATTTTGAGTGAACATTTGAATTTTGAGTGGAAATTTTAATTCTGAGTGGTAAATTTTATTTTAAATGGTAAATTTTATTTTGAGTGGAATTTTTAATTTTGAGTAAAAATTTTAATTTTGATAAAAATTTTAATTTTGAGTGCAAGTTTTAATTTTGAATAAAATTTTTAATTTGAGTGAAATTGAAAAGTTTTACTCAAAATATATTGTCTTTTTCTTATAATTTAATTTGAATATTGGTTAAAATTTTTAATTTTGAGTAAACTTTTTTTTTTTTTTGAGTAAACATTTTAATTTTGAGTGCAAATTTTAATTTTGAATGTAAATTATAAAGTTTTTAGTGAAACCTTAAATTTTCACAGAAATTGTATTTTTAAGTGAACATTTTAATTTTGAGTGAAAATTAGAATTTTTGTGGAAATTTGAATTTTGAGTAAAATTTTTAAATTTGGTTCAAAATTTTATTCTTGTGTGAAAATTTTAATTTTGGGGGGAAATTTGAATTCGGAATGAAAATTTTAATTCTGAATAAAAAGTTTAATGTAGAGTGAAATGGAGAAGTTTTTCCAAATAATTTAAATTTGAGAGAAATTGTAATTTTGAGTGTAAATTTGATTATTATTATTTTAATTTTGTGTGGAAATTTGATTTTTGAGTGAAAATTTAAATGTTGTGGAAATTTAAATTTTTGTGAAATTTGTAATTTGAGTAACATTTTTATTTTTGAGTGAACATTTTTGAGTAAACATTTTAATTTTGGATGCAATTTTGAATTCTGAGTGAAAATTTTAATGTTGAATGAAATTGAGAAGTTTTTCCAGATAATATTTTTTTGAGTGGAAATTGTAATTTTGAGTGAAATTTTTAATTTTGAGAGAAATTTTCATTTTTGAGTGAAAATTTTAATTTTGGGTGGAAATTTAGTAAAAATTGTTTTTATGAGTGAACATTTTTTTTTTAGGTGCAAATTTGAATTTTGAGTGAAAATTTTAAAAGGTAATTTTATTTTTGTGTGGAAATTTGAATTTTGAGTGAAAATTTAAATGTTGAGTGAAATTGAGAAGTTTTTCTATATACATAATTTTATTTTGAGTAAAAATTTAAATTTTTGTGAAATTTGTATTTTGAGTAACATTTTTATTTTTGAGTGAACATTTTTATTTTTGAGTGAACATTTTAATTTTGGATGCATTTTTGAATTCTGAGTGAAAATTTTAATGTTGAGTGAAATTGAGAAGTTTTTCCAGATAATATTATTTTGAGTGGAAATTGTAATTTTGAGTGAAATTTTTAATTTTGAGTGAAATTTTCATTTTTGAGTAAAATTTTTAAATTTGGGTGGTAATTTATTAAAAATTATATTTATGAGTGAACATTTTTTTTTTTTGTGCAAATTTGAATTCTGAGTGAAAATTTTAAAAGAAAATTTTATTTTTTGGTGGAAATTTGAATTTTGAGTGAAAATTTAAATGTTGAGTGAAATTGAGCAGATTTTCTATATAATTTTATTTTGAGTGAAAATTTAAATTTTTGTGAAATTTGTATTTTGAGTAACATTTTTATTTTTGAGTGAACATTTTTATTTTTGAGTGAACATTTTAATTTTGAATGCTTTTTTGAATTCTGAGTGAAAATTTTAATGTTGAGTGAAATTGAGAAGTTTTTCCAGATAATATTATTTTGAGTGGAAATTGTAATTTTGCGTGAAATTTTTAATTTTGAGTGAAATTTTCATTTTTGAGTGGTAATTTAGTGTCAGAGTTAAAAATTCGTGTAAGAATTTGATAGAAAAAAATTTGAGTGATATATTTGAATTCTGATTCAGAGTACAATTGTTTTAAGCATTTACATTTTTCGTGAAAATATGATTTTATTAATAAAAATTATTATTTGTAACGAACATTTGTAAAAATTACAATTTAGAGTTAAAATAAAATTTTTTAGTAATAATTTGAGTGAAGCATTTAATGTTATGCATTATTTTATATTCTGAATTAGAGTACAAATTTTTGAATTTTAAAATTTTTGTGATACTTTGTATTTTTAAAAAAATAATGTTTGTTTGTAATGAACATTTTATTTTTAATTAAAATCTGAGTTTCCATTAAATTAAGAGTCCCTACGAAACACATACAAAATAGATTTTATATCGTTTTTTTATTTTCTTTTCATTTAACGCAGCAGCACTTAAGCATTTACCCATTTAATACATATAATGCAATTAATTAAATAAATAAAATATTTCCGGTTGCCTTTTTGGTTTACGATGTTTTTCTATGGTACTTTCAGTTTTTTTATATGTTTAATTTAATCAAATTGAAAACAAAATACCAATGACTAAGAAAACATGGCAATGCCCAAAACACGTCAACATATTTATCTCAACGCAATAACATTTCATAGCGTACAGTATAGAGTACATTTTATTCGCGAGCTGTCATAAATCCAGTAGTACTGACAGCAATTTGCACATTTGGAACATATACTCCGTGGGAATTCTTTTGTGAAAAATTGCGAAGTCGGTTCATATTATTAAAAGCAACTGAAAGTTTTTCAGTGTGTTTACAATATATAGTATTTTATTATTATTATTCTTGAAATGCATTCAAAATTTATATAATTGAAGTAATTTTATGATATGTATTTTTTAGAAATCGTTTTATTTGTCAAAAAGCCAGAGCATTTGCACCACGGCGTATTTCGACCAGCAATTACATCGCTCGATATACCCGAGTATGTGCGTCAATGTTTGCGTTCCTGCTGGGACGAAGATCCGGAAATACGACCCGATATTCGTCTGGTGCGCATCAAGCTGAAGGAATTGCAGGCGGGACTGTAAGTAGTATTATTAACGTCAATTTTCTTTACACGACGAGAAATACTTATTTACAACTGACTACACGAACAGAAAAACATGATGATTGGAATTGTTATTGCTGTAATCATATTCCAGTATTGTGGTAATCTTGTAACATGATTGAAGAAATCGTAACATGATTGACTCAATCATGTACCTCTCAGAGCACTCTTTCGCTCTTTTTGTGCAGTCTGTGTATTTTTTATCATGAAAGCATTTTTCTTTCTGGATTCTCTCTTGTATATTCGCATTGAAATAGAATGAAAGCAGCGACGAATAGATACTGTAACGTTAATCGTTCTAGAAATAACTACTTGATATTTTGCGTGTTCGATTTCATTTGCAGTATTTATTTTGGCTTTAAAATTGCAGTTTTTTTTTATATAAATTAATACGTACATTTTATTGAATTTATTAAATAAATTAATTAAAAAAATAATGTATATAACGACGACACTCTGGCCTGTTTAGGCGAAGTTTAACGTAACACTATACGTAACGCAATTACTCTCTGCACAGTTGTGAATTTTTCTTAAAATGTTTATCACAGTATCCCAAGTAACCACGGTTCGACAATTGCCACAAACTTTTATGGCAAATATGTAGCTTTTAAATTACCTCTGACACCAGTGTTGCAAACTAGTAATTTTTTGTTTCAAATCGGTGGCTAAAAACATATATGGAACATTCACAATAATATGTCACAATGATGTGATATATAAGTCATACATTCTGATAATGGAATATATATTTAGTTCCAAAGCGGTGGCTAAGAACATGTGTGGTAATTTTTAGTTGCAAAGAGGTGGCTAAAAACATGTATGGAACATACGCAATAATATGTCACAATTATGTAATATATAAGTCGTACATTCCGATCATGGAACTTATACGATAATGGGTGGAGCTAACTTTGTTGTTATGACGTGGCAAAATAGTGGCAAATTAAAAAAATGTATTAAATATATATAATGAAGAACCTAATAGGAACATGTTAATTAATAATAAAGCTAAGTAACTTTAAAGTGGTATAAATGTATATTAATATACATAAAATATTTATTATATCCACTACATGTGTCCATGGAACGTTGGGTTTCATAAAAGGATAGTTGGAATAGTATAATTTAAGAAATTAAAAAAAAGCACTTTTGTTAAAAATTTCACAAATTTAATTTTTTAGGTGCGCGTTAAAATTAGAGAGGGTAGAATAAAAGCTTTAACCCGAAAACTTGAACCGTTTGTTAAATTAGAGTTGTAGTTTGCCGAAAAATTTTTGACATTATGTGCAGTTTTATTACACAACAAACATACACGTTTATGGTACTTATTATTTTTATTTATAATACACACAAGTTCCACATTTAAAATTACAGTTCAAGTTCCAAATAGGTGAACCGACACTTTAGTGGATCAACATTTGTGGCAACTAAGCCTCGCCCTGGAGCTTTTTAACTGACAATTAGGTGGCAAATAAGTATTTTTCGCATTATATAGAACAAACACTTTATTGGCAATTCTGTGGCTACCACTTAAGTTGCCACAAAGTGGTTACTTGGGTTGGTTATATGAATCATTTCTTGAAACAAAATGATTTCTGGAATCATGACATGATTGTAACAATCAACTATTATTCTGGCAATAATTCATATTTAAATAACATTTTTGCTACAATCATTACCTATTCCAATCAGTGTATTTAACCATTATATGATTCTAGAAATCATTAAATAAATGACAGAATCATTTAAAAAAATTGGAAATGATTGTAAAACAACAGCCACGAGTTGTGTTTGTTGTACAAAACAATTTCCGCGAAAAATCGATCACTTGTTGCGATTCGTATATTGTTGTTGTTGCGCTTTCAGAAGAAGCAGAAGATATGTGAAACTAAAAAATCAAAAACACAGAAAAAACAATAGCACTCAAATGTAGGTACACTATTAAAGCGTTTATATATAAAAAATATGCAAGTGCGTGCTTCACAAACAACGAACGACACTAGCGTAGCATGTTTTTTTGTAGTTGTGATCGAAAAAAACTAACAAAACTCATGCATAGTCGCACTACGAACGACACTAGCGTATCGAAGAAAGAAGAAACAAATAGCTTTGTCTATTTTGTTCTTGGAGTTGCGTGTGTTTTTTATCGATTGATCACGGTAAAGTGATCGAAGAAAACAATAGCAAAACAAAGTTCAGACGAAAGTCCGTCGTTCTGGTAAATATTTTTTTTTCAAAAAATCAACATGTGTTCTCAACCGTTTTAAAACGGGTATAAAACCGAAACCATTTATATCGGTTTTGGATATTGGTTTATTTCTGATTTTTATATAACTGTTTTAGTTCGGTTTCTGTTACGTTTTCAATCCTTGATAAAAATATAACAATCCCTAGATAAAATTTCTACACTGTAGGCCTACTTTAATCCGGTTGTTATTGGGAATATATAATCTAATAATTATTCTTAAGTAATTGGAGTTAATTTTGAATATATCTGAAAAGAAATTCCAAGTATAATTCTTGATTTGTAGTAGTTTATTTCGTGGCTATCAAAATAGTAATCATGAATATGCTGAATCTCAGAATATTTCATTATTTTATTTCTTAATATGTCATATATTTAAAATATTCATAGTCCTTATTGTCTTGTCCATTGTCCTTATTTACACGGAGGGAAATAAAATTCTAAAACTCGAGAAGAATTCGGTTAGAAAGACAAATAGTAGAATTTGACTAATATCAATAAAATACTAATAAAATTCAAGAATTTGTCATCTGGATATCAAGAAAGCAAATTACTTAGTTGTCAAAAAAGTAAACAAACTTTATTCAACTGGATTTATAGAAGTTAATTTATTGATTATTAAAAACCAAAAAGAACACGCAAAATTGTTGCTGTATTCATCGCAAAAAGAACACGTGTTCATGTTTTGATGTTGTTTTCATCGATATTGCTCTGTCTGTATGCTTTGCTTTGCGAGGTCGACATCTGTTTGTTAGTTTGTTGAAAGTAACTGTTGAAAGTAACTAAGCCCAATTTTTCTAGATATTCAGACATTAAGTTCTTAGGTATCAAAAAAGTAACTAAGTACAATTTGTCTGGATTGAAAATAAAATAAAATAAACAATTCAATTACATTAAGTATTCAAAGAAGTCATTTACTAAACAAAAATGCATATAGATAATAAAGTTCTAAATAAACAATAAATTAACTCGACTATATTTTTTTTATTTTATGTTAGCTTCGAAATAATTGCTTTTAGTTACTTTCAACATATCGACAGACAGACACACGAACAAACAGATGGGGCTGACAGACGGACAAAGTAAAACAAAACATAATAGGATCGAAAAAACAACAACTATACGAACACGTGTTCATTAAATTTTGGGACGAAAACAACATTTTTGATACCTAAGAAATTAATAACTGAATCCAAGAATAATTCTACTTAGTTACTTTTTTGATACCCAAGAAATTAATAACTGAATCTAAGAATAATTCTACTTAGTTACTTTTTTGACAACTAAGAAAATCCATTTCTTGAAATTAAGAATTTTTCGGTTTAGCTGTATATCACTCCGTATTCTTCTTGATTCTTTCTGGATTTTAGAACTTTTTTCCCTCCGTGTATTTAGTTGCTTAATACATTTGACACTTTTAAACAATAAACAATCCAATGTTGAGCAAATGTCAGAATAAATTAATTGCCTCAATTAACATTATTGGTGCATAAATAATTAACAAGTTATAACTTCTGTACATATTATTACAATAAACGATGTGGAAATTGCATAATAACATTGTCTTTGCGAATTGCATATTTCACGTTACCATGTCAATCATACGCCATGTAGCACAAATAACACTTCAATATTTATTTAAGAAGTTGTACGAATTACAACATTTAATTCGATTGCAGCAATTTAAATGCATTGAAATTGTTTTTAATTTTTTATTTCAGTAAATCGAATATTTTCGATAATATGCTTGCAATTATGGAAAAGTACGCATATAATTTGGAGGGACTTGTACAGGAGCGCACAAATTTGCTGTATGAGGAGAAGAAAAAAACCGATATGTTGCTGAATCAAATGTTACCAAGGTCAGTTTTATTGGGTGAAGGATGTTCTAAAGAGAAAAAAAAATATAAAAAAAAAGTTAAAATTTCTGGCAGAACTAATAATATTTATGTAAAAATTCATTTTTTTTGGTAATAGATTCAAAAATTGTGATGTAAAAATGTATAAGATTCATCAATAATAGTATTAATGAAATATTTTTAAATATTGATGTACATATTGTTAATATTTCGCAAAATGTTTTTAATATTGATCAAGTAATGCAAATATTGATGTATGTGTAAAAATTATTGATGTAAAAATAAATTAATTACATGAAATGCATAAAATATTTCATTATAGCAATTTTATCATCAAATAATTGATAATATTGATGTACCAATGAATTATATTGATGAAAAATGTTTATAAGTGATGTAAAAAATTATAATATTAAGATCAATTCTAAATTTCACAATACTTATTTTAAATATTTTTTGGTGTAAGTACATATATCACATTTGTTTCTTTTGTTTTTCATTTTTGATTGAAAATAAAATTTGAAAATCACACATTTTTCACGCACAGATCTGTGGCGGAATCACTGAAACGTGGCGAACCCGTCGAGGCCGAGTGCTTCGATTGCGTCACTATACTCTTCAGCGATGTCGTCGGCTTCACGGAGCTCTGTGCCAGCAGCACTGCTTTTGAGGTGGTCGAAATGCTAAACGATTTGTATACCTGCTGCGATTCAATAATATCGAATTACGACGTTTACAAGGTGAGTATGGGAGGGTTTATTATATGGTGTTTTGTATTAGGTTTCATAATATATGTTGTCTCCTTTTCATACCAAACTTAATGCCCTCTAAACTTAGGTCGAAACAATTGGTGATGCATATATGGTGGTGTCGGGTCTGCCGCTACGTAATGGCAACCGACATGCTGGCGAAATTGCTTCATTGGCTCTACATTTACTGGAAAATGTGGCCAATTTTCGTATTCAACATCGTCCCGCTGAGACACTGCAATTTCGCATTGGTGTGCATTCGGGCTCCTGTGCAGCCGGTGTCGTTGGTTTGAAGGTAGGTGGTATGAGGTATGGGGTATTGTGTACATCGCAAACTGTGATTCCCTTATTACAATTGCCTTTTTGCTGAACTTTTCCATTTTGCTACATACACACACAGATGCCACGTTACTGCTTATTTGGCGACACTGTCAATACGGCATCGCGCATGGAAAGCTCTGGGGAGGCCATGAAGATACATATTTCCGAAAGTACTCACATGTTACTGGAGCAAGTGGGCGACTATCACTGCATGGAGCGGGGACTCGTTAATATTAAGGTAGTTTCCATTAATCAGGCAACTTTGTTTGAGTTTTTTTATTGAATTTTTGTACTTTTAACATGTTTTCTTAAACTTACGACATAAAACTTTTAAATGTGAGTTAAAATCTTAACCCATTGTTTAACTAAAATTTCTGATGCATAAATCTTTTTTATAGCTTTAACTATCAGTTACGTTAACTACCCGATTAAGGATCGTTTTCACCATTTTCGGTTAAGCACTAACTGCTACTTTAACTGATAAATAGTTACCCATAGAATATATGGAATTGAAACACTTAACTGAACATTGTGAAAACGGCCCTAAATATAAAAGAAATTTATTTAACTTTGCCCAGCACAGTACGGTTTTTTGGGATTTGCCTTAACTCATCTGCGAATTTTTTTATTAAAAATTAGATACTTTGGGATTTACTTAGAACCTACGACGAAAAACTGTACAGTTTTTGGTTTCCAAAGAAACAAATTTCTTCTAGCTAGGTTAGTGTTGATGGCCGGGGTCTTGCTATTCCCAAATAAAAACTTAGCCAACAAAACATTAAAAATGCTCTGAAGCAATAGGAACACGCTTAACTTACATTTTTTATATTTTTTTAAACAATTTCACAATTTAGTTGTTGCTTGTTTTTCCAAAATCGGATTAAGTTTTATTCGTTAGTTAGCCAACTAATATTTTAATGCAACCGGCTGTTTTTGTTTAATTTAGAATTTTCATAAAAACTTTCATAAAAAATTTCAATTAAAATTAAATTTTACACTAAAAATTTAAATTTCAACTTAAGAATTAAATTTTAAATTTTATTAAAAATTCAAATTTAATAAATAGTTCAATTTTTCACTAAAAATTCAATTTTTTCACTAAAAATTCAAATTTTCACTAAAATTTCAATTATTCACTAAAATTTCAAATTTTCACTAAAAAATTCAATTTATCACTAAAAATTTAAGTTTTCACTAAAAATTCAAATTTTCACTAAAAATTACATTTTTCTCCAAAAATTCAAGGTTTCATCAAAAATTCAAATTTTCACAAGTTTTCACTAAAATTCAATTTTTCACTAAAAATTTAATTTTTCACTATAAATTCGCTTTTTCACTAAAAAATACTATTTTTCACTAAAAATTCAATTTTTCACTAAAAATTCAATTTATCACTAAAAATTCAATTTTTCACTAAAATTCAATTTTTCACTAAAAATTAAATTTTTTACTAAAAATTTAATTTTTCACTATAAATTAGCTTTTTCACTAAATATACAATTTTTCACTAAAAATTCAATTTTTCACTAAAAATTCAATTTTTCACTAAAAATTCAATTTTTCACTACAAATTCACTTTTTCACTAGAAATTCAATGTTTCACAAAAAGTTAATGTTTCAATAAAAATTCAATTTTTCACTAAAAATTACATTTTTCTCCAAAAATTCAAGTTTTCATCAAAAATTCGCTTTTTCACTAAAAATTCAATTTTTCACTAAAAATTCAATTTTTCACTAAAAATTCAATTTGTCACTAAAAATTCAATTTTTCACTAAAAATTCAATTTTTCACTAAAAATTCAGTTTTTCACTAAAAATTCAATTTTTCACTAAAAATTCAATTTTTTCACTAAAAATTCAAATTTTCACTAAAATTTCAATTATTCACTAAAATTTCAATTTTTCACTAAAAAATTCAATTTATCACTAAAAATATAAGTTTTCACTAAAAATTCAAATTTTCACTAAAAATTACATTTTTCTCCAAAAATTCAAGTTTTCACCAAAAATTCAAATTTTCACTACAAATTCAAGTTTTCACTAAAATTCAATTTTTCACTAAAAATTCAATTTTTCACTAAAAATTTAGTTTCTCACTAAAAATTAAATTTTTCACTAAAAATTCGCTTTTTCACTAAATTCAATTTTTCACTAAAAATTCAATTTTTCACTAAAAATTCAATTTTTCACTAAAAATTCAATTTTTCACTAAAAATTCAATTTTTCACTTTTTTCTCCAAAAATTCAAGTTTTCATCAAAAATTCAAATTTTCACTACAAATTCAAGTTTTCACTAAAATTCAATTTTTCACTAAAAATTAAATTTTTTACTAAAAATTTAATTTTTCACTATAAATTCACTTTTTCACTATAAATTCACTTTTTCACTAAAAATTCAATTTTTCACTAAAAATTCAATTTTTCACTAAAAATTCAATTTTTCACTAAAAATTCAATTTTTCACTAAAAATTCAATTTTTCACTAAAAATTCAATTTTTCACTAAAAATTCAATTTTTCACTAAAAATTCAATTTTTCACTAAAAATTCAATTTTTCACTAAAAATTCAATTTTTCACTAAAAATTCAATTTTTCACTAAAAATTCAATTTTTCACTAAAAATTCAATTTTTCACTAAAAATTCAGTTTTTCACTAAAAATTCAATTTTTCACTACAAATTCGCTTTTTCACTAAAAATTCGCTTTTTCACTAAAAATCCAATTTTTCACTAAAAATTCAATTTTTCCTACAAATTCGTTTTTTCACTAGAAATTCAATGTTTCACAAAAATTTAATTTTTCACTAAAAATTCAATTTTTCACTACAAATTCGCTTTTTCACTAAAAATTCAATTTTTCACTAAAAATTCAATTTTTCACTACATATTCGCTTTTTCACTAGAAATTCAATGTTTCACAAAAATTTAATGTTTCACTAAAAATTCAATTTTTCACTAAAAATTACATTTTTCTCCAAAAATTCAAGTTTTCACCAAAAATTCGCTATTTCACTAAAAATTCAATTTTTCACTAAAAATTCAATTTTTCACTAAAAATTCAATTTTTCACTAAAAATTCAATTTTTCACTAAAAATTCAGTTTTTCACTAAAAATTCAATTTTTCACTACAAATTCGCTTTTTCACTAAAAATTCGCTTTTTCACTAAAAATTAAATTTTTCCCTTAAAATTCGCTTTTTCACTAGAAATTCAATGTTTCACAAAAATTTAATTTTTTACTAAATATTCAATTTTTCACCTAAAATTAAATTTATCTCTAAAAAATCAATTTTCATTAAAAATTCAAATTTTCACTAAAAACTCAATTTTTCACTAAAAACTCATTTTTTTTTTACTAAAAATTCAATTTTTTTACTAAAATTCTATTTTTCACTAAAAATTCAATATATCATTCAATTTTCACTCAAAATTAACACTTTCACCAAAAATTAAATTTTTAACTAATAAATTAAAATGTTCACCAAAAATTCAATTTTCACTAAAAATTCCATTTTTTACTAAAAGAATTCAATTTATCACTAAAAATTTAAGTTTTCACTAAAAATTCAAATTTTCACTAAAAATTCAAATTTTCACTAAAAATTACATTCTTCTACCAAAATTCAAGTTTTCATCAAAAATTCAAATTTTCACTACAAATTCAAGTTTTAACTAAAATTATTTTTCACTAAAAATTCAATTTTTTACTAAAAAATTTAATTTTTCACTAAAAATACAATTTTTCACTAAAAATTCAATTTTTCACTAAAAATTCAATTTTTCACTACAAATTCGCTTTTTCACTAGAAATTCACTTTTTCACTAGAAATTCAATGTTTCACAAAAATTTAATGTTTCACTAAAAATTCAATATTTCACTAAAAATTACATTTTTCACTAAAAGAATTCAATTTATCACTAAAAATTTAAGTTTTCACTAAAAATTCAAATTTTCACTAAAAATTACATTCTTCTACCAAAATTCAAGTTTTCATCAAAAATTCAAATTTTCACTACAAATTCAAGTTTTCACTAAAATTCAATTTTTCACTAAAAATTAAATTTTTTACTAAAAAATGTTCACTAAAAATTCAATTTTTCACTAAAAATTCAAATTTTCACTAAATATTAAATCTTCACCTAAAACTAAATTTATCTCTAAAAAATCAATTTTCATAAAAAATTCAAATTTTCACTAAAAACTCAATTTTTCACTAAAAACTCATTTTTTTTTTTACTAAAAATTCAAATTTTTTACTAAAATTCCATTTTTCACTAAAAGTTCAATATATCATTCAATTTTCACTCAAAATTAACACTTTCACCAAAAATTAAATTTTTAACTAAAAAATTAAAATGTTCACCAAAAATTCAATTTTTGACTAAAAATTCAATTATCCGAAAAAGAAGAACATTAAATTTTACAAAAAAAAAGCCCTATTTCACTCAAATTTCAATATTTTTCCAAATATTTAATTATCACTCAAAATTTAATTTTCACAAATATTCAATTTATACTCAAAATTAATTATTTACTAAAATTAAATTTCCTTACTAAAATTTTAAATTTCACTAAAAATTCAATTTTTCATTATAAAATTAAATGTCTTTCAAAAATTAATTAAATTTTTTAATTAAAAATTAAATTTTTCAATAAAAATTAAAAAAATACAATAAAAAAGCGGTATACAAGATTAATTAAATTAAAATTAAATAAAAAAGCGGTTTCACTTTGTTTTCAATACAAGATTAATTAAATTTTACTTACCGTAAAATAATTCAGTTGATCGGGTTTCTATTTTAATAAAAACCACCTAATAAATGCAGCATTAAAATACAGAGACCAGAAAATTTGACATGAAAGGAATATATTATGTTTTCATTTTTCTCTCACACACATACACCGCACTAACACAAGCAATGAGGTTAACGTACGCTGCCACAATTTTTTTCTATTTTTTCATTGGCTTTTTTGCAGCCTTTATGCTTCTTTTTATCGCACAATTTATTAGTAAATAGCAATATAATAGCACTAACAATATCACTAAATATTTCACCACACAATTCTGTTGAATTAAAATGTGTTTATTAAGAAATAAACTATTAATTATATAAATTACTATTTGACAAGCAAATTTAACACGGTGTGACTGACGCGTTCTTGCACTGACAGACTTCTGGTTAATGCACTGCAATTCTCCTTCTGCTATGCGTCTCTCACTCTTTGGCCCACTCTCAGAATAATATGTGCAAATCATAAGAGCGACAAGTGTGTGAAAATGTGCCGTTAACAGCCGGCGAAGAGAAGTTTTGTTTCTTTATCTATTACTTAATTATAAAATGGAAAGCAATAGAAAAATAATAGGAAGCTTAAAAAATAATAAAGTTACGCGACATAATATTTTTATACCCTACACCTATGAGATACAGGGTTTATTAAGTATGTCCAGATATTTTAGCTCCTCTTTTCCGGTATGTAAAAGTATATATAATCTTGATCAGCATCACTACCCGAGTCCGTTTAGCCATGTCCGTATGTCTGTCCGTCTTGCTGTCCGAATACACAAAAACTTGAGAAATACTGATCCGAATTTGATGAAATTTCGTTTCAATAGGTTTTAGACAAAAGTAGGCACTGAGTTTTGAAATCAGCCAAATCAGTCCCATCCCTAGTAGAAATTTTCCCGATGCGTCATCGGGAAATGATCGGGTTTTCGTTGGGTAAGCCCTATTAGAGAAAATATGATCATTGCCTTTGCATGCCCTTATCATACATACCGTACCAGGGTTTACATTATCTAAATAGTCAATGTCCCGATCATAGCTATATTATTTGTTCCTCATAACAAAATTAGCATCAGACAATGATCGAGATTTAATGAGAGAAACCCTACTATGCTCGGGCTCTGACAAGGCAATTGTCGGGTAAATAATAAAATGGGGATATTCCCGATCAGTACATGACCTTGGCCTGAGGTCAGTACATGGTCAGGCCACTGTGTTACAAGGACATTATGGGCCTCGTCATATCCCGATCATCTCAAATAATGACATGATCACTTCATGACCATGGCCCTACCAAAATTTCTACTAGGGATACAAGTGACCTTTATATAACTCTTTCGGAACCAATAACTCGAAAAGACATAGTTATCAAATAGTTATCAAAGACATAGTTATCAAATTTAAAAAAATTTGTTAGAATTCACTTTAAAAAACGTGTTTCAAAAATGGACGTGATCCGCCCACATTTTTTTCCCGTTAAGCCATTTCCCTCCGTCAGTCCGTCTTGCTGTCTTGCTGCCCGAATACACAAAAACTTGAGAAATACTGATCTGAATTTGATAAAATTTCGTTTCAATAGGTTTTAGCCAAAAGTAGGAACTGAGTTTGGAAATCAGCCAAATCGGTCAACAAACACGCCATCTCCCATACAAGTGACCTTTATGGAACTCTTTAGGAACCAACCACTCAAAAAGTATTCAAGACATAGTTATCAAATTTAAAACATTTTGTTAAAATTCACTTAAAAATCCGTGTTCCAAAAATGGGCGTTATACGTCTACATTTTTTTCACTATTTCCCGGTTTTTCATAGTGGAAATTTTAGTCGTATATTATTTATATATAATCTATGCAATAGTAGCCTTAAAAATCTGCATATATGTTTTAAAAATAGGCGTGGTTCGCTCTATTTTATTTTACTATATATATATTTTTTTTAATAAGATTTCCAAAATCATGTAAACAATTAATTATTCCACAAAATTATACCACTAACATATCTACCAATAGAGTAGGGTATGCCATAGTCGGGGCCGACTGACTATAAAGTCCGTCCCATGTGACCGAACTTACCCATGTGACCTAATTTTCCCAACTCGTTTATATTAGGGGAGACCGGGGCTAACTCGACATCGGGGCAAAGTCAACTTTTGCTTTGAATCGCGAATGGGATGTCAGATCAACTTCAAATTGATACTGTACGCGTAACATTAGGTGCCCCTGTTACCAAAGAAGAGAAATCAATTTTGTGCTTGTACTTAAGTTTTTATGTAATAAAATGTGATTTTTGACCCCAAAAGTTATCAATAACGCAGTAAACTTGTACTTGTCATTAAAGTTTTGAGTATTTATATATTTTGTTGTGAATTTTATGTAGAAAGGAGTTCACTTATCATGTCGTGCTGATTTTTATTTTAGTTTTCAATTCAATTCGTATTTTTATGCCACACCCAGAAAAAAATTCCCTCAAATCCCATTAAAATTGGTCAATAGGACAATTATTGATTTAATAGTATACAAAAAAATAAAAATTTTCATATAAACTCAATGGCAATGTCATGGTATTTTCTAGTATTTAATGGTATTTTCCGATTAAAATAATAATATATCCTCTTGAATATTTTTAATAGTAAAAAACTATTATTTATATAGTATTTTTTCTGGGTGCAATAATATTAGACTAAGTCTCGTGGCGTAATGTCGACACATAAGCATTTGTTCTATGAGTTTTACAAAATAGTCTATTCTTACAATATAATGAGACTTGTCAATCAGTTGACCATGATTTAAGAAGTTATTGCAAAAAATAGATAAAATGTGAATAATGGTCAAACAATTTCGCGGGACCGAAATAAAACAGCACGAATAGTTATATCTTGGAATATATATCAATCAAATTGAAAGATATCACCAAAAATGTGTATTCGCGGGAAAAGTGGGTAGTGTTGACTTTACCCCATTTTCAGAAGCAGTTTTGAGGTTGTGTCGAATTGCATTTGTTTCGCGGTCATTGATATGGTGGTCAAAAAAAACATTGAAAAAAAAGTGTTGACTTAGCCCCGGTCTCCCCTACTTATAAATCGACCAAAATTCTTAAAATTCCAGATTTGAACTATGTTTGGCCAATTTAAGTTTCATGAATTTGCCCCTATTTTGATAGGGGAGAGGTTGAAAGGTGAGTCTCAACCACTGGTCGATTCCGTGTGGAAAGGAGGAGTAAAAATTTGTTTCATTTACAATCAAATATCATTTTCATTTAACTACGAGAATCTCTGTTTTATGTAGCAAACAATTTCATATCAATTACACCTAACCTAATTAATAAACCCCATCCAAACACGAAACCTAGCTTCATGGCTTCAATCAGTATCCTATCGTAATACCCTTTCGTAACACTTTTTACCACCCCAGGGCAAAGGTGACATGCGAACCTATTGGCTGCTGGGTCACGTGCGCGAGCAGCTACCCGCCGCCGACGAACGTGCCACAGTTTGTTTCAACGATGCGATGGCACCCGATTTGATCAGCAGCAGCAATGTTGACCTGGAGACGAGCATTGCTGCACTTGGTGGTCGCTCGCAATTGACCATTGCCCAGCAACAACTGCAGTTATTGCCTGTGGCCCGCAAGAGCAACAGCAGCAGCATCAACAGCAGTAGCAGCAACAACATAAAATATGCACGCACCAGCAGCTATTGCAACTGCCAGACAAAGTGTCTCTACAATCGCAGTTCCGACGATAATGTTGTCGCCGTCAGCATGCAACGACGCCTGCAGCGCGGCAGCGAAATGTTAATGCGCACCGAAGAGCAGCAACAGCATTACAACAGCAACAATATTTTGTGTGTGTGTCGTCTGAAGGGCAGCAGCAGCAACATTGTCAGCAGCGGCTGTAACAACAATGGAAACAACATGTACAGCAGCAGCAGCGCCAGTCGAGGTCCACGTTCGGCCCCAAGCATTACATTTAAAATTTAGATATTTAAGCAGGACGACGAAATTTAAAATTTTTAAGTAGCCAAATTTTACTTTAGTGATTTAGAGACAGATTTAAGCAGCGCCAAACGAATTATACACCCAGAAAAAATTACCTCAAATCCCATTAAAAATGGTCAATAGGACAATTATTTATTTAATAGTATACAAAAAATAAATCTTTTCATATAATCTCAATGGTAATGTCATGGTATTTTGTAGTATTTAATGGTATTTTCCGATTAAAATAATAATTTATCCTATTGACTATTTTTAATAGTAAAAAACTATTATTTAGTATTTTTTTTTTATTTTTTTCTGGGTGTATTAGTTTTAAGTCATATTTATTGAATAATGAAGTTATTCATTTTCTTATTTTATTTTTCTATAATATTTTGTAATAGTAAAAACAAATACATTTGTTTTTGAACGTAATTCAAATACATAAGGGCATTCCCTGGGGTTCCGAACGGGACATTCGAATGCTTAAAACTTTAATATCTCGAAGTAAAATTAATGAATTTACTTTATGTAGTATTTAAATAGGACTAAATATCTGCAAAAAATTAGAGAATTCTATACGGAAGATCAAAAGATATAAATGAAATAGTGTGCTTCCGGACGGAATAAAAACGGGAAGTACATGTCGAAGTTCATATGGAAATGTTAAAAAGTCTGCAAATTTTATGTACAAATGATTTTTTTGAAATATTTTAAAAAATATTTGAAATCATGTGCTTTCTTTTTATATTTACACTTTGTTCCTAAAGTTTATAGTTTTTTCAGATTAAATCACAGACAAATTCCGGACGGGCCAAAAAATACAGAGTAGGAAAAATTCCAAATCAACTATCTTATAAAATAGTTCAAGTCATGTGCTTTCTTTTTATATTTACACTTTGTTCCTAAAGTATATAGTTTTTTCATAATAAATCGCAGAAAAATTCCGGACGAGACAAAAAAATTCCAAATAGCAATTATCAGTACGATTTTTATTCTAAAAATACTTTTTGCGTACAATATATTTTTTTGGAATATTTCGGAACATAGCTGAGACAATTTACTTAATTTTTGTTTATATACACTTTGTTCTTAAAGTTTACAGTTATTTCGTAATAAATCGCAGAATAAATACGAACGTTCCATATGGAAATTTGCACTACGATTGTTTACTAAAAATAATTTTGTATGTGACAATATTAATAATCATTATTACGAAATGAAAAGTGATGTACTATTCAAATTTTCAGAGGTTTTTATTATTTCGTAATTAATCGGACGTTATTACGAAATAACTGTTAACTTTAGCAACAAAGTGTACATATACAAAAATAAAGAAAATTTGTTCAGCTATGTTCAGAGATAGTTTAAAAAAAATATATTGTACGAAAAAAGTATTTTTAGAATAAAAATTGTACTGAAAATTTCTATACGGAATTTTTTCTGCCGTCCGGAATTTTTCTGTGATTTATTATGAAAAAACTATAAACATTAGAAACAAAGTGTAAATATACAAATAAAGCATATGATTTCAACTATTTTTTAAAAAATTTCAAAAAAAATCATTTGTACGCAAAATTGGCTGACTTTTTGGAATATCCATATGAACCTCAATATTTACTACCGTTTTTTGTCCCTAACGGAGCGCCCCCTATTTTATTTTTATCTTTTGATCTACTTTTGATCTAAATGTTTAGTCCCATTTAAATACTACTTGCACAAATAAAATCTAATAAATTCATTAATTTTCCTTCAAGATATTAAAGTTTTAAGCGTACGAATGAACCGTAGAGAACTCCAGGAAATGCCCAAATGTATTTATTTTAAAGACATTTTTATTTGTTATAAACAATTTTTTTCAGTCCAATTTTGTATAAATATTAATTATTTTTTTTACAAATTGTATTAATATCATATATTTAAATATCCAATATTTAAAAAAAAACTTACCTTTATCTAATATTTTTGTATATTATTTATTTTATGTCCAGATAGACATACATGGTTAACGTGAAATGATTATTATGAAAAAAAAAACATATGTTAAATTAAATGTCCTTAATATAGATAAAAATATGTAAAAAAAAACCCAAACCAGCACCAGATTTAAAACATTGGTGAACAAATACATTTATGTAGTTTAATTAATACTTCATAAATACAATGAGTACGTCATAAACACTATTAGCGTATTCACAGTTTCATGGTATTGGTACGACAATGTACGAATACGACAGTACGGAAATTAAACTATGAGCACCACTTTTCTGCTTGTAAAAATATTTCGTCAAATAAATGCAGCTGTTTCTTATAAAATTTGGATTTTTTGAAATTATCATTAATATTCCTCGATTTGAAAAGAAAAACAAATAAATTAACATTTTATGTGCACTATTTGTCTTCAATTTGACAATTTTTCTTCATTTTACAAAATACGACACCAAAAAAGCATGCCTCAGGGCTACTCTCAAATACAACACTTGTCGTATTTGACTTGTCGTATTTATAAGGGATGCAACAACAAATTGACATTTCTGTGTTATTCTATCGTATATATACTACATGGTAGGAATACCATACTAAAATATGATGAACTGTGAATACGCTATATAAATACATTATAAATCTTACAATACTCTTCATAAATCCATGAATACCCTTCATAGTATTCAAGTCCAGTTTTGATTTAACGAAACGAAATAATAGTTATAGCAATTTAAAAAAATGAAGATCTAATAAATTTTATTTTATTTTATGACTATTTACCAGATTTTAAACATATGTCCATTACAACAGGAAATATAATAAATGAATATTTAAAATATATATATACCAAATAAACATTTAACATTGTATGTGTATGTTAACGACTTTGAAGGTTGTGAATTTAAATAAATATATTTACTAGATATCTATATACATATATTTACGTTGTTGGAATTACAATTAAACCGAATTTATAGCAAATAAACTGAAATAAATAAACGTTTATGAAATGCGAAAAACGTGCAAGTTTTTTATTTAATTTATCTTTCTACATACTTTCCAAGTTTAATTTAGAAATATATAATTTATTTTAAAGACTAATCAATTGTGATTCAAAAATTCTATTTGGATTTCAGAAAAGTTCAATTGAAATATGGAAATTCCATTAGAAAGTTAAAACTCATTATTGTTAAATGTAATTCTTAAATTCAATTTGAATTACAAAAAATATCGATTGTAATTTAAATATTCTATTTGATTTTTCAGAAAATAGAAATGGTGTAGATACTAAATCGACGCCTCATACGAAAACCAGGACAGTTAAATTTTCTTATGAAAAACAGCATGTTTTCTTGTTATTCGTAAGGCAAATTGTGCCATATTTCGTGAATAAAATTGGAACGTGCTGGTTTTCGTAAGGACTGCGTCGAATAAAATTGTCCGCTACAAAAATAAAAAAATCTAGTAATCGAATTTTTATAGAATAAAATATTTTATTTTGCAAATTATTTTTAGATTTAAAAAAAAATATAAAAAACCAGAAATTAATATTTTTTAATAAAAGTTTTAATTTTTCCGGAACCCCTTCCATTAATGTTGTAATGGTAGTGTCCGACACCCTCACAGCTGCTGAAGACCACTTTCTTTTAAAGTCTTGAAGGTCTTTGGCCACTTTTTTTGTTGTCTTCATCTACCTTTTTACTAAAGCCCAGTATCTCTCAATCGGCCTGAGTTCTGGACAGTTTGGTGGATTGGATTCTCTAGGCACCAAAATCACTGCATTTAGTGACATGAAGCGAGGTCAGGCCAAAAAAATGTGGACACTTATGTTGGCGTAAAAATGGAAGCAATCTCTTTTGCAAGCATTCCTTCACATATATTTCGCTATTAATTGTACCCGATGTCACGAATGAGCTGCTCCTTTTTCCACAACTGCAAATTGCCTGCCAAACAAGGAATTTCTTTGGGAATTTTGTCATTTTTTTTTATTTGAATTTTTCAGCGACATTTCCTCGAGAATCGGCTGTATAAAATTCCTGCCCAGGTAGCTGAGAAAAGTCCGCTAAAACATAAGTTTCGTCGTCCATTATGCAGCAATCGAATTTTTGAAAAAAATCTTGGTTGTTTTGCGGTTTCATTCTTGACGGCATTTCTATCCGGAACTTTTTGGACCTTGTACGTCTTCAGCCCAGATTCTTTCTTAGTCCTGCGCACGAAAGATTCTGAGCAATCCGCCTTTCTCGCCAATTTCCTTCCGGATATGCTTGGATCTTTCTTAAAAATATTCACAACCTTCTTCGACTTTTCACGATCATGTGGACCTTTTTTTTACCAGAGCCATTCTTCCGATCAATACTCAGGTCTTCCTTAAAGCGGTTGATAACGCGAGAAATGGTCTTAGGGTTAGTCCTTAGCAATTTTTTTAAAAGACCAACTAGGTTGTTTTTAAAATTTTAATTATATTTTCTCGCACTTCCACTTCGTTTGCCATTTTCGCGTTAAATAAATTGTGTATTGACTATAACTGACACAAATTATTTTCTGCCATTTAATTCAGAGCTACTATGATCAAATTTTTTTAATTTGAATCTTGCAATAGCACGTTATGGGAAGATATGTAACGGACAATTTTATTCGACGCAGTCCTTATGAGGTGAAATATTACTCTACATGTCTATACATCGACAGGTCTATAAATCGACTATTGGTTGCAAACAAAAAAAAAATCCTAAACACAAAATATTTCTGAAGTTTAATCAAAAATAAAATACCCGTAACTTCCGCAACCAGAATTCGGGAATAACAAAAAAAATAATTAATGGTTATTCAAAAATAATATTATTTATAGTTATAATATTATTTATAATTTAATTATTTATGGTTTTCCAGAGCATAGTTCAAACAAAATATCAAAATAACCAACTTTTTTATATATGCTATACTTTTAATACGCTACACCAAGAGTTAAAGGGTATATTCAGTTTGATACACCGTTTTGAATACCTAGAACGAGGCATATCCGGTATGGAAAAGTAAAAGTGGCAGTTTTCAAAATGCCAATTATTCATTTACAAAAATCTGTATATATCTGTCAATTTCTGGTCAATGAGCTCAATATTTGTACAAATTCATAAGAAAATGTGAATCTATCAATTGGTAGTTTAACTTTAAAAATGTATCAATTATTTTTTGTAATAATTAGCAACAAAGTTGAAATTTAATATTTTCAAAAAAATCGTTGGTGACTTTTAGTTCTACAACGACAATATATTCTTGATCAGCGTGGCCTTGTTAGCGATGTCCGTTTGTAATATTTTTATAGAAACGTGATAAATATTATATTAATGCAAAAGGCGAAAGCAGGGGCACAGACGTACTAAGTAAATTCTCTGCTATGACTTGCAAAGTCTAACTATGTCTAATCTTAACATTATCCCATGCTTTTGCTGTTGATTGTGTTGATAAAAACAATAGAATCGTGGGTGGTTTCGTTGGATATTTTTAACCATAAAAGACAAAACCAAAAGGGCGAAATCATCAAAATCTTGTCATGCCAAAAGGGCGAATCTTTTCGTTTTTTTGCCATAACTTTTCATGGGTACCAAATAAAATAGTTGTGTGAAGACATTGATTGTTTTTTTTTAAAGCACCAATCGCACCATTATTTAAAAATAATTTTCTAACAAAACTTCGAAAAATTGACATCATCATTTGCGTTTTTTGGATGTAGTTTTTCCTCAAGTACACTGTGCAAAATCGTGGAAGGTTTTGTTGCATATTTCTTGTCACAGAAGACAAAACCAAAAGGGCGAAATCATCAAAATTCTGTCATGCCAAAAAGACGAATAATTTTGTTTTTTCGTCATAACTTTTCATATGTTCCAAATAAAATAGTGGTATGAAGACATTGTTTGTTTTTAAAGCACCTATCGATCATTATTTAAAAACATTTTTTTAACAAAACTTCGAAAAATTGGTATCAGTATTTAAATATAATTTGCCAATAACTATTTTCTTACAAATAATGATGCCAATCGATTGGTACTTTAAAAATGAACAATTAATGCCTTTAACATCACTATTTGATCTTGAACTCATGAAAAGTTATCTCAAAAAAAAAATTATTGTGTTTTGGTCAGGATATAGCCACACAAAATCCGTATTAATAATTCAGTAAGTTGTCCAAATCAAAAGTAATTTTAAAAACGTTATGCTAATTGATTAATAAAGCAAAGAAAAATTTTTTTTTTATTAATTTTTAAAGCAGTTTAAACTTTACAATTTGATTTCCCAACATTTTTAAAAATGTACAATCGCCTCTTTGGCACGACAGTGACGATATGTTTCCTGGTTTAGGTGACAAGGACGGATTAATCATCCTATTCTGGCACTATTCTCAAAACTATAATAGTGCGCTTAGTTACAATTGTCACAACTACGTATTCTGTATTATAGAAACAAAAGAAGGTGACAATTTACAATTGTGATTGGTAAGAATTGGTCGCTAGAATAGGGTTATTAATTAAAACCGGCAGAGCAAAGGCGCATACGAATTATGTCTCAGCACTGTGCTATAATTACTTCGAAGTATATCTAGTGATTTAAACAGAACAGAGTCACAAACGGAGAACAGTGTCGCAAACTGTCAATGTTTAGTCTTGCTTGCTGTGGGTGGTTAAGGCGAAAAAATTCGAAGGTCACCAGTATCCCAGCCTGCTGATTGTTATGCCTAATATGAGTGGACAAGTGTAAGTTTAATTAGAATAAAAAAAAAAACATATAATAAGTTAAAAACTTCCTAATATAATGAAAATAACAATTTCATATATGGTAGAAAATTGTTCCAGATTACAATATAAATAAACAATAAACATAAAGAATAAAAAATAATTAAATTGCTGTGGCATCAAAACAGCGATAATTTCGTTGTTTTGATTTTCAGAAATTGTTGCACAAAAAATATATGTAAATCAACCAAATATTTATATTTATATATTTAAATAACCCAATGAAATATCAAAAATTTCACAATTTAAAAAAAAAGGATTGTACATATTTAACAATTACACTTACAAGTACGCATTTAATTATTGGCGCATATTTAAAACTAAAAACGACTTGTTTGGCAAATTTGACAAGACTTCGACTTTAAATCTTTTATGCGCCATTTAGCCTAACCAATAAACGAAATAAAGTCGACTCTAAAGATAGTATCAGCTTTTCCTACAATTTTCTCCAATATGTATTTGTCAAAAAGCTGATACTTCCATTAAAGTCGACATAATTTCTTTTATTGGTTAGGCTGATTGTGTTTTTGGAATTGATTTTTTTCTTGTTAGTTATCTGGACCATAAAACAATAGACTGGCTGTGTTTACAAATAATATTCTAGCATACATGTATAGACATTCCATCAGAATTTCATTATTTGTTACTCACTTTGTTTTTATATACTGCAAAAAAAAAATAAATACGGTGAAATAACTATCTATGCAAAAACTCAACAATATGAATCATTTAAATAAACAAAATTCTATATTTGTGAAATATTTTATGAGCACCTCAAAAATAGACCACAACTCTTTAAAAAGTTAAACAAAGGTAACCTTTATCAGTTCTTTTTCAGTTATGCATTTTAATGAATACCTTTTTTATTTACTTCTTTCTTTATTTATTCTAAACCATTTAAAGCTGTGTTGCTCTGCTGTTGTAGTTGATTTGCTTATGTCCAACTTTATTTAGTTTGAAATTTTAAAATTCTTCTTAAGTGCCTGCCAGCATTCATAGTACTTGGCGTCCAGTTTTTGACAAGTCTCTTCACCCCACTTTGTCACGGCCATGCTTAGCGAGGATTCAAACATGAAAGCCTAAAACAACAAATAATTTTTATATTCTTGAATGCTTTCAATCCTTTTAATCCTTCTAATTCTATAAATTCTTAGATTTCTTTTAATACTTTAAATTCTTTAAATTCCTTAAATTCTTTAAATTCTTTAAATTCTTTAAATTCTTTATATTCATTAAATTCTTTATATTCTTTAAATTCTTTAAATTCTTAAATTCTTTAAATTCTTTAAATTCTTAAAATTCTTAAAATTCTTAAAATTCTTAAAATTCTTAAAATTCTTAAAATTCTTAAAATTCTTAAAATTCTTAAAATTCTTAAAATTCTTTAAATTCTTTAAATTCTTTAAATTCTTTAAATTCTTAAAATTCTTTAAATTCTTTAAATTCTTTAAATTCTTTAAATTCTTTAAATTCTTTAAATTCTTTAAATTCTTTAAATTCTTTAAATTCTTTAAATTCTTTAAATTCTTTAAATTCTTTAAATTCTTTAAATTCTTTAAATTCTTTAAATTCTTTAAATTCTTTAAATTCTTTAAATTCTTTAAATTCTTTAAATTCTTTAAATTCTTTAAATTCTTTAAATTCTTTAAATTCTTTAAATTCTTTAAATTCTTTAAATTCTTTAAATTCTTTAAATTCTTTAAATTCTTTAAATTCTTTAAATTCTTTAAATTCCTTGAATTCTTTAAATTCTTTAAATTCTTTAAATTCTTTAAATTCTTTAAATTCTTTAAATTCTTTAAATTCTTTAAATTCTTTAAATTCTTTAAATTCTTTAAAGTCTTTAAATTATTTAAATTCTTAACATTTTTTTAAATTCTTTAAATTCTTTAAATTCTTTAAATTCTTTAAATTCTTTAAATTCTATAAATTCTTTAAATTCTTTAAATTCTTTAAATTCTTTAAATTCTTTAAATTCTTTAAATTCTTTAAATTCTTTAAATTCTTTAAATTCTTTAAATTCTTTTAATTCTTTAAATTCTTTAAATTCTTTAAATTCTTTAATACTTTAAATTCTTTAAATTCTATGAATTCTTTAAATTCTTTAATACTTTAAATTCATTAAATTTTTTAAATTCTTTAAATTCTTTAAATTCTTTAAATTCTTTAAATTCTTTAAATTCTTTAAATTCTTTAAATTCTTTAAATTCTTTAAATTCTTTAAATTCTATAAATTCTTTAAATTCTTAAAATTCATAAAATTCTTAAAATTCTTAAAATATTTTAAATTCTTGATATTCTTTAAATTTTTTAACTCTTTAATTTCTTTAAACTTTTTTGTTAAAAACATTGAATTCCTTAATTTCTACAAATTCTGAAAATTCATTAAATACCTGAGTTCCCTCTGCCACACGTTCCGGCGCCAATTTCACATTGGAAGCACCCTCGAAACACTTATTATCCGGACCATGTGGCGTCATCATCGAATGTAAAGTAGCACCGCCCGCTGCAAAACCATCCTCTTTAGCCTCGTACTTGCCCAAAATCAAACCCATAAATTCGCTCATGCAATTTCCTAGTACAAATAAATTGATTCATAATGAAAACCACCCATTTTTGGTGAATCTCTACTCACTATGATAGTATGGCGGACGGAATGTGTGCTCCTGCACCGACCACCTCGGCGGAAAGATGACAAAGTCAGCAATGGCAGTGCCTGCACGTGCGCTCGGACAAGTGAGCACTGTAAAAATACTCGGATCACAATGATCGAAACTTACGGAATTGATGACCATAAATTTGCTTAGATCATATTTATAGGGTACATAGTTGCCATGCCAGGCCACTACATCGAAGGCGGAATGTTGCTGTTTGGCCACAAAGAGAGCACCTTGGAATTTGGAGATCACCTGGAAATTATCCACTTCACGATCCTCAAACCAGGCAACTGGTGTTTGGAAATCACGTGGATTTGCCAGACCATTAGCACCAATAGGACCCAAATCGGGCAGTATAAAATGATTGTCATAGACCTCAAGAATATAACCGCTGTAAGATTAGATTGTAGGTTTTATTAAATGTTTCTCATACAAAAATATAAGGTATGCTTTCTACCGTGTGGGTCCTGTAACTTTTACAGCAAAACGTATGCCTTGTGGTATGACGCAGATTTCATTGGGCGACACTTTGATTTTTCCAAACTCCGTGATAATGTCCAGCACGCCCTGTTGGGGAACTTAAAGAAATACAATCGCGAATTAGCTTATATAATCGTGATTTTTTTTCTTTACATACCGATCAAAAAATCACCATCGCTATTATAGAATGCCGCATCCTCCATGGACGCATTGCACAAGAACATATGCACTGCGATGCCATGACGACTACGTGCATCGCCAGCACCGCAAACGGTATGAAGACCCTCGACAAAAGTCACCTTTTGCTGTGTCGACGGCAAATCAAAGGGTTTCCAGCGCATCTAAAATCATGAAAAAGAAAATTATATAGAACGTACTTCAGATGTTTGTGATTTCTAATTACCTGATTTGGATTGGGCAACTGCTCATTCCAGTTACAACTCAAGAATTGTCCACCCTCTGTGATGGGTCTAAAGGGCTGATGCACTGCACTTGGCCGGATGCGATAAAACCAGGTGCGTGCGTTCTCGGTGCGGGGTGCCGTAAAGGCGGTGCCCGATAATTGCTCGGCATATAAACCGTATGCACATTTTTGCGGTGAGTTTTGTGCCTCCGGTAAGGCGTTTGGACAACGTTCATCTTCGGAGGAGAAGTGGGAGCCAAAGCCGCTCATATACTGAAAATTTGATTTAATTACATTTCGATAAATTAACAAACATAACATAAAATCATTAAAATTCAATTTTAAATTATTAATTAAATTTTTTATTAAAATAAATTTTCACTAAATACTAAATTATTCAAAAAATTCTATTTTGCACTAAAAAAATAAATAATTTTTCACTCAAAATTCAATTTTTCATAGAAATAAAATTTGTCACTAAAAATTCAATTTTTCATAGAAATAAAATGTTTCACTAAAAATTCAATTTTTCATTGAAATGAAATTTTTCACTAAAAATTAAATTTTTCACTAAAAATTAAATTTTTCGCTAAAAATTAAATTTTTCACTAAAAATTAAATTTTTCGCTAAAAATTAAATTTTTCACTAAAAAATAATTTTTCACTAAAAATTAAAATTTTCCCTAAAAACTAAAATGTTCACTATAAATAAAATGTTCACTACAAAGTCAATTTTTAAATCTTTAATTTAATTTTGCACTAAACTTAATTTATTGCCCCCAGACAAACTTTTTGGCAAAGTCGAGGCAGCTTAGAAACATTTTGTCGATATATTTCAAACGGACAGAGGTGTAGTTTGTATCACAAACTGTCTATTTTCTGTCAATTCCCAAAATATGCCGTGAATCTGCCATTAAAACTCTACAACATTAAACGACCTGCAATACACTTCCCAAAATATTCTAATTGACTGTGTGTCTCGGGTAAATTAAAAATTAAATTTTTTATTAAAAATTAAATTTTTTATTAAAAATTAAATTTTTTATTAAAATTTTTTTTTTTAAATATTCTAATAGTATGAAAAGGAATACATATATGCCAAAAATGTCGAAATTTAAAAAACGAATCAATATTTGGCCGAAACAAAAATTGTTGAAAAAAAAATTATCCTAGAAAATCTTGAAAAACTTTGAAATTTAAAATATTCTGTTTGGTTTTTTTTTAAATAAGTAAAAACATGTCGAAAATTAAAATATCGAAATATGAAAATGTTGAAATGCGAATTTCCAATCGTATTTCCACATCAAATTGACTAGTGATTGCAATTCACAATCTTCGATTTCGGTAATACAGAAACTGTGCAACTGATAAATGGTATCGAGATATGAATTGAGATTAAATTTTTATATTTTTCCGACCTCTATATCCAGAGATGCAGTAACTCAAAGTTACAAAATATTCTACAAAAATCACATTTGTATGGTGTTCATAAGGGTGTCATCTACTTTTAACACCCATGTATCACACCCTACACAGAAAAATTCTATTAATGAATTGGTTCATCAATTTTATGAATTTGTCATTACGACTCAACCAGCCATCAAATTTATCCTATTTATAAATCTTTCATAAAACTGATTTGAAAATGTTCATAATATTGATGAACGCATTCATTCGACGTTCATTCCAATTATGAACAACATATTTTCTATGTACACTAAGAAAACGAAAGATGCAGTTGCAAATTATTCAAGTCAAATATTTTACACTTTTTGTGATAGGTATCCGTAGGTTCGGCCACCGCTATTTTATTGTTTTTTTACACTGGCGATCCTAAAGTTTTAATGGTACATCTCAAGTAACATTGCACTCTAACTCTTCGAGAAACTTTAAAGTGAAATGGCCTGTTGCTTATAACTCATTCAGATGAATACTAAAATGTACTAAAAAAAAAGTTTTTTTGTTGACTTTTTCAAGTGTTCATTAGGTGGTCCATTTACATTATAAAATCAATGTTGAATGCATTAAAATGTCGTTCATGAATACCTTTTTATAAAGTAAACAAGTTTTCTATCAAAATTTGATGCAGAAAAAATATGTAGAATTTTCCTCAAAATTTGATAAAAATGTAGGTTGGATCACTCAAGGTATGTAGGTTGGACCACCCATTTTCTGATTATTAGAAGCACTCACAAAGATATTCCTACCATATAATTGCTAAATGCAAGTGTCATAGTGATTTTTTTTAATATAGAGTGTCGGATCGAAACATTTTTAGTTAATTTTGCATGATTATTCTTATGATTATGTTAACCTAAATTGAATAATTTAGGATTTTCGGTTCACATTTAAATTTTTATGTAACCATAAAAGTTTCTTCTATAAAATATAGGCCATTAAATGCACTTTAAATTGGTATATATTATTCCAATTAATTCAAAATTAATCCAAAACTTGTTTGTACATAAAATGTTATAGTCTAAATACAAATCTATGTCCAACCTACGGACCTTTCCCCTATACCAAATGAATGCAAATTTATTAAGCTTTATACATTATTGTTTACTTAAAATATATGTTTTTTAAGAGTCCAAAATTTGTTCTTAGTGTCATCATCATTTGATCCTTGATCACCTCGGAGAGCATATGGCCTGAACATGTGGCCAGTGGTTATTATCCTAGCACATTAAATTTTGATTTTCTGAAACAAGACCTTAAGATATTTTAAATCAAAACAAAAACCGTTTTTTTATCATTTCGGATCTAATGATAAATAAGAAAATGATTTACGATTATGTAAAGTATAGTCCAAACTAACGAACAAAAATACTAACTTTTTGCCAAAAGTTCTAGTTTTTAAAATATGCAATATCAACTCAGTTTCCCACAAAAAATGTAAACATTTAAAAGGCATACATATAAAATAGCCGTTTTTATCCGAATTTTTCTCGAAAAGGATATGTACCAGGAAAAAACTGATTATGCAATAAGAATAAACAGATTACAGGCATATGCATTTTTTATTAAAATTGATTATATAAAAAAAGTACCAAAATTATAAGTAGATCAATTAGAAAAGAGTTAGTTATTTTGTTAGTTAGTTTGAACAATGCTCTGAATAGCCATAAATCATTTTCTTGTTTACCATTAAATCATACCATTAAAAAAAAAATAAAAATTGTCCGAATTTAGATCCAATAAACTTAAAAACGTATTGGTGGAATATTAGCATTCATTACTATATCAAAATTAGTCTTAAACATTGAAAGTAAAATTGCGTTTAAGGTTTTTAGTACAACTTTTTTTGAATAGTACATATTTTTGTATTCTATGATTATATTCTACGACTTATAATTACGATTGCAATTTTATATAGATTTAAAATCAGCACCAGCAAATTATATAGTATTAATGGTACATACTTCTTTCGACCTTTTGGATTTCTGCATTTTATTTTTCTACTTTGTCTACGGTATGTCTACGGTATTTTAAATTTCGATATTTTAAAATACGACATAACATGCCAAACACACACTATGATAAATTTGGTATCTTTTTAATAATATAATTAAATATAGTATTTACACATCTCTGTCAATAATTGTAAACTCTTTTGATAGCAACAGTTCAATGTTTTATTGTTCGCAATTAATTATTTTTTATACTTATTTTTAGGTAAGTATTTTTCCACAATTTTGTAAACAAATTAAATAACAAAAATAAATAACAACTTTTTCACTGAACACAACTTTTTATGCTTATCAACATCATTAAAACCATTTATTTGTGTCGTTTCACAATGGAACACCAAGTCATTTAACTGAATAAACAAATCAGTGGCTCAGTTTGCATATTTAATTCCAAAAAAATTTTTAAAAAGAGCACTAGAAATGTCACTGATGACGTGGAGTTTAATGAGGCGTTATGAGTGGTTTAAATTTAAATTCTAAAAAAACATAATTTATAGACAATTTAATGAAGCGAAAAATTAGTTCATTTAAAAATTTTCAAAAATTCATAAATTGTTTTTAGTTTATAAAACAAATTAAACTGCATTTTTCTTTTGTAATTATATTTTATAAAATAATATTTTATTGTATTTATCACATTCTAAATGCATTCATCACTGGCATTTATCATTTATCACATTTATTACCTTGTAATCACTCATATTTAACACGCGTTTCTTTAGGATTTTAACCTATTTTAATTTAGTGTTATCTAACTAGAGGCTTAAAAACGTTCGCACCACCTAAAAACCGTTTAATAAATGAAACATTTCTGACTCTTTGCTTGGCTTTTTATAGTCTTGGCCAACACTGACTAGCAGGATTGCCCAGAAGTGTGTGATAAAACCTGTCTTCGAATTGTTGATCTGGTATTTAATGTGTTACCTGGTTGTTTTTATTCAAATGTCGAAATGAATGCGAAGAAAAGCCGGTCGCCGCAGAGGGCGATAAGAGAGAGCACGGTTATCGAACAAGCTTCCACACCTGCTGCCACCAGTTGATATTGTTTTGTTTAGAATAAATTTGCATCAGGCTCTGACTAAGCTATTATAAACACAATGGGATAAAACGATAATTATTGATTTTAATTATTTTTTAAAATAAATACTTTAATGATTTTTAGATTTTCTGTTTTGTTGATTTATTGATTTCTCGATTTGTTGATGCATTAATTAATCGATTATCGCTGTAGAACGAAAAGTCACCAAATACTTTTTTTTTGAAAAACTTTATTTTCGACTTTGTTGATTAATACTTATTATAAAAAGTAAATGATGCATTTTTAATGTTGAAAAATCAATTAATAGATTTACATTTTTTTGAGATCATCGATTAAAAATTGACAGATTTATAAAGATTTATGTAAATGAATATTTGGCATTTTGAAAATGTATTTGGTGAATTTTCGTTCTACAACGACGATATGATTTATTTTTATTGATTTATTGGTTAATTGATTCATTGGGTTATTTGTGCATTAATTCATTAATTTATATATTTTTTGATTAATTTACATTTATTTGCTTTTATTGATAAATCAATAGATTGACTTGTTTAATGATTTATTAAATAATGTTTTATTGATTTCTCAATCGGTTGATAAATTGTTTTCTCGATTTGTTGATGTACTGAATCATTGATCTGTAGATTTGTTGATTTAATAACTACTTTTTTTTAATTGATATCAATCATTGATTAATTTAGTTATTGGGTTATCGATTTATTGATCCATTAATTTATAGATTTCTTAATTTATTGTAATATTGATCTATTCATTTATTGATATATAGCCATTCCACACCAAATCGACAAGGGATTGGAACTCACAGTCTCCGATATTAATGAAATTTGGTCCACTGATAATGGGTATCGATATATTAACTTTTCCAACCTCTATATCTAGAGTAAAAGTGGTTCAAAGATACAAAAAATGAGCCAAATATCATTTTTGTATGGTTATTCATAATGAATTAGCTCTGTGGCCAGATTTGACACCTCTCGATTACTTTCTCTGGGGCTACGCTTGTTAGCCGAGCTCGTGACCAACATGTTGATTTTTTAGACAATATTTGTATAATTAAGTTTTAGCATTTAGTATCAAATGAGAAACAACAAAATTATTTATGTTTATACAAAATTAGTTCGAATTAATTTTCAAATTACCATCAGTTCTATTTTTGTATACTAAGTAGGACTGTGCGTTTAATCAATTATTTAATATCTTGATTAATCAGACTTCTAATTAATTGTAAATCGATTATTTAGAACCCTGATTTAAAATAAAACCAATTTATTCAACAACATTTTAAATATTGAAGAGAATATTTATTTTCAAAATAATTAAAAATAAAATTAAGTAAAAGTACTTAAAAATATTTCGCAACGCAGAAGTTTATTAATCAGAAACTCAGATTAACTAAAATACTGATTAATCAATTAATTACAAATTTGATTAATCATAATCCTGATTAATCAATGATCTGATTAATCGAAAATCTGGATTAATCAATTAATCAGAAATTGATTAATATATTATCGATTAATCGCACATCCCAAATTTTCACTTACTTTCATCGGTGGACCTTAACTTGGCCTTAAGTTGGCCTTGACCGCTGATATAAAGCTTCACCAGTCGTTTCTGCTTTGCGCGCTCTGGCGCCAGTTAGAAATTCCAAGCGTTGTCAGGTTGTCATTAACGTGGTCTTTCCAACGCAGATTTGGACGCCCTCTTCTACGCTGTTCACTTTCGAGTCATGTTTCAAGCACCTTCTTGGCTGGAGCGTTTTCGTCCATTCGTTCGACATGACCTAGACAGCAAGACGGTGGATTTTGATGCGTTTGACTATGTCAATATTGTCTCAGAGCGAGTCAAGCCCCAACACCTGCGATATTTCTTTAAAGATTATAAAACAATTAAAACCTTAAAACCCAATGAAATGGCATCAGATTGATCTTCGTGCAGTTAATAATTCATTGCATTTTCTGCAGTGTAGAAAAATAAAGATTTTAGATAATTTCAAACTGCTCTAAGTGTTTGTTAAATTTATTTTCATTGATTCTTCCTTCTAGAGAGATAGTAAAGATTTGCAATGTTATTTGATTTTGAAAAATCACCTGCAAAGAAAATTAAAACCAAAATTAATTAAAATAATATAAAAATAATAAATATTATATCAATATCCAAATAAAACGACACATTTAACGTAGACAGAATTTAATATATATTTTTTAATAATTTTTGTTTAAGCTTACGTTATAGTTAACACTAATTGCTACATGATACATGGTTTATTATAATAATGCATATCAAATATGTATTTTTTTGTTCTTCTTCAATCTTACGTTCTTCAATGATAGGTGTATGTTTTAATTCAAATAGATAAGTATGTTATATATAGTTATGTAAAATGCTTAAATCGTTGCTTTAATTATGTTTAATTAAATTTAATGATTAATAGTAGATATATAAATAGAATATATAGTTTGGAATATGTATTAATTTCATGTTCATTGTCTGCAGCTGCTTCAATACTGTGCGTTGTAATACTTGGAATTAGCTAAAGATTTTAGCTTTGAATAAATAAAACTGCTAAGCATTAAAACGCCTCTTAAACGCATGAAGCCAACTTTTGATGAATTTTATTCGCGAGATTTATTTTGTTTAATACTAAAAAGAAAAATATCAATAAATATATATATTTTTAAAATTTTATTATGTCGTGTCCAATAGACGGTCATGTGCGCAATAATTTTATTGTTGCACGCACATTTGCAAAACTGTTGAGTGTTCTGAATGCAGCCATTGACTCATATAACTGTGATTATATGAAGAAAATTTACTGAAGATCATTGTATAAAATATTCATAACTGTTTTTAATCGTCTGTTAATACTCACCACATTGTAGAAATTATGGTAAATATTTAAAAATTCATACATGAGCAGACAAGCGCCCAATCTGCTGTTTCTAGTCACAATTGAATAACTTGAAGTCAATATTTCAAAAATTCATAAATGAGCAGTCAGATACGACAAGTTTGTTTGTGGCAGCACATTTCATGTGACATTCTTAAAATTCATCTATGATATATTCAAATTTCCTAATTCCCGTCAGTACTCATATATGAACAGCTGTCACAAATGTAAGGTACATCAAATGGGAAACGTAATACGTTGAAGAATTGCCCACATACTCATAAAAAGTAATTGATCATCAGTCATTTAAATATAATATAAAATAAAATAAAACTCATATATGAGTAGTTTTATTTTAAACTCTTAATTTTGAAATATTTGTTTGTGACCATTCGGGAATAAAGCAAATTTTCATGAAATACGCAAGAGTATTAGCTAAAATGCCTAGTTAAAAAATAAATGATTGATTGTTGTGAGTACTCATAAATGAGTAGTTGTATTAAATGGCCTATGAGCTATATAAAAACTGCGTTTAATCATTGCTCAATTATGAAAAAAGTATTTGGTCATCAGTGAGTTAAATTACATATGTAATAATTTAAAAAAAACTCATATATGAGTAAAAATAAAATAGCTCATTTGTGTGAACACTCATTTAAAAACATTGTTTAATTTCGTTACGCAGTAAAATTATTGCACACGCATCAAAGACGCTCCTACTACCTACGTGAGCGCTCACGTTTGAGCTTAACCGCACTCAACTGCACACCAGCACTCATACGATCAACCATTTATTCATTTGACAAATTCAGCACATCATCGCTAGTCTTGGCCATTTTGGCAGGCGGTGGCGCCACTAGATCGGCAATCGATGAAAACTCCATGCGTTTCTTGTTGGAATTGATAGCGCCGCCACCCATACCACCCACGCCCAAGCCCACACCCAAACCACTCATGGCACCCGCTGCAAGAGCGGCGCTTAAATTAGGTGGCGCCAGTTCACCATACAAACGACTCAAATCAACGGGTGGCGTATTTGTCGGACGACGCGTTGACGAACTGTTGCTGCCGTCAGAGGGCGCCGGAGACGGTGTATTCGACGTAACACTCGATATGGCCAAATCGACAGCGCTAAAGTTATACTTTCCCGCATTACCGGCGGCGGCAGCAGCTGCTGCAGCAGCATTACTAGCGGCAACACCCGCATTAACATTGCCACCACCCATTAAACTCTTTGTTGGCGTGAGACGCTCTTGTGCCGGCGATGCGCTCGATTCACGTGCACGCGCCGCTGCTGCGGCAGATGTTGTTGTCGTTGTGCATTTTGGCGGCTTCATCATCATGGCTGACAGCGACTCCTGTTGCATTTTCAGCAAAGCCGATGGCGACATAAACATATTATTGGCGGCTAGCGTTGACTTGGACAGCGGATCGGGTATGGCGTATTTGCTGTGATGTTGTTGTTGCTGAAAGAACGAGGCATAGTCTTGCATTTTCTCCTGCGCCAGCGCATTGTAGTAGGCGCTGGGATCTGTGTGTGGCGATGGCGCACCCGTAGAATTTGAGCCACCCGATTTGCTGGACGAGGCCGAGTTGGAGGCGGCATTAGCGGCAACATTAGGCGCAGCGAAGAGTGCGTTAAAATCAACGCTCGCCTTGTTGTAGAGCAACGTGTTAAGGTCGGACTGTTGCTTCTCCGCCTGTAGCATTTGATTGAGTAGCTCGTTTTGTTGCAGCTGCTGTTGTTGTGCTTGTTCCTTCTGCTTTTTGGCGCTGTTGCTGCTGGCGCTGCCAACACCGCCGCCAGATAAAAGCGCGGACAACTCATGATAAGCATTTGAGGCAACTTTGCCGGCGGAGAGCGCGGCACCAAAGCTATTTGTGGGCTCGAAAAGTTTGCTGTAGGTTTGGAGAAGTGCGGTGTATTCGGCGTGTGCGGCAGCCTGCTGCGATTGTTGATGCTGTTGTTGTTGCTGTTGTTGTTGCTGTTGTTGTTGCTGTTGTTGCTGCTGCTGTTGTTGATGTTGTTGCTGCTGTTGTTGCTGCTGTTGTTGCTGCTGTTGTTGCTGCTGTTGTTGTTGCTTCTTTGAATTACTCGTTGTTGTTGAAGGAGCTGCGCTCGCTGCTGCCGCCGCCATTTGCTGCTGTATAAAAGCATTTAAATCGCTACTCTTTGGCGGCTGCGTCATATACGCATCATAGCCAAGCAATTTGTTGGCCTGCAGCAGACTATTGTAATCAGCACTAAGCGCAGCCGCAGAAGCAGCAGCGGCTGCAGCAGATTTTGATTTATTGCTACTACCTCCGCCGCCGCCACCACCACCCCCGCTACCCAAAGACAAACCAGCGCCTGTTAAATACGAAAAATCTGCGCCAAAGCCCAAGGTGCCCAGCGTGGTGGCGCCAAGCGCCTCTGCCTGCTGCAGCAGCAGCGCCGCATATTCGGGCGAACGCATGAGTTCGCTCATTTTAAGCGGATCATTTTTCAAGTCATCCAACTCTTTCATTAGTTTTGTTTTGTAGCTATTGCTGCTGGTGCTGCCGCAGCTAGAGCTGGACGAGGAGGCCGAAGACTTGGAGCCACGTTCCGACTTGTGTTTGCTGGTGGAGCTGGCAGACTGTGTAGCAGACAGTGAGGCGGCATTGGGCGCAGACAAATTGAAGCTGTTTGAATAGGCGGCAACAGCGGCGGCGACATTAGGATCAGTCATAAGATCATTGTTACTATTATTATTGTTGTTGCTATTATTATTATTGTTGGCGCTGTTGTTATTGCTGCTGCCACTGTTATTATTATTACTATTACCACCCGCTGCAGCCTGCTTTTGATTGCCGCCCACTTTTGCCGCAGCCGCCGCCAACTGATTAAGCGACGAGTTGCCGTAGTCCTTGCGCTGATGCTGTTGTTGCTGATGATGGTGCTGCTGAAAGAGCGCCGCAATATCGTTCTGCGTAAAATGAGGCAATTGTCCTGCGAGCTGCGCTAAACTGGCGGCCATTAAATCATTTGAATTTGAGGGCGGCTCATATTTATTCGGCGTAATGCTTGGACTGTTGCGCGCTATGTCGCTTATGCTAAATTTGCCGGGCGAAGGTGCTGGCGAGTTGCGCGTGCGTGACGTATGCGATGATGAAGTATCCGACTTGGCGGGCGAGGGTGAAGCGCGCACTGGCAGCTCGAATTTAGCTGGACTTGCAGAGTTGGAGGTTATGGTGATGGGACTGTCGCGCGGTGAATGCGCTGGCAATTGATGCAGATTGGCGGCGAGTAAACTGTTGCCAGCGACGGCGCTTACAAGTGGCAGTGTAGGTGGCATTGGCGGTAACAGTGTGGCGGGTAAAACGCAGCTAATGCTGCTTGTTGTGCTTGATGTTGCTGTATGTGCTGCTGATGCGGCAGTAGGTGCTGCTGGTGGCGGTACTAGCGGCGGCATTATGGGTGGCAAAGTTGGCAATGCTGTTGAAGTGGCGCTGCCGGCGGCAACAGAGACGCCAGTGGGATTAGGTGTGGCGAGAGGCGACAGCATGCGTACGGGATTCATGTTCAAGCCGGAGGGCAGACAGAGTTGTTCCTGCAGTGAATAAAGAGCAGCACAATACAAGTATTATATTAAATTTAAAAATTAAAATACTCCATGACCGAAAAAAATATACCTTATAAAATAATAAAACGCAAAACATAGAAAAATCGCACATCACCGGAAAATATTGAAAAATAAAAAATTAAATATGAAATAGACCGAATGAAATAAAGCCGAAATGAAATAATCCCCATTAAATAAAATATTTTCCAAAAATTAAACAAAAATAAAATATTTTTTGCAAAATTTGAACTCACCTGCAACGACAGCACCTTCAGCTCGCTGGCCTTCTGCTCGGCACGCTGCGTCTCCTCGGCGGCGCGCTGCAATGCCTCTTCGCTCATGCCGCCCAGCACCGCGGACGGTTCATCTTTCAACGTTTCCAATTTGATGTCTGTCACTGCAGCGGCTGCGGCAGAGCTCGTCGATCCATCAGTTGTTGACGCCGAGGACCCCGCCACCTCCTCCTTGACAACATCCATAATTTTTATAGTTTTTGGCGGTATAAAATCATCTTCCTGCTCGCAATCCAGCACGGCACACAACCAATTCCACAAAGCTTTGTCATTCTGTTTGACGGGAAACTTTGGATACAACGTATTCTTCAGTTTTTCAATATAGCTAATGTCGGCGCTAAAGATGGCAGCAAATTTGACAATTTCATTGCGCCACTGCGCATAATAATCGACGCAGGCCTGTATTTCGTTGCGCACCTCCTCGGGTATTTCTTTGTCCGGCAACACAGAATACTGCATCAGCATGGGGCGACCATATTCGAGTGATTGCTTGCTCTCGGGTGGTGGCACCACCCAAATAGATTTGACAACCGATTCAAGCGTAGGGTTTTCATCGAAATAGGGCGCTGCAAAAGTAAAAAAAAAAAAAAATTTAGATTTGTAAAATATTTCACATTTACTATTTTTTAAATTATATTTTTGTTTTCTTTTCTTTAATAATCTTTTCGAAACACTTACATAGTATTAATGAAACGCACGGCGTATAGGTTACATCCGTTGGACCGCGCATACGTATCTGATAGTCGAGCTGCGAGTCACAGTCGCGCAATGTTGGCTCTGCTTGAAATTTCGGATGCGAATGATACCAACCCACGAGTATTAGTTGATCTTTCATAATGGCTTTTTGAATTTCATGTTCGACTTCGGCCGCCTTCAGGCGATCGTGACGCGTATTGCGACATGGATAAGTTTTTGTAATGGAGAGCGCTGAAAACAAAAATATTTTTAAATTTATTTATTGAAATTAATTATAATTATTGAAGTTAAATGTATTTAATTTTTTTATTTTATATATCGTCGTTTATAGAAGTAGAGACTGCATGATTTAAGGTGCGTAAATTAGACATTTCATTATGATTTTGGTGAAATCTTTTTTTGGCCTTGTAGGCTTATTAATTACATTGGAAATAAATAAAAAAAAAAAAATAAAAAAATAAAATGTTCCTGTTTTTAATACGAAGTTTAATAATTTCCGCAAAAATTCTCCCATAAAACATAAATATTAAAACAATATACGGTCATGTTTCGACTTTCGAACGAATCCAATTCGATGTCTCAGTACAAAAATTTGTTTTTTCAATGAATTCAATCCGTTTGCTTTGACTTCAACGATTTGAATTTGTTTGACAAACATATTTTTTGTATTTTGACATCGAATTCAACATCGTTTGTTTACAATTTTTAAATAAAATTCAATCGGAATTCGTTCGAAAGCCGGAACATGGCCGATAATTCGGCATTTTAAACAGTTACGAACATGAAACAAAAAAACTCAAATCCAACAAAAGAAACCAAAAAAAAATTCAAAATAAAATTTAAAAAAAAAAAAAACAAAAGTAAAAGTAAAAGCAAATAAAAATCAAAAAACTAAAATCATAACATACGTGAAAACGAAAGCACAAACATAAAGTCAAACCCAAAAACAAAATAAAAGTAAAAGATTAAGCTAAAGCAATAGAAAAAGACAATAGTAAAAACAAAACCAAAAATAAAAGTAAAAACACAAAAAACAACAAAGAATATCAAAAGTTAAAACAACAGCAAAAACAAAAAGACAAAAAACAAAAACAAACACACAAGAGAAATAACTCAAATCAAAAGCAAAAATACAAAGTAAAAAAAAACAATGAAAAAAACAAAAGCCCAAAATCAAAATCAAACACAAAAATACGAAATCATAACGAAAGTGAAAACGAAAGCTCAAACAAAAAGTCAAACGCAAAAACAAAAAAGAAGTAAAAACAATAGAAAAAGACAATAGTAAAAACAAAACCAAAAATAAAAGAAAAACAAAAGCACAATATAAAAATTAAAAAACAGCAAAAACACAGTGAAACGTAAAACCAAAAATTCAAAAGCAAATACAAAAACAATTAAACACTAACAAAAATAAAAGTAGTTTTTAAATAAAAATAAAAATATCTTTACAAATAGAAATGCAAAAACACAAAAATTAAATAAAACCAAAACATCAACAACACAAATTTAAAAGCCAATAAAAACTGTAGTAAAAAGAAAAAACCGAAAATCAAAACGATAACAAAAAAAAACGCTTAAAACAAAGTTCAGGAAAATTTACAGTAAAAACTCTAAAACTTTAAGACAAACAATCCAAGAAACAAAACGTACCGTATACGTACCATTCCCGACATAGTAATACGGAATCATATTCCGTAAACGTACCGTATTACGGAGCCGTATACAATGCAGAGAACGGATAAAACGTGACATAGAAAACGGTGTTCAAAACTGTTTTTCATGCAGTATCGACGGACCGTTAACAGACAGTATTTTTAAGATAAAACGGAGTGACCTCCGTATACGGTCCGTATTATTCCTTAAGGATAATTTTCATTAAGAAAATTGTACACTTTACCAATTGTTTTTTTCGTCGTTGTAAAAGTGTTACCGACTACATTTTCAGAATTTCAACGAAATGTTATCAACAATTATTTTATTTGTGATGGTTTCTAATCAATGAGACCAAATGATGGAATAAATGAGTGGGAACATATGCATTTCAACTAGTTTTTATAATATTACCGAATAAACTTAAAAAATTTGGATACAAATGTATTTAGAGAGCTTCTATAACCACGGTATTCATCAATACATCAACGACGATTTATTGTATACTTCTTTAATTTTTTTAGTAGCACTTACTATGCGTATTAACATCCCAATTGCCGCCCAGATAACCGCACACCTCATGCATCGTCAGGTGACAATGAAAGTCCGCCAGCAGCAGCGCCGAGGAGCTGATTGTCAACAGAAATGGTTGCAGTTTCCCAAGTGTCGAAAAGGGTACCGCCTCGATAAGCATATTGGCATCGCTATTTGTTTAAGTGAAAAATTTAATAATTAGTTTAATATTAGTAATTAATGATAGGCAAATAAAAAGCAATTTTTATATTAGTATCTTTCTTCTAAAAAAAATAATAAATAAATAACATTAAATTATTAAGTTCAACAAAATATAAAATTTGACCCCTATAGATTTTGATGAGTAAATTTATGCCTGTTATCTGTAGATTTTTTTAGGTAAAGAAAAATATGTGATATTGCTTAATTGCGGTTTAATAATAATTGTTATACTTACTGCATAATGTTGCGATTGCTTATAATGTTGTGCGAGAAAACATTGCGTTTAATAACCTGCAACGGCGAATCCGGTTTCTTGTCTAAATCTAAAATATTAAATAAATATTTTAAGAATTTTAGTACAATATTCAAAAAATTTTATAAATTTCATTCAAATAAATTAATTTTTTTTAAATAATTTCAATTAACGCGCTCTTTTAGGGAATATCGGCTTTCAATCGAAATTCAAGTAATTTTTAAATTGATCGAAATTTCCTCGAGAATCATAATTTTCAGTGTTATATTTAAAAACTTTCCTTAGTGTTTTGGGAGATTTGAATAAAACTAATTCGAACCATTAAGAATGGCGTTTGATAATCCATAATTCAACGACGTTTTTCACAACATTTAAAAAAAGTCTCTTCAAAAATATAATTTGAGGTTTTAATTCTATGACTTGTTTCAGACGATTGTCAGACGATTTTGCATGCAAATTGTTTTTTTTTTCATAGTTATGAAATATGAAAATTAACGAAAATTTAAAGAATATTGTTATCAAAATGATATTCGAGTATTAAAATTAGCGAGAAAATTAAAAATAATTTATTGAAGAGTTATTTTGTTATATTGTAGCCCTTTTTTTTCATTTTTATTCCATCAAATAATTTCAAGATGGTAACCTGAACTTATTCTAATAACTTTTGTTACTAATTCGCAACATAAAATACTGGTTGCACCCTTCATACCCTCATCCTCACCCTCTTCATCCGGCGTTGATTCCTTTTGCAGCGCGCACTTGCGCAACCACGAATTCTTGTAGGCATCCAGCTTCTTGCCTTTGTATTTGACCGAGGCCCAACCGCAGCCAGACTTTTTCTCCGGATTTATAATGCGTTTGCAGTGCATGGCCCAGGCGCTGGGCGTCAGAAATATAGTCTCCGTCTCTTGCGATTTAATTTTGCCATCGGGCAACAGATCGCCCACGAATTTTTGTCCCAAATACTCAATGGTCATGAGTGATTTGCCTGGCTGCAGCACATTGGCGCTCATGAGCATCTGTAGTGTAACCGTGCGTCCTGTGCCATTGAAGCCTTCGTAGTTTTCACTTTTAGCCTGTTGTTTAAATAGTATTTAAATAAAATTAAAGTACATTTTAGTGAAGCCACTTTTACCTCATCATCGTTGTCGTCGTCTGCCACATCACTCTCGCCACCATCCTTCTCACAGTTCAAGTCCAAGATCTTCGTCGAGGTGTCTGTCATCAATGCATCTGGGGCCAATGTCGATACCGCCAACGTGTTTGAAGTCATGTTTAGTATCGGCGTCCCCATCGTCGTCGTAGTCATTGTATTGGCCACTACCTGTGAAACTGAAACTGTCTCATGAAGCGGGGGCAGGACGCTGTCTGCTGCTGCTGTTGCTACTGCAGCAAGATTGAGTTGTGTTGCAGTATCCGTGGCACATAACTCCAACGGTTTATCGACAGCCAATTGCTCCTCGCTCTCTTGCATCGCACAGTTTTTCAATTTTCTTATATTATTTATTAATTAATTGAATTTTTTCACAGACAAATTTCCGCTAACAGCGGGATTGTGTATCTGCTCGTTTAGTTTTTGTTATTTTGCTTTGTTTGCTGCTTCTATGTTTTTGTAATTTCTTTTGGTCGCTCGTTTTCGTCAAAAAATTCGATAATTCGTCAAAATATCGACTCAATTGCAGTGATGCATTTCGCAAAAATAAAATTGGCTAAAAGTGGGTAATTTAACTTTTTTAAACAGATAATTACCCGGTTCGGGTAATTCATTATCGATTTTAGTTGTCCAATTTTTTACATGAATATGTTTTGAATTGCCTTTTCCTTTAAAATATATTCGAAAGAAGAAATTCCAAATCAATTTTTTAATGGTATTTTTCAACACAAATTAAAATAGTTAAAAAAAATTAGAATGGGTAGACAGGTTTAAGAGAAATTTAAATATGAACATCCATTTAAAAGTGATTTTCGTACCATTTATGAACTTTAAACTACTGTACGCTGAAAGTAGTGGTCGAAAAAAATAAAAAAAAAATGGCAAAAATATTTATATTAAATCAAACAAAATTTAAAAAATTTTTCATAATTTATTCACTTGAGAAAAGTAACGTTTTTTTTTTGTATTGTCTTATTTCGTTTTTTTTCCTTTATTTGTTTCGTCTTGCAATTCATCTAAAAATTCCGTTCTTAATTTTATCAATCATTCCTTACAAACTGAGGGAAACAATGTTGTCTCTTTAAATATTTCATCTGGACTTCTTTATTATTTTATAATGTCACTTTCACTGTGACTTGAACATTTTTAAGTATGGGTCTTAAATTAAAAAAAACAAAGAGTTATTTTCTCAAAAATACATTTTTTAAAGATACATTTTATTGTTCTCAAAATGCAACACTGAATTCGCTGAAAAAAGTACCGCTAAATGTCGATTTAAACATGCCATGTAAAATGGCCTATTAGATGATACGACCGATCGTACGTCGTGGTATAAAAACTGACGAAATAAAAATTGCAATTTTACAAAATATTTCCAATTACAAGTTTATTTAAAATATACAAATCAATCATTCAAGTAACGTATGCATTTGTTCGCCAGCAGTCGCCGGCATTTGTGGTGGCACATTTGGTTGCATAAAAAAGGGTCTGGCCACGCCCTCCTGAGACTCCCGCTTCGGCGTGGATAAAGCAAAATTGGAAAAGCATACATTTATTTTGCCACCACCACGAACAGCGGCCATTGGAGCGGGCCGAGTTGCTGGAGTTCCGGCGCGACTGGCTTTGACACACGCGGCAGCAACATTCACCACAGTCGCGGTCGCGCGTAATACCTGCTTCGCATGTGTTTCCTTACGAGCGACATCAACTGTTAGCGCATCACGACAGGCATTTTCCTCATATTGACGCACCCGATCACGCATAGCTGTTTCACGACGCACTTCTTTGTCGATTTCGTTGCGCCGCTTTTGTTCGTAACGCTCGAGTGCACGTTCATCGCGTTCCTTGTTGCGCTGCACAATCTGATCGGATATTTCTAATCGCTTGCGCATCAACTCCTCCTTGGAGAATTTTTGAAAGATCTCGGGCCAGATGCCACGTTCACGTTTTACCAAAACTATGCGTGCTTCCGTCTTAAAGATGCGGCAGAAGCTGGCGACCTCGTCGATCTCGTGCATCAGATGTCGTTCGAAGAAAATTGGCGGATTATTGAATTTCAGGTAAGTGGGCAACAGCACAATGTCCGGCTTTCGCGTTATCAGTCTATTTAATTCGATTATGATTTTGATCTCCTCCTCTGTTTGTGTGACCTGCACCATGTTGTTGGGGGTTCCAGATTTTCGTTTCCTGTCGTAGTCGTCGTTGTTGTTTGTCGTCCAACGTTTGTTTGCACAATGATTGAGTGCTTGGCATTTGTTTGTAATTGAAGTTTGTTTATTTGTCAATTTGCTGTTAGCCGGCTGCAACTGTCGTTGTCTATCGATCTAACAAAGTTGTTGCCTATGTTTCTCAGGCAACGCTTTGCTGCTGCATGCTGGTGTTCAAGTGAAATTTTGAAAGTTTTCTAACGACCTGCACTTGTTTGAACAACAAATTTCATGTTGACAGTGAATGACTCCTTAAGGAATTCTTGTAGGGAACAAAATGTTGATCTGCTGCCACGTGCGGATACTTGCAACGTATGTTTGGTACGTTGCGCAGTTAATTTTTTAGGTATTTTTCTTAAAAAAGAAAATTTATCAAATACTATTAAGCTTAAAGCAACAAGTAATACAAAATAAGCTAGTGTTATATTTTTCAATATTAATATTTTTGGCACTTTGTGAGTTTTTATTTCACCACGAATAAAAGCATATATGTATTTTTACGACAGATATCCCAATAAATTGTTGTTAAGAAATCGCAAAATGTTGATGATGGAGGTGATGGTATTTTATGACCAAAATTGTTTTTTTTTTAATGGCGTGGTATCCAGGTGTGTCATTGGACTTTTTTTTTGATGAAACTGTTCCATTGATTAATAGGTTCTCATCCTACTCGCGTCACTGGTCATTTTTTTGGAAAATTGTGTTCCTTTGGGATATGGCCAGAACCCACTTGTGTCATTGGACATTTTTTGGAAAATTTTGTTTCTTTAGGATTTGACCAGAACCCACTTGCATCATTGGAAAATAAAATATATAGAGCATATATGCTCTTTTAACATAAATATTTTATTTTTTATAGTCAAAATACAATAAAAAATAGTTTTGTAAAAAATATTTTAAAAAAACGCAATTAAAAGAAAAATGCTTATACCCACTTTCTGTATTTCGAAACGAAACCACGTCAAAATTTCGTCACACAAATTTTGATTTCATGCTACTTGACTTTTAAAAGTTTGGAATTTTTTAAAATTACGTCACTTTTGTCTAATAGTCTTTTGTTTCGTTAAACAAAAGGAGGCTGTTATTCGTACGGCGTATTCATAAAATATTAAAAAAATTACATTCATGAAAAACATTACTTCAGGTAAAATATAGAAAGTAATAAACATATGTTTGTATCGGCTTCGATTATTATAATCAGAAAGCAAACTCTCGTTTCGAATAGCATAAAGACATGCATTTGGAATACATATCCGTTTCGTAAACGTAAAGTATGCTTTAACTCTCGATATGTAGATGTAAAACATAAAAATATATACTTGTGCACTATTGTTCTGTAAAGTAAAAAAAAAAATTATTGTGACAATAAGAAAAAAGAGTTAGGCACCAAATCGCATTCGTGTCTGTACTGTCATTTTGTTCAATTCAGTGTTTTAATGATGTTTGTTTGCCAATTTATATGATGCACAGTGGATATATTCAAATAAAATGCAATATTTATTATGTTCTTAAAATTTTTCACAATTAAATTATAAAAATTTGCAGGAAAAAATGCTTCTTACGAATTGATAACGTTTTGAGGGTAACTCGAGTTCGCCGATCCCAATTCTGATCTCAGTATTTCACAATTTACAGTCAAATAGAGATATTAAATGACATTACTTTTTTCTTATTTCCCACATTCCGTTAAATTGATTTTAAATACAGCATCATCTTACTCTATGAACTCAAAAGTTATTATGTAAAACAAATAAAATTAACTGATTTATTTTATATTCAGTTGAAACCACTTTAGGTAATATTTTGAATTAATCTCAATGAAATAAATTAATTTTGAAATTGTTAGCATCTATATATATAAAACTCTTGGTCCGTCTGTCGGTCTGTCTGTCTGTTTGTTACATACACAAGCTAAAAAGATGAAACAAAAAACTCAAATACAAAAAAAAATATACAAAAGCAACCACACCACATTAAAACTCACCACACTAAAACTCACCACACTAAAACTCACCACACTAAAACTCACCACACTAAAATTCACCACACTAAAACTCACCACACTAAAACTCACCACAATAAAATTCACCACAATAAAATTCACCACACTAAAAATTCTACTGTGAAAAACTCTACGGGAAAGAATTCTACCGGGAAGAATTATTTATATTTTACGTTTGTATACTTTTTTTTGGTCTGCTGTTAATAAATCTAAATAATAAAAATGTTTTTTCATTTCCTTTCCCTATTTTTTAAAGCCACTGTACCTTCTAATGCATTGCTCATAAACGCCCATTTCAATATCATGTGCTTCCCAGCCATTACAGCTGTTTGTTCGTCGTCTCAGTTAGATCCAAATTCATGCACAATCGAAACGATTTGCAGCATTTAAACTGCAGACAATCCCAAACTATTGAATGCTATTGAAGGCATTCTACTCGAATTCGCTCGCGCCCAATCAATCGTTGTCATTGTCTTCCGTGTATTTTGTGATTGAATTACAAACAGTCATTTAAATACCATACATATTCATGTAAATCGTTTAGTTATTACGGAAAAACGAACTTTGAGACTGCGTGCAATTCGTTGAAAACAAATTAAAATATATACAAAAACGAAGCATTTGAAAAAAATCGAAAAAAACAATCAGAATAAAACATTGTTTGAGACTCAATGTATTCTAGATTTACTATCTATCCGAATGAACGCCTTCCTTCAGTCATCAATAAATGAAAATTTTCTGAATATACATTTAATGCAAAGAATAAGGTCAATGTTTGATTGATTGAGAAATGTTCAATTTTGACTTTGCATATTTAATAAAATAAAAACAAATGCACAATATTCAAAAATAGCATGGTATTATTCTGTGAGATTTTTTTTGTGTAAACTCCATTAATAGGTCTTTGCACTGCAATATGCAAAACAAAATGTGCTACTCGTGCATGTTTTATAGCGAAAAATCAACAGGTTCAATCAGATATTAATTTATATACATTTTTATAAATAACTTGTTCAATATTTTGTTAGACCTTTGAATGCTTTATACGACTTAAATTTTCATATATTTGTTATAATTACTTGGAAAAGGCATTTGAAAACCGCCTAACTGCATGTGAAAACTCCACCTAATTTTGTGTTATAATCGGGTTTTTATTGATATGTTGATCGGATAAATTAGTTAAATGCCATTATAAGTTATGGCATACTTAATTTTGTATGAAGTAAGTGCAGAATTGAGATTGAAAATATCTTTGTTTCTTCTGTAAAATTCATTTTGTAAGAGGTATTCGAAAATGTAGATAGGCGGTTTTGCAGTATCACCGACGATATTGCTCTTCAATATTTACTACTGGCAAGAAGTTTATTATTTTAGATTGAAGAAATTAGTTTCTTGGCTATCAAATAAATATTTAATATTCTTCTATTATTATCAATAAATGTACAAGAAGTTTTCTTATTACTTTCTTGGCTTTCAGTATCAAATATACTTGTTCACAATTTGATTTATTAATTTTTGTGCTACATAATTAAAGCCAAAATTCTTCTAAAATTAAGATTACAAGGTACCCAAGTAGAAATTAACGACAATGCTACTCAAGCCTGTGCCAACGCTGTTATCCAAGCTCGTTTCAAGACTGTGTCAAGACTGGAATGATAACTATGTTACAAGCCTGTATCCCAGGCTTGTCTCAGGCTCGTTGACAAATGTTGTGCCAGACTTAAATATCAGTCTAGTGCAAACACTGTGTTTTAGGCCTGTGCCAAGGCTGTGTCAAGGCTGGTATGATAACAATGTTACAAGCCTGTAATTTAGGATTGTACCAAGGCTTGTGTGCCAGGCTTGTACCAAGACTTGTGTCTCAGTCTTGAAACCAGACCTATGCTTCAGACTTGCGACAATCCTTCAATACGCCTGCTGATTCTGGCTGTTGGGCATAATAAGTCATGGGCATTGCATTCATTGTTCATGTCATTACACTTGAGAGTTGTATCTGTAGATAAATAAATATGTAAGAGGTTAACAACCAATTCAACAGTGCAGACTTATTGTTCAGACAACTCCAAAGAGTTGATTTCTCCAATATATTTTTGACGTTCAAAAAATCGTCAACAATTGCTTTTTTTTCATCAGATAAGTGTTCTTTAACATGGAAACAACACAAAAATGTCACCATAGTAAACTTTAATTTACTCAAGTCAAAGTCGGTACACACGCATAACTAGGCATGGGACGAAAAGTTGTCGAGACGGAATTTTGAATGTCCGTCAGCATATGGCGGTTTGGATAATTTGACAATTTTCATATGTGGCTCAATATTGTGTCAGCCTTGTGCCAATATTGGTATACCGAGGCCTGTGTGGAGTCCGAGAATGAATATTGTGCCAGGCTTGTGTCCAGCATAAACTTACGAAGCTTGTTTGAAATCTGGGAATGACAAATGTGCCAGGCTTGTGTCTAGCTTGATATATCAAGGCTTGTGTTGGGTCTGTGAGTGACGATTGTGCCAGGCTTGTGTCTAAACTAAACTAACAAGGCCTGTGTAAAGCCTGGGAGTGACGATTGTCCCAGGCTTGTGACTAATGTAAACTAACGAGGCTTGTTTGAAATCTAAGAATGACGAATGTGCCAGGCATGTGTCTAGCTTGATATATCAAGGCTTGATATAACAAGCCTGGCACTTTTGCTGCAGCCTGGAAATTCCTACCTGGGTACATGTTTTTCTGGATTAAATAAAAATAATTAACTTTGAATTTTTTAGTAAAACGGTACGATATGTCGACTTGAAACTTCAGCTCATGTAGTATTTTGCTGAATAATTGTTAATATAAAAATAATCAAGTGTCTATCGTAAATAGAAAGGGAGAAAAATAAAAAGTTACAAATCTTACGTAAAAGGACCATTTTGGTTTATTGTACATTTTCCTGAAACAAAATAATGAAGAATCCTTTAGTATTTATTTGGAATATATAGCAATAATAACCAGTGAAGAAAATTAGGTCACATGAAAGATTTTGGAAAAGAAAATAATTTAATAGTTGATGTAATGAAGTAAGTAAGAATTAGGAGAGTTATAGTCGGTCTAAGCGATTTATAAATACCCTACACATATGTGATAATGCCTGTGATTACTATTTAGAGTAGTCCAGAGGTCTCCACGGTGTACGAATCCTAAAAATACCTGAAAATACACTTAGGCTGGTATAAAGTGAAATTAACCCGTGGATGTCAGTGTGAAGTACATATTTCATATAAGTGTTTGGTTCACAGATCGTAATAAAGGGATCATGACCATTTTCAATACCAGATATCATAGGTATAAAAGTAATCTAACTTCTAAGTTTCCATGATCTAACACTTTTAATTTTACTGTAATCGTAATTTGAATATGCACACAGAACACAGACAGACGGACAAATAGATGGACATACTGACAGAAAGACAGGCAATCGCTACGGACATCGCTTTTTACAAGATAACTGTGTTTCTTCTTTTTAATAAAAAATATTTTGTTTAGATTAAATAAATGTTTCTATTCCTGGGCATCAAATAGTTTTCTTTTAGTTTTCTTTACATTATTTAATAAGAATCTTTTTTTAGATTGTTGAAATTAATTTCTTGGCTTTCAATATAAATACCAAATATACTCTATGCAATTTGGATTTTGTGTGGTTTTGGCTATCAATTAATTAGCAAATGTATAGAAATTGAGCCATAAAGTATTTTTCTTTAATTTCCTGTTAATAAGAAATGTTTATCTAGATTATAGAGATTAATTTATTGGCTTTCAAGATAAATTCAAATATACTTCTGCAATGCTTACACACATTTCAATGTGAAATTTACAAGAGAAATGTTTTTCTTCATCAAATAATAATTTCTTCACTTGAAATAAATACCAAACTTTGATTTTTTTAATAAGAAATATTTTTTAGATTGAGGAAATTTGAAAAAATATTATGGACATCCAAATTCCTTAAATTACAAGGGAAATTATTAAAAAGTAAGAATTAAACTTGGCTTAAAAATAAATAAAAAATTTTAATAAGAACTGTTTTTCTAAATTGTGGAAATTTAGAGAAATTTAATAGCCATCAAATATACGGCTAGAATTAAGAATTTTTTTATTAGAATTTGGCGCAATTATTAAAATTTATAATTAACTGGAAATGGTATGGGACAAGGGAAATGTTTTTCTTGATTAACAGCCAGATATTGTATCTCGATGTGACTGAGTCCTCTCACATCGTCTGCAAAGTTGTATTTAATATCTTCACGCATTCCGCCCGTTGGCTCTTACGTTGACTTTGTTCCCTCTTACGTTCTACGAAAAATCAAAATTTAGTCAAAACGAGTTGGGAAAGTTTGGTCACATGGGTAAGTTCGGTCACATGGGGCGGATTTTTATAGTCGGTCGGGCCCGACTATGGAATACCCTACACCTTTGGTGGGGATATTAATGTGGGATATTTAATTGCATACATTAATTTTAAAGTTTTTCATTATGCTGAACCCCCTCCGACCCTCAGAATATTATTCATATATCAGAAATTTACGTCTTATATCCCCATAAATTAAAAAATGTATATAAAAGTATAAAAAACTAAAAAAAAAAAATTTAAAAAATATAATTGGGTGGACCACGCCTATATTTAAAATTTTGAAAGGCTAATATTTCATAGATTTGATTTTAATAATTTACGGATCAAATGTCCACTATGAAAACCCGGGAAATAATGAAAAAAAAAGTGGTCGGATCACGCCCATTTTTGGACCACATATTTTTAGGTGAATTCTAACAATACATTTTAAATTTTATAACTATACCTTGAATACTTTTCGAGTTATTAGTTCCGAAAGAGTTATGTAAAAGTGACTTGTATGGGAGGTGGGCGTGTCCGTTGACCGATTTGGCTCATTTTCAAACTCAGTTCCTACTTTTGCCTAAAATATATTGAGACGAAATTTCATCGCATTCTGATCAGTATTTCTCAAGTTATTCTGTATTCGGACAGCAAGACAGCAAGACGGACAGACAGACGGACATGGCTAAACGGACTCGGGTAGTGATGCTGATCAAGAATATATATACTTTTTCATACCGGACACGCCTCCTAAGGGGCGTTACAATATATGCACAAAGTTAATAACCCTGTACCTCATAGGTGTAGGGTATAATTACCAATTTTTTTTTAATCTGGCAGTACTAAAATCCAATTTATTTTAGCAAATGCGCAAACCATTCATCATTTTCGATGATTTGGTTTGGAAAATAGAAAAACATAGATAGAACATAGCTTTTCGGTAAACAAAAAACAGCTGTACTGAGAAAGATGTCAAATATTTCTTTGTGTGAATTTAATCATTTTTGCAATTTTTTCTAATTTGCTTTGTAAATAGATTTTTTGGATAAAAAAAAATGTGTAGTGTATTCAAATATTATTTAAAATTGTTCTGCGTCCTTTTTAAGTGCAATTAGTGCTTTTTTTGTGAAAATTTTGTGAACGAAGCCAAAAAAAAATTGACACAATATTCGTGCGGTTCAGTTTTATGAAATACAAATTATTTCTTTTCGTCGGCGCAAACCGTGTGACGTCAGACGTTTTGCGCTTTACAAAATACAAAAAGTCAGTAACACGGGCGTGCGTGACTACTTTCGTCAATTATCGAGATACAATATCTGGCTGTAAATAAAAATTAATTTGCTTGCAACAAATAACAAAATTTGAAATATTTTTGTAGATTGAGAAAATGTTCATATACTTTTACGATTAGTTTTTGGCAAAATTATGATTAGTAAGTTTTACAATATATGAATTTTTGATTTTATTCTTCATTTTCTTCAAAAATTCTTTCTTTTCTTTATATATTTCTAATATGAAATTAGTATTTTTATTGAAAATTCGATAAATGAATTAAAATGTTAGGAAATATTTGAATTTTTCGGTAAAACTTCAAGTGACTTAATAAAAAAAAGACGAAAAAAACTGTTTATTTTTATCACAATAATAAAATTGTTCTATATTTATTTTTATATATATATATATAAATGTAAAAGTAATCAAATAATAATTAATTTCAAATTATGATTAATAATTTCATAATATTAAATTCAAAAAAATATGCACAGTGATTAAAATATACAAAACTATTTAAATTTTTCAAAAAGAGTAAACCGATTTACAAATCATAATATGCGTTAATTAAGTAAAAAGAAAAAAGAAATACAATCAACAGGCAACCAAATGCACGCCATCACGTGTCGGATGATCTTCCTCAAACGAGACCCATGTATTTTGTAAATATTTGCGCACATCATGCTGAGCAACATTGCCAAAATCAACGGTGGCCAAATCAATAAGTAGATCTTCAGATTTTTGTTGTTGCTGTTGATGCACTTCCACATTTGACTCAGTCAAATTGACGCCGCCACGTCCATTTTGTTCCTTCAAGACACCAACTGCAATTGGCTTCGCACCATCGACACTCATGCCCTGACGTTTTGCATTCTGTACAACAGCATCACGCCAATGCTGATAGGCATTTTCGAAGCAACGCGCCACCAACAGTGTAATCTCATGCGCAATTTTACGTTTTGGACACAAAAACACATGACACGACATACGTTCCTCCTCCGAGATTGGATCCACCTCGGAGCCAACGAACGAGAAAGCATGATCATGTGCCGCATCCACGGAGCAGTAGGAGATTTTATATATCGAAAAACGCATCATATTCTCGTGCGTTTGTGTGTCACACACTTCGATGCCTTCGGGTGAGACCGTCAGTTTGACGCGTGCCTGACTCTTTGATTTCCTACCACCTGCCTTTGAGTTGGCTATCACTGTTTTGATTGCTTCCGATGTCACCTTCTCGGAACGTTTACACTCGATAGGTGTACAGCCGAGATATTTAATGTCGTACGTTGATGTTGGTGGCTTATGTTCGTCGTCGTCGTCCGCGTCGACTGCATCTAGCGTAGCGCGGTCATCGAGATTGTACTCTTTAAGATCTAACTTCATATCGTCGAGATTGGGTAGTGGCGGTTTCTCGTGCTTCTCGAGACCCCAATCTTCGCCATCGATGACGTCATCAGATGTGAATTCTGAAAAAATAAACGAGAAAAATGTTAATATAATACTTAGAAATAGTAAAAACTAATTTAAAATTCGATCAAATCAAATAGAAATGGTTTAAATTTCTATTTAAGACTTTTTTAAAGGACACATTTAAATTTTCGCTCGAATTTAGAGCGATTTTGTATGATGATTTCCGTGCAAATGATTTCGAATTCGGTTTTTGTAATACAAAGTAAAAATTGTAAAATTCACTTTCCATCGATATTAAAAATGTGCACAATAAAGATCGAATTGAATTAGTTCGGATTTTGATTTAACTACTTGAATTCGGTTCGAATTTTTATTTTGTATTGATAAATCAAATTCTGATACTGCGAAAACCAAAATTTTTCGATCGAAAACTGGACGATATTGTTCAAAATTTGATTAAATCAATTTTTTATGGTAGCACTTTCCTCGTTTCATCGATTTTTTGCTATTTCGTTTGACAATTTTCGTTCAAACTATTTTGAATTCGTTTTTTGTAATACCAAATAATTGGAAATGTTTTTAAATTCACCCGCAATGGAAATGAAAACATCTCGCAATAAAATTCTAATGAAATTATTACAGATTTAACTTGAATGCTTTGTATTCGATTGATTTTTATTTGAAAAATCGAATTCTCGAACCGCAAAAACCAAATTCGATGGATTAGAAATTTTATTTCGTGGAACATATTGGAAGATAATAATAATAGTTTGGCTCTACAGTCCTGTATAGAACTTAGGCCGAGCTCTCAACATTTGAGCTGTGTGTTATATTTGTTCTCAAAATGGTGGGACCTACAGTTTAATGCCGAATCCGAACGGCTGGTGAGAGCTTTTAATAAATAATGTTTACTCTCGTATGTTTGCCATTTTCTGCCGAAAGGTAGCGTCGCATAGAAAAATGTTTTCTATGAAAAAAGATGTTGACAGTCGCTGGGGACCTTTCGGATCGTAGTCCAACGCACTGACTAGACGAGCTACCGACGCTACCCTTTTGGAAGGTACTGTTTTAAAAACAAAGTCAATTTTAATTGGTTTGAATTGGTCTGAAAACATGCAAATTATGAAGTGTTCTTTGTTATTTATTCATTTCACGAGATGTGGTTTAATTTCTGAGAAATATAATCGAAAAATCTAAAAATAATCGAGATCTAAATAAAGTCTATTGAACTTCTATTATTTGGAAAACCAGAAAGCGAATTTAGTACATTTTTAAAATGTCTTTTTTGCTCTGCACCAAAAAGTTATTTATTACCAAAAATTATCTATTTTCTTTTTAAACGGCTCATGCTTATTTTGTTGACATTTTATTTTTTTTATATATAAATATTTAAACAGTTGTTATACATATATTTTCCACAATACACATAGTGGAAAAAAACATATATATTTTTGTTTAATATTTGTCTTATCAGTTTGTTTGTATTTCAAAAAATATATATTGTATAAAATATGGTTTAATGGCATTTTGCCATATTTCGTTTGGTAAATAAATAAATAATTAAAATCATGTATTTATTGAAATTTTAAAAAACAATTTAATGAATATAAATAATAAAAATATAATAACAAAAATATTATTGTTGAGTGCAAGGTAAGTACAAATAATAAAAAAGTTTTAAAATAGACAAGACGATAAATGAAACGGAGCAATGGTTCGTGCTGGTTAATAATTTCATGCGATTAGCGATGGTGGGAGGATCAGAAACGACAAAATAAAATGTTATTATTTAATTTGTTTTTATTGAAAAAGGCATTTTTACTATTGAGCAAAGCATCAACAATCAACACAATTATCAATAAATGAGGGTACATTTCCTGTTGACGCAAATTTATATCAACAGGAAATTTTATTTTCAGTTTCAGTACAACATTTTCAAAAATCATCAACTAAATTGCATCGATTTTTGTTGACGACTCAAGCATAAACAACATACATTAATTTTTGTGTTAATGCAAACAGAAAATAATATAAATTTAATTAATCGAGTGATCGAGCTTTATAACATACAACGATTTGTTTGAAGTCGCTTCGTTCAATAAAATTATTCTGAGGACATTATCGGGAATTGATTATTGAATTTTTTTTCTACCAATAACTAGACCAATATAATCCTAATAGGTCTAAAAAGTCTAATCTATAAAGGTAAACGTTTCGTTTCGCCTACCTATATTTCGAAAGCTTTATATTTAAGAAATTAGGAGACTTTTTGCACGCAAATAAAACCAAAAACATATCGTCGTTGTACACACAAAAAAAAACTCGTTTCCTGTAAACACTCTCAAACAAACACTTAAGTGTTTGCAAGCTCATCTGTAGGAACCCTGCAGTGTAACGAACTAGTTGGTTACACTGCAGGGTTCTAGTTCTCCGTAGACACTCAACTAGCCCGAATTCGACCCCATTTTCATACAATGAACTGTAATTTTTTCAATGCTCATGTCCTACGATGTGTCAATTGTCCCCTCTTGCATTACATTTAAGTAGTTTTTAAACTAGCTTCTTGTAACCAGTCTATGACTAATTTTTACAGTCAGTCTATAAACTAGTTTATTTAATACCTCTCTAAACTGGTTACTATTTACCAGTTGAAACACTTGAGCTGTAAGCTATTCGACGACAATTGACATAGTCAAGCGAATCAAAACCTATGTTTTCGCTGCCTAGGTCATGTGGACCGAATGGATGAAATTGCTCCAGTCAAGAAAGCTTGTAAAATGAGACTTGATGGTGGACAGCGTAGGAGAGAGCGATTGGCTCGGCTTGTTATCAGCAGCCAAGCCACGGTTGTAAGGGTTTTTCAAATAGGTTATTTGTTAAATTGTACAAGTCCATCGCGGAAAGAAATAAAACAAATCGCACGATGGAACCCACAATAAAGTTAAAAAGAAAGATGTTTCCTGCAAAATAGATAAATGAAATATAATTTGTATTTCATAATTTATTTTGTTTTTGACAATTTTGACACGTTCCTCTACGAACAAATTTTTAAACTGTTTTTCTCTGCATCCATTTTAACTAGCTACCGAACTAGAAACATGGTTACTAATATGAATACTACATATTTATGCTACTTGTTTAGATTTCACTGCAGGGAAATAATCGAAGTGTTTCATACAAATAATCAGTAGTGTTTCCCACAAATATTTGTAGTGTTTGACCGATTATGATGAATTAATGACAGCGGCTATAGATGACAATAAATAGCTTCAGATGTCGCACAATAAGAAAATGTTGATTCTTATTCCACAAAAGAAGCTTATCCACGTTCATTTGTGCAAGTGTTGCATGACACGGATAAGTTCAATTGTTCCAGTGATGCATCTTTTGTGACAAGCTGTACGATTTTTGGGGGCAAACACTATCAATGTAGTATTTTTTCCGAGAAGCTACCCAGGTAGGAATTTCCAGGCTGCAACAAAAGTGCCAGGCTTGTTACAGGCTTGACTACCAAGACTTGGTATATCGGGCCAGACACAAGCCTGGCACAATCGTCACTCACAGACTTCACACAGGCCTTGATATACTAAGCTAGACACATGCCTGGCACATTCTCCATTCCTAGATTTCAAACAAGCCTCGTTAGTTTACATTAGACACAAGCCTGGGACAATCGTCACTGCCGGGCTATACACATGCCTTGTTAGTTTAGGTTAGACACAAGCCTGGCACAATCGTCACTCACAGACCCAACACAAGCCTTGATATATCAAGCTAGACACAAGCATGGCACATTTGTCATTCCCAGATTTCAAACAAGCCTCGTAAGTTTATGCTGGACACAAGCCTAGCACAATTTTCATTCTCGGACTCCACACAGGCCTCGGTATACCAATATTGGCACAAGGCTGACAAAATATTGAGCCACATATGAAAATTGTCAAATTATCCAAACCGCCATATTCTGACGGACATTCAAAATTCCGTCTCGACAACTTTTCGTCCCATGCCTAGTTATGCTTGTGTACCGACTTTGACTTGAGTAAATTAAAGTTTACTATGGTGACATTTTTGTGTTGTTTCCATGTTAAAGAACACTTATCTGATGAAAAAAAAATATGTTGACGATTTTTTAAACGTCAAAAAATATATTGGAGAAACTCAACTCTTTGGAGTTGTCTGAACAATAAGTCTGCAAATTAACGTAAGTATTACTGTTGAATTGGTTGTTAACATCTTACATATTTATTTATCTACAGATACAACTCTCAAGTATAATGACATGAATAATGAATGCAATGCCCATGACAAATTATGCCCAATAGCCTGAATCTTCAGGCGTATTAAAGGATTGTTGCAAGTCTGAAGTCTGGTTTCAAGACTGAGACACAAGCCTTGGTACAAGCCTGGCACACAAGCCTTGGTACAATCATAAATTACAGGCTTGTAACATAGTTATCATTCCAGCCTTGACACAGACTTGGCGCAGGCCTTAAACACAGTGTTTGCACTAGACTGGGATTTAAGTCTAACAAAATTTGTCAACGAGCCTGGGACAAGCCTGGGATATATGCTTGTAACATAGTTATCATTCCAGTCTTGACACAGTCTTGGAACGAGCTTGGATAACAGCGTTGGCACAGGCTTGAGTAGCATTGACACAAGCCGGTCGTTAATTCCTACTTGGGTATTAGTATTTAGGGCAAACACTCTTAAAAAAGATTGCGTTCTGGAAAACACTTTGTGTTTGCCTCGAAGAAATATCATTTATTTATTACTTATTTTAAACACTTTCATTATTTACTGGTAAGAAATTAGTGTTTGGGAGTAATAATTGAAGGGACTTTTATAAAGTGTTCTTGGGAAGCATTTTAAATGTATTTAAGTAATTAGATATGGATTTGTTTAAACACTAGAATTGTGTAATTCTTTGCATTATTATTTACGACTAACAATAATTATTTCTGGCAGCCAATATGTACTTACCAGAAGTAACCGATAGCTTCCCACAAGTATTTTATAAACATTCCTTTTTTAGAGTGTAGATTTATTAAAATTCTTTTATAGCCGACGATTTATAATCAATGAGACCAACATTGTTATAAATGTTAATCCCTCGAATGGTATTAAACTTTTGAAATTTATCAACTATTTTTTTTAATTTTCGATCGAATTTCATACGCTTGCTTTGACTTGAACGATTTAAATTCGTTTGGAAAACATTATTTTTTGGTATTTGGTGAGTTTTACATTTACAACGACGATATAGTCGAATTTGACAGTCGTTATCTAGTTTTAAGTCTTTTACGTGTTCGATTTAGTTGATGTTTTTTATTTAATTTAATTAAAAAATATTCTGTCATACGATTTTCTGCTGTTTTTCAATAAATTTCTGTTAATTTTATTTTACTTCAACTTACTTGGTTTGATACATTTTTTTAAAACCTATTTTTTATAAGTGGTTTCTTAAATAATTTATATACTAGTGAAATTGTGTTCTATTAGTTAAAGATTGTTAAAAATAAGGGTCAGTTTTTCATTAAACGTAGCCCTTAGTAACAACGAAAAATCATTTTTCTGTCTTACGAATAGTATTTTTAATTTAAAAATTAAATTTTTTCTAACATTTTTATTAACTCGTATAGCATTTATTTTTTCTTAATTTATTTATTAATTCTTAATAATTTGTTCTGTACTAATATTAAAAATTAACTACAAATGAAATTATGTAATTTGTCATATTTAAAATGATGATGACGTTAAGCGTAAATTTAAACTTGTTTAACACAAGTAACACCATAATGTTCGTGAACAATTCTATTAAGAGGCCACCACCTACATAGTATTTTATGAAGATTCACTCAAAATAACTTAAACGATTAAATTTTGGTATTTTATTACTGAGGTTTTTTTCCATTTACAGGGTATGGAATGGTAATAATAATATTAACTAACACACATATACTGCATAAAATACAACTTGATCTATTTATTGTTCACACACAATGACAGTGTTTGTTGTCTCTATTAAATTAAAACCAAATACGCTGTATTACTAACTTTAATACAATGTACAGTATGCTGAATCACAGATTTTTTTTTCAATAGAAAAATGTCTACGTTGGTATTTTTAATTATTTTTCTTAATTATAGTATGAGAGAAAACGATTTCCCATACTATAATTTAGGCAAATAATAAAAAATACCAACGTAGAAAATTTTCTGCTACATTTGTGTAAATTTCCCCATGTTTTATTCCTGAAATCACTTTAAGCCACACTCTTTTATTAAAAGTATCACAATTTATGTCTGTCATGAGTACGCTTTTTAGATTAACTGCAAGAATTATATATTATAGCTACACCCAAAAAACAATTTACCTATTTCAAGTAAATATGGAAATGATGAAGCTCCATGAAATATATTTCTTTAAATCAATTCCAGTTTTCTTTTAATAAATGAAAATTTTCTTCAAATCAACGATATATTTTTTCTAATTATGAAAACCTTGAATTTTAAGTATGAAGTATTCTATAAAGAATACTAAAAAAAACCAAAACAACAAATTCTAAATTCTAAAAAGTATTGTCGCATAATCATCATCGACAATTTAAAGTAAATCATCATCCCATTTTTACATTTTATTCTATACAAAATTAGTCAAAAATAGTTTAGAATTTTTTTCTGGGTGTTTGAACTTTCCTTTAAATACCTATTACTTATTTAAATGAAAGTCTTTTCACTATTTCAAGTAAATGTTCCATAAAATTGGGAAACTGTTTTCTGAGTGTACACATTATGAGTTTTAAATGTACCATAAAGACACTTAATATATGTATACACCCAGAAAAAAAAAACTATATAAATAATAGTTTTTTACTATTAAAAATAGTCAATAGGATAAATTATTATTTTAATCGGAAAATACCGTTAAATACTAGAAAATACCATGGCATTGCCATTGAGTTTATTTGAAAAGATCTATTTTTTGTATACTATTAAATCAATAATTGTCCTATTGACCAATTTTAATGGGATTTGAGGGAATTTTTTTCTGGGTGTATATTTATATTGAAATAAATATTGTATGACAAACTAACTTAATGTTCTTACTTTTTTGTATTATTTAATCTAATTATATTAATTAATCTGCTGTCTCACTGCAATTAAAATCCAGTTTTTGACAAATAATATATGAGAAATTTGGAGGAATTTTTTAAATTTGGACGTTATTATTTTATGTCTAAATTGGTTATGCGTTTAAAATAACTGTAGAGAAATTTATGAAATTATTCGTGCCATTAATTCATATAAAAAAAGTGAGAAATTCCAGTGACAGAATATTTTAGAAATAAATTAAACAAAAACAACTACGAAATGCACCAGTCAACGAATTCGTTTTCTTTTTACGATATAGTGAGATAAATATATTTCAAACCATGTTACAAACCAATATTTGAAATGTCAAAGTTTTTTTTGTTTATTGTAAGATTTAAATTTTTTATGTGAATGTTCGCATTGTAAACTCGAATCTCAATATCACTTTTCGACCTATGACTTATCATCATTACTGAAAATGAACTTGATTCTTTAGCTAACAATTCCTATTATTTGATTAATTTAAAATGTTCCTCCAATTGACAAAAAAGGCTGATAATATTTAAAATGTTAACAATATTGCTTATTTCTAGTTTTGAATTATTTATGCGAACGTTCGATATTTTATTTAAAATCTCAAATTGATTTTTAGAAATATTATCGTCATTTATAGGTGATATTGGGTCATATTAAAAAAAAATCAAGTAACAAATAAATGGACATTTTTCGTGTTTTTCTCAATATGTTGTACTTAGATTTTTTAAAGATTTTAGTTTACTATCTGATTTATTTGGATTTCCATTCAAAATACTTGAGCTAATATTTTGAAATATACCAAATGATATTCGGGTAGATACACGCTCTCCCAAACATAATTTTTCAGTCATTACATATATCATTGGATCTTTATACAAACAAAAGTAGTATTTCATTGCCAAACATTATTATAATAACAGCCAAACATATTTTTGTTTTCGTTCAAACATATTTATGTTCAGAATGAATAATTTTCGACGTTCTTGCAAACATATATATGTTTGAATGTGAAAAACATTTTATTTACATGTAAACATATTTATGTTTACATTTAATTTTAAGTGTATGACCAAAGTTATGACCATCAAACGTAATAAATATAAATTCAGGGAAATTATAAAATATTCTAAGAAAAAGTGGTTCGATTAAATTAATCTGGAATCGAATTTATTAAACTATTTTCACTAACATTAATGTTTTGTTGTTTTTCATCCTTGCATTTTGATTGTGTTCGGCTTGGCTAATAAAAAATATAACGAATAATGTAAAGGAAACATAACTATGACACAAATCTTTTAATCCAAATTATTTCATTGGTTTTAAAACCATATACAATCTTATTTTACTTGAATTGTTTTAGAGCCATTATACCCAACATATTAAATTGCATTAATCGTATAAACTATTGCTTTAATACTGCATAATATAATTTAATTAAAATTTTACACTCTTTAATTAGTGAAGTTTACTAATACAACGTATTCATTTTGCAATTATAATTATAATTTAATCAATTTCGTAGTATCTTTTGTAAATGCTATAACGAAATATTTTGTTTTTAATTTTTATATTTTTATTTGGATTTAATTAAACACACTGTGCAATAATTTGAAAAGATTCTCAGAACTGTTTAAAGAAAACAACTTACTTTTGTGTTTGTAGTGGGTTTTCCATTTGCGAAAAAATGCCATGGTCAACGGTCACCAGCGGTAAGGCACCTGTTGCTGCTGCTCCAACTGCTACTACACGAAATCGCAATTAAATACGAAAAATTTACAATAACACAAAAGTTTTGCAAATTTTTAATTAATTTCACTGTTAAAAGCGTATTGCGTTGCTTGCTTACACAGCAAATAATAAATTTAAACTTTAATAACTTGTTTTCACAAAGCAATTTTGATGATCTTTGCGTCTATTGTTTTTTTTTTTTGTTATTTCTTCTTATTTTTTTTTATTGCTCTTGTAGTTTTTATGTATGGCGGGCGATAACTCTGTAACCAGCAAACAGCTTCAAATACACACGATCGAATCTAGGAATGACGAACGTATGAATGAAAAGACGCAGCAAGTGCGCTTGTGACGACTTTCGAATTAAAATTAAATTGAAAATTTCACAGCTCACAGCGTCAACAGCTCCGAACAACGATTGAGTACTGATACAATACAATGCTGCTACAGCTACTCCAGCATCTCCAGCAGCGGAACGCGTGTGCCAGCGATCACTCGGTGCCAGTCACTACTATCTTCGCAACGGAACGGAACAATGAATGTCGCACGATCAGCGCTGGCGTTTATCAATTTTTCTATTATTTAAAACGTAGTAGTTACAGCTATAGCTGCGGCGGCGGTTGATCTTGCAGCGACGACTACTACAATCGCATCGCCTCGTCTCCGTCTCGTAGTTTTATTTTATTAATTATGTCGTCGCAAATAAAACATGCAAATCCGATTGCAACCGATCATCCAACCGACCGATGAACAGGCCGACAGACAGACAAATTACACGACCGACAAACGGACGTCTGAAAGATAACTTTGTTGATTTTTGTTTGGTTGCGTTCGTCTGCAGTTGCAGATGAGAAACTAAATGCGCATCCAACAGATTGATCGTCTGGCAGTTCGAATTGTTCGTTCGTCACTCTCCGCTCACTTTGTCTACGTTTTTCTTTTTGTTTCTATGTCTTTGTTGCTTTATTTATTTATTTCTGCTGATCTTGGCGATCGATCGTCAGTCAGGCAAGCAGCCAGGTCTTTCCAGTACAATGTTCCGCTACGTTTTAACTCGTTGAAGCAAATCGATTGCGCATGTAACCGTTTCATACCTCATCGGAATCAGCAAATGCACCAAAACACAAAAAACAACCTGAGAGCCGTTCAGTCAGCCGGTCAACCATTCGCTATGCACACTAAGAAAAAAATTTGAATTTATTTTATACTCACTGAATATATAAAATATATCAATCGTAATGTTTCAAAACTGGTTATTTGCATATAAATCAAATTTGAGAACAGCTTGTTGACATCTTTTTTTTAAATACGCAGTTTTTGAATGTCGTAGTTTATTTGTTGGCAAGTTTTAATTGTTCTATAAGTACATTGAGTTTTTTTTTTTCAAATTGATAATAGAAATGATCATTTTTATTCATAATACAAATAAAAATATTGTGATTGTGTTTTTTCTTTTGTATAAATGCAAATAACATAGTTTGGACATATTTCCCACTATCACAATTACGTTTTATACTGTGAGCTAATACTACACAGTGTGACAGCCAAAATAAATTGACTAAAACGAACTGAGCTTTTAGATTTAATCGATCTACAAAATTCTTTTTGATTCTTTATTTTTTTCACTTCTCAACCATTTTTAACTTAAACAGGTCCTTCAAATACTACCCGCTGCTATATATATATATATACATCAAATTTTCAGATTCACTTAATGACCCTTTCTCAATTCGTGGAGCCCTGGTAAAGAACTGGTAGAACTATAATAATTTTTTTAATCAGTACAGCTGGTACTCTGAAATTATAATATTTCATATGAAATAACACGTTGAGGATTGTTTCTTTTTTTTTTTGTTTTGTGTTGTTCCATTTCTTACTTTTGGGTATTATTTCATAATGAAATAAACCCCTATGAAATAATCTCCAACGACAAATTTGTGGAGGTCATTTTAGTTTAATTTTATTTTTCGTGTTATTCATTCAAGATAAAATCTGCTTAAAATACACGAAATCGTTTATGTATTCTACGAAAAAAATCGTGAAATTTATCTACGAAATATTTCGTAAAATATACGAAAGGACTTTCGTAAATGTATGAAAAAATACGAATTTTATTTGTGTATTTTACGAAACTATTCATAGATTTTATCTAAAAAATAAATCATTCGTACAAGATTGTTATTATTTTTCGTACTATATAGAATATTTTTGTACCTTTTTACGAATATATTCATATATTTTACGAAAATATTCGTACTTTTAACGATGGTATTCGAAAATTTTATGAAACTCTTAAACTCTTTATGAAATTCTTAAAATTATGAATACATTCATCATATTTACGTATGAATTTAAAATTTCACGAATATATTCATACATGTTACGAACATATTCGTATTTTGATGAAAACATTCGTAACTTTACGATTATATTCATTAATTTAGTATTTCGTTAATAAAAATATACTATGTAAAATATTATGCACTGATTTGACACTTTTGACACTAACAGAACTCACAAAGAAACTGTTTGTATATTATATCGTCGGCGATACTGCAAAAATGCCTATCTAAATTTTCGAATACCTCTTACAAAATGATTTTTTACAGAAAAAACAAAAATATGTTCAGTCTCAATTCTGCACTTCATACAAAATTAATTATGTCATAACTTATAATGTCATTTATCTAATTTATCCGATCAACATATTATTAAAAATTAAGTATGTATTACAAAATGTTCGTAAAAAACCACGAAAAATTCTACATATGGCTTCAAAATTTACGAACGTTTAAGTAATTTATTCGCAAAATTAATGCGGAAATGTTTTTAGAAATATATTTTCCTAAAATATGTTATTCTTTTGTTAAAAAAATATAATAAAAAATAATATAACGAAAGTTTCGTAATATAAACGAAATATTTGTAATGTTGTCATTATTTTAATAATATTACGAATATTAATTCGTATTACAATGTGCTAGAAATTATTTTGAGTGTTTCATTTGTTTTGGGGGTTATTTCATTTTTATAATTTGGGGGTTATTTCATATAATTTAAGAGTTATCTGATTTACAATGCATTAAGTTTTTGTTTGTGTATAGGTCTGATAAAACGATCAAACTCGTAAACGATCAAACTTAAAATATATCAGCCTCTCCCATTACATTTTATGTATAATATATGACTTATTCAATGACACGTTAAAAACAATTTCAAATAAAAATATGAAAAAAATTAATTTATTATTTTTTTTTTAATTAATTTTCCACTTTTTCATTTCTTGTTTGTAATTCGAGGGTTATTTTGTTTATTTTGGGGGTTATTTCATTTTTTTTGGGAATTATTTTATTCAATACATGTTGGGTGATAAATTTCAGCATTCTTTCATTTGTTTTGAGCGTTTGTTATTTCATTTTTTTTTTTTTGGTTGGGATATTTTAATTTTTTCGATGGGGATTAAATCATATGAAATACCACCCAACCTTTTAGGGGCTTATTTCATTTTTGTTTTGGGCATTATTTCATTTTATTTGGGTATTATTTTATTTTTGGAGAATATTTATTTTTTTTATTTTCATTTTATTTTTTATTTATTGGGCGTTATTTCATTGGGGGATATTTCGTCTAAAAGAAGTATATTTCAGTGTGTACAATATAAAAACAATATGAACCGTATGAGAAAAAAATTATATTAGAACAGACCTACCCCGCCAATCGATTGTTGCTCCTCAAATTAACATTTGGTGGGTGCATTTGAAATTATGGGTACGCAGTGATTTATTGCATTATAAAATAACGAAATATAAATAGAAATTTATTGCATCGTATAGTATAAAAAAAGTCAAAAATAATTTTTGTATAGTATTTTCTCACAGTGCGTTTGATCATAACTCACAAATGCTGCAGAGTAATTTGTGCGGTATGGACACGATGATTCTATCAGCAGTGCAGAACAATAATGTGCAAAGTCCGCATCCCAGCCAATGTCCGCGGCCGCAACTGAAAATGACCGCAACAATTTCATTCAGTTTTAGTAACGTTATCGAATTAAAAAAATGCTTCAGTAAAAATATTTAGCAAATAAACAATTTTATCACTGCTTTTCTGTGGTTTTATCGTAGAATTATATATTTGCGTAAAAATTAATTGTAGAATTTTGTATTTTATATTTTTAAAACCAAGAAAGCACTCAATGAAAGTATAGGATGTGGAATCTGGAATTCATTAATAACGATGATAGTTATTAAAAACCGTTTCATTATTGCAATCAATCAGACCAGGATTGGTGTAAAAAAAATGTAAAACTTATTAAACTTATTTAAAAAATACTTTTTAAATACATAAGTAATTCAAAAATTTAGTAAAGACTTAAACCCCATATTTTTAAAATCGAATTATTGATGAGGTATATTAGGTCATAATTATTTTTGACACCATTACAAATTATATAAGATATCAATGAAAATGACAGAAGCTTTCAACGATTTTGTGTAGAATTATCAAGTTTTTCCAAAATATTACAAATATGTGGGTTATAGTTTTTCTCATTTTTAATTTCTATGAAAATGTTTAATCTTTATAATAACCTGAATAATTTGTTAAATTGTACATCTTAAACTTAAGTTAAAACATTAATCAATGGGTTATGAAAAAGTATTTGTTTTCCTGAACATTATAGGAAAAACAAAATATAAATCGATATTCATATTGTGTTCCATTTCTGATAAGAATATTATTATTAAACTGAAACTAAATATTGTGTTTCCAGCGATATTTTGCTTTACAAAGCAATGTTTTTGAACTTTTTGTACTTTTAAAACAATTACTAAATAATAATATAATAATAATAATATGGCGCTACAGTCCTATAAGAACTTAGGCCGAGCTCTATTACTATTTTGGGCTGTGTTATATTTGTACTCGAAAGTGGTGGGACCTACAGTATATTGCCGAATTCGAACGGCGAGTGAGAGCTTTTCATAGGCAATGTTTTACTCTCGTGTTGTTAACCCCAGTCCAGGCTTGAACCGGGGACCTTTCTCGCAGTCCAACGCACTAACCTTAAGCTACCGACGCAATACTTCTAAATCAATACTATTTACTTCAAATTTAAACGCTGAAAATATATATGGAAAAATGTAGTGCGTAATATACTCATTTTTCAACTATACTGAGTAAATGTTTAGAATAAGGTTAGAGAATTTTAAAATTATGTATAAATCGTTTTCCAAGCATCACATCGATTTTATAAACGCAAATGTTTTACTGATAATGAAAATAAATTGCGCAATAACATTAAATTTATTAGATTTATTACAATAAATATTTTAAACAAAGTATAACATAGTCGACATACTTTATAGATTACACAATACCACAACATTTTCGTGCGGTGATCTTATAATATGAATATTATATTAAATTTTAATATTATCAGGGTCTTTTTAAAAGTTTTGTTATCAAATCAAGTTCATTGGAAATCTATCAAAAATTATATATGATTAAAAAAGAAACGATTATCTCCGTAAATAGACTAAACATTTTCTGCGAAACATGATTTATTTTTTCGAGTGTATAAAATAAAAAAAAATCGTTTGAATGTTTTTAATGTTCAGACTTAGTCTAAGAGTACACCCAGATAAAAATACTATATAAATAATAGTTTTTACTATTAAAAATAGTCAATAGGATAAATTATTATTTTAATCGGAAAATACCATTAAATACTACAAAATACCATGACATTGCCATTGAGTTTATATAAAATTATACTTTTCGATGATCAATTTTTATTTTTCATGTATCTATTTCTATTTTGTACAACTGATTTCGGAATTGTTTATAATTCTCATCAGTTTATTCTTTTTCTATTAATTTTTTTTACAAAATTCAGTTAAAAAAAAATAAAATTCTATCAAATATTTATATAGTTTAAACTATAAATGTGACTTGCATTTTAAAACCACAAATCCGTTACGAACATGCAGATTTCGGATTTGCACGCACGCCCGCGCCCGCGCCCTTAAGTAAATGAGAAGCAAATTTGTTTACGCATACTCTGCACTCGGGCACCACATTTTTTTTACAACACATCCCGTCGCAACGAGTGATGCTTTGCACTATTCTCGGTACCTGCCCTCGTGCGGGCTACGAAACTAAAAACTGCAGCCCGCGCAGACGTGGAATGAGAAAATACAGAAACATATCGCGCAAGGGCTATGGCATTTATTTCGCGGGGCAACTCCGTGCAACAGCGAAAACCGACTGCCCCGGGCAGCACGCGGGGCAGTTTTTCACAGCCAGTTAATTTTTTCTTGTATGACATTCTTATGTGGCGCATGAGTACGGCACTGTTATAATATACTGCGCAATGTTTTAATAATTTTTAAATAAAACTATCGTTAATACAGAAAAGTTTGGCAATACTCAAATACACTTTTAATCGAAGTTTTAATTTGGTTTATAAACATTGTATAATTTAGTACAAGTTTTTCAGTGCAAGTTTAAACTTAGTGTACATTTTTACAAATGAGGATATACATTATTTTTCGAAGCCTATCATGTAGCTTTTTTATTAAAATAGATTTTTGCACATAATAATTTTTGTGTTTGAATAAAAATGATGATTAAGATTTCATGTTAAATTTATTTTTCTGTTCAACGAACAATTAAAAGATACAATTTTTATAAACCAAAATAAAACTGCGATAAAAGTGTATTTGAGTATTGCCAAACTTGTCTGTATTATCAATAGTTTTATATAAAAATTATTAAAACATTGCGCAGTCTAGTAAAACAGTGCTAATAAAATTTACTGGCTGTGAAAAATGCGCGTGCTGCCAGGGGCAGTCTGTTTTCGCTGTTGCACGGAGTTGCCCCGCGAAATAAATACCATAGCACTTGCGCGATATGCTTCTCTATTTTCTCATTCCACGTCTGCGCGGGCTGCAGTTTTTAGTTTCGTAGCACGCACGAGGGCAGGTACCGAGAATAGTGCAAAGCATCACTCGTTGCGACGGGATGTGTTGTAAAAAAAATGTGATGCCCGAGTGCAGTGTCTGCGTAAAACAAATTTGCTCGTCAGTGTATGAAGAAAGGGGCATGTGCGGGCGCACGCACACGGGCATTTCCGATCTCTGCGAACATGCAACAAATTGTGTCAGTTGCACCAGCCGCCACAAAAAGCCGTTAAAACTCTCGCTGATGATGCAAACAAGTTTTGATTTTGGCCACTTTGACTGCGTGTATTTATTTGCTACACGAAAGGAAGCTGGTCAACGATGTACATGATGCAATATTTGTGTTCGTATTGCGTTCAAGTGCAAGATTAGCACAAGGCTTTGTCGTTGATGCAGTTGAAGTGACTGACTTATCGGAGCACTGCTTCCAGCCAACCACCAACCATTTGAATGGAAATGGATGATGCAACAAAACTTGTTCAATTTGTCAGACGCCGTTTTATGGCGAAAAATGGCACAAAAATCAACTTTAAATGTGTTTCAAATAATATTGCTTAATACAATTTAATTGTTATGCCCAAATGCGAAGTTTTTATGAATTAAAAGCGATTCTTATGCTTCACTAAATTTTCAATTTATCATTTTAAAAATATAATGTTCTCTAAAATTTTAATATTTCACTAAAAATTAAATTTTTCACTAAAAATTCAAATTTTCACTAAAAATTCAATTTTTCACTTAAAATTAAAATTTTCACGAAAAATTCAATTTTTCACTAAAAATTCAATTTTTCACTAAAAATTCAAATTTTCACCAAAAATTCAATTTTTCACTTAAAATTAAATTTTTCACTAAAAATTAAATTTTTACTAAAAATTAAAATAGTTACAAAAATTCAATTTTTCACTTAAAATTAAATTTTACACTAAAAATTCAATTTTTTACTAAAAATTAAATTTTTCACTAAAAATTCAATTTTTCGCTAAAAAAATTCAATTTTTCACTAAAAATTCAATTTTTCACTAAAAATTCAATTTTTCACTAAAAATTCAATTTTTCACTAAAAATTAAATTTTTCACTAAAAATTAAATTTTTCACTAAAAATTAAAATTTTCACTAAAAAAATCAAATTTTCACTAATAATTCCATTTTTCACTAATAATTCAATTCTAATAATAAACTAAAAATTCAATTTTTCACTTAAAATTCAATTTTTCACTAAAAATTAAATTTTTACTAAAAATTTAATTAAAAATTCAATTTTTCACTAAAAATTCAATTTTTCACTTAAAATTAAATTTTTCACTAAAAATTAAATTTTTCACTAAAAATTCAATTTTTCACTAAAAATTCAATTTTTCACTAAAAATTCAAATTTTCACTAAAAATTCAATTTTTCACTAAAAATTCAATTTTTCACTTAAAATTAAATTTTTCACTAAAAATTAAATTTTTCACTAAAAATTCAATTTTTCACTCAAAAAAAAAATCCATTTTTCACTAAAAATTAAACTTTTCACTTAAAATTAAATTTTTCACTAAATATTCAATTTTTCACTAAACATTCAATTTTCACTAAAAATTTAATTTTTCACTAAAAATTCAATTTTTTACTAAAAATTCAATTTTTCACAAAAATCTCAATTTTTCATTACAAATTTAATTTATAACTAAAAATTCAAATTTTAACTAAAAATTCAATTTTTCAATAGTTTAATTCAAAAGTTCAATTTTTCAATAAAAATTCAATATTTCACTAAAAATTCAATTTTCACTAAAAATTCAATTTTTCACTAAAAATTCAATTTTTCACTAAAAATTAAAATTTTCACTAAAAATTCAATTTTCACTAAATATTTAATTTTTCACTAAAAATTTAATTTTCACTAAAAATTTAATTTTTCACTAAAAATTTAATTTTTCACTAAAAATTTAATTTTTCACTAAAAATTCAAATTTTCACTAAAAGTTCAAATTTTCACTAAAAATTCAATTTTTCACTAAAAATTCAATTTTTCACTAAAAATTCAATTTTTCACTAAAAATTCAATTTTTCACTAAAAATTCAATTTTTCACTAAAAATTAAATTTTTCACTAAAAATTAAATTTTTCACTAAAAAATTAAATTTTTCATTAAAAATTAAAATTTTCACTAAAAAAAATTAAATTTTTCGCTAAAAATTCAATTTTCACTAAAAATTAAATTTAACACTAAAAATTAAATTTTTCACTATAAATTCAATTTTTCACTAAAAATTCAATTTTTCACTAAAAATTCAATTATTCACATAAAATTCAATTTTTCACTAAAAATTCAATTTTTCATTTAAAATCCAATTTTTAACTAAAAATTCAATTTTTCACTCATAATTCTTTTTTTCACCAAAAGTTTGAATTTTCATTAAAAATTAAATCGGTTCTCTCAACCGTTTAGTCGATTCTTATAGTGAAAACTAAACGAATTTTAGTTTGGACTCCAACCAATTTCCAAAAGTTTTAAAACAATTTTTACCAGTTTTAGAACAATATGGCGTGTGTAACATTTCAAATAATATGTAAAAGTTTATAAAAGTTTCTTTTTAACCGAATAAAGTTGTTTGTTACAACTAATTTTTTCGTTTTTCCAATCTAATGCCAAAAGAGGATTTTTCTATATGTACTACAACTCTAAAAAATAGTTTTTAACAAATTTGCTGGGATTTCCGAATACGAAAGTTCATTTTCTATCAAATAAATTTTAATCAAATGAATTTGGTTAATATAACCAATTATTTCTACTCTCTAACTTCATTGCAAAGTATGGTTTTTCTGTGTGTACAAAACCAAGTAATAAATCAAAATCAATTAGTAAAAATTGATACTGCTAAAAAAAGTAGAAATTAGTTTTTATATTTCATTTATTTGGCAAATTTCAAATCAGTTATGTTTCAAAAATACAAAACATTTAATCAATGTTATTACTGATCTCTCCACCATCGGGTCTATAATGATGACCATCCTCTTTGTATTCTTTGTTCACCTTTAGTGAATGGTTAATTGTGCTGCTGCCACCGGGAATGCCTGGCTGTTGTGGCGCCGAATATTGGGGCTGCGCTGGAGCAGTTGCTGATGCGCCAGGATAAAATCCGGGAGCAGGTGCAGCTGGATATTGCTGTGGTGGGTATTGCGGTGCCGGATATTGCTGTGGTGGGTATTGCGGTGCTGGATATTGCTGTGGTGGATATTGAGGTGCCGGATATTGCTGTGCTGAGTATTGCTGTTGTGGTGGCATGCCATAGTAAGGTGGCATTGCATGTCCCTGATAATAGCCACCATAAGGATATGGTGGAGGTCCATAATAACCAGTTGGGGCTGCTGGATAATACGCTGGATTATTGTAATGATGATAGTTGTGCGATGATGGACCCGGATTATTATGGTGACTGTATTTATTTTTATGCTTTTTGCCATGATTTTCATTGCTTCCACTGCCGCTGTCGCTACCACTATTACTTTCGCTGCTGCTGTCGGCGTTGATGTCGCTGGTGAACAATACCAACAGCATGCTGCTGACTATAACAACCAAGAATTTATTCATTTTTTTTGTAGAATAATTTTTATTTTTGCAACACTACAAACGACGACTATCCCTTGCAATAGTTGGACATCTACTGAATGAAGATCACTACTTGACCAAATGAAATCAATTAAGCAAAATCGTTGTGATCCATAAAGAAGGTCACAGTCAGCATTATCTGTGTTGTGCGAGATACGACGCGCGTTACTTATCAATTCCAGGAATTATTGACATATTTTAATATAGTATTAAACATTAATTGCTAAAAATACAATTAAAAAGTAATACATTTTATGCGGTATATGCAAAAAGAGTATGTTAACATTTTAAATAATTGATAATTTAATTATTTATTATAGTATACAGAAATAGTTTAGCTGATACACGAATCAGTATAGTGAACAGTCACCATAAAAGACTTTAACGCTTTCACTATCAAATTATTATTATTATTAAATATGTGAATGATTTCTTGAAATGTATTTTGCGTGGAAAGTTCGAATGTAGTCAGCGAGCAAATATACACTTGATAGAAAAAGTCTGCGTACAAAGAAAATAATTACAAAAAACTTAAAAAAAATACTTCATAAATTGATTGTTTTAATAAAAATTCATTTTTTATTTATAAATTAAACTTCGGTTTTTCCAATAAACAAAAAATTAATTAACAAAACGAAACAATAAAACAAAAACAAAATAAAAACATTATCGTGTACAAAAAATGGCTTCGAAAAAGTCTGCGTACAAAATATATACACTGTTTTTGGAGGCAGTGGATTCCATTCTATTTAAATATTTATTTAGTAGCTTGTTGGATATCCTTTTCTTTTAAGAACTTCAGCTAATCTTTTTGGCATGGATAGAATAAGTTTTGTGGTTTCTTCACGCGATATATTATCCCACTCCTGCTGCAAGACTTCTTTCAGCAAACTTTTTGATGTTATAACACGCTGGAGAATTTTTTCCAATAAATCCCACAGATGCTCAATAGGATTGAGATCTGGGGATTGGGAAGGCGTATGCAGCTGTTTTGGAACATTATATAGCAACCAAAGCTTCACTAATGGGCAGTATGCTTGGGGTCATTATCTTGCTGAAAACAATAATTTGAACGAAGTCTGTTTCAAATTAGCTTTTAAAATATCTAGGTAACCTCTCTTATCCATTATTGACTCTATGAACTGCAATTGTCCCACTCCATTGGCCGCTATACACCAGTAAATCATCACTCCACCACCTCCATGCTTAACAGTTCCTGATAGGTTTTCTTTATTGAGTGCAGCACCTGGTTTTCGCCACACAATTTGTCGACCTTTTATTCCAAAAATGCAATATTTTCTCTCATCCGAGAATATGGCCTTTTCCCAGAATTCAGGGGGTTTGTTTATATGTTCTTTTGCGAACGAAACTCGTTTTTGTCTATTTGTCAATGAAATGAAGAGTTTCTTACGTGCTACGCGGCCATGAAACCCAGACCTTTTAAGAATTTTTCGAACAGTGTCACTACATATTATTTTCTTAAAGTTGACCTTGACGTTTTCAGCCATTTTTTAAGCCGCTACTCTGGGATTACGTTGTACAAAGTATTGGACGATATACCGCCTTTCCCTATCGGTTAACTTAGAAGGACGGCCAGAACGTGGCTTAGATAGAAAGGATCCTGTTTCTTTGTAAGAATTTATTACTCTTTGGATAGACGAATGTGCTCTTTCCACTATTTCACCAATTTCTCTTAACGTTTTTCCTTGCTTCCACTGGTACACAATTATTTTCCTTTCAGCAGGATTAATTTCTTTTCTCGTTTGATCCATGACGTATACATTTTAAGAACTATTTGAAAAGATGTGTCAACAGTTGTTCAAACAAAGAACTAATAAATATGTCACTTAATTAAACTTTCAACTGAAAACAAAATTCGGGAAGTCCCCTTTTTAATGTTTGTACGCAGACTTTTTCTGCGCTAGTTTAACGACTTTTTTGAAATAGTTATCGATAACTAAATATCAATCGATTTTTCTGTTTTTTAATTAGTTATTAATTTGAGCTAAATGTTAAACTATAAAAAAATAAAAAATTTAAACAATAAAGTTGAAAAATTATCTTTCCAACTGTATATAAAAGTTTGTACGCAGACTTTTTCTACCAAGTGTATGTATTAAATTTCTGTATTTTTTAATTATTTCAAGTTCATGAAGTTCGACGAACTGCGAACAAATATAGGTTTTTGTATGTTAAATAACTACATAATGTGCAACAAAAGTCCACTTTTTTTGAAGCCAGAGATTTTACCTGAAGAAATTTCACCTTACAAACTTATGTCCTATCACGTCAAGTTTACGAGATATATGACCATAAAGCTCCTAAAGTGACCTCAATATTACCGTTGAATTATTGAGAAAATTATAGTAGTTATGAAATTTCAAGTACATAATTCAATATTTTTCTTACGCAAAAAATATGCATTTTTTTCGACATTTTTTCGGTAAAATTTTTAGTTTTCGACATTTTTGTTTTCATACTTTTTGTTTTCGACATTTTTAAGTTTCGTTATTTTTATTTTCTACATTTTTGTCTTCTGTATTTTTAGTTTCGATCTTTTAAATTTCGACTTATCGTACCAAATCCTGTCCAAGACTTCATATCTGTAGTACATATTAAATTTCTATCTCGTCCTTTTAATGCTAATGTTAATGATTTTCAAAGTATCAATCTACATAATCGACTAATTTCACATTAAGGAGTTACAAATTAGAGATGGTCATGTGAGCATGATTCAGCGTGATTCACGTGAATAAAGCGTGATTGTGACTGAATCCTAATTTTGCTCACGTGTTTGTGAGAAAGTGTGAGTAGACCAATTCATTCCTGGTAAATTCTACCCTGGACTATTATTTTATTGATAATTCTTTTCCAGAGATAATTTTTCCCAGATACAATTCTCAAAGATTTTACACGAATTCTTCAGCGGAGAATTATTCTTCGTGGCGATTTTTACCTTTCTATATAAACAGCACATCGAAGGTCTTTCACATTTCCATCTCCGTTAAAAATTGAGATGTATTTTATTTGAGATATTTACAAAATATCGGCCAAAAACTTTTAAACCGAGCTTTCAAAAAGGTGATCATATATATTTGTAAATATTATAAGTTCCAAATAACTCATATGATTTTATCAAATGAAAGGTAATTAAACATACAATAAACATTTCTCAGAACATTTTTAAATTGGTTCACTAGTATAAGAGAACTCGATAGAATAACTTGAAAAGATATTTTTTCAAAAAAAAATTTATTCAAAAATGCATTAAAAAATTATAAAAAAATAGAAAAAGTAAGATGATACACAGTTTGCAATATTCCAAAATTAGTCTACACTCTTTCGAAGAGATTGATCTATCAATGACAAAAATATATGTGTAACATTTGCATTGTAATTGATTGATATATAGGCATTCAATAAATAAGAAAAATGTCGGCAAATCATGCCAATTTTTTGAGCACGTATTGATAGATGATTTTTTGTAACTAATTTTAAATTTCATAATTTTATCTTGAATACTTTACGTGATATGGGATCCTAAAAATTAAACCGATATCTTGTATGGGATTTAGTTGATTACGTTGACTAATTTGGCTCATTTTCGAACTTAAAATTACTTTTCTACTAAAATTTATTAAAATTAAATTTCTTCGCATTCGGAATAGTATTTTTCAAGTTATCGTGTATAGGCGGACAGACTTACTTATTTGGCCATTACAACCAGGGCTGTACTCCACCCCATTTCACCCACTTAAAAAATCCATGATTTTTTTGACTTTTTTTTGATATTTTTGGATTTTATTGATTTTTGTAGATTTTTCGAATTATAAAATAGGAAATATATTTGTGGTTTTCAGAGTACGATTTATTTTTTTTTGAAAAATAGGAATTTGATATGAAATTCGAAAAAAATTATTAGGACCGGTGCTGAATGAAATCTGTAGAGAAGTTGATACTGAAATGATTCATATATTATTTCAACCAACATAGCCAACATAGGCCTTTATCTAGATCCAATTAATTTAATGTTATAAATAGCTAGATGTAGTCTCCGAAACTATAGATTTAATTCAAGCCAATTTTAAGCCAATTTTTAAAGCGGTAGACATTGATTGAATTTATTAGGTTCAGAAGAGTTGTCCTGTTATAAAGAAGACATTCAAAATAGATTTGATCAGGCACTTAGGTTGTTTCATTTTTTCGCCCATGTGACTAATTCAGTATGTGGAAGAAAACGGCTTCCATATCCAAGACAGTGAATTTTTTTCCACAAAGTAAGTTTTAACCAAAGGTTATACAGCAGTTCTCGTCAGCGAAATGGTGGCAAGGAATAACTTTAAAAACCGAAAAATCCAATTGAAATTATCTTATTTATAAAAAATCCAATAAAATCCAAAAAAATTCAATAAAATACAATAAAAAAAAATCCGGTGGAGTGGATTTTTTTTTTAAATCCGGATTTTTTCCAGCCCTGATTACTACCGATGATGTCTTTCGACCGCAGCAATTATACCTTTCCAGTCGCTTGTGCATGCACGTGTTGGCGCCAGTTTTGCACTCAAAGTGTTGTCAGGTTGTCTCGCACTTGGTCGCTCCACCGGAGATTCGGACGCCCTCTCCAACGTTGACCACTACTGGGTACAAAATTGAACACCTTTTTTGCTGGAGCGCTTTCATCCATACGCTCGACATGTCCAAGCCAGCGTAGGCGCTGGATCTTAATGCGCCTGACTATGTCAATGTCGGCGCAGAACTCTTCATTCCATCTGATTCTGTACTCGTTTTCAACACATATCGGGCCATAGATTTTCCGAAGAATCTTTCTCTCGAACGCTCCTAAAGCTCGCTCATCGGCAGATAGACGGTCATGTCTAAATCGACTCGAAAAGTGATACCGGTCATGCCTTCTAAAATGCGCTAAAATATCCTCACATACATAGTATAACCTGTAATCTGTGGGTGTAGGGTATAAAAACATAAAATGGGATTTTTTTATAGTTTACACTCAATTCTGATGCTTTCACATGATTTTTTCTGTCCTCAAAATATATCCATAGATTTCTTTTATTTTTACGTCGTTTTCTCTAAAAAGGTGCAGCCTAATTTTGAAATATCACAGACTGTGAATCATCTCGCTTTTTCGATTTTTTCCCAACTTTTTAAATGCTTCTTTGATTAAATTTTTGTCGAAAAAAAATTACATTTTTCGAGTTCTTCTATCGAATTCTCTCAAACCAGTAAACCAATTTAAAAATATTGTGAGGAAGGTTATAGGATTTTTAATTATCTTTTATTTGATATAAACTTGATCAAATCAGCTTTTTTAAATGCGAAATATTTGCAAATATATATGACCAGCTTTTTGAAAGCTCGGTTCAAAAGTTATTGGCCGATATCTTGTAAACCTATCTATAGAACATTTTTTAATTAATATATTCGAACTCAGCGAGTCATTTCCAATAATACAAAAATAGTCATTCGTTTTGAAATACAAAAAAAAACACTATGTTTCTAATAGTTCATATAATTATGTCGAAATAATAAATATAACGTGTTTGTAGATTATCAATATTATTTATTTTTCGTTTTAAATTTAGTATAATATACAAATAATGAATATTTAGCAAATATGTTGGTTTGTTTTTTTGTTTTTTTTTTTTAAGTTCTATATAATTACAGCATACAATATTTATAATAATACTATTTTAATAAGCAAATATAAAAAGGTATTCTCTTTTTGTTTGTGTATTTATATAATATTGAATTATTGTAAATATTATTTAATGGTTTAACGTCTGTGTAAGAGAGTGTGTGAGTGTATTTACAACAAAAAATCGGTATAGTAAAGTTTTGAGAATCTACTAAATTTGTTTTAATTAATATAGATAGATATTTTGATATAGAGAAGTATATAATAACGTTAAGTAAAAAATATATATGTAGTTGACAATATGCACTTTATAGACAAGTGCTAAACATTTAATATATATATATATAGTATGTTTATATATATTAACTACAAAAAGTGGAGGGTGTTATTATCAATATAAATACGAATTTGCGCATAAGCATAACACATATAATTTAGTTGCATAATATTCTAGTTCGCAAAGAATCTATTAATTTATTTAAATATTTCGCCATATGCAGCAGCAGTTTGTTAATAATTTATTTAACTAATTAATGTGTCACAGACAAATATGTACGTCATTTCTTTGGTGAAACTTTATATTGACGAATTGTCGTGTCAGTTTGTGTAATTTTCACTAATATTGTAGTTCAAAAAAAGTAAGTATTCCAAACGGTTCTAGTTGTTTATAGTTAGATATATATGAAACAAAGCGCATACGTTATTCAGTAAATACGGCATATTTTATTGTTTGCTATTATTGTATATTTGTGTTATTAAATATTTACAAATTATTTAAATGCATTAAATTGTGTATTTTTTTGATTTATATGCTATGTGTCAAAATTGTCGTCGGCTTGTTTTTGGAAATAAATAATAAATCGTTTAATTTTATAGTTATAGTTATTATTAATAAACAGGTTAATAGTTAATTTGTTATTGAAGTTTATTGTAATTTATAATGAAATTTGTTTAGTACTATTATTTGATTTTATTTTATTTTTGTAATAGTTAATAATTTAATTATTATCGAATTATTTATCTTTTTTTTGTTTTTTGTTTTCTTTTTGTATCAAAGCAACATTCACCATTTATATTTAATAATGTATTTATATACTTTAAATCTGCTTCTTCTTCTTTTAATTATGCTCTATGCTCTACGGTAATAAACAACAAATGCAAATTCTTATAAACTGTTTTTTGTGTCGCTGCTTCTTCTGCTACTAATATGAAGAAATATTGCTGCATCAACAACCTATATTGTTGCTCTCTATTTTATAGCAATATGTAAAGTTTTTTTTTTTGTTTTTATTTTGTATTTGTTTATTTCTTCAGTTTTTTGATTTTTCCACTTATGCCAATGCCCAGCTTCTCTGGTATAATGACCACCATCGATCAAGCAGAGGTTTCATTCGGCTCCATCCAACCCTCGCTGTCATCTTCGCTGTCCGAATCCTCTGATTCGGAGAGCTCAATAGCCACACGTCGCGCCAATATGGAGGCGACATCATGCAGCGCCGTATTGCGTTCAATTTCCTTTTGCTCTGATTTCTCTACCTTGCGCAATGTAATGCCTAGAAATTGTCAATTGAAAAAATCAATTTTTATTTAGTATTAATAAAAAAAAAACTATCACTTACCATCACGTATAGCCTTCATTAGATCTGTTCGCGAGTCTGTGAATGGTGGCAACAATTTCTTAGCACCCGCAATATGTTGTCCCGCACCGCTCATTATTATACCATTTGGCTGTAGATCACCATTGGGCAGCGCTTTTGGCAGTATTTGATGTGGACTTTGCAGCGCACCATTGCTGCCATCTAGTGGCGGCGGTGGCGGAGGTGGTGGTGGCGCTGCATTTGGCGGCGACATTTTTGGCGATAGCTATAGTAAGAAATAAAGTTAGTTAATACATTTTCAAAAAAAAAAAAAACATAGCAATTCAATTATAACAAGTGTGGGAATTGAAGGGTTAAACTTTCTATAGTTCGTGAATTTAAAAAAAAAAGTCAAATTCAATTAATATTGACGTCATTCTTTCGTTGTTTTCATTTCGACGCCCCTTACGAAAACTATTATATATTTTTCCCTTACGAAAATAAATACGTTATTTTTGAGGTTTGTAATAAAAGTATGTTATTGTTTTTGATGAGAAAAATAATACGTTTTATGGTTTTGCCAGGAACTCTATTATGTTTTTGATATTTCCGAGAATATGCATATGTATATCCGTGTATCTACGAATATAAAAATGATTCAAATTTTGCGACGAAGTTTGGAATCTTTTGTTGAACATGAATAATGCATATATGATTGGGGCCTTCATATAAAACCTGTACATATTACAGCATTGTAATAAATATATGTAATCGTTTAATAAAGACCACAGACCATTGGAAACTTATATCAGTCCTAAATTATACCTAAATTTAATGTAACAGTCTAGATTTCGTAGAAGACAATAACAAATGACCTCGAAAATCCTAAAAATGGACATGTCCAATAATAATAATAATACGGTCTTAATAATAATTAGAATAATACTAGTTTAGCGATACAGTTCTGAAGAACCTAGGCTGAACAGTCTCGCCATTTAAACATGTTATATTTGTACTCAAATAACCGAACCTACAGTTTAACGCCGAATCAAAACTTTTCATGGGTGATGTTTTTACTCTCGAAGGTTATCTACCAAGAGGTACCGCGGTGAAGAAAAACATTTTCTATTTATTTTTTTGATGTTGCATTCGCTGGTATTTGAACCAGCGACGTTTCGGCTTGTATTCCAACACACTAACCTACTTAGTCACCTACATAGTATATGTAGGTGCATATTTTATATCATTATAGCGTAATTATTTTGAATTTTCTCAAACAAATTTTACAAATGACATATATCAAAACATAAAAGCAATGCAATTTGATTTTGAAAAAAATCTAATTCAATAAAAAGCTCCAATTTTCGTCTAAAAATTTGAAACATAATAATTTTCCACAGAAAACTGTATGTTGTACTAATTTTCTTTGAAATTTTGAGAACATTTTAATATTCGTCATTTAAGTAAAAATGAAATCGTATTCGTTTAAAAGTGATAAGTGATGCATTTAAAAAATTGGGAAAAATTCATATAAAGCATCAGAATTGGGTGTAAATTAAAAAAAATCCGATTTTGTGTTTTTATACCCTACAACCCATGGGTTACAGGTTATACTATGTATATGCAGATATTTTAGCGTATCTTAGAAAGCGTGACCCGTATGAAAAGTATATATCGTCGTTGTAGAACGATATAATTTTCGAGTTTGTTAATTAATATTATAAAAAGTAATTGATGCATTTTTAAAGTTGAAGTATAAATTGATAGATATATATTTTCTTATCATGAGGTAAAAAAATTGAGATCATCGATTAAAAATTGACAGATTTATAAAGCTTTGTTGTAAATTAATATTTGGCATTTTGAAAATGTATTTGGTGACTTTTCGTTCTACAACGACGATATTTTCATGATCAGCATCACTTTTCGAGTCGATTTAGACATGGCCGTCTGTCTGTTCGCATATACACGATAACTTGATAAATACTATTCCGAATGCGATGAAATTTAATTCAATGTATTTTAGTGAACAGTAATTTTAACCCCCATCATGAAGCTTTTTATTATCGTGTGACAATGATTCGTTTCCAGTCCCCTTCGTCTAAAATTTGTATAACGTATTTCAAACGTTTCCTTCGTTTCGCTCTTTGAATCGAACGCTTGTTCAAAATTTTGTTTTGCCAACTATTTTTCATAGACATTTTTTTTTTACGTTGTCGTATTTATATGCTGGCAACAAAAAAACTCTCATAACGAGCGTACTCAACGTTTCGTTTTATACATGAATCAAAAATTGTAGTCACACGATATTCAACCGACATTCAAACGAATTGTAGTCGATATCGTTGTCACCGGGAAATAAAGAGTTTTTTAACAGGGACGCTACAAAAGTAGAGCGACAAGGACAGCAAACGACGCCATATTTCTTGGAGCTCTTTTGACATTTATCTTCAGTAAGGTTTGCCATTTCATTATGGAAAGATATACGTATTCGAATTTCGGTAGAAATTTTTAATAATTTCGACTCGTTGTCGGCTCGTATATCTTGCCATCATGAAATGGCAAACCTTTCATTTGATATAACTATTGAATATGTGAGTTATTTGGAACTTATAATATTTACAAATATATCTGACCACCTTTTTGAATGCTCGGTTCAAAAGTTATTGGCCGATATTTCGTAAACCTATGAAAAGAAACATTTTTAAACCATATCATCGGATACTGGGAGTCATTTTACATAATACAAAAATAGTCTTGAATGCTGCACAGAATGGCTGTTGTGTAGTGTCTAATCTAATCCCAAACTATTAATTCACACTTTTTATTTTTGAGCTTAGTTTTGCTGTCCCTGAAAAATCAGAAGAATAGATTTTGCAAAATTTAAAAGCAGCAAAATCTTGTCATACTGTTAGACTCGTTTTAGGACAATGTACTTTAATAACATTAGATTATTTAAATGTTAAATATTGTTATTTGTAAAAATAACTCTCACCTGATCTGGCACCGGTGGCGGTGGTGGCAAATCACTCAACGAATTCAGCTGAACACCGCCGCCGCCCGTCATGCTCATGCTATTGAAACTCTGAATTGTGTTGTTCAGCTGCGCCATTACCAGCGCATTAGCATCCTGCACACTATTGATTGGCAACTGTGGAGAGCCAGCTCTCGATGTGCTATTCGTGCGGGCCAACAATTTGGCCGCTATATGACCGCCGCCGTTCATGGCCAGAGCTGCTGCTGCTGATGATGGTGGTGGTGACGACGTATTGGTCATGGGTCCAGCATCCGGTATAGGTGGTGGCGGTGGCAACGTATCGCGACTCGTTGACATGCTGCGTCCACGTGTCGGCGTATTAGCATTCGATGCATTTGGCGTGCCGCCACCGCTGCCGTTTGATGGCGGTGCTGGTGGTGGCTGTGAGGGGCGTGGCTTTGTGCGTGATGGTGTGCCGGGTGCATAAATTGGCTCTGGCGACATTGGACCCTGTCCGGTTTGTCCGTAGAGCGCCTGTGACTGATGATACATGGCATCATCGTACATTTGCTGCTGCTGTTGTTGATGCTGCTGCTGTTGGTGCATGGCAGCTGCCTGTTGCTGCATTTGTTGTTGTTGCTGCAATTGTAATTGTTGCGCCGTATAGTGCATGCCATTGGTGGTGGCATACGTAGTATTGGCCGATGTATATTGTGCGCCAGCCGCTGCTGTCTGTGGCGACAATGGTCCATAGATGCCGCCACCGTCGACCTGTTCCGCCGGATAGTTTGGTCGCAGTTCAATGGAGTTGGGACGTGGTGGTCGTGCCGTATCGTAGATACCCATACCTTAAATTGTTTATAGAAATTAATTAATAAAAATGATGAAATTTTGTGTAGATAACAAAATTAAATTTGTAAACAGTATAAATTTGAATAACGTTAATTAATGATTAATAAAAAAAAAACAAAACACATGGCTTGTACGGAGGTTCGCAACCCAATACTCGACACTTATATTATAGAGTCTGTGATCGTTTTTTTCAAATATATATTTTTTCCACATTCCGTACATGTCATAGTAGTTACTTGTTTGAATGAAAATTAGTATTAGTAGTATTAGGAGCATACAAAACATTTTGAATTCTAATTAAGAAAAATCGAACGATGACTAAAAATATATAATATATATAAATTTACTATATTGTTGTTTTAGAGTTAAAATTTATAAACAGCACTATTTTTTTTAGTTTAAATGTTTAAAAGAATTTAATATATTTTATATAATTTCAAATTTATTGACGTGCTGAAGGTCCAGTCTATATAAAACAACAAACAGATCGTACAGCTGTTTCTGAGGCAGCCAATTCGTTTCATCAGCGATCTTCCAATTTTCAAGTCACTTAAGTTTTCCTTTTTTTAATAAACACAAAAAGAATTATGTGTATTCAAGAAGGAACCAAAAGCAAAAATAATAATTCTGTTAAAAAAACTGGACCTTGAACACGTTATATAATTTTTTTTTAGTTTGTTTATAAATTTTAACTTTATAACGACGTGAGCTGGTTTTTACTAATAAACTGAAAAGGCACATGACACAAATTGTTGAAATTTTAAAATTATATGTCATCGCTCTTTAAACGTGTGTTGTAATAATTATTATTTATTAAATTGTAAGGAAACAACTTTAAGTAGTTAGGATAGTGCGTGAAATGTTGTAGATGAGAAAAGATTGATTTAATATGTTTTTCACGGCAAGCCAAAGACATTTGAGGAGTTAGTTTGAAATAAATTATAAAATACAATTTAAGAACAACAACAAAAAACATAATAGTCATACTTTAATGCTTGTTATTGCATTAAATGATGAATAAAAATAAAAAAAGATTAGCAAAAAAATATATATTTGAGACATTTAAAAAAAAATTAAAAACATTTTTTTTGTTTGGTTTAACAGAGACATACTTTTTTAATTTGTTTTAAAAGGAGACTATCCAAATATAATGTATATATTCTCATAAACTTTTAAATCGATATAACTAGTTAATCATTTTTTATAGTAGAAACTACACGGATAGAAAAGATTTGTTTGAATATGTTTGAATGTAATTAAAAAAAGTAATACTAAATTACCATACATGTATTAGGAATGAAGTGTAATTAAATTATAATCGAAATTGAATTTATTTTTGCTCACGTGTAAACATTATTATATTGTCCAGCTGAATCTGTCAAATTTACCATAAATATGTTACAATACCAACATAAAATTTTAATTGCATTTGAATAAACTATTTCTTGGCAATTTACATCGTTAAAACTATGTTTCGAAACACATAAAAATGCTAATCAAATCTGAATACAACGTTAATTTAACGATAATTTATCGACTGATAATATACGCCATCTTTTGCCATCGTTTGAACATATTGATGTTTAAAAACAAACAATAAAGAAATTGGATTTAAATAAATGTATTCTTCCAACATTCTTCTTGTATACGAAGTTGGCACTCGTGGAGCAGAATTTTCTACCTACGTTTCTTTTATCGTCGTTTGAAATATGTATAGGGTCATTTTAAACATACTGATGTTTGAAAACAAACAAAAAATGAATTCTTGTATATAAGGTTGACACTCGTTGATCGGCATTTTCTGCGTACGTGTCTTTTATTGTTCGTTGAGAAAACGTGTTCGCGTCGGTAATAATTTTGTTATTTGTAAATTAAATAAATATATAAATTGTGTTATAAAAAGTACTAATAGTAACAGAGTATAATATAGTGCAGTATATAATTTCTGAAACTAATGTGAAAAAACCACAAATAAAAATCAGTGTTTCGATTTTCAAACAGAATTTGGCATGTTTTTTTACAAAAGCCTCCGTGAATTCCTTGCCTACGCTATGTGCTCTACTGAGAACAACTGTAACTGTACCAAATATAAAGCGTCCCTGGATCGTCTGGTTTAACGTCTGCTGGTGCAATTGTGCATTCATTGATGCTGTCACTTGTACTTGCAGTTTTAAACGAATTTTTTATTTATGCATTTACAAATTTGTATATGAATTCAATTATTATAAATTCCCACTGTGCATGTTTAAAGATTTTTAATAAAAAATAATAAAAAAACATTTTATTTTTATTTTATTTTCAGGATTTCTTTCCAAAAATATTTAAATATGTATCTACGCAATCATAATAATTTTTGGAACTGAAACAACTGATATGTTTCACTGGAAACATATTTATATTCAGGTCGTTCAAAATCATGTTTTATTTCGAACATATTCATGTTTCGGTACAAATATTTATTTTATTTGGTTGTAGTAATTATTATGTTTTCATTAGAACATACTCCATTTTAAGGGGCAACATAAAAATGTTTCCGCGATATTATAATGTAAGTCGGAGCTCATTCAAGCCTCAATACAACTCTGTTTATAAATGATTTATAAGCCAATTATATATTATGTTTACATAAAATTCCAAACATACATGTTAATGCCTGCAAAATTATGTTTGGGAGAGCCCTTTTTTTTGCAGCGTGTAGAGATGGGCGTGTGTGTCTTTTTCGTGTCACGCCCGAAAATCTGAGTTCGTGCGTTGTTGTCGCCCGTGCCTCTAAGATCAGGTACTCGCCCATTTAAGTTTTTTTTTTAAATTTCTACTTCACTTTAAAAAAAAAAACCTTTACTTCCAGCATCAGAAAATACAAATTTCGTAGTATTTTAACCAGGGGCAAACACACTTTGGAATATCGGTGTCAACTCCATACATTTCTTAATAACGGTTCCAATTGCGGTCCGTAAAAAACCGTTACCGGAACCGATTTAAAAAATGTATGAAACCGGAATCGGACCCCATATATATATTTTTTTTTGTTTGGAACCGGAATCAGAACGGGAATGCTATTTTTTAAATCTTGGAAAGAGAACCGGCACCTATATTGCAAAGGTTTTATTTCCACTCTGGGACCGCAAAGAACCGAAATTATTACCGGAACCGTCATTAAAAAATGTGTGGAACCGGAATCGAATCCCATATCATTTTTTGGTTGAAACCGGAATCGGAACCGCTATTTTAAAAATCTTGAAACCAGAACTGATATTCTAAAGGGTTTTAGTCCCTGTTTATAATATAATTTTTCACGATTTGCTTAGTTTTTCATGTGATTTCGTGATTTTTTCGTGTTTTTCCGTGCTTCGTGTCTTTCTATATCCCGTGTTTTATCGTGAAATTTCACAGAAATTTCACTAGAGGTCGCTAAACACAAAAAAAAGATTTTATTGATACAAAACAGATTTTCCGATATATGCACGGCGCAAAGTCAGTGAAATTAGTTTTTTTTACCTCGAACGATTTTTTCCGGTTGTCAGATATAGGACTGTCGTATTTTTGTTCGTTTACCGTGCCTGTGAAATTCGGAAGGGTACCCGTTAGCGTATTTAGGAGGAGTAATTTTACGATATCGTTTATAGTCTCAAATTGTTGTTTTCGATAATCTATAATGATACGAAAACGATAGGGTTTTCGATAAAAATGAACCTATTTAAAATGATATCGTTATTTTTGTCATTATAGATATCATAAATGGATTTATTTTCGATAAAAAAAATATTTATTCAGAAAATTTTATTTTTTGACAAAAATTATAAAGAACACGTAATTAATTGTCAAATACTTTGAGTTTTATATTTTAAATTTATCATTATTATATCGAATTGGTTTGTAGGGTTTCGAGGAAATTTAAATTTCTTTTTGTATTAATTTCTGCCTCATTTCTACGCGAATTTAAAAATTATCGTCAAATGATTTATAGGGTTTCGAGGAAATTTTGATTTCTTCTTTGTATTCTGCCTCATTTCCTCGTGAATCTGCTGTATAAAATTCCTGACCAGGAAGATAAACGCCCAACGGTTGAATCTATTTTAAAACTATTTTATTTATAAGTACAAACATTGGACGATCACCGTTCCAACCGACCAACCGATCACGCAATTTTCAAACAATTTCATTATCAGTCGTGTGATTGCCGAATTCTTGTATGGAAAACTGGGCACACGAAAATTGGATTGATATTAAATGTTTTGCAATTGGGTCATCGATTGGTCGTATAGGCGATCGTGTGATTAAGGTTTATGACGAATGTTTTGTCGTCGTTTACATTTGAATTTTCCACAAAAAACTCGTTTTAATTTTTAGGCACGTTGTTTTGCCTCGAGTGTTCTTCTCGGCATTCCTGTCTGGAAATTTCTGACTGAAAGGTTGGGATTTTTCTTGAAAAAGGCACTGCTACTTTATGAAATTTTCCTTGTCACACATACCTATTTTTTTTTCTTCCCGAACCTGACTTCTGTGTGAGGATCAGATATTCTTTAAAACTTGGAATTAGTTTGTGGGTATTTTTTTTTTAATTCTTATGATTTAAGAAAAAGTTAATATTGTGGAGATTTTTATAGTGCTCAGTCCTTAAGTCAGAACATAGTATTGTTTGTTTTTTGCTATTCATTGATATATTTCCATTTGCATATAGAGAATAGATCCCCCGTAATACAATTGAAGCTCGCTAAATTAAGTTCCAAATATTCTTTACAATTTCCACTCAAATTATTATAATTTCCTAATAATATTCAAAATCGTTTCAAGCTAAATTCGTCTCTGTTAAATAACATTGCGTGTTTCACTGTTCACTCTAAAATTGAACACTTTTGGTTATAAATAACTTTAAAAGAAATTCGTAAAGTAGTTAAATAACAGAAAATTAAAAAATAAACCTTAATTGGTAGATATGTGTAATAGTAACAGACTGTTTCTTTGGAAAATGTAAAGTTATTGAATTGATAAAGAAAAAAAGACAAATTGTAATTTATATTAGATATTTATACCAGTAGTAATTACACACATACACAAAAAATTTATTCGAAACTATAAACAAAAAAAAAATATAAACGTCAACATTTTATTTTTGGTTTTAATTGAGGGGTAAAATGAATTTTGAAAATTAATTTAGTGCTAGCGCTGACCTGCAATCATAACTGCTGTTTGCATTGTTAGATTACTATTATTTTCCAAATGCGACAGCATATTATAAGGCTTAGCATTATTATCTGCAAATGGCAATGATATATTTTTGTTGTATAATATATAAATATATTTATAATAAAAATAAAAGCACTTTATAAAAATTAAGCAGTTGAAAAAGAAAAACAAAAATTCATGATGATGATGAAGGTGTTATTATGATCCTGTAAAAGCTAAATTGCGCGCAGGTTGAAAGTGGCAATGAGTGGATTTTTATATTCTATACTAAATTTTCTAGAATTAGCTAAGCAAATCTTTTTTTTTTATATAGAACGAACGTTTATTAACAAACAAAAGCTATGGGCGCGCCGCCGATGCGCAATGCCGATCAAGTACCTGTAACAGCATCGTCATCATCATCATTGTTGTTTTTGTAGTAGTTGTTGTTGTTGTTGGTAATGATGTTTAAATTAAAGTTATTGTTGTTGTTGTATTGTAGTTGTTGTTGTTGTTGATCTAGTGTTTGCTGTCGTGAGCCACTGTCAAGTTCAACAACAGTGTGTATTGCAACAAGTTGTGCTGCTAGAGAACAATAGCAATGTGTGATTTATATTAGAAACTAAAATGCAATTCAAAACATATTATGTTTGCAGCAAACGAAAATGGTTTTCATAAAAACATTCCCTAGACAAAATATTCGCAGATTTTACAAAGGCCTCATCGTGAAGTTTGTATTTCATCAAAAACAACAGTCTTCCTTTCGTCCACAGCAGGTTTTACTACAGGCAATCGGCATGTTCAAAAATGTTTACGTGCCACGACAGATTTATGGAATGTTCTTGAAAGTATTTAAAAAATGCAGGTTGTTGTCTATTGAAAAACGCAGGCAATTGTCAGCAGAAAATTAAGGTTTTTTTTATATTAAGAAAGCTGACTCAAGGCAGATTTTAGTAACAGAATGGTTGCCTGCCTTATTTTGCTTCTTTGCTCTTTGTCATTTTTTTTGTAATTTGCAAGAAACAACATTAAATATGTGAAAAATATAAACTCTATACACGATTCCTTTATTTTGATTTCCCAACAAAAGTTTTTGGCAGACAGTCAAAATATTCAACTACTTTGAGCTGCCTTTGCATTTTATAAATCTGCTCTACATTGCTTCACCTTTCTATAAACTGCCGTTTGTATTTTTATTCTTTGGCAGACAACAAGCAGAGTTAGTTAAAAACTCTACCTTTATCTGCTGAAAATCATTTCATTTGTTTGTTTAAAAGTTGCCCTATAGAAAATTTCAGTAAGCTTTCAGGAATATTTCAAGCATATTTTCGGCAAACACAAAACTAATGGAATATAAATGAAATATTTCACTGCTTTGAGCTGCCTTTGCATTTTATATATCTGTTCTACACTCCTTCAGCATTCTATAAACTGCCGTCTGTATTTGTATTCTTTGGCAGACAACAGGCAGAGTTTGCTACAAACTCTACCATTATCAGCCGAAAATCTTTTAGTTTGTTAGCTTACAAGTTTCCGAGACAAAATGTTTGGTATTTTTCTGGAAAATTTCGGGCATATTTCCGGTAAACGCACAGATAAATAGAATATTGTGGGAAGTGTAAAATAATAACAATTGTTTGGCACTACAGTTCTTATAGGAAACTTAGGCCGAGCTGAGCTCTCTCACCATTTTGAGCTGTGCGCGTTATATTTGTACTCAATGTGGTGGGATCTACAGTTTATTGCCGAATCCGAACGGCGGGTGAGAGCTTTCCATAGGCAATGTTTTACTCTCGTAGGTTTGCCATTTACTGCCGAGAGGTAGCGCGGTATAAAAAAATGTTTCTATGGAAAGATGTTGTTAGCCCCAGTCCAGACTTGAACCGGGGACCTTTCGGCTCACAGTCCAACGCACTAACCACTGAGCTACCGCGGCTAGCTGGTTGTAAAATTTTGTGAAATTTGAATGGCAGATTCACAGCATATTTTGGGAACTGACCGAAAACAGACAGCTTGTGATACAAACTCCGCCTTTGTCTATTTGAAATATGTCGACAAAATGCTTCTAAGCTGTCTACCAAAAATTTTGTCTGGGGTTGTCCGATACATAATTTCTGTAATTTTTTTTTTCAGGAATATTTCAGGCATATTTCTGGCAAACACACAAATGAATAGAATATTTTGGGAAGTGTATAGCAGCTTTGTATAATTGTGTGTCATTTTAAAGGCCTATTCACGGCATATTTTGGGAACGAGCAGAAAACAGACAGCTTGTGATACAAACTTCGCCTTTGTCTTTTGAAATATGGCCAAAATATGCATCTAAACTACCTCAACACTCGCAAAAATTTTGTTTGAGGTGCTGTGTTTGACTACCTGTTACCTGCCGTAAATTTTGTCCGAGGCTTCTCTACAAAACATTTCATACTAAATTTCTATATAATTTGAAGATGCTGATTGAAACTACGTCCGATCAAAATCAATATCAAATCGAATTGCAATACATTTTCAGCCACTTTTAAGAACAAAAAATAATAATACAACTTTCAAGATCTAAAATTGAAAAATTTATTTTTTTTAAGTTAAAAAAAAAATATTTTTATTATTTAAAATTCTTTAATTTTTAATACTAGAAAATGCAATTTAGTGCTAGAAAAAAGCATCATCGAATTATACAGAAATATATATTGGATGCACATATGAAAAATCCTTAATGTAGTGAAATCGATAAAAAATTCGGGAATATATTTCGATGTCCCTCTTTTGTTTGAGGCAGACCTGTTTTTTTTTCCAAATACATAAGTAGAAATTAAATTGTACTGTTCCAAAAAATACATTTTTATAAAATCCTAACCTTTTTAGCTCATTTTACAAAATATTTGGATTCTACTCTTTTTTGGTATCGTTGAGACACAATCATTTCGCACACAATGAGTAACATAATACAAAATTGTATGTTTCCGATCTAAATGGATCTCAAAAGTGCATATTTTTGTTTAATTCACACATTTTACTATACAATTTTTATAATAAATTTCAGACAAACCGATTTTTTCTATTTTTTTTTTTACCTAGAAATACATTTTCGATCCGGAATTTTGTAGCGGATTTAAATTTTACTCTCTCGCCAATTATAAAAACATAGTTTTCACTTTTCTAATAGATTTACTCAATTGTTTTTCGTTTTTAAAATATGTGTTAAGGGCCATACACCACACCACATCCGTTGTGCTTAATACCAATACAAATTAAAATATTCCAAATACTTACTGCTATAACCAGACTCATCGTTCACAACCGAATTGGGCGTGCGATAGATGACATTGTTTGGCATTAAAGTCTCGCCATGTCCGATGACGAGCTGACGCTGCTTCTCGCGCGTATTGTGCGGCGCACGCACACGTTTCTTGTGACCACGTCCGCCGCCACCAACACCACCAGCACCACCGGCGCCACCACTACCACTGCCGCCGCCATCCTGTCGCGGTCGATGCATCTTTTTGCCCTTGTCATGCATTACACGTTCCGTATCCTTGAGCATCTCCTGACGCCACAAATCGAAGAAATAATTCGGATCTGTATAGAATTTGAGACCATCTTTGCCATCATCACGGTACACGTTGAGTTTGTCCAACGGCGGCGGTTTGTCGCATAGTGCGTACGTTTCCAGCATAGGCGCCGGCATGGTGGCTCGCGAAAATATCTGCTGATCGAAAACTTTGGCCGATTTGAAAGCCTTCTTGCGTGTGATATCGGTGAGTGGCACCTCCTCGACGGTGCTGTCGAGCTGTGTCACCTTTATGGCCAACCTATCGATGCGCGCCTGAAGTGAGTTGGCACGATCGCCAATGTTGCCGACATCGCGCGCCAATTCACCAAATACATCCTCCGCATGCTTTGACAGCGATGACAGTTGACGTATGATATTTGTAAGCGTTGTATTTGTGACTGTCTCAAGTTCAACGCATTGCAATTCATCCTGCTGATAGACAGAGCGCGCCACATAGACGGGCTCAATGGAACGTTTTGGCAGCGGCATTTTAGAGCGGCTGCAGCGTCAAATAGAGCTTAGTTGTTGTCGAGTTGAAGACTTCGTTAGCACAGTTAAAGTGCTGTGCCCTACCGTGTGTGGTATAGATTTCAACAAAAAGCAGCAAAGTTGGGAAGCATTTTCAGCATGTTTAATGAAACTGTAAAGAGAAAGAGAGAGAAAAATATGATTTAATTGTTTAATTTAATATTTTTAAATGTATATTGTATTTGCTCATATTAGAAAACATAAGACCAGTTATAATTCGCGAATTTAAAAACGTATTATATATTCTATTCCTCTGCCAATGTCCTGCACTATCGATCAAACGTAACAAAATTCTAAGCTCTTTTTTCTTCCAGGAAATAGACGACATCAGAACAAACATCCGCTAAAAATAATGAAAATGGAAACACGTCCATAGGACACCATATAGAGGAAACACAGTAGATGAACTCTGGTCTAAGTGGTCGACAACACAGCGATTGCCGACACCTCAAAACCTAACCATATTAGTGTTAATTCATTTATACGAATTTTGTCATGTGGTAAGTCTACTGGTATTATTTCTTGTAAAGTAGTGACCACATATTTCTCATGTTCTTATTTGGATGTTTGGTTTAAGATAAATTGAACATCTTAATCAGGGTCAGATATTGGGGTTTCACAAGGTGGTATACAAAAATTCGATTAAATAATAATAAAAGGCCAAGTTCTCTCACCATTTTGAGCTGTGTGTGTTATATCGAAAAAAATATTTGGACCACTGCTGGATGAAATCTCTGGAAAAAATGTTTAATAAAATGATTCATATATTATATTAGCCAACATAGGCCGTTATGTAGATCCATATAATTTAATGATATAAATAGCTGGATGTAGTCTCCGAAACTATGGATTTAATTCAAGCCAATTCTAAGCCAATTTTTAAAGCGGTAGACATTGATTGAATCTATTAGGTTCTGAAGATTTGATCAGGCACTTAGGTTGTTTTATTTTTTCGCCTATGTGACTAATTCAGTATGTGGAAGAAAACGGCTTCCAGATCCATGGCGTTGAATTTTTTTCCACAAAGTATGTTTTAACCAAAGGTTATACAGCAGTTCTCGGCAGCGAAATGGTGGGAAGGAATAACTTTAAAAACCGAAAAATCCTATTGAAATTATTTTATTTATAAGAAATCAAAAATAATCCAATTAACTTCAATAAAATCCACTAAAATCCAATATAAATCAAAAAAATCCGGTGGAATGGATTTTTTTTAAATCCGGATTTTTTCAGCCCTGATTCAAAGTGGTGGAACCTACAGTTTAATGCCGAATCCGAACGTCGGGTGACAGCTTTTCATAGGTAATGTTTTACTTCCGTAGATTTGGCATTTACTACCGAGAGGTAGTAAAGATTCTTATAAGGAAGTGATAAATTATAATGTTTTCTTTAAGATAGATTCTTTGGAACGTACTTGTGTTCATTTGGTCCTAATTTTGCATGTCTCTATGAACACATTTTGATATTTCGCGTGTTCTATGGTTGTGACCTGTAAAAGTACATTCACAGGTGGTATACAAATCCTCGCCATGGTCTGATGTAAGTTCCCAATTGTACCCTGTCGAGCTAAATCGTTTGTTTTGTTAGTTCCTGAAATTTTCTTGTGAATTAGGCCTAGCTAATTAGTCCTGCTCCATTATTATTGTATTGAATTGGTCCAAACTTTTTTATCAGTCTAAAGCTCGAATTACACGATTGAATAAACAGTCAACTTTTGAATCAATTTTCAAATAATTTTAATATCAATCGTGTGATTGCCCAATTATTGTATGGAAAATAAGGCAATCATACGGTTGATATTTTAATTGTTTTGAAAATTGATTCAAAAGTTGACTGTTTATTCAATCGTGTGATTCGAGCTTAAGTTCGAGGTCTCGACTATTCTTATAATTCTAAAACTTAGCCAGTCTCCAGACATGTCTGGGTAAAACGAAATGTATCAAGTATCTTTTTTTATTGTGTGACTATGATTCGTTTACAGTTTTCTTCGTCTAAATTTGGTATTACGTATTAGGAACGTTTCATTACCTTACTACATAAAACGTTTGTTCAATATGTTTGTTTTGCTAATTCTGTCGTATGATTTACTAGCATATTCAGCCGAATTTCTAACGCAGTGTAGACGATATCTTTGTCCCATGGAAATACATGATCTGGTGGTAAAGGACACTAAATGAAACCATAGCAAATTCTTTACAATGATCATGAGACAATTAGAAGGTAAAAGTATTAAAAAGTATTTTTCTCAGACGTCCCTAGAATATGTCAAACCCTTTAAGCTGCTGTCTAACGTCTCCAGCTTATGTCAGAACTATGGAGAGAGGGCGTTTACTTTGTATTTGTATGTATTGTGGTTGAGAACTTTTCATATTTCTTAATAATGATTATGAAACGCTTTTCTACATATTTTTAAATTGGAATTGACGAATTTGATATATGCTTTTTTCCATTTGATTACTATTTCAAATGTTTTAAATAAGAAGGAACAGAAACAGTGTTTTCATTCTACTCCGATCGGAGTTGATCTGCTCCATTTCATTTGTATTTTTAAAATTAAATAATAATTCACATTGTACATTTTTCACAACACAATGACGAATATGAAATAACCTATAACTTACTAATACTAAATATTTTAAGGTTTTTTTGTGAACATCATAAGACGACATTATTCGAACGTAGTAATTCTAATCACTCTAAAGAATTTGATCAACGACTATATTTGTGATTCTGACATATCTTTATAATTTAATTTTTATTTTTATTTTGTTTAATTACACTAGACAACAAATGGAGACCATTTTTTAAATGTCCCCGATCTTAGTATGATTTTCCGATGGATTTCAAGATTCTAATAAAATATTTTACTGCTTATGTTTCATATCGAACAAAATAAGTTACATTTTTCAATCGAATTTGTGAATTTCACTTTAAGTTGAGGACTTAAACAGTGATTTGCAAACAACAAAGTAAGAGGAATTATAGATCAAGTCAGATATAAGATATGTACTTTTATTTAAATAGTATAATCACAGATGTTATGCAACAAATAATAGGTACATCTCAAAATTCATATTTTTTGCGTTTGACTGGTCATAACTTTGGTCAGATTAGTTCGAATTTCATGTGGTTTATTTCAAAATATTAAGTAAAGTATTTTCAATGGAATACAAGAGAAATGTGATCGAAAACTCAAAATTGCAAAAAGTTATAGACCAAAATATGTAGAAAAACAAGAGTATTTCCAAATATCTGTTTTACGTAATAACTCAAAAACTTGAGGCAATTTGAAAAAACTGAGTATGAGGTAGTGATTAGAATCTTGACGTCCATCGCAAAATCATACTTAGAATGCGGATAATTTTTTGTTGTTGTGCTGTGTTATTATTACAAGGAAATATAAAATATTAATTAAATGTTAACAAATTTAAAATTCTTCGATTTTAATAAAATAATGACCTAATCGCAAATTATACAATAGTTATTGCTTAAGCAATTTACGTGCCCATGTAAGAAAGAGACGAATGCAAATTCCAATGCAAATTTATTGAAAACATTACGAATCAAATACGTTACTATCGAATCAAATACGAAACAAACATATATTTAATGTCAGACTTGAGATTAACCGAAGAACGAACTAAGCAGCAGGCGCTATTTTGAAGGTTGAGAAGCATTCTTATAATACTTGTCTTTTGAATTATACAAATTTCGCTCCACATGTCACTAATCATATTAGTCCTTTTCGATGATGCAGAGGAGTAGGAGATTGAGCTTTAGGAGCGTTCGAGAGAAATAATCGTCACATATTCTGCATCCCGATATGAATTAAAATTGTGTACCGAATAAGACATAGACATTACTATCTAGCGCCTCCATTAATTGGGACATCTCGAGCGTATGAAAAGTATCCCACGAAAAGGGTGTCCGAATATTCGGTAGAATGATCAAGTGCTCGAATATCTAACAAAGCAGAATATACTGACAACAAATATGTATTAGCAGCGACCGAAACGCACCATGTATTGTAATGGCCAACTATGTAAGTAATTCAACAATTAGCAAATTCGTCATCTTTAGCATAAATTTAACACTAAACTGCATGACAATATACTTTTTAGTATTATTTAAAAAAAAAATGTATAAATACATACTTCAAAAATTATTCACACACAAATACTATGTACAACGTAATCTTAAGCAAAGCAGTTGCATTAATCATCACGCGCGATACAACGAAACAGCTCAATTGCTGGAAGACGGCGTAGGGTATTTCGGAAATGTCCAAGATAACTGGATATTGTTTGTTTATATTGTTTATTTTTAATATAGTTAGTTATTTAGTTTGACGGCAAAGTTTTTCAACAGTTGGCACATATAGTTTAATGCCACACAAACAACATACACTCATCAAAGAATTATGTATTTGAGTGCTAAGAAAGAAATACGTCGAAAAATTTATATTTATCGCAAAATTAATTATCGAAAACGGGCGCTTATCAGCACACAACGATTTGGTTAAGCATTGCTTTTTGATTGCCTGCCTGCATGTTTATGTGCCAGTTGGTCAGGCGGCAGTGCCTTTTTTTTCAAATTTGTGGCGGTTTATTTTTATAGGATAGACAGTCATTCATTCAGGAGACCTTTGGGTTATTTATAACAAAAGATTCGGCGAAGACGTAAATAATAGAAATGTTTGCTTTCTATACAAATAGAAACCTTTCTGTTCGAAATGCTCGCTCACATTCTAATATGTATGTGCGACTATTTAGAGCGACCAATCAATGCCAATGAGATGAAGTCATTCGCAATGTCGCTGTATGGGTCAAGTTAACTATTTAACGGGCAGCAATTAAGTAAATTTCTAACGTTGCTTTTTGAATGTTTTTAGTTCGGTTCGAAAAATCAAACTACTTTCCAACATGCCAACACAGTGGCAATAAAGATGAAAAGTAGCATTTTAAATATTAAAAAAGAAAAGTTTTTTGTCAAATGAAAATTCTATGTCCTTTAGTTTAGGTAGGTTCAACATGAAAAATGGGTACAGCAATATTAAATAGAGATAATCTATAATCATGTACAATATTTCAATAGCGCGTCCAAATCATAGGAGGGCCACACAATCGTGGAATTCAGATCTAAAAGTCCCAAAATTGTCAAAAGGTTGTGGGATTGAAACCCCGACATAGTAGTAAAAATTGAATCTTAATATATTTCGAAAAATTAATATTATGAATTAAACTAGATCATTTATTTTTAAATTATTCTTTTTTGAATGAATCGATCGTTCGCGCCAAACGTAAAGTGTTTTGTTTTTTTTTTTGTTTTTTTTGGCAAAACACCACCTTTTGTTGTGGTGTCATATAACAAGCGTGACAAAAATGTGTGTGCGAAACAAATAAAGTTATGCTCAATTGATTGGAAACAAATCAAATAAGAGTCTAATATTACCTTCGAATATTTTAAGTGGGGGTTACGCAATTGGCTATGTAACGGGAGACACGTAATAAAAGTAACTAAGTAGTTTTAGTTATGAGTCTAAAAAAAAATTGGGTCATGAAATGCGAATGGGATACATGCTGATCTTTCGAATGACATTTCAACTTTAAAATTCAACAACTATTTATAAATGAATTATATGAATTTAATTAATACAACTACAGCATTTACAATTATAATTCAGAAAAGATCAATTGAAATTCAAAAGACATCAATTGAAATTCAGAAAAGATCAATTGAAATTCAAAAAAAATCTAATGAAATCCAGAAATTTCACATTTGAAATTCAGAAATTTACATTTGATATTCAGAAATTTCCAGTTGAAATTCAGAAAATATCCATTTGAAATTCAGAAATTTACAATTGAAATTCAGAAATTTCCATTTTAAATTTAGAAATTTCCATTTGAAATTCAGAAAATTTTCGTTTGAAATTCAGAAATTTATATTTCATATTCAGAAATTTCCATTAAAAATTCAGAAAATTTACATTTGAAATCAAAAAGATCCATTTGAAATTCAAAAATTTACATTTGAAATTCAGAAATTTCCATTTTAAATTCAGAAATTTCCATTTGAAATTCCGAAAATTTTCGTTTGAAATTCAGAAATGTATATTTCATATTTAGAAATTTCCATTTAAAATTCAGAAAATTTCCATTTGAAATTCAAAAATTTACATTTGAAATTCTGAAATTTTAATTTCAAATTCAGAAATTACCATTTGAAATTCAGAAAATTTCCATTTTTAATTCAGAAAATTCCATTTAAAATTCAGAAATTTCCATTTTAAATTCAAAAGTTTCCATTTGAAATTCAGACTTTTTCCATTTGAAATTCAGAAATTTACATTTGATATTCAGAAATTTCCATTTGAAATTCAGAACTTTTTCTTTTGAAATTCAGTCATTTACATTTGATATTCATAAATTTGAAATTCAGATTTTTTCCATTTGAAATTCAGAAAATTTCATTTGAAATTCAGAAATTTCCATTTGAAATGACAATATATTTCTGAGAGTGTATTACAAAATAGTGATTTTTTGCCAATCCCGAAAATCCCGGGATTAGACTTGTTAATCCCGGGATTCCCGGAAAATGATCGGGATCCCGGGATTGTATTCCCTAGTCACATTATAGTCAATATTTCACATATATTTAAAATTTCATATTAACTGACTACTAATTGAATATCTATCTGTATGTAATGTTTAAAAAAATTCAGACATTTTGATTTGGAACTACAGAATTTTGAAATATTTATTTAAGTAAGTTTAATCTTTCTCTGTAAAACTGGACCTTAATTAATAAATATAGCACCACTTGATAACAACAAAAAATGTTTCTACATTTATTAAAAATGTATTTAAATTACATTTGTGCGGGGAATTTTATAGTCAATTGGGGAATTTTGCTAAGAATATCGATGAAAATGAAAATATGAGTTGGCATCACTGGTATGCAGTCAAAATCAGCACTCGAAAATGATATAGAATTGTTGTATGCCATATCCATACGAATTATGTATTTCAAACGCAAATAAAAATTTTAATCGATTAATTTAAAATACTCAAAATGATGTCTAGTTCCCACGTACATGTCGATTTTTATGTATACAAAATATTGTTGCACGGTGTAATAATCTATTACATAAAAATTTACTTTTTTGGCTGAGGTCAGCATTACGTTACAACAAGGATGACTGTCTAGGGATACTATATAAAAAAAAGCATGTGAATTTTAGGTGGGTCATTGTAATAGGTTCTATGTACATTAAATAATACATTTAGGTGGGTCACTTTTATGTGTTTATAGACTAAAATACATTAAATGTTGTAGTTGCTATTTATATCGTATTTTCACACAAGGCAACTAAACAATTTATGAAATGATAGAATTATTGAATAATTTATGCCGCTTTTATTCAATTGAAACTTTCCGGTTATGAAAGACAATACAACGAGGCAACGATAGCATTTTTAAATAAATACAATATTTGTTGCCACGATTTTTTAGAGCAGAAATGCGCGTATATGAAAAATAAGATAATTTTACAGTAAAACATATATATTAATGCATTTGTTTGCTGCTTTTGCCACTAAAGAAAGAAGGCAACGTAACTATTTTAAATCAGGAGAAGAATAACTACAAATGAATGGTCGGGAAAAGCGTGAATTGAAGACAACAATAGTTTCAGGTGGCACAGAAAGCAGTGCCCAGTGGTGCCGCCGGTGCTGTTTCTGCTGCAAGTAATGAAGCATCCAAGCATGTTACACGCTGTAAGTGAGGGTGCACGCGCGTGTATACTGCAGCATGCGAGGAGTGAACGCAGAACGATACAGAGTTGAGTAGTGGAGAGAAGTGGAGACAAGTGCCAAGTGGGGGTGGTGCTGTATAGCAAGACTATCGTAGGGAGTTTAGTTGGCGTGGTTTGTGCAAAGGAAGAAATGCAGTCTAAAAGTTAAGATAGACGTTAAGGTTGGCATGGGTGTGAATTAGTTAGCGTGACGACGACGAAGACAAAGACAAAAATGATAACAATTCAAAAGAGAGTAGAAGAAAAATACAATTAAAACACATAGTGCAAAATGCAGCAAGTAGTTGGTTGACACAAAATAAGAGAGAAGAAGCTGATGAAAACAACGAAAGCAATTAAAACAAAAAAGGAGAATTTAAATGAGGTTGTTAAAAAAATGTGTTGGAAAACCAAAAAATAGTTGGTTAGTCAACTACTATAACTAACAAAGATTTAAACAACAAATAGTTACGTGCAACTAACTGCTAGAGACTTGCTTGACGAAAAATAAAATCGATTGCAATTGCTGCAATGAGTATAACTGCAAGACAGCGCAGCGCAACCACGCCTGCCATGAAGTGCGACGTAATAAATACAGTGAGTGAGTGAATGAATTAATGATGATGAAAAGACAGAATGATTATGATGAAAATAAAAATAATCAAGATGATGAAAAATTGTTATATACAATATGATTATAATTATTACACAATGGAGATAAAATATTTAGCGTTAAAATAATCGTTTTTCAACAAGAACTGTTTTTTTTATAGTACTAATCAATGTAGCCGCGGTAGCTCAGTGGTTAGTGCGTTGGACTGCGAGCTGAAAGGTGCCCGGTTCAAGCCTGGACTGGGACTAACAACATCTTTTCATAGAAACATTTTTCTATACTGCGCTACCTCTCGGCAGATGGTTTCTTAGAAACCATCAAAAATCTATAGGAATTTTTAAAAGCATATTATTGAAATTATTAAAATATAAGACTTTTACTACTACAAGTACGATATATCAATTTTTAACTCAACCAGTTTATATTATTTAATCAAACTTCCACATCTTTGATAAGAAATTGTTTTTTTCAGACTTTTAGAGTTTTATAATTAAAGCGGTTATTGCAGTAAAATAATAAGACACATTTTTTTCAATAACAATTTTTGTTGCCCACTGCATTAAGTAATAACATATCTGGGGGTTCCAATCCGAAAGTATTTTGACAATCCCCGAATCTTTGGGATTAAAAATAAAATTCCTAATCCGGTTTTAGTCTTGAATTATTAAAATTAAGTTATCTAAGGGCGAGTTTACACGTTAGAAAAAATAGCTAGAGATAGAGCAAAAAATCTCATAGAGTTGCGTAAACACTATATAGAGGTCCTCTACGGTAGATTTTTTTCTCTATCTCTAAATAATTTCTCTATCGTGTATTCGAGCCTTAGTTATTATTATTATTATCCAAATTTTCCAATCACTTCTTCTTAATGCTAACAATTTTATTTCATTCCACATTATATGCGCCTTCTTTAGTTCGTCTTGAACTTGTCGTCTTAACGCGGGTCTGCCTATGCGTCGGCTACCCTGTGGGTTCCATTCAAGGGCTTCTTTGGCGATGGTTCCTTGAGACTTCCTCAATGTATGACCTATCCATCACTATTTCATGCTTTTAATTTCTTTATACATTGGCTTTTGATTGCACCTTTCGTATAGATGTTGGTTTGAGATTATGTTTGGCCAATGGATTCGCAATATTCTCCTGAGACATCTGTTTACGAATGCCTGGATTCTGTCAATGGCTCTTGCAGATGTATTCCATGTTTCGCACCCATAGAGCAATACAGATTTTACATAGCATTCAACTGCATAGCAACGTTTTTGGTGCTACGTTTAATCTGTGATAATTTTCAGACGTTGTTCATGGCTCCAAATGCTTGTCTTGCTTTTTTCATTCGGTTATTGATATCTATTTTAGAGCCCCCGATTGCTGATAATATACTACCGAGATAGTTAAATTCCATCATCTCTTTTCTAAGAATAGTGGCGCTGTATTACCGGCGTTTATGCGCATGGATTTGGTTTTCGAGCCTTAATAGGCTCGATAATATATGAATATTTTACATTTTATCTGAACGTTATTTTGATTAGCATTACCGAGATTTCATTTTTGGTACTAATTTTCTGCGGGTTCCGGTGAACTCGTCATTTGGGTACTCCGGGATTGGAAGCCGTAATATCAATCTATACTGTAAGGGGTTTGGTGATAATTTACTAATTTGATAAGTGCTTCCAATTTAATGAGAATTTCGTCCCGGATTGCAGAAATATTTTCACATATTGCAGAAATTGTTTCCGACATCTCAGGATTTTAAAGCATAAGGTGACTTATAAAAATATTAGTCACCTCCTTAAATTAAAAGTGTTGGATAAATATATATTTTTTTTATATATATATTTGTTTAAATATTATGTTGTGAATTTTACAACAACAATAAAGAACTGTCAATCAAAAGCTTTATTTTTATTGACATTCAAGGGAATACCAAGGTGTATTAAATACACCTTGGGGAATTCCAAAAATATTTTCGTGACTAAATAATTTTATGTTTTATTATTTCGGGGATCCCATGATTTAAAGGACTACTTCTCATCATTTGATACAAATATTAGTCACCACCACAATTAGAAATTGTCGAATAAATATTTTTTTTACAAATTTTAAACCAATTGAAATTTGTTAATGATAGTTTATGCATTTTACTACAAAAACGAAGAATTCTAAAATAAAATTCCAATGCACTTTTGCAAATCTCGGCACTGACCTCGCGCTGGCCCCACCCAGCCAGCCAAATACACTTGACCCGCAACAGCGACTGCAGCAATTGAGCGACAGTCCGGCAGCAAACCGGACGGACTGATAGACTGCGAGGCTGCTTTTTTTTAAATGCCCAAAATGCACGTCACACAACATAGTTTGTAAAATAATGTCAAACGCAAGCAACTTTTACTGACGCTGCTGCTATTTATTGTTGCTATTATTATTGTTGTTGTGGTAGTGACTTATATCATCGCCACCGCGTCCAATAAAAAAAAATAAAAAAACTTGGCCAGCGCAGCACCAGCAGATGCGAGCGAGACCAGCCACGAGCAGAGACTCTCGAGCTCCCCAGGGCAGACGTCGTCGACACTATTACAGTTTGCTCCACCCCTGTTTTTTTTTTATATATTTATTTTATTTTTTTACTATTTATTTTATTTTGCAAAAACAATTTCATACAATTGCCACGCATAAATAATATTTGCAAATTTAATTTTGTTTCAATAGCTGTTTCTCTGTTTCTACACATTTAACTCGCTGTTGGTCTTTTTTTCAGTTCTTTTCTTTTTGCACATATAACAAAATTGAAGTAGTATTTCTTACTTTTAATGCTGCTTTATTCAACTTTTGGCTGTATTTTATTTAATGCATTTTATATTGGTAGTCGTCGTAGTCGTCGAGGTCTTCTTAACTCTTTATCGTTCGTCTTCTTTTTGTTTATTATATTTGGCGTATTCACAAAATTAAATTTATTTCACTTTGCACTATTCGTCGTACATCTCATCATCATCGATTTGATCTCATCTCAACTCGAGTCGACTCCACTCCGCCAACTTTACTCCACTCCGCCGCACTGCACCAATCAACGTCTTTTCAACGCACTCATACACACCACACACACACACAAAAACTCACACTCGCAGCAAATTTTCTTTTCAACAATTTTCACTCGTTTTTCGTTCGTTCGCCACTGTGTCTTTCAATGAATCACTTGTAAATTTAACACTTTTTAACGTACTTTATGCTTTGTTGTTATTAATGTTTAATTTTCGTTGATTAGCGCACTTTTTCCTTAATTAATTTGCAAGTAAATTGCTTAGATTTTTAGTTTAGTTCGCAAAATTAAATCGTTCGTTGGTCGGTTCCGCTGCTCAATATGTGAAAAAAGGCGTGTGTGTGCCAGTGTTGCATAACACTGTTTTTGTTCCTTTTTTATTTTTATATACAATACTTTTGTTAGAAAAAATTAGTACTAAAAAAAAATAGTACAAATTTTTTCATGCAACCATGTTTAGTGAAAAATTTCCCTAAACTTTCCGTAGTGTTATTCCGAGACTCCGTATCGACAAAAATCTATATCGTTAACTACAATTAACGACATATTAATACCTCCTAATTTGTTGTTAATTGTATTTAACGATATAGATTTTTCCGTACGCTGTTCGCTATGATATTTATCGTTAGCTGTCATCGCTGCGAAGCTACCGAAAATTGTAAAATAAAGAAATAGGCTGTACTGCAACAAATCAGTTGTTCATATAACAAGATCCCAAATGTCTCGGTTCACATAACGAATATCCGTTTTGTTCATATAACATAGAATTATTTTGAACTGTTTATTAACAAATGCATCCTTTCTGTTTAAAAAAAAAAACTTTTGTCCTTTTTGACAAAATACTAAATATTATTTTATTGACAAATGAAAAAATTACTTTTTGTTAAATACACATATAAAAATGAGTAAGATTTACCAGTATTTGTAAATATTACAAATACTAAAAAATGATTGGTACGGATTACAGAATGTTTGTTGGAAGAACAAAAAGTTTTAAAAATCGTTGTTTAATAAAAAAACAAACATTTTTAATACTTCAATGAGACATTAACAAATTTTCAACCACAATTTTTTTTTTTAACTGAACTATACAAAAGAGAATTGGTAACAATTCTACTCAAAATTCTGACTCTATCTGCAATTATTATTATGGAACTTTACATTTTATTTCTGTATTCTCTTCTAAGCATAAATTTAATTAAAATTCTCTTTCGACACGAAGGGCGTTTCGATATTTGAACATTTTCGTGAGTGGACATTAGAGATTTTTTTTATTTCTAAACTACTTTTTTATTAATGGAAACTTTTTTATTTTCGTTAAATGCATCACTGGTGTGTGTTCGGTTTTTTCGTAGAAAATAATTTTTTTCGAACGTGTATCTTCGAATTGTCAAAAATGTTGCCAACTCAACATTACTCAAAGTCAACTAATATGATTATTTTAGTTTTGTTATATAAGTGATTTTTATACGATGTATTTTATTTTGTATTTACTATTTGATAAATTTATACAAATCGCATGAAAGCCAAATCTTCTAACAGATGATTTACTTAGAAAAACTATACAGAGTGTTTGGTTCATCGATGTCAATAATGCTGGTATGACACGGGCTTTAAAAAAGTACACGACTTGACTACAATTGTGTGAATGAAACAACAATTAAGAGAAATGGATAAACATTTTTAATTTCGAGCATAGTACATTTGTCTCCTTTTAATCCAACTTGCTAGATACTTTTTAAGCATGAAAAAAAACAGTATCATAATAGCATAAGTCAGGGGATCATTCTATGACTCAAAAAAATAAGAAAATGTAAAATAAAAATATGTATGATTCTGCACCCAGTTTAAGATACAGGGTGTTTAGTAAATGCATTTTACTCACAATATATAGTCAAGAAAATTGGTTATAAAGTATAATATGGTGATAAATGAATAACAATTTTTAACTTTTGTTTTAGAAAATTAAATTACCTTTCCAATGGTATATCACATCTTTGAAACCCATGATTTCTTCCTTTTTTAAAACGTACGTAAAATTGAAATTTACAAAAATACATTTTTTTTTCTAATTATTGATGAATCAAACACCCTGTAAATCACAAATATTTAAATAAAATTAAGAAAATCTGACAATTTCTAATTTATAAATTTTAACAAATAATGATAACATAGTAAAGAAAATGTTAGTTCATATAGGCAGTTTGTTGGCATACAGATTGCTGAGAATTTCAATAAAAAAATTTTAAAAATACAACAAATTATTGTCATTTCAAAATTAATGTTGCGGTTATATTTTTTGCATTTTTTTTCTGGATTTCTATTGAAATTTAACTGCGCAAATTCATTTGTTTATTTTTGTCATACAGTGTGGTTGTTTAATGTGTTTTTATGAACATGTAAACAAAAAATATTTTCTCTTTTAAAATCTTTGTAAAACATGCTGAATATTTCAGTTTTCAAAAACAGTATATGGTTCGATTGTCATTCTTTTATATATTTTAATTTCTACAATATTTTTTTTTATTTTATTTTTATTTATAGTAGGACAATTTTTTGTTGGCAAATTTGTTTTTTTTGTCAATTTATAGCCTAAAATAATAAAATTACATACAAATGATTGAAAAATCTGACTACAACGGCAAACATTATATTATCGACTAAAATTGATATCGTTTTTTTTTTAATCGATATGCAAAAACATCGATGATTCCCAAAACATCGATATTTCCCAAAAAAAATCGATGTTGAGTTTGCATCCGATTCGAAGTGGAATTTTGAAGTTTCGAAAATATTCGAAGTGGACTTTTGAAGTTTCGTGCTGCGCTGCCTTGTATAAGTTCGAACCTATTTTCACGGACGGTATGTGTTGAGGGACAAATATTTTACAATTGCAAATTTTAATTTTTAGCATTGGTCTTTTTTTCTCACTTTAGTGTTGACGAAAATCTAAACAAAATGGCCAGCATTGCAAGCAAATCGTCGGGATTAGTGCAGAGTAAGTTGATTTGAATAAACAAATAAATGAAGTTCTCCTTAACCACAAATTTCATTATGTAATTTTAATTTTTGCATTTTTTTTGCCATTAAATACTAATATAACGCATTTTCAGAGCTTATGGCACAAGCCAAGCCACAGATGGAGGTCTTCATGAAATACGCCAAAGTTGAGCTGACCCCTCCCACACCCGCTGACATTCCAGCCATCCGCCAGAGCTTCGGTCGCATTGTTAGCGGTGCTCGTACCGGAGCCTACAAGAACCTGACCGTGCGCGAAGCCTGGTTGAACACCTTGGTCACCATGGAGGTTTGCTTCTGGTTCTATGTGGGCGAATGCATTGGCAAACATCACTTGGTTGGCTACAAAGTCTAGATGTGTGGATGAAAACAACAGCAACCACTTGTGATGGCAATGTTCGTGTTACCATTGTTTATTTCTAAATATTTAATTTTAAAATTAAAAATTTAAACGAAATTGTTTTCTATTCTCTGAATATCCGTTCGACATGTAATGTTGGCGGTTTCAATGCAGCGCAAATTCTCATTTGATTTACGATGTAATAAAAGAAAACTAAACTAATATTGAGCTTTTTGTTTAATAAAGGGGTTTCTAGTATGGGTAACAAATGACTAAAAGTATTAAACAGTATTCATGGGAAAACCACTACATTTTTTAAATTCTAAAAAATAAATGTTTTTTTATTTTTCAAAGTTGAATTTGATTAAAAATGTAATTTACATAAAAAATTGAGAATTGTAAAAATTGGACATTCTCTATACTTTTGCAAGGTTTGTCATTAAAACTTTTTTGAAAAAGCACACGAATGTATATTTTTCGAACTTAGTTGTGTTGACAAAATTAACTTTTTTTTTGCGCATAATGCAATTTTTATACACCAATGAAACAAGTTTTCGACTGAGTGTTGTAAGAAAATCACACAATGATCAAGCTCACCAAAAAATGTGAATGTGAAATGTGTTGAACACTCGAATTATTAAAATTGTCTGGAATTTAGTAAAAATAACTGCAGCAAAATTTGAGAACGCTAAACGAAATAAAGAATTTCTTGTAGAAAATGGCGTGAACAGCTGCGGATCCATATATTGGCAAAATTCAAATAAATTTGATTGAAGGACCAACATTTTTATATTTACCTTAGGGTGTCAATCAGGACTTGGTCTTTTATATAAACAGTGTTGATTGCTTTTTTCCTTAACACGTATCGTAATACGAAAAAAAAAACTGAGTACACAGTAAAAATCAACACCAATGTATTATATGAATGGATGTATGTGATGCCCATATGAAAAATCGTGTTGAGTAGTGTATCTGTGATTATAAAGTATACGAGCACTATGTAGTATGTGAGGTTGTTCTTATTATTTATGCCATAATGGATGGGTAAGGTCCAGTTTTTCAGTGCAAATTTAAACTTAGTTTTGAACTATTCCATATTTTTAAAACGTTCATAATTAAAACGGTCGAAAATTTTTAAATAAACAGAAAGTTAACAATCATTTAGGGTGTGTGCGAGTTTGTCTAAATTTGAACACTAAACTAAGTTGTTGTATTTGCATTCCAACGATATCCAATATCAGATCAGAAATCGGTAAAATCGATAATCTGTGGTTTGGTGTGGTGTCAGCCAAAATAGGACCATCGGAAAACTCAAGAGCACCTAAAATGTCTCAATACTAGCACGCTCAACAACAAACGATGGAAAACATATTTATTTTAATTGTAAACAAAATGAGCATGGAATTCTTGACATAAGACCGTTGTTACTTTTCTTGGAAATCAATTTTCCAGCACATTACAAAAATTCGCGCGTTTCGCCGTTTGGCTCGTACTCTTTGTACGAGCCAAACGGCGAAGCCTGATTATGAGCTTCAGTAATATAAATATATATTAAGTGAAATTTAAGAGAATTTGCATGATACTATGAATAGAATGAAAATATGAATAAATATCAACAAAATTATTTTTTTCTGTTGGAGAGTTCATTGTAATTGGTACCTCTTTTAGACTGTCGTAAGAAAACCGGAATACTAGGGGGTTATTCTGTATCGTGATTTGAAGGACAAAACCACTCGAAGTCAAAATCACACAATCTATTTCTATCGCAAAGGTAGCCGTGTTGTTATTTTGTGTGTTTTAATGTGAAAGTTTCAAATTTTAAAATGAAAGTCACACAACCAAAGTACCATTTATTAGAATGCATTAATATTACTTTGGAATTCCGTTACAGAGTAACCCCCTGGGGGTTTTCCAGACATCTGCCGATATGCTACCAGTATCTTCCAAATATTTTATTCTACAAATCTTTTATGTCAGAGAGAATGGTATAGCGTACTTCTAGCAGATATAATTCTTATCACTGTATTATGCATTGAGGAAGGGCTTATATTCAATACTGCCTATTTACAATTTTAACGAAAATTAGATTTTGATGCAGAAATCTTCACTGATCACAGCTACATCTATGAAATTAATTTTTAAGCAAAAAAATATTTTACACATACAATTTTTGCTTAAAAGTTTATAATCACTATAAATAAGCGTTGCAGTTATGAAGAAGTATATATATTCTTCTTAAACGTAATTTTATTAGTTAATTTCGTCATGTCCATCCTTCCGTCTGGGCCATCGTAACTCACAAAGAAACGACTCAATTTGTATGGAAAAGAATATGAAATCTAGTGAAAAGAATGAAATCGGTTTATGAAGGATGACGTCACATTTTCTTAATTGTTATACAATATCATAGAAGCAATATGAGCTACTAAAAAGAATTTTTCGTATACAAAAAACTAACTTTTCTGAGATTTTTTCCTATCTTAATATGAAGCCTTAAAGGACGAAATTTGAATTTAGTCTGCACTAAGGAAATATAGGTTGTACCATTGTCTTTTTGTTATTTCCAGACAAGATGTTTAGTGCTATTTTTATAGAAAGTTTTTAGATATGTTAGGGATTCGTAAGATATTTACGAGGTCAAAACATCCATATCCTCCGAAATAGGATATTCGTTTAAATATTTAGGATAACATTAATGATTTTATAATAGCGAAACAAGAGTTAACCGTTTTTTTAATTTTTAAAACTGTTTTTAATCTTTAAAAACGTCGGGTTAGATTACGAATTATTAAGACCTTTAACGATCATATACCTAGTGAATCGAAAATGACAGGTCAAAAATTAGTCGGTGAATTTTATGTAGATTGCACCAGAATATTAAAAAAAAAATAAGAAATCGCTGATTCCAAGAATATTTTCTGATCTATCCCCAGAACAATATCGTGCAACATGCTCTAACTGCTCGTTTTTTCATAGACATTGATCACATTTGAATAGCAATAATCTCTATCTACCATAGGACGAATAATACCGCGAAATTACTGATTTTTTTAATTGTATCATTTAAAGACCATTTTTATTTAATAATGTAGAAGAAATATTTATCGCCACTTTTACGGTTTGCGATTTAATCAGATTTTTCGCTCTCCTGAAAAACTGTGTTTTTGTAAATAGACTATATTGAATATAAGCCCTCGATATATATCGTCATTGTAGAACTAAAAGTCAACAAATAAATTTTTATAAAAATCTTAAATTTCAACTTTGTTATTACAAAAAGTAATTGTTACATTTTTAAAGTTCAAATATCAATTGATAGATTCACATTTCCTTATTATTTGGTACAAATATTGAGCTCATTGATCAGAAATTGACAGATATATAAATGTAATGAAAATGAATAATTGGCACTTTTAAAATGTAGTTGGTGACTTTTAGTTCTACAACGACGATATATTCGCAGCAAATATAAATTTAATAAAATATGTTACCATGTATATATAATCCACCAGCACGTTTATATTCCTGAGTATTCTGAGTTCCAATTTGTTTAAGTTGAAACTTTGAATTTTCCATTTTTTTTTATTTGGCCCATCAAAACATTAATCACAAGAGTGAAAGGGTATATTCAGTTTGGTACGCCGTTTGTAACACCCTGAAGAAAGCATCTCCGGTATGGAAAAGTATATATATTCTTGATCAGCATGACCTCCCGAGTCGATTTTGCGATGTCCGTCTGTCCTTCTGTCTGTTGAAATCACGATTACGGAAAAAGTAGAAGAGCTAGAGCATTGAAACTTTAGATTTAGATTACTTATATATCTAAGCTGTCTGAACAAGAAAATTGGCATGATCGATTTATTGTGACCTGAGAACCGACCACTTATGTTCAAATACCTCATATAAAATATACATATACAGATCAATTTTTCTGTATACGTGCTTAGGTAAACTTTTTTGGTCAAATATATATTGACATCATGCTCAAATACATGAATATAATGGTTTCCGGCTAAACAACTTGTGGTTCCCAAAAAAAAAAATCGAAATTTGGTACACCTAACCATTTGTAAATATGGGTATCAAATGAATGGAAATTCTTCAGCAATCGAAAGTTTGTAGTTATTTTCAGGATTCGTATACCCTGGTGACCTATATACTAATGGAATGGTAACCACACATATGTGTAGGATATTTATAGTCGGCTTAGACCGACTATAATTTTGATAATCCTAACTATCATAACTTTAAAATTTCCCATGTGATCTAACCTTCCCAACTGGTTTTAAATTTAGGTCGTTTTGAGATACTTACTTAGATGGATCTTACAACCGTACGTCGGTCGTGACCGCTGATAAAAACTACGCCATTTGCTTCTGCTTTACGCGCGCGCCGATAGAAATACCAAGCGTTGTCAAGTCGTCATCAACTTGGTCTTTCCAACTCAAATTATGACGTCCCCTTCTACGCGATACACCTTTGAGTCTTTTTTCAAGCAGCTTCTTGGTTGGAGCGCTTTAATCCATTCATTCAACATGACCTAGCCAACGAAGGCGCTAGATCTTTATGCGCTTGACTATATCAATGTCGTCGAATAACTCCATACAGCTCATGGTTCGTCCTAATTCGACACTCGTTAACAAAAAAAGATACGGGCAACGATTTTACGTAGAATCTTTATTTCGAACGCTTTCAGTACTCTCTCATATGTGGTGGCCAGTGTCCATGTCTGTACTTCTCAATTGCCTACTGTGTCCAAAGTAGCATCTGGAATAACTCTTACATTCCGCGTTTAATCTGACGTCGTTGTTAATGCTGGTAACCGGAGAGACACTGTTCTCTACAATGTCAAACTTTCTGACTAAGACGCAGGGCCTCTTTTTCGCTCGTGCACACAAGGTACTTCGTCTTTTCCTAGTTCACCGCAAGACCTATTTAACACGACTTCTCCAATTCATGCCAATATTATTCTTTTGTCCTTTATTTTTTTTAATTATGTATATAAATGCAACACACATATTTATTGTTTTTTTGTATCTTTTTTTATTTAATATATATATATTTTGAAAATTCATTTTGATTAAAACATAAGTATTAATTTTGTTTTTACATGTAGATGTAATTATAATGTTGCACCAAAAAAGCAACTTCTTGCATTGAAATTCTCAAATAATTAAAGTTTAAAACAAGTGGAGGGCCAACTTTTGTCATCAACGAGCGTGTTGTGTTGTACAGTTTGTCTCTGTACTTTGACAATGCGTTAGTAAATTTATGAAATTAGTTAGTCTTCGTTATTTCTACGTTTGTTGTGTGTTAAAAAAAAATAGCAGTTGCTTGTTGTCCATTAAAATTATTGTAAATTATACGCAATGCGAAAGTGCAGTTCCAATGATACCTATAATGATACCTATAATATATGTATATTGGTTTGAAGATCGGTAACAATTGCCAGAACGCAACGCACACCGAACCTGACTTAAAGCCTAAACATAAAGTTTGAGAAGAAAAAAAAAATAATAGTAATAATAATAATTACGAATTCTTGTTATGAGTCCCTGAGAAAATGCCTGCACATTCTTATAAGTAATAGAGTTTTTTCTCAAGTGCATTTTGCGGCGGCTGATACAGACTGGTTGCCACAAGTGTTGCCAATTTCTTTGCATACTGACAGACGGCCGGCACACGTGTGGTGCCCGACCAATTGTAGTACAAATGGGTCATCTTGTAGGTGAGCAGTTGCATCTGATCGGGCGACAGTCGAATATTACTGTAGACGACATTGTAACTGGTGGGTGAGACGGTGCCCTGTCGTACCGATTGCGACACCAAATAGAAATCATAACGTTCGGGCAGTGTGACAACATCATCGACGACTGTGCCGGGCGGTGGATTGCGGCCGCGTGAAAAGAAACGCGTATTTATCTGTTTGGTGACAACCACATAGGCAAACATAGGTGGTTTCTCCGCTTGTGCGCGTGTATACTCCTGTTCGAGTTTCTCCACCACATCCTTGACCTCATGATCGTACAGTTGCTTCAGTGAACCCTCACCGACACCATCACGATAGAAGAGAATACGTGTCGGCAGTTTGCCATCGTGTTCCTTGCGAAACTGACGCAATGCTTTGGTCATCATCGGCCAGAGACTGTTCGCCAGGACATCGTGCGAATTGCATTCGGCTACGGTGCTGTAGAATGTTGCGTTCGATTTCATGTCCATGCTGGCGACAAGCGCCCCAAATGCCTTCGAACGATCACGCGTACTCTTGGCGACATCATAGCCAATGGTCATCAGACCACTGAGTGGCAGGTCAATCATCCATGGTGTATAGCCGAGTTTGCAATTGATCTGGATGGCAACCTTGGTGGCAATGCTCATGAGGCCACGCTGATTGCCAGCAGTTTTCTGTGTGATCACCTGGGTGGGGATAGCGCGCTCGAGGCAGCCCTTCTTTTTGATGGAAGCATATCTAAGGGAAAAATTAAAAAAATCGAAATGATTATGTGACAATTTGAAACATACGTAAATCGAAGTGTTTTATGACACTATTTAAGAATTTCAACGAATAAAACACTCAAAATGAATAGCAAAGATTATAATTTAAGTGTTCCAGATTTAATTTTTGTTCCGGTTTTAATAACCGGAACAATAAAATGACGCTGTTTTTAATACAGGGTTTGAAAGCAAAGAAAGCAATCAATTGCACAAACTCTTCCTTGTTATTGCTTTGCTGTCGATCATTACAGAGCGATGCTTCGAAAGGAAGCCAAGATTTGCATATATTTCTGAAAAATACTTCGATAGAAAGCAATGCTTCAAGATTTGAAATACTTCCGATTCTTGCATTTCAGAAAATGCTTCGAAATACTTATATTTTTTGGTCTTTGCATTTCTCTAAAATGCTTTCTTTACTCTTTCGGAGTAATTCATTATATTTCGTAGGAAAACTTCGAAATAAAGCAAAGCTATTTGTTTTTGTTGAGCAATGCTTCACGATTTGTAATACTTTCACTCCTTGCTTTTTTAATGCTTCACAATATTTATAATTTTTGGATATTTGGGTTTTGCTAAAATACTTTATTTACTCTTTCGGAGTCGTTCGTCATATTTCGTAGGAATAGTTCGAAAGAAAACTATTTGTATTTGTTGAACAATGCTTTATGATTTAAAATACTTTTACTTCTTGCTTTTGAAATGCTCAGGGTTTGAAAGCAAAGGAAGCTGAGCACAAACTCTCACTTTTGTTTGCTTTGCTGTCGAGCGGAAGCAGAAGTTTAAAAATATTACAGATCGATGCTTCGAAAGGTTTATTTATTTTTTTGGAGCAATGCTTTCTAATTTAAATACTTTTACTCCTTGCATTTGTAATGCTAACATGCTTCCAATACTTTGGCTCTGTGTTTTTAAAATGCTTCAGAATATTTATTTTATTCGCTCCTTGCGATCTGAAAAATGCTTTTTCTTTGATACTACTTTCAGTTAATCGAGTAAAAAATTTGAATCGAAGCAAAATTTCAAAAGCAAAGAGCTACAGTAATTGTATCGAGGCAGTACTCAAAAAGCAAATAGCGAGAATTTAGGAATCGAGGAGGGAATATTGAAAAAGCAGAGTGAGAGCTTTTGAATTGAAGTAAAATGCAAACAGCGAGAGTTTTGGAATTGGAGCAGCATTTAAAAAGCAAAGAGCGAGAGTTTTGGAATTGCTCGAGCAATTTAAACCCTGTGTAATTCATTTTGCAAAGCATTGATGAATATCATTAATATATCGTCGTTGTAGAACGAAAAATCATCAAATATATTTTTATGAAAAACTTAAATTTCAACTTTTTAAAGTTGATTGATAGATTCACACTTCCTTATTATTTGGTACAAATATTGAGATCATCATTCAGAAATTGACAGATATATAAAGATTTTTGTAAATGAATATTTGGTATTTTGAAAAATGTATTTAGTGACTTGTCGGTGACGATATAATAAAATTTTGAAATTTAAATATTCAAAGCTATAGTTACCGTTCGGCATTGTTGTTGGGCACCAAGCAAAGTATCAACTGTGGATCCTCACGTCCGCAATCTTCCATAGCTTGTATGTAAGAGTGGTTTCGATCATCATAAATCATTACTCTATACATAAAATATTCGTATTAATAACAAAAAAACATTCGAAATTTTTGAACGTACTCTCTAGGACGACCGATGCGCATTTGCATGCCACTTGCTGCACGTATTAGAGATTCAACAAAATTACGCAAATCTCGAGAACTACGATTTGTAGCAATGACAGACCAACGCTCCAGGCCTCTGGATGGTGTGGTGAATAAACCATTATCACGGAACATGCGTGTCCAATCTGCTTGATCGCCGGCGGAGACCCTAGAATTTATAAAAAAAAAAAAAACAAATTTATATAGACAAAGTTGTATATAATACGTAATATTTTGAGAAATAGTCGGACATTTAAAATTATATTTAAAAACACTATAAAATGAATGTACATCAATATTTTTTGAATATTTTTTATTGTAAAGTTCGGAGGCTCCGATTTAATAATGAAAAACAAAGTTCATGTGGCTCCCCTCTGCAGGCTATGCTTAGGGTATAACCTAAAGGCACATTGTGGTTCGCATCTTATTAAGTGTCAGAACCTATCACCTTAATTGCGGCTGATTGCCAGTGAATTAATTCGAACTCATAATGAACCATAGTACATTTTTCAATTCGGTTTCCGAGATGTCTGCTGTGCTATGCAGAAATCGTTGTCCAAGGTATTTTAGGCGACAAATGATATGTTGAATCGTCAATCGTCTCTTATTTCTCCTCATCACTGGAGCTTCTGAAAAATCACGTTGACTTCACTTTAACATTTGCTTAGCATTGAGCCTATTCCGCAGTATACTGGATATGTGTACAACAATAAATACTTTATGACTGCTTTTATGACAGAAGCTGCGTAGATGGTGATCCTTGAGGGTCGATCTTTACCTTTTCTATTGCATGGATTCTGTTTGACAGAAGCTGCATTCGTTCAGAAGTCTAAAGGATTACAGTGCTTGTAGGTCTTTCGTATAGAAGTAAGCTCCTGTTCCTATGTCCATTTAGGACCCGGCAGTGAATACTGTGATGGCTATGTCTTTGTCTGATATCTAACCATCCCTGCTTAGGACCAGGTGTGTGGTGGCTGTATTAAAGTCGTATCGCGGCGTAATATAATCCGATTTTCCGAACAGAATATCGGATTTATATTTTACTCACACTTTTCATACCTGTTTCAATAATGTTGAATGTCCATACTGTGTCTGCTTGAACAAGTTGGATTACCTGCGACACAGGGTTCCTTTTGCTGCACATCCTTTTAAAAACAAATTGATTGGTGTGTTTGTTCAGTCTATAGACTAATTATATAGTCAATCTGTAAACTATTTTCTTTAATCCTACTTTAAACTGGTTACTATTCACAAGTTAAAACCGACTTGAACACCCAACGGTCCTTCCGTGCTGATGAGAATCAATAAACTTTCGATCCAGAAACTCGAAAGAAGAATTTGAAATCCCTGCCGAAATGTGCGGTGGTTCAGAATGGTGTAGTGCATGCGCAATATATTAAACTGCTTCCAGTTAGTTTACCAAAGCCTCTCCTACACAATTACTAGTGTCACCTTAGCCTTAGTGAACCCCGTAAAACCGATCGCCATAGAAATAACAGGCAATATGCCTCAGATACCGACCCGAAAACACGTAAACGTTTAAAATACCATGATTTACGGATATGCATCTGGAACGTTCAAGCCCTTTATAGGGAAGGTGTCAATATCCAGCTGATTAATGTCCTCGAAGAATACAAGTCAGACAGCACCGAAATCCAGGAAATGCGATGGACATGGATGCTCTAAGTAGGCATTCGGTGACATCTACAACAGTTGCCATGCGGAGAGGCACGATTTTGTATGTGAATTTGTAGTCGGCAAGAAACTTCGCCACCTTGTCTCTATGTTCACAATAGTGAACGAACGGCTGGCAACAATCCGCATCAAGGCTAAATACTTTCCACATCAAAGGTGCAAATATAGGAATGGAGTGTCTTACATCGTTTTAATACAACCCGAGGCACTATCTGGCTATCTGGTAGCGTAGTATAAATAATAATAATAGTTTGCCGCTACAGTTCTGTGTAGAACTTCGGACGAGCTCTCTCACCATTTCCGCTGTGCGTGTTATATTTGTACTCAAATTGGTGGGACCTACAGTTTATTGCCGAATCCGAACGGCGGGTGAGAGCTTTTCATAGGCAATATTGTACTCTCGTAGGTTTGCCATTTACTGCCGAGCGGTAGCGTCGCATAGAAAAATGTTTTCTATGAAAAAGATATTGGCAGTCGCTGGGGATCGAACCGCGCACCTTTCGGCTCGTAGTCGAACGCACTAGCGACTTTTTGCTCGTAGTCCAACGCACTAACCAGACGAGCTACCGACGCTATTATTGGAATTAATTCAACCGGCTCAGTGAAGGTCAATTCTACCAATTCTGAAAGGCTTTCTCATTCGATCTGACTGCAATCCTGCAAGACTTATTAAACCAAGAATGGTCCTTGGGTTAAGTGCTAATCTTTTTAGAATGTATAAAAGCCCGCATACCTAATAAAAGAATATTTTGTATCTTTGATGTCTCAAAATATATAGAATACACATTTTTAAAAATTACTTAATTATCTAAAGCATTACACTTACTTATTATGATCCCTGAAAACAATGCGCTGTGGATCCAATATGCGTCCCTTAACTTCCACCAAATTTTTGTCTAGCGTCATATTCCAATCGTTTAATACTTTAACACTGGCCTCTGTATGCTGCAGACGTTGGTTAAAAACACGCAGACGATCAATGCGTCGATCGGGATTCATGCGCGTGTGATCGGCCATGGCGCGCATAAGTCTAAAAGTTGAAAAAAAGAAGTTAACAAAAAACAAATAAACCAAAGAGTAAACTGTAAACTTACTGGAAATTGCTGCGCATGTTATCGGTTAAACCGGTGGCGCGACAGAGCTCTGGAATAAGTATAATGATATCATTTTGACCGCCGCGAATCTCACGTTCCTTAGCCTTCGATATCAACAGCGGTTGGTTCGGATCACGTATGCGTATATTATATTTCTATGCGTTGAGTTGAAACGAATTTTTATTATATAAAATTTAACTTGGTACTCGCATAAAAGGCATACCTGATAATAGTAATCAATAAAGGAGACATCCTTCTCTTTGCATTTGAACGTTTTCTTGGGATTCTTTGTGAAATCGATATCGTTGACACGATAAGTTTTATTATTATAGTCTGTCAGCACAGTCAGACCTATGGAGCGCGCAAATAAATAGTTTTACACATTTAATTAAACATTATTAATTATAAAAACGTACCCAGAACATGACGTCTAAACTCCTCCTGATAGTCTTGCGCGGTTTCTGTGCATTTCATTAGTATATCGTAGACAGTCTCAGTACGCATTACCTTGTGCGCAATCTCAGCGCACAGCAAAATGTCCTTCTCATGCTGACGTATAGCTGTTTGATAGCCAGGCCATAGTTGCAAACGAAATTCGCGCAAATCGATCTTTAATACAAATCATAAATTAAATTTACAACAAAAAAAAATTGATTCAAAATAAACAAACCTTGGCTACAGGATCATAGAAATTACGTCCAACCAATTGTAGTTTCAGACAATCCATTGCACGACGCAGAATCAAATTTAAAATTTGCAACGACTGCCACTCAGTCATTGAGATAACGCCCACATAACGTATTGTAATCACATAGACCTCGCCACTCTTCGATTTGGTCTCAAGCACTGTTTTGTCCTCACGCAATTTAGTGGTGCTAAACATTTTAGTGCCATCGTACAGATAGCCACCGAGCAGTGAACGATTCTCGGACAATATGCCGGAGCGCACACGACGCAATTCGACCTGCGGCGCAAAATCCACATGATACTGGAAGATGCGCCAGGTTGGTGTGGTGAGCAGACGATAGTAGTTGGTTTGCAATTGTACAACTTGTCCGGCAGTGCCGCATTTGGTCTGCACATCGGCAGGTCGTGTGTGTACTAATTCATAGCGTTCGCGCGGATTTTTACGTGAATCACCACGATCACCGCCACGTTCGCCGCCTGCACTGCCAGCGCGTGCCTCCGCTGATGTAGAGGGACGGCCACTATTTGAGTTTAAATCGTCTTCTTTCTTAACGCGTGACGATGAATCACGGCCATTGCGAGACGATGAACCGGAGGAACGATCTTCTGGCGAACCAGATTCTTTCTTATAGACTTTGGGACGCTAAAGAAGAAAATGAACAAATATAACAAAAAAATATGTACAAAGCAGATCAAATTTAAAAAAAAAAAAACAATAATACATGCACAGTGATAACAACTTGTTGTATTTTATTTATATTACAAAATCTTAAAATTAACAACTATTTTTTAAGTGTCTTTCTTCAAGTGTTTGTGTGGTATTAATATAGCAGAATTAATACTTATTACAATTGTTGGTAATAAGTAAGTACTCAGATATTGTCATAAATTATTATAAATTGTACATTTTTTTTGTTTGTTTCATAGAATATGTAAATAGTGCGACTTGACATCTGACCTAAAGGGTCAACAACATAAGCGATAGAGAAAATACAACATAAAACATTTGTCATAGGCAACGAATTGAATAAAATGAAAAACACATTATTGAAAATACTGTGTTACCAAATTACAAGTGCTATAGCTATTAATTCTTTTAAAATGAACTGTTTTAAGCAGTTATAAATCGGTTTTAATCTCTAAACATAATTTAAAACATAAAGCAATTTCTTCGGCTGTATTTAGGGACTTTTACATAGTACAATAAATTCTACGACCAAATTTTATGAATATTTTACAGCATTTTTAGCATCATACATCAAGAAGATTCGCCTTTATTACATTTTATGAATTCTAAGTTTTTAATACGGCTTTCTATGTCTCTATAAATGTTTTAAATGATTCAAACAAAATTTTCAAAAGTCTTCATTTGGTCTACCTACGATGTACATTATAAAAAAATATCGCATTATCGCATCGTGTAAAACTCCCTAGTCGTATAGATTTACTCATTTTCACAAGTTTAACTGTAAAATATATCATTTATTTTGTTTATTTATCGCGTGTTTTGTTTTGACTATTTCCCACTTCAAAATATGTAGATCAAAGTAACTCGCAGAAACAAACAAGTGACTGTACTTTTATTTACAACGGTCAAAAATAGTTTTTTCGACGTGAAGTTTCCGTCAACTTAGAACCATTACATGCTGAAATTACAACCCAACTTTTTTATTATCAATTTACACGATTTTCTTTGTTTTGAAAAAAAAAAATTGCGAGAAAAACGAGGTAACTCTTCAATCATCCAACCGAGCTAAAATGTAGCATAGTGCTCGCTTCTTGAGCTGTTGTTAAATTGAGCGCTCAAAATGAAGAGCGCACCTACATATTGATCGACTCGAAGTTTTTCGCTCTTTAAAATATTTCGTTTGCAACAGTTTTTTTTTTTTTTTGTTATATACGTTTAATCAATTTTAGTATTACTAAATATAGAGCCAACGAGTAGCGGAGTAGCGAGGTAGCGTAACAGCTCGAAAAAAATTGTTTATATTGGCTGCATTCAGCGACCTCAGCAGTTGTGGAGCTGTTGAGCAATTTGCGCTTGAATGACATGATACCCTCAACATGGTTAGTGAGCGGTCGCCATTATTCCCAGCAAGAAATGTTTACGCTACATTTGCGCTGCCTTTGTTATCGATGATGTCGATGACATTTTAACTGAAATATTTATAAATAAAAATGGAATTTGAATTGGAAAATATGTTTTCAATTAATTAAAGAGTTGTATGTAACTTTAATAAAATATTTATAATAAATTATTTTGTAAATTGACAGCTGAGGTAGCGGCGCATTCAATAAAAGTGAGCGATTAGTTAGTGAGCAGTCTCGCAGCTGTTGAGGTCGATGAATGCAGCCAATGTTTTGTATTTAATTGTTTAGATGGTGTGAAAATATGAATATGATTAAATTTAAAACTTGACAAATGTAAACCTTGACTTATTCGATAAAAATCCTTAAAGAAGCTAACAAAAAAGCAGCGAAACGTTGCAGAAAAATGAAATATTTTTTTTATTTTTATTAAAAAAAAACCAGACAACAGCGCAGAAAATTGTATAAACAAAAATTATGTTAAATTTGTCAAAATCAAAATACGTTTTCACGTTTTTCATTTGAAATTTGTGCGTTACTTGATAGCTGGTAAATCCTTCACTATTGTAAAGATTTCATACATATCAGATGGTCCTTTCAACACATTTCTACTCCATTTACGTTAGCCAAAAATGTAAATACTGCAAAACACCTAAAACAAAATAGGCCATGACAAAACCCTGAATGCGCCACTGCTGGTAAATCCTTCACTATTGTAAAAATTTCATACTTATCAGATGGTCCTTTCAACACATTTCTACTCCATTTACGTTAGCGAAACATGTAAATACTGCAACGCACCTAAAGCAAAATAGGCCATGATAAAACCCTGAATGCGCCACTGTCTTCTGTCACAATTTTTATATGTAGTACATATGAAAAATGAATGCATTTGGATACAAGCTACCTTTTAGCAATTCAACACCACAAATACTCTGCTTAGATCAGCAAAACTAAAAAATTGCAACTGAAGAAAATAAATCGGAAAAAAACATCTAGCGCGCCAAAGAACACGTAGGACGCGCAGCCAAACGCCGTGCTGAAAACTAACCTAACTTTTTTATTTTGTATGAATGATTTTTTTTATTTAGTTTTTTCATTTTTTTGACGTTGGTCGAGTACGTTAACTGTAAAATTAGTGAGCTTGCAGCAGTAAATTTAGTTTTATCATCCAACAAAATAATAAAACAACTTACCGGCTCCTCTGTGTGTGAATTGTCACGATCCCGATGGCGTCTCGAGGATGAAGATTCGCTGGTGGGCTCTTTGGGCGAATGCGACGCTGAGTGATATTCACGCGATGGACGACGGCGTCCCCGACTTTGGTCTTCCGACATCTTCTAAATTAGAATAATATTTTTTTAAGATATATTTTTGTTTTTGTTCAAACAAAATAAACACACACAAAGTTTTTGTTGTAGGTCAACGTTGCCAGTTTTGTAGGAAAAATACTGTTTATGAGATTTTTTAGCATTTGCGGGATATGAGAATTCTCACACTACATTGAGAATTTTTTTTCCCCCGAGAGAATTTTTTTCTCACGAAAGGGAAAAATCCCTCGCGTGAGAAAAAAATTCTCACAAAAGGGAAAATTCCCTTTTGTGAGAAATAAATTCTCACAAAAGGAAATTCTCGCACGAGAAAAATGCACCGCTGGTGAAAAAAATGCATTCTCATTCATTCAAAATTGAATATTTCTGTGTGATCAAGTGAAAAAGAAAATAAAATAATATGTCTAATGAGAAAAAATTAAAACGTGCTTCAAATGAAAACGATATGGCTCCTTCTTGCAAGAAAACGTAAGTTTAATACATTTATCGTGAAGTTATGAAAATAATAATAATATTTAAATAGAACAAGGTGTTGTATAAATTGCAAAGAAGATAATTTATCGTGTGTATGTCCGTCATCATCGACCGCAAAAGCAGCTAGAATTTTGATGCAGTTTAATCGTAACGCAACCAATGAACATTTCAGTTCCGATGACTCGAGTGGTATTGAAGAATTGGCGTCAAACGAAATCAATCGTTTAAGTGGTGAAATACAACTGGAAGAATCGTTTCGAATGGAACAAGAATGCTTAAGTTCAGAGCCGAAACGGTACAGTTATTTACATAAAATATAGTTCATTCCAATATAATTTCATTTTTTTAGATCGTGCAAAAAGAAGTTGTTTCAAGAACGATGGCTGACTGATCCTTCTTTTAAAGAATGGATGGAGAAGGATCCCAATTCAAAGGGTCACTTCATCTGCCGACCATGTGGAAAACGTCTGGTGGCCGGTTCTGAAGAAGCAAAGAAGCATATGAAAACAGCGAGGCATGTTACACAAATGGCTATATCTGAGAAACAAACGCCAATTAATTTAAATATAGTTAGTGAAACAAAAAAAAATGAACTACTTATGGCGCAATTTATTGTGGACAATAATTTGTCCATTTCTGTTGCTGAAAACTTAAATAATTTGTGTAACACAATGAGAAAATCGCCCCATGAAACGACTTTTGGAAGGACTAAGGCATCATGTCTTATTAAAAATGTTTTAGGAGAGGAGAGAAAGCAACACCTTTTGGAAACATTAAGAAAGACGGATTTCAGCATAATAGTCGACGAATCGACAGCTATAGACTGCACGAAGCAGTTAGCGATTGTGGCTCGATATGTTGCAAATGATTTGGAGGTCCATGATGATTTCTTAGGGCTAATAGAAATAACCGACGGTAAAGCACAAGACCTTTACAATGTAATTGTTGGTAAGATCATATTATCTCATAAATCAAATTCTTTACAATAAAATAATATTTCTGTACAGATTTTTTTGAACAAAATTCAATAAATTACAAGAAGAACATGGTTGGCTATGGGTCTGATGGTGCTGCAGTGATGTTTGGTGTCAACCATTCACTTTATACACTTTTCAAGCGCGATATTCCTGGTAAGTCAACAAATTAATTATTTTTAATAATTTTTATATATATTTTTATATTTTGTACACATATATTAATTCATATCCATTTATATTTTATTTTGAAAAGATTTGTTTGCAATAAAATGCGTATGCCACTCATATCACCTGTGTGCATCGCATGCATGTAAAGAACTTCCAGATGGGCTGGAGAGTTTTTTGAAAAACATCGCCAACTATTTTTCCACTGCAAAACGAATTCAGAAGCTACACAAATTTCAAGACTTGTTCGAATTGAACAATGAAAAAATTCTGCACCCAGCACCAACTCGTTGGTTGTCGCTGTTGAAATGTGTAAAAAGAATTCTGAAGCATTATGAACCGTTGACTGAATGCTTTCTGGTTGAACAGCTCGAATCAGAAAAGGCTTCTGAAATCTACGAAGAGCTAAAAAATCCACACACAAAATTGTATCTTAACTTTCTTGAATATGTTCTTCCAATATTTCATAATAGAAATATTCAAATGCAATCAAGTAAAGTTAAAATACATAAAATGTATAACGAATATTCCGACATGTTTAAGGAAATTGTAAACAATTTTTGTGATATTGGTGTAATATCTGACGATATTTTATTCTCTGATGAATTTGTAACTCAAATGTACAACAATTGTATTTCATCAAATTTCACCAATTTAGATATGGGTGCAATAGTAGCAATTGAGCTAGAGGGAATTGAAAATAATTGTCTTGTCTTTCAGAGAAATTGTTTAAATTTCCTAAAAACTGCAGCAATTGAAGTCTTAAAACGATTTCCGTCTGATAAAAAAGATATATTACGTCAGTTGTCTGTTCTCAGCCCTGAAAATGTTAAAAATAGTTCAATTTTGCATTTAATTCAACTACTTTCATACAAAATAGGGAAGGATAATTTTAATAATATATATAGGGAATATAAAGTAATAGGGAAATTAGATACAAATGTTAATTCATCTTTTACCACATTTTGGTCAATAATATTAAATAAAAAGGATGAACAAAACCAATTTATTTTCCCGGAAATGAGGAAATTAATTTCTTATGTTTCATGCCTTCCACATTCATCAGCAAACGTGGAAAGGATATTTTCTTCTATTAACTTAAACAAAACCAAAATTAGAAATAGGTTGAGTACTGACATGTTGGCTGGTATTTTGTATGCCAAAAGTTTAACAATATCAGGTGTATCAAGCGATGTTTTATTTAATAAGGTTCACTATGAACTTTACAGTAGTGAAATGTACAATAAATAATCAATGTATTTACTTATGTTAATATTTTTTTTTGTTATGATAATCTTTTTTAATTTTTTTATTTATGTTAATCTTTTTCAGTTAATATTTTGATATTTTAATCATAGTTTAAGTAATAATACTGATTTACCTTTGATTTAATTTTAGGCTTCATGAACTGATGGACTGATTTTTTTAATATTTAAATGAATTTAATATATTTAAATAACATAATTTAATTTTTATATTAAAATATATTGTAAGATGAAATGTAATTTCACTTATTTTTAAGAATATATAAGAAAACAGAAATATATATAATATATTCCTTTTTACAAATAAAATAAAATTAATTTACTACATTTATAAATATGTTGTATTCTTTTAATTGAGGTACTGGTACTGTGAGAATTTGTGAGAATTTGTGAGAATTTGAGGTACAAAGAGAATTTGAGGGATTTTGAGAGAAATTGAGAGAAATTGTGAGAATTTGAGGTACGGTGAGAATTTGAGAGATTTTGAGGGAAATTGAGAGAAATTGTGAGAATTTGAGGTATTTTTGAGAATTTCGAGAGAATTTGTGAGAATTTGTGAGAATTTTCCTACGAGAGATTTTGTGAGAATTTCATGAGGGAAAAAGGTATTTCGTGTGAGAATTTCATCTGGCGACACTGTTGTAGGTACATAAAATATTGTGGTGGTGAAAAAATGTACTGAGCCAGCCCCTACACGGTGTGAACCATGTATTTTTCGTCGCTTAACTTCACAATCAACTCAGCAGATTAATTAAGATAAACTAACTTAGAAATTAGTCAACGTATAGTAGTGCATGTTAATTACCTTGTTTTATTGGATTTATTATTTGTTTTTGATTTGTTTAAGCACAATATTTTATTAAATTACTTGACGCGCAGTGAAAATAATGTCGCTTTCAAAAGAGACGCGTTTTTTTCGCGTCGTTCGACGAAGAAGATGGTAAAGAAGATAATGATAGAAAATCTAAGAGAAACAGGGCAGTGTTACCATCCTCAAATTTGATTTATCCATAAATAGGGTTTACAAGCAACAAAAAAAACATACTATTTTTAGCGTCACTACATTTTTGTTCCTAAAATTTATTGCACTTTTTTGGGTCAGTTATTTTCCAATAGCTCAGTGGTTAGTGCGTTGGACTGCGAGCCGAATGGTCCCCGGTTCAAGCCTGGACTGGGGCTAACAACATCTTTTCATAGAAACATTTTTCTATACCGCGCTACCTCTCGGCAGTAAAACATTGCCGAGAGTAAAAACATTGCCTATGAAAAGCTCTCACCCGCCGTGCGGATTTGGCAATAAACAGTAGGTCCCACCATTTTGAGTACAAATATAACACGCACAGCTCAAATGGTGAGAGAGCTCGTCCGAAGTCCTATACAGGACTGTAGCGCCAAACTATTATTATAATATATTTTCCAATGGCTAACTAATCGATCTGAGTATGATATTGAAATAACATTTAAGTTTCAATAATTATTCTGAAATTTGCAATCAAATTGATGTCAGAAATAATATGACTATAAAAGTGTTTGAATACTTTTGTTTTATTGAATTACTATTTAATTAAAATCATTATAAATATTATGAACGAGTTTAATAAATGGCATTTGTTATATTAACCGTATTAACCGTACTTCAAAATCTTTCAATGTGTTAGTAAATCTCGATTGATTAAAACAATACGTATTCTTGATAAACGCGATCATCGGTTGACATTTGATTAATTTGTTTGTCGTATTGATGTACAAGTTGGTTGTATTTACGACACTTTTCGGTTCTGTGCGATAGTGTTTTATATATACATTCCTATTTAAGTGAAATCATAAATATTTTGGTTTGATTTAAATAGAAATATGTAAAACAATGTTGCATTTTCTGAAGGATTCTAAAATACACAAAAATAAATATACACAACCCAGCAAGAACACAGTTTGTCATATTATTGATCATTTTAGGGGTAGCAATGATCAAAGTTTCTATCATAATTTCGGTCACATGTAGAACAACGTCGGGAAAAAAAATGAACAAAACATGTATATACGTGTGACTTTACATCCCTGTCTTACGCATGTTTACACAGCTTTTTCTTACATGTATAAGTGAGTCGCAAACATTTTGCATATGTGTTGAAGTTTCGGTCAGCAGTGTATTGCTGGGAAAGAGATCAAAATGCATTGTTTTTGTGGAATTGCACAGAAAGAAGTGGCAACACTGAGGAGAATATATTTTTGAAGAAGAAGATAGAAGATAGTGAATGAAAATAGGCGATGTAAAAAACAGGGATGTTTAACGTTCACACAAAATCCCATTTAAAAATTTTACGACATTTTTTTTAAATTCTTTTATAATTTAAACTCATGTAGAAATCGTCACACATATTGCAACGGATTTTCCATTTTGTATAAGTTTTATTATTAGGTTTTTTAGTATTTATTCAGTCCAATCGAAAAAAGTTCGACGGAATTGTTAAAAAGCAATAGAGTGATTCCTATCCGACGAATTTGCAATTTTTTTCATCTGAAACAAATTAATTCAGTTTCCCCGTCGAAAGTGATTTTTTCTGTCTTATTTGTTCACATATTATCATCCTGATTGACTGATCAACGCCCAGCCCAGGAATATGAAATTTGAACAGGATGTTCCTCTCCCGACGTAGGCATGCGCTAAGGCGGGATTTTTCGAAATTCGCTCCCTAAGGTACAAAAATAGGCGTGGCAAAACTGAACTTTTAATTCAATATATCTGTGTACTTTAGATAGTCATGAAATTTGACCCAGTGATGTATATTGTGGTTGTTTACCGTTTTACCAGCAGTGGGCGCGATTGTAAAAAGGGGCGTGGTACCTACCATATCACTAAATGTTTAAAAATGCTATATTTTAACTTTATATATTTTAACCAAATATATTTTAATAAAATAAAAATAGTTTGATAATTAATAATATAAAAAAAAGAGGTTAACGAATTTTAAAATTAGAAATTCCATTTCATAGATTAACTTATTTTTAATATTTAATACATACACTAAATCTATGGTTCAGAAATTGAGATTATTGCATTTTTTTATATTATTGATATTTTTAAAATGTAGTTGGTAGATTTTAAAATATGACAGTTAATACCTTTAAAAGTCACTTGCTTTATATAGGTTTTTTAAAAATACTTTAGTATAAAAGTAGAAATTTAGTTGGTAAATTTTAAAATATGACAATCCAGTTTAAAAGTCACTTGCTTTATAGAGATATTTTTTTAAAAATACTTCTGTATAAAAGTAGAACGCGATTCAGCGCCTGTCTCCTCGAAGAAATGCTCATCGGTATAACGGCGATAATCATACTCCATGCATTCGTTATATCCAAAATCGTTTGAAAATTCTAAAATAAATATATACATTTTATTTTATAAAATATATATATAATAAAATTATTCAACTAACCGACAAATGAATCATTGAAATCAATAGCGATGTTGTGCAAAACTGCTAGAGCGACAATCAAATGTTTGGCGCCGCTAAACGAAGAACATGTCAGATGAGTTTGAATGATGCGAAAACGTTTTCGCCACATTTGCAGACACTTCTCGACAACATCTGTATGTGTATCAGCATGAGCACGATTAAATGATTTACTTTTCGAGCCAAGATTGGTTGCGACCGGAGTGTAAAGATAATTGGTGCAGGCATAATTGATATTGGCAAGTAGTAAACGCCCACGAAATTCATTCTGTTCGAATCGCTCCTTGATGCGTGTCTGGGAAAAGATTTGTTGCTCTTGTGATTTGCTGTACAAGGATTTTGTTAGTGTACGCAGTCGATAGTCGAAATCACGAATTTTGAAAGATGCATCTGAAATAATCTATACAAAAATAGTTTACTATTTAGTTCAGTCAATCAATTTAATAAAATCACCTGTATATTCATAGCACAAGTGGATGTCTCCGTTTCCGTTGAATCTTCTGCGTCTGCTGTTTTAAGAGTTTTATGCAAACGAATTTTTTGAGAAGCCACAGCTCCAATTACTTGTGGAAATCCAGCGATGTCATGAAAATTTCTGGTAACCTCTTCCTTTTCTGCGAGTGTTGCCGGCATGCGTATGTATCGCGAGGCCTTCGAGGCAAAGGCAGCAGCAACTCGTCGACATATTTTATTTAAGGTATGGACACTAATGTCATGTATATCGGCTAAAATATCGGGCAACTAAAAAAAGGATATTGGTAGTTCACTTCACCGGTAACCCATTTTATTTTCGGCAAAAGTACAAAAACAACAAAAATTGACGCTTGGACCTCTGTTGACCTTTTTTTGTTGTAGTGTTTGTTTGATTGCTTGAAATAAAATGGTGTGATTCTAATTGTAATAAATGAAAGTAATTCAAATGTAGAAGTTAATAACAATTATTTTCATTTTTATATAAAGAAATTTTTGACTTCGTAAGACAAATTTTTCATTTTTATATGAAGATATTGGGCCATCAAGGTGGGCTATATTTTAAAAAAATAGTATTTAGTTTGCTTCAAGCTTACATTTTTTGGTCAAATCTTTTCACTGTGTTTCAACATTTTTATAGTAATTGGTCGGTTCATCATTTTTATTAATGTCTAATAATTTCAATTCGGAGCATTTGCAACAAGTTTTTAGCATAATCAATTTTTATTAATATGACCCATTGTGTAGTTATTAACACATATCGCACCGGCGACATTTTTTTCAAAAAATTGTGCTCTCCTGGGGTCCGATCATCACTTTTTGTTTTATTTTTGCGAAAATAAAGCGCCTTTTTTTTCGAATTGGCCGGTAAAGTAAACTTTAGCCAATATTAAATTTAAATAAACTATTGACAAAACAAAGTAGATGAATACCTCATTGAGACCCCACCGACGCACGGCAATCAACACCTGCATCTCCACCGGCACTTGATTTGAATTGCCAGCCAAACCCGGTTGTCTTTCCAATTCTAAATCATCTCGTATGATCTCGATTAGTTTCAACATATTCTCCTTGGAGTAGCGATATTTTCCCTTGAATTCGCTTTCGCTAAGCTCTAACAAGGGATTAAAGTGTTTGCGACGCTCACTTCCAAGTGTCGTTATGGACTGTTGTAATTTATCCTGTTCCAACCTAAAGTTTAAAAAATTCTCCAGTAAATAGAAATCATCGAATTGCCTAATAAATTTATTAAATGTATCCAACTCCATTGTTTAATATTTTGTTTATTTGCTTATGGAAAATAATGGATTATATGTATATTAATATTATTCTTCTTCTCAAATTCTATTCACAATTGAATAACAATGCATCATAGTTGCCAGATCCGTGGGAAATTTCCCATCTGTGGTAATTTTTAACTGTTGTGGATGGGTAATTCTCATGGGTATTTTTAATGACTGTGGGATTTTTTTACCAATATATATTTTATTTTCTTTTTGTAATTACAATTTAAGAATACACCAAATGAAAATTTTGTGATTTTAACATATCGTGCCAATTTGTTCAAGGAAAAATTAAATTTGTTTTTCTAAGTAATTTTTAATTTTTATAGTAGTTTTTAAATTTTTCAAAACTACTTCATTTGCATTTTAAATTGGCAAAAAAAATGACAAATGTACAGGGTGTTTAAGAGACCACAATTATATTTTAAACACATTTAATATGCATTTTAGAGCCTTGTACTAAATATTAGTAGCTCTAACTGTATTATTCTGGTGCACGAAATAACCAAGCATAATACAAAAAATAGTTCGCAAGAATAAAAAATCCCGTTTAGTTAATAAAGATAAATTTCGTATACCATACCAATGTGGTCATGCTACTTATTCAACGTTGCTGATGGTAAAACGCAATCGTGTGCGCATATGCTATCTTGTATCCAATTAAATTCCCCATCTAATGGTGCAGTTGTCACTTCTGGTAATTACTTCAAATAGTAGCTGTAGACGCCTCCATTTGAATATTCCAGTTACTTCAAAAGTTCAACAAGTAAGTTTTTCGCCGTTGCTGATTTTAAAAGGCACTTGATTCTATACCAAGTTTATGACGGACATAGCATTGGTACCAAAAAAATCATGAAAAATGAGTAGATTAAGATGGCATACTCAGTTTTGTCACATGAATGCTATTTACCATCAGCAACTGCGGAAAACTCGCTTCATGAATTAGAAGATTCAAATGGAGGCGAACGGCAAACTTTTAGAAGCAACTTTTTGGGATTAATCCCAAAAATTGGTTTTCTAGTTCACAATGGGAATTCACACAAATGGAATTGGGATTTCCCACATGATTTTAACTTTAAATGGGACTTTCTTTTCACAAACGTGAAAATTTTCCCTTAAGTGAATTTTCATATACATTTCTGGATTTTAAATGTAATTATATCTATTATTTTTATTGACAAAATTTTATATATCGTTTAAAAACTGCGGTAGTTAAAAGCTATGTGTCTTTTAACTACCACAGTTTATATGCGAAGCGAATAATTATTCTTAATATATAAAATGAAACGGTCTAAGTGCCTGATCAAATCGGTTTTGAATGTATTCTTTATAACAGGACAACTCTTCAGAACATAATAGATTCAATCACCGCTTTAAAAATTGGCTTCAATTAAAAAACCGAAAATCTTGGATTTTTTAAAGTGAATTTTTAAAAATTTTAATATTCCCATGGAATATGAGTGGGATTGGAAAAAGGAGCATGGCACTACGTTAAATGTGGGCGGTAAAAATAGAGATGTAGGCATAAACTAAAAAGGGAAAAGGGGCGTAAATGTATCCACACTTTATAAACGATATAGTTTCGCAATTACAAAAACTTAGCACGGGCGAAGCTGTGCATGGGTTCAGCTAGTTCTTAATACAATGTCTTAATTCAAAGTGATCTCCGTTATAATTCATTGAAGTTACGACTTATAGGACTTGGAAAATTGTCTATAACAACAAAAGCGAAATAAAATGATCTCTTGTACATTTTCATAATTTTTTTTGTTTCTATTAATTGAGTATTAATATGACAATGTTCTTATCATCATTTTAATTTGGGATTTTTTGTAGTTAATTGGTATTTTCAACTCCAATTGGGATTGTTTTTCCTATGGGATTTAAGGAAGTATTTTTGTACTCTGGCCGTGGGAAAATGGGATTTTTTGGGAATTTAAGGTGGCTTCCCTGGGTGAACTACATTTTGACGTTTAACTGCAGTAACACCAGTGTCGCATTAGCGTGCTTTTTAAGTACCTTTTTATTTGAAATGTTACCAAATAGCTTAATATTGCTATTGTAAATATATTATTTGTGAAGTAACTATTTTTTTTTGCTATTTTTGAAACTATTTTCTTCATTTTTGCTTACATATTTAATATTTAATTAAAAAAAGAACTTTTTTATAGTACTATTTTTAAATGTTTTTGGTACATAATATTTTTATGTTGCCAGTGCAACACTGATATACACAGATTTTTGGAGATTTTGTAGGAGGTTGTCACTTTGGTGAGCGCGGACCAAAACGCACGTTTTCACAGATTTGGATTTTCTGCCATAAATTTCATTACTTTTTATTTTTGTAAATGAAATTTTGTAAAAAAAACTTACGAATCTAATGAGTTAATTTTCTTAAAATCAAAGAAAAACAAATTTATTTGTGACTCTATTATACACACATCATTTCAACATACTTCGCCCATCGTAACACCAACTAATTTGCTGCTGCAATCACGGCCAGCCAACAAACGAGATTTTCGGAAATAATCAAAGTCAAAAAAAAAGAAAATAACTTACAAAAGATAACTAATAAAATTGATAACAAAACAAATTAAAATAACTAAAATTAATAATCAAATAATATAACATAAAATAAAATAACAAAAATCATACTTCGCAACGTGTGTGTCCAGGAATGTGTCTAGTTGTAGCTGCGTTTAAAAGAATTTTTTATATATTATTTTAAAGGTAAGTAAGTTGTGCGAAAATAAAAACCTGTATCTACATTATTTTTCAGCTTACTACAGCTCAATGTCATTGCCATCGTCCACATGGTCGTCGTAATGCATTCAGTACTACTACCACAGACACCTTTAATTTGTCAGCATTCGAGTTGTCAACATTCGACAACGAACGAGTACCAATCACTGCACCACTGACCCAGTTCAATAATTTCCTGCATAGGCAACAATGTGTTTTTATTTTTATTGTGTGTGTGTTGTTGTTGTTGAATTGAAAAGGGTGGTTGGGTGTCATTTCCACCACATTTAGAAAAGAGAAGTTGTGCATATCCGGGTGCAACATACCCTGCATTTAAATTTAACAAAAAAACAAACTATCGTTATTGCCTCGTTGTCCTAGTTGCATTGCGTTGACCCACATTAACAGCGTACACATTGTTGCAAAATTACATAGTACCTAGTTTTATACTAGACATTTTTTAGATTTTGTTTTTTTTTTTCATTAATAACTTTGTTACTATTGAGTTTGGTGTCGCCAGTCTGTTGTAAACCTTTAACCAGTGTCGCCACCAATTGCATTAGCTGCATATATCGCAGATAAGCTGAGTTAATATTTAAATAGCATTGTTTGTATGCCTTTAAAACCAAACTCTAAAAGTATTAAAAACATTGTGCTATTCAAATCCAAAATTACATACAACTCATGATACAACTATTACATTTAATAACATTCTTTGCTCTGAGATTCTGTGTTTTCCACTCGTTTCGGTTATTACGGTTTCAACTTATGTGATAGTTTTTGCACATATTTCTAATATTATGTACACTAATCAGATTTATATCATAATAAATGAAAGTACCTTCTATATAAATTTATTATAATAAAATATAAAATTCCCTGTATCTTGTATGTTATAATTAAAAATTATATGAATCGACTCATCTTACGAAAACTAAAACATTTAATAATTTTATATATGACTATTTTCATATAATATAGTTGAAATATATCTAGATTTAAAAGTTGGTTTATTTCTGATTTCGGTTCTAATCACTCATTAGGTCGCAAAATACAATTGCATGATATCCTTTGGCTTAATGTGAAAATGTGTTTATGATATTTATTATAAAATACAATTGTGTTTGTGAGAATGAGAACTAATACATGATCTCGTAAACTTGAAAAACAGTGAACGTATATTATATTATGTATCTCATTTGAAAAACGTAGTATATGAAACAAACACAGTTCTCAGTAATACATATCATGGTAATAATAATACTACATATCATGGTAGTAGCATAATTTCTATTGACGGCGGAGTCTCTGATAATATGTAAAACAGAATAGTCAAAGATCAAAATGTCATTTCACAAATTCATTTTCTTATTGTAATGGAACACATCATCGATAAATCCCAATAGGAAATAGCATCATAGTCGATTACTGCCTAAGTATTATCGAATCGTAATGCGTTGGAATCTCAATACTGAATTCTGTTTACTTTTACACAGACATGACCTAGGACAAGTATACATTCACTGTAGATTATGAAGGAGCCACTACCCATTACACACCGCATGCAAACTAAAAAGGAATCGAATATTACCTCATATATATATATATATATTTATTTATTCATTTTTCGCAAGGTGTGCTTGAATTTCAGTATTACTTTTCACGCAATCGTAATGACGATTGATCGCTTTACACATTACTTTATAGGAAGTAGTAATGAGGGGTGGTTCCAATTGTGCATTACTTTGTACGCAGTGGTAATGAGGGGTGGTTCCATATGTGCATTACTTTTTACGCAGTAGTAATGAGGGGTGCAACTATTTTTGCATTACTTTGTCGCAGTAGTAATGAGCGGTGGTGCCAATTGTGCATTACTTTGTACGCAGTAGTGTGGTTTCATTCTAAAGTACTTCTTGCGAGCAGTGTAGTTTATAGTTTATTACTTCGTAAGTGGAACATGGAACTAGTCATGTTTGTAAATTACTGCTACATTATAAATGATCTAATACCAAATTTGTAGAGCATGTATTGAAGAAAACATTGGTTACCGTTCGAACTAGATCGGAATATTTCCCATTGGGATAATAATAGGACCGGCTCTTATCATCGATACGTAAAAAAAACAATCATCAATACAGACTTATGTGCTACGTGTACGACAAGAATAATAAATATATTCTTTGACTTAGCATATAATGGAATGGGATGGTCAATATATGATTTATTCATGCTTTTATTTATATAACAATAATGCTATTAAATATTATCATCGTTGAAAAATATTATCTTGTCATCAGGATATTCTTCTTTAGTAATAGTTTGCACCAACATATTTTTATAAAATTGTATAGTCTACTTTTACGTCTTGTTTCATATTATATTTTTTTTTCATTTTGTCAAAATCAATGCTCCTACAAATATTATATATAATTTAAATTTGGACTGATTAATCGATTAATCAAATAATCAGGAAATTGATTAATCATATAATTTGATTAATCGATTAATCGCACAGCCCTAATTTTGACCTGAAAACATTGTTTTTAATACCTCTTCCCTTAAGTTTAGGATCGTTATTCTGTTGAAAAAAAACATGTAACAGGCAGTTTATCAACACCAAGGGTGTCTAAACAATGTAATAAAAAAGTATAGAAATATTAAGAAAGTGGTTCATGCGACAATTTTATGAATGGGTCCAATCAGAGATGGACGCGTGCCGTGCTTTTCTGAGTTCGTGTGTGCAAATCTCCGTGCGTGCTAGTTGTTGTCGTGACGGTGCGTGTCCGTGCCTCTAAAATCAGGTACGCGCCTATTAAAGATTTGTTTACCAATTTTAAAAACGCTTACTTCCAGCTTCAGAAAATAAGTAAATTCGTGGTATTTTAACCTTTTTAAATCTGTCCTTGTTTTAGTTTTACTTATGAATTTAAGAGAATAAAACAGTACCAAACATAATTTTTGAATTATTTATTACAGGAACTAAAACTAGTTTCCAAGATTTTAAAAACTGTAGTTCCGATTCCGGTTTCAACCAAAAAATTAAATGGGTTTCGATTCTGGTTCCATACTTTTTTTTTAATAACGGTTTTGATCGGTGCGTTCCCTGACACTATAATATCTGTTCCGCTTCTGGTTCCGAGATGTTTAAAATAGCGGTACCGATTCCAACCAGAACAAATATTTGGGTTCCGATTACAGTTCCGGTTCCACACATTTTCGTGCTCTTGTTTCGGGTTCGTGATCGTGCGTGTCACCTATCGGCGTGCTCGTGCGTGTCCGTGCCATCAAAAACAGGGGGTTACTATGTATCGCGATTCGAAAGTCAATGCGATACAAAAGTCAATTTAAATCGAAGAACAAAGCGTTTAGAAGGCAAATTCATACAATCTAACGGAATTGAAAAGGTAGCCGTGTTGTCACGTTGTGAATTTAAATACGTAAGTTCCAATTTTGAATGTGAAAGCCACACTACCAAAGCACCATTTTTTAGAATGCGAATAATATCACTTTCGAATCGCATTACAATATAACCCCCCAGGCACGCGTCCATCTCTAGGTCCAATAACAGACCACAACTTAGGACCCCAAAACATAATTGTTGCACATCCATTTTAAAGTGGCGGCTATACCTATACTCAAAAGTTTTTGACAGCGGTCGTAGAACTTACGCAATGAAAAGTTTTTTTTTTAATGGAATATTAAATGTTTTTGAAACCCGTTTTTCTCATATTACAGTACCCACCCCGCCATAAAATAGAAACACTACACATTTTCTGATTATTTCGTTTTTTCTAGAGATGATGTATGAATATTTTTAAAAACGTAATTTTATACTTTTTACAAACAGGACCACACATAACAGTTATTTGGAGTACCACTGTACTAAACCATAACGCAATGGTCATATATATGACCTCCGTAATATTTAAGACCAAAGAATCTATGATTTTTGTGGTGGTTCATTAATTATGACTATTTAAAAGATCGGCAATATATTTTATTAATTCTCTAAAACTATGTTTGACGTTCCTTCATGATTTCTATACTTCTGCGTGATATCTTTCTTTAATCATTTCCACTGATGGATTCCTTCTTCTTTTTAGTGCCAATTTGACTACCATTCTTTTCAAATTTTTATTTTGTTTATAAAAATGTTCGTCATATCTGTTGTTAACTCTGAACTTTTTCTCTTGTTTCTTTCTATTTTTGCGATCCTGGTGACAAAGGATAAGTAATATAGTTTAATATTTTCACTTTCACTTTAGACAAATGTGTGGTCTGCAAATATCCATAAATTACAGTACTTTTTGTTCAATAATTTGCTTTTTATTTCCATTTATATGAAAACAGAATTTCATTATAAATACCATCGCGAATCTTCCAACAAACTTGAATACAATCAATATTTTTTGTGTTAGTATTACTCTCTTTATCACAGAGAATACCAGCGTAAAAAATTTAAATGTTATCTATTTGATTAATAATAGATAAAATAATCTAAAGGATCAAACTCGTTTAAAAACAAAATTATAAAATCGGGGTTTCTTCACAAAACCAGTACCTGTCGCCTCTATTAAAATTATTTATTTTCACTGCTTTTTTTTTTGGAAATAACGAACTAAATTGTATTTAATTAATATCTTTGCGTAATCAAAAAATATTTAAAAAATTTGGTTCCCTTGTAAAAAGAAAAAATATAGAAATATCAAGGAATTTCTATTATTATGGCGCGGTACTGTATATTCTAAAGTATAATCCCAATAAACATTACAGAGTTAGCAAAATTTCTAAAGGTGTTTTTCACCCTCTGTATTACAACTCAAGAAATCATAATAACCAATCAGTCATCATTCAAATTGTTTACTTAAAATTTCATTTTATAATAAATAAAAATAAATTGAAAAAATTCTATGATGTCTATATTGAAAAAAAAAATCTTAAAATAAACTAAATTATTAATGGTTTTCAACGAAATGCAACAATAAACATTTATATCAATGCATACCAACTAAGAGGCTACCTTTGTGATATGTGTTATTTGTAATTTTGTAAATTGTGAGTGCAGAGTTTTCAATGTTTAATTAATTTTAATATATATATATTATATATACTATTCGCAGTCTTCAAATTGACATCCACAACATCCACTCCACTCCACTGACTGCTGTTCATATTTGTGCCGCATTATTTAGTCACGGTTGATCGGAATACCAAAACTAATAAAATAACGTCGACGTCGTCGTTATGGGTTCACACTACAACAATTTAAATAACAACAACAACAACAACAATTATTTGAATCCTACAAAACCACGTGCCGTTGACGGTGTTGCTGCTGCTGCTTCTGCTGATTTTGGTCAGCACTTCAATTTGTCCGACAATGGTTTACATAATTTTTTTAATAGCCTGAAATTGCTAACACTAAAATGTGGTCCCGCATCACCACCACCGAGAGTAACGCCAATAAGTGCAGCCTTTCAAAATTCCATCAGCGCAGCATCTGATTCTGTGCTTTACTCTGAGCCCAATATACAACAAAATCTATATTTGCAACAGCAACAATTTGAACATTATCATCAATATCAGCTGCAACAGCAGAAACAGCAAAAACAACGTAAAATTATTAGACAAACGTTCAACAGCAATGCATTGTCGTCGCAGCGTCATAGAAATAGTCCGCCCGAATTGATACATAACATGCCACCACCGCCGCAGCATAAACATTCCACCACCATTAGCAACAACAACAATAATAATAGTATTGGCCAACATCAACAGAATTCCACACATTTACAGCAGCAACAGCAGTCAGATAAGCAGCAACAGCAGCCGCAGTCGGAACATCAGCAATCGTAAAGTGTTATTTTTCTTCCTTTTAAAAGTGTTTGAAAATTAAGTTTTTATTATTTTCAAAATTTCCTCTTTTTGTTGTTTCTGCGTTTGTAGTGCCGCCTCCTGCCCCGTTGTTGTTTTTTTTTTTATTGAAATATTTGTTTACTTTTGGTTTTTCGTTATTCCACAAATTATTGCCTTGCATCACAAGTACGTACTACATTTGTTTTTAATTTCGTAATAATCAATACTTTTCTTTTTTGTTTCGCTACATGCTTGGCAAACACACACAATCTTCTAATTAATATGGTTGAATTGCATGAATTACATGTGAAATACCTCTAAAAATATTAAGAAAAATGGAAAAATTAATAATGGACTGTTTAAGAATTTTTCAATGCCGTAGTTTGCATTGAAATAATTATTAATGTGCCTCAAAAAAAAAAAAAAACATTTTGGAATAATCAAAAAAAACTTTTTATATTCACCAAATAATGCATGACAATTTTTTTTTTTCAATATTCTCATCAGAATTTGAAAATTTTTCCTTTAATTCTTATTGCCATTTTCTACAATATGTCAAACGAGTTAAAAAAATAATAAATCTTGAACATTTTTAAGATTCTTATTTGTTTATTTTTATGTTTCAAATTTCCTATTAGATTTATAATTTTCCAATATATCCTTTTATCCATTATATTCTTATTGTTTTTTGTCCACTTTTTACTCGAGAACATTACCAAAACTCTGACAATAATACAATTATCCGGCATGTCTCATTTAGCGTATTATTCAATCATTTTTTAGATCTAATCGACGCCTCTTACGAAAACCCACACGTTTCCGTTTGCTTACGAAAAACAGCACTTTTTTGGTAACTACAAAAAGAAACACAAGTACGGTTATCCCACGAACACAATCATATTTTTATTATAGCCAAGAAATGAAGCATATACGTTTTATAGCCATGAAACGAAGTACAACTCTATTTTCGTCACGAAAAGAAACACATTTTGCTACTAAAAAAAAGCTCATCTATCATTTCGCCAAGAAAAAAAATAATTTTTTTCAAGAAAAGTTATCCCAGTGGACTGTTTGTGCACAAAAGCAAACTTAGGCCATTGCTATTTTGCCAGAAGTCAATTGCGTCATTGGACATTTTTTTTGCAAAAATTTGTTCCTTTGAGACTTTGGCCAGAACCCACATGCGTTATTGGAATTTTTTTTTGAAAAATTTGTTCCTCCCAAAGAGGAACAAATTTTTTATATAAATAATGAATACATTTTTTTTTTAAGAACAATTAAATAACAAATGAATAAAATGTTATTTTTTAACATTATTACGACGCCTCTTACGAAAACCCACAGATTTCTATTTGCTTACGAAACACGGCATGTTAAAAAATGTTTCATTAAAACAAGCTTAAGTTTATTTTATCCACGAAAAGAAGCATTAAATTATTTTAGTCACGAAAAGAAGCATAACTTTATCTTTCCCATGAATAGAAGCATATTTATATTTTATCTACGAACAAAAGCGCATTTTAAGGCCAAATCGCAACGTGTGACTACGATTCGTTTCCAGTCCCCTTCATCATAAATTCGTATAATGTATTTATTGTTTTGCCAACAACTTGTCACATACAAAATTTTCAAAATTATGTTTTTATTTTTTCGTATGATTTAGATACTGCTCCCCAGAAAAAATATACGGCAGGTAATAGGCATGCAAACATAGCAGCTTTCAATCTGGAAATTACAGATTTTCGGTAGATTTCCAGCAAAACCTGTTGTTTGCTCTTAAATCAAATTTTGCATTGATTGCTTGTCCAAAACATATGTTTAAAAATAAAAGAATCGTATGTAGATAGAGTTTGTATTTTTAACATTTATTTAATTCACTTGAATGTGGGTGGAATAGCAAATATTTAAACGAATTAACGAAACGCGAATTTAAAAAAAAACGCGAACCACAATTTGCAATATTTCCTGAGGACAATATTACTTAATTGTTAAAAATAAAACCGCACCGCGGTTTTTTATTATCGCTGTTCCGATAAAAACAAAACATTTTTATTACTAAACATTTTTGAAGTTCCCCAGACAGGGTCGAGGTAGTTTTGAAACATTTTTCGACATCCCCCCAGACAATATTTTTGGCAGGGTCGAGGCAGTTCAGAAATATTTCCTCGGCATATTTCAAACAGACAAAGGCGGAGTTTGTATCAAAAGTTGTCTGTTTTCTGTACGTTCCTCAAATATGGCGTGAATATGGCATAAAAATTCCGCAAAAATTTACAACCTGCTATATACATCCCAAAATATTCTATTTATCTGTGCGTTTGCCGGAAATATACCCGAAATATTTCAGAAAAATGACAAAAATTTTGTCTCGGGCCCCAGACAAATTTTTTGGCAGGGTCAAGGCAGTTCAGAAACATTTTCTCGACATATTTCAAACAGACAAAAACGAAGTTTGTATTACAAGCTGTCTGTTTTTGGCCAATTCCCAAGATATGGCGTGAATCTGCCGTTAAAATGACATCAAATTTTACAACCTGATATACACTTCCCAAAATTTATTTATCTGTGCGTTTGCCGGAAATATGCCCGAAATATTCCAGAAAAATGCCAAACTTCTTTTTCGGGTTATTTTTATATTTGTCAACAAACAAATCTGTCGACAACTTGTTGAACAAGCTGATGTTGTATTCCAAAAAAGCTGCCGTGAGGCAGTCAATTCAAATAATTTTTATAAAAAAAATTGTGTCTGTCGTCGACAGTGTGAAATAGGCTGTCTTGTTATATCAAAAATCTACCGTGTGGCAGCTATTAGGAAAATTAAAATAAAAGTCAATTGCCTGCCGACAACTGCCTTTCAATATTCTTCCGAAAACCAGGTACGAGGCAGCTTATTTCAAATAAAATTCCGAAAATATTCTATAAATCTGCCGTGGCTTGTATATATTTCTAAACATTTTCTGCGTGAAACCTGCTTTTTCGATGAAATTCAAACTACATGTTGTGCCCTGCGTAAAATCTGCCAATTAACTGAAATATGTCTGCCAGTAATCTGCCGAATATTTTGTATGGGGTGTCTGCCGACAAATGCCTTTTAATATACTGAAATATACCTAATATACCGTAAACATGTCTGTTTGAAATTGAATGACAATAATATTCAATAATTTTACCGTGTCATGTACACATTTTGAACATGCCGATATTCTGCGTGAAACCTGCTGTTGAAAGGCTGGCATTTTCGATGAAACTCAAACTACATGCTGTGCTCTGAGTAAAATGTGCCAGAAAACTGCAAAGCACTTTTAGAATTTTTAAAATGTCCCGAGACAAAATATTTGGCATTTTTCAGGAATATTTCGTGCAAACAGACGAAAAAATGAAATATTTTGAGAAATATATAGCAGTTTCTAAATTTTTGTGTGATTTTAATAGCAGATTCACGGCATATTTTGGGAACTGGCAGAAAACAGACAGCTTATGATACAAACTCCGCGGAATAGCCGCTTATTCATTACAAAACAAATGGTGTATATATGTTACTGAGCATAAAACATTTTATATGTAACCAGGGATCGTAGACGAAATTATATATTTTGATTTTGCATACAAAATAAGCGTATGTTTGATTTTGCATACAAAATAAGCGTATGTTTACAATTCTTTTCATTTGATCGCACCACACCTATTTTATGTTATGCCAAACAAATTTCAATTGCAAGCCCTGGTTTCAGCAGAATTTAAACGCCATTAGTGCATAGAAATTATCGAATAGAAATTTTTATTATTTCTGCAAACTAATTAATTAAATATATAAAATGTATTTGTTGAGTTTTACTTTTACAATAACGTCTATTTTTTTATTTAAATACCAACTGATTGAATTATCCATACAATCACTTCCTCATATTTTTTATATTTAACCTGCACATTTATTTTATACTTTGTTTTATTAATATTTTATTGTTTTTTACATTTTTTATGCACTTTATATATTTTCTACAGTTTCTAATTCACACTTACTATTTGCAGTTGTGATAAAAGTGACGCCTACATTGATCAACACTATCAGCACTATTATTCGTACTACTACAATCGACAGCCTGCAGTCCACAGTGGTTCGATTAAACCATCCACAGTCATTGCAGCAGACAATAAACCAAAAAGTCGCAAACTACCACCAACGATACATAGAATGGCCGCAGCTAATCACAAAAACAATTTAATTGCACTGGAGGAGGCATGCGCAAAAGTCGAACGCGACAATGCAATATTTTCGCAAACATTTCATTACAACGGCGGCGTCGGCGGTGGTAAAAATGTGTCTGCGGCGACAACGACGGCTGCCACTGATGCTGCGCATGTGCTGCGCGAAAAACTGCTGCCAAATAATAATCTAATGCTGAACGGCTACAACCATGACGATAAATGGCTGCAACAGCATGAAATGGACGAGGTGGAATTAGTCAAAGACTTTGATGTCAAAGAAATTGCTGATTACGATGATAAGCTAATAATGCCAAATAATTATGATGCACATTTTAATGCTTTATTGAAGACGAAAACAAAACGCAGCAATCGCTTGTTGGGCGGTGCTTCGCTGCCAACAGATATTGATTATCGTACAGCTGAAACACAACATCAAAACAATAACCACGCCGTAGCTGTAAGTCCAGAAGATGCTGCTGCACCCGCACAACGTCGTGGCGCCATGAAGCTGCCTGCAACGCCAAAGCATAAAAAAGGTGTCTTACCGAAAAAACCCTCACCACCAGCACCACGTGTTCTACTCTATAATAGTTCTAGTCCGCGTGCGAATACGCGTCATTTACCTCGTTTGTCACCAATTAGTTCGCGCATGCGCGAATTTAGGCGACGCACTCAATCAAATAATTCTTTAGATATCATTGAGTCGAAGACAAAACATTTGTATTCAAATCCATTAATGGAACATGATAAAACAAATTCAGATATATCTTTTAAATTCGAATCGAATAATAGACCACTTACTTTAGTGCAAAAAAATGCGCTCAAACATATTAAAGAGCGTCATATAACGAAAAATAAGTCCGATGCGGCAGCGAACAATTCGGACGATGACGACTCCGTTGATGATGCTGATAACAATAAAGATTCGGACACAGAAGATGATGATTATGATGATGATCTAGATAATGGTGAGTTGAAGATCTTTTTTTTCATAGTGTTTAAAATATATTTTTTATTTATTAATTATATTTTATATTATTATATCTTGGTCCGTCTGTCTATACTGATTAAACCGATTTAAATTGTATAAAATGATACTTTGGAGTCCGAAGAGTGACATAGAGTATATATGGGCCGAATTTGACTACAGAGTGTGGCTCTTCTCATCAGCCTAAACATTTCAAACGATATTGCACGGGACTTAAAACCGCTACGACCATGTACAATAAAACAAAAACACAAAAAACAAAATAAAAACAAAAGCAAAAAGACAAAATCAACAGAAAATGTAATAGCAAAAAAAGTCAAAAGAAAAACAAAATAGAAAAACACTAAACATAATATAAATAAAATAGAAAAACACCAAACAAAATAGAAATAAAATAGAAAAAACACAACCAAAAATCAAAAACCCAAATTCAGAATAAAAACACAAAGTCAAACGATAAACACAAAATCAATAACAAAAGTATAACAAGAATTTATGGAAAAAAATAAACAAAATCAAGAGAATATACAATAGCAAAAACACAAAGTCAAGCGCAAAAACAAAAGCAATAATACAAAATAAAAAAAATGAAAAAAAATAGCAAAAAAGAATAAAAAATGAATAGTAAAACAACAAACACAAAAACAAAGACAAAATTATAAGCAAAAACTCAAATTCTAAAGAAAATACATAAAACAAAAACTAAGACAAAATAAAAACGATAAACACAAAAAGCAAAAACACAAATTCCAAAGACAAATTAAACTAAGACAAAAAAATCAAAAACTAAACCAAAACACAAATGCAAAAAAAAGTCATAATCTTAAAACAAAAATAAAATTACAATATCAAAAGCAAAAACAAAGGCAAACATGTACGATCATGTACAATAAAAAAAACACATAATAAATAAAAATAACAAAACATAAAAGAAAAGAAGAAACACAAAGTCAAACCTACAAAGAAAAGCAAAAAGTCAAAATCAATAGAAAATAAAATAACAAAAAAAGCAAAAATTCAAAGTCAAAGGAAAAACAAAATAGAAAAATACTAAACAAAATATAAAACAGAAAAACCAAAACCAAAAGCAAAACAAAAATCAAAAACACAAATTCAGAATAAAAAAATAAAAACACAAAGTCAAATTCAAAACACCAAATAAAAAACATAAGTATACCAAGAAATAATGCAAAAAAAAAGAAGAAATAAACAAAATTTAAAAACACTAGCATAAACACAAAGTCAAACGCAAAAACAAAATAAGTAATACGAAATCAAAAGTAAAAAAAAAAAAATTAAAAAAACACAATAGCAAAAAATAAATAAAAAATCAATATTAACAACTACAAACACAAAAACAAAGACAAAATTATAAGCAAAAACTCAAAATCTAAAGAAAATAGATAATACAAAAAACTAAGACAAAATTAAAACCAAAAATTCAAAAAGGAACACGAAAGTAAAAACACAAATTCCAAAGACAAAAAATCAAAAACTAAACCAAAACACAAATACAAAAAAAAAATCAAAATCTTAAAACAAATATAAAATTACAATATCAAAAGCAAAAACAAAGGCAAACATGTACGACCTGTACAATAAAAAATAAAACACACAAAATAAATAAAAATAACAAAACATGTAATAAAAAGACGAAACACAAAGGCAAACCTACAAAAAGCAAAAAGAAAAAACAACAGAAAATATAATAGTAAAAAAGCAACAATTCAAAGTCAAACGAAATAGAAATACAAAATAGAAAAATACTAAACAAAATTTAAATAAAATAGAAAAAAAAAACCAACCAAAAGCAAAACAAAAATAAAAATCCCAAATTCAGAATAAAAAAATAAAAACAAAGTCAAACGCAAAACACAAAATCAAAAACAAAAGTATACCAAGAAATAATGCAAAAAAAAAGAAAAAATAAACAATATCAAGAAAAAAAACAATAGCAATAATACAAAAGCAAAAAAAAAATTGAAGAAAAACACAATCGCAAAAAAAATTAAAAAATGAAAAGTAAAACTACAAACACAAAAACAAAGACAAAATTATAAGCAAAAACTCAAATTCTAAACAAAAAACTAAGACAAAATTAAAATCAAAAGTAAAAACACAAATAATACGAAATCAAAAGCAAAAAAAAAAATTTAAGACAAACACAATAGCAAAAAAATAAAAAAAAACTATAGTAAAACTACAAACACAAAAACAAAGACAAAATTATAAGCAAAAACTCAAATTTTAAAGAAAACATTTAAACAAAAAACTAAGGGTAAATTAAATTAAAAAACACAAAAGCAAAAACACAAATTCAAAAGACAAAATAAACACAAACTAAACCAAAACACAAATAAATGAAAGTCAAAATCTTAAAACAAAAATAATATTACAAAGTCAAAAGCATAAACAAAAGGAAACACAGAAATTATTAAATATTTGGTTTAAAATAAAAATACCCACATGTGCAGAATAAGTAGAAATCGTATATAATTTTGTAATACTTTTTTTATATTATTATGAGATGATTGAATTTAATAGTTAAAAGTTACATGTAAATCATATTTATTATTTTACAGATTCAGATTTTGACGATTGCTGTGAAAGTGGTTTAGCATCTTCCGACTCCGATGATGGTTATCGTACATATGCCTTCAAGTTAACGCAGCCGCTTGATAAATTCGTCGCCGGCACTGATTCTGCAGTTTCCACCTCATCCGAGGAGAGCATTGCAAATCCGGACTCAATCTTAGTGCCCAGTCTGTTTCCAAATGTGCCGCCATATTTATCATTCTCATCGAATACTGCCAAGGGGCCCGAAGTGCACCCAGATCTGTATCGCATCTTAAAATGGCGAGTTACAAATGTTACGCCTAAGGTAGTGCGTATTGTGTTGGCCAATAGCGGTGTGCGACTGCTCAAAAGTATGTTTTAATTAACTTCTATCTTTAATTTAATAATATTAATTAAACATTTTGCTGCATTTAGAAACAAATGACTGGATGGGCACCTGGGGTAAACACATGAAATCGCCGTGCTTTAAAACAATACGTCCACATCAGAAAATCAATCATTTGCCGGGTTCCTTTAGAATTGGTCGCAAAGATGCCTGTTGGAAGAACTTGCAAAAACAAATGGCTAAACATGGTCGCAGAGATTTCGGTTTTATGCCCAAGTAAATAGAGTAATAAACATATTGTGTGTGACATGTGACAATCTTCTACACGATTTGCATAATGTGCTTTTTAAAACAATGTTGTGTGTGAATTTAAGATTTTAACAAACATATTTTAATTATAGAACTTTTATAATACCGCACGATTTGAATCAGCTGCGCCATTCTTGGCCAAAATATGCACAACGTCGTACGAAATGGATTATTAAACCGCCAGCAAGTGCACGCGGTGCAGGCATACGTGTGGTCGATCGTTGGGAGCAGATACCCAAACGTAAACCTTTAATTGTGCAAAAGTATGCATTGATATATATTTTATATTTAAATGCAATGTGATACATTTTTTTTTCTCTTACAGATACATCGAACGTCCTCTACTAATAAATGGCAGCAAATTTGATCTACGTCTGTATGTGCTGGTCACCTCCATGAATCCACTTAGAGTGTACATGTATCACAATGGTTTGGCGCGATTTGCATCGGGTAACATTATTTTTACATCATATTTACTTTGCTTATTAGACATTTTTAAAATAATTTTGTATGCCTTCAAACTTAACGAAATTTATTTATTTCTATCTCATTCGAATTGATTCTAATCAAACAAATTATTGCATAGAATTTATTTCTGTGCAAAGTATTTGTTTGGTAAATAAGGAGTGCGCATCAAAAAATTCTAACATAGTGTTTTACTTCCAACTTTTGTTGGATAAAAAAAATAGCATGATAGCATTTTTAATGGCAGATGAACCCAAAATAAATTATAAAATATTTTTTCCACGGACGTATTTGCTGAAATTGGGTACTTAAGCTGAAATTCGAAAAATTATTTTGAATTTTTTTAAACAAAATCCGAAATGGAGTCACTTAAAAATTGGCAAAACTGTTCACTGTTCTGACAATCTAAACATTGATCGAAAGGTGGTATCTGGCGGAAATGTATATCGGGAGACCTACACAAAGATAAACGTGTCAAGGACATTTTTCATAAAAAATCCAAATTCTTCGGGCAGAAAAGTAGCTGAAAAATGGAGTTGCTTGAAATCATTTGTCCGAAAAGTGAAAAGGAAGCTGACCTTAAATCGTACAAAGTTCAGAAAGTCCCAAATCGGAATGCCACGAAAATCATTGACGCAAGAAATAGAAGAAAACAATTATTACAGACATACTTTGTAATAAAATATCAGTTTTGCAATATGGCTGATGAAAAAATATGTATTCGCAGACATTTCGCAGCTACCTGTAACGACTTTTCCAAAGCGTATCAGCGGGCAAATGTGCAAGAAATGTACATAACACAAAAAAAAAAATACAAAGTCCATAAAAAATTTTTCGCGTGGCTGGTAATATGCAGCAGTAGTAAAAGAAGCCAGACGTATTTAACATCTGGGTCAATCAACACCTATATTTATATTGTGGAATGCTTGCAACTTCTTGTGGCCTCATTTGGAATTATTCGCATAATTTGGATTCACGGCTTACTTGATTTTTTGATTTTTCTATATTGCAATTTTTCCGTGCGCACTCCTTAAATCGTCAGAATATTTATTCCCTTCGTTTGTCCACCTGTCAGTTGAATTCAATATTACAGAAAAATGAACAGTGCACTGTGGGACAGAAGTAAATTCTATCTCGCCGTAAATACAGTTTTGCTCCAATCTTAACGAAACTTTACAATAAGCATACATGTTCTATGAATAGATTTCAATTTGAAAATTATCAAGATTGGTCCAATGCCACGCCCAACTGTCATATTATTGAAATGGTAAAACGACTATAACTTTTGTTTGGAATGAGATATTTTGTTTATAATTTAGATACATACTGTAATTGCACATGACCATTCTTAATATGGGCGTGATTGGCCAACTGCCTACCATTATTTTTAATATATAGGGTTTTTCAATAAGAGCGCTACAAAAGTTTTTTCAAGAGCTTTTCAACAGGGACGCTACAAAAGTAGAGCGACAGGGACAGCAAACGATGCCATATTTCTTGCCGCTCTTTTGACATTTCTCTTCAGTAAGGTTTGCCAAGTCATAATGGAAAGATATACGACAATGATTTTTTGCCAATCCCGAAAATCCCGTGATTAGTACTTTTTAATCCGGGGATTTTTGGGACTAGAAAATGATCGGGATCCCGGGATTGTATTCCCTAAATGTAACCCATTTTTATTTCTTAAAAAGCACTTGTTTTAATTTTTTGACTTTAAGCAAGCCTACAGAAGAATTGTTTCACTAAGGTGAATCATTTTTTGTTTGTTCTCTAGGTTCTCATAAATTATTAATAAAATTACATATTTTTAAACTTTCTGCAACCAACTTTAAATTCTGATTTTCGGCGAGCTAGACTAAGCTTCTGTCCCATAGTCCAGTGTTTGATTATTAAGACTTCGAATTCATATTTTTGGTACGCCTTCGCTGTTTGGGATTGAAAATCTGCGTTTTCGGTTGACGAATGGTTGTCAACCGAAAACGCACCTACAATGGCACTTTCGAACGCCTCACACCCCAGCAGGAAATGTCATCAATGATTCCCTATGTCAGGTCAGAAACATCGATAGCATTTTCGCCCTGCAAAGCATTAATGACATTTTCATACAGATGTTATCCGATTCATGCATGAGGTAGCATTAACGATGTCATGCCCGTTATTCATTTAGTAATGTAAAATAAAATACATGTAAAATAAAAAATATTTCTTGTCCACCCCTAAAAATAAACACCGAGAAAAATAATAATATAATAGTTTGGCGCTATAGTCCTGTATAGGACTTCGGTCGAGCTCTCTCACCATTTGAGCTGTGCGTGTTATATTTGTACTCAAAGTGGTGGGACCTAGTTTACTGCCGAATCCGAACGGCGGGTGAGAGCTTTTTCATAGGCAATGTTTTACTCTCGTAGGTTTTCCATTTACTGCCGAGAGGTAGCGCGGTATAGAAAAATGTTTCTATGGAAAGATGTTGTTAGCCCCAGTCCAGACTTGAACCGGGGACCTTTCGGCTCGCAGTCCAACGCACTAACCACTGAGCTACCGTAGTTAAATTGAATACTTTTTTGTATTTGTTTTGAAAAATGTAGTTCTACTTTAGTTTTACTTACTTTTTAAGTGCATATGTATTTATATGATTTTACTACACAATGTATTCGAAAGTTGTTTTCTACATATTACAGAAAGTGTACGGGTTTCTTTAAACGTATTGTTAAATATTTGTACACTGCACTTTGGTACGAAATTCAGGTGGACAAATGTCGGAAATTTGGTACAGTGTTATATGAAATAGTCGTGAATAGACAACTGTCGCGTCATACTTGACATACTAATCAAGCATGTTCTAGAGCAATATTTACTTTACATACTCAAACATCTCTAAAGTAGGGTATAAAAAAACCTATATCTTTGAACCTAAAAGAGATAAAGCGATAAAACTTCGTCCACGCATGTATTGAACTTATAGTTACCACTACTGAAAAAAAAAATTATCTGTGTTTGACCCAATTTTAAATAAGTTTTGACATTATGGTAAAACAAAAATATATATTTTGTTTTTACACTTTATGTTTTAGTTAATACTTTTAATATAATATAATTATAAAAACTTAAAAATTTTACCTTTTTTAATTAATAAAAAAAAAACAATTTCTTTATCTATTTTGCCACAGTCAAATACAGTGATAAATCAGATACATTACACGATCGTTGCATGCATTTAACCAATTATAGCATTAATAAATTCTCTTCAAACTATTCGAAAAATGAGGATGTCAATGCGTGTCATGGTCATAAATGGACAATAAAATCACTTTGGTCATATTTGGGAAATCGCGGTGTGCGCACCGATTTGCTATGGGATGCCCTACGAAATCTTGTATTACGCACAATAATATCGGGCGAACAATCTATAAATAATATGGTTAAAATGAATGTTGAATCGAAATATAGTTGTTTTGAATTATTTGGATTCGATGTACTTTTGGATTCCGAATTAATACCGTGGTTGCTGGAGGTGAATATATCGCCATCGTTGCACTCAGAATTGCCACTGGATTCGCATGTGAAGGCACCGCTTGTGCGATCGGTGCTCAATACAGCATTATATAATGTAAGTGAAGAAATTTATGTTTCAGCTTATAGTGTTTTCTAAATATATATAGTAAATAGCTTTTTTTATAATAATAATATTTTGCAACAGTTTTAAAGCCTCGCTTCTCACTATTTGTACTAATATGGTGGGGCCTACCGCTCTTTTTGAAGGCACTGTTTTACTTTCGGTGCTTTGCCATTGTCTGCCGAGAGGTAGCGCCGTTTAGAAAAACATTTTTTTTGTTTTTCTGTGCTATGGATGTACGATTTTGCGCTCAATTTTCATGTTACGTGTTACCAAACATAATTTGTTACTTACCGTTTAAATCTAGTTTTTGCGCTTCCTTGAGTTTTATAATAGGAAAACCTATGAATCATTTAGTAAGAATTTTGCTAATTTAAACATTTCTCATATTTGAAGGTACCGCCAAAATTGTCGCAGGAAAAACAACAAGAAATCAGCATGAGAATGTCACTGCCCGACGGTCCGCTTTGTTTTGACAAACGCATGTACATCAATTACTTATCGCGTCAAGAGAAAATCAAACACAACACATTCACGCGCAAAACCATTGAAGACAGAGAAGAGGTAACCTTTTATTTTGTCCGACTCTTAACAAAACCTTTATAAATGTATTTTGATTCTAATTATGACCAATAGTATGTTGATTCCATTTTGGAAAATTTAACACCCGATGATGTGCGCTGCCTCATTATCGCCGAGGACGAATTAGCGCGCAGTTCACCGCTCGAACGTATTTTCCCAACGACTCGCACCTACAAATATCTCAAATACACCGAAACGCCACGTTACTATAATCGTCTGCTGGACGCGTGGGAGAATCGTTATGGCAACAATCGTAACGAGGGCATTGCGAAATTGCGCAAATTATGCGATATGAAGTATCATCTAGAGGTGCCGCCATTGCCAGTGAAAAAGGTAAGTTTAACGCGACCAATACTACAGTTTTTAAAACGCTTTACTACGCTTACTCATTAAAATCGAATCGAAATTATTTTTCAAATGCATTTAAATACATAAAACGCATAAAACAGATATTTTTCATATCGTGCAGTAATTTACATTTTTTTATACGTAAAAGTGCAATATTCAAAAAAAAAAATGTACACAATAGGCACATGTTATACAAATTCTTTTATACAATATATTGTTATAAAAAATATTTTTCTGAAAACTAAAAAAAAAAACAAATTAACTATTATTTAAGTTACAACGCTACTATATTAATTACTATATTTATTGTATTTGCATAGCTTAATCTCTCTTTCTGTCTCTACTCCAAAACTAAAAATTAATTTATTTTGATTATTTTCATTACTATTACTACTATCTATATCATTAAATTTTTGAGGGTTGTTGGCGTGCTATTCAATCCGTTTATTGGCGCTGTCGTGCGTTACATTATCGTAAGTCGGTCAAGTCTTAAAACTTCAAATTCTGCTATTAAAACTAAAATGACTAATAAATAATTGATTAATTAATTAATTGAATTAAGTAATAAATTTTGATTAACAAAATTAATGTAATTAAAACAAGTTTAGCTTTCATTGACTCTGTTTATTTCATATAACATTTACTAACTTGATAATGGTATTTAATCGATGGTTTTTTTTTGTAACTCACTAATTTCTTTTGTTTGTTCAAATTTTAAATAATCTCTCTAATACAAGTTAATTGTTGTGTACAATTTTGTGATGACTGACGTAAACTTATGTAATACAAACTACGTAAAAAATAAGTTTTTAAACATTTTCAATTATATTTTTTAAACCTTTTAAGCCTGTCGAATCAACTGTGCACTAAGAGATAACGCAGTCATATTTTCATCATCATGGTACACATAATGCGAACATAGTAGGATGCTAAATATGGGGTTTGCTTTTGTATTTAGGCCTGCTACAATATTTTAGTTCGGAATTTCTTCTTTTTAAATAAAAGCTGCGTTGAGGCAGCTACTTTCATTATTTAATGAAATCAGTATACACCTTTTCAATATACACTATATTTCCATATTATTTTTCTGCTATAAAGATAGTTTTCTTCAAAACTTCAAAACATACAAATTTCTATATAATGTTTTTGCCTGATACAGATTAGAGATGGACGCGTGCCGTGCTTTTTTTCGTGTCACGCACGAAAATCTGAGTTCGTGCGTGCTAATTGTTTTCGTGCCCGTGCGTATCCGTGCCTCTAAAATCTGGCACGACCCATTCAAGATATTTTTTAGTTTCTACTCCTATTTACTTCCAACATCAGAAAATAAAAAAATTCGTGGTATTTTAATCAGGGACTAACACACTTTGAAATATCGGTCCAGATTCCGGTTCTTTGCGGACCCGACAGGTTCCGATTCCGGAGAGTTTTCGATTCAGAAAATAACACAGTACCAAAATAATTTTTGGTTTTATTTATAATAAAGGACCTGCTTAAACCTATTTAAAAAATGAGTGGAATCGGAATCCATATATATTTTTTTTTGGTTGGAACCGGAATCGGAACCGATATTTTTAAATCCTGGAACGAGAACCGGCACCGATATTCCAAGTATTTCATTCCCTCTCTCGGACCGCAAAGAACCGAAATTGTAACCGGAACCATTTTGTTTTTTTGGAGCAGGAACAGGCTTCAACATACCAGTTTCCTGCGTAAAATCTGTTGTAGAGAGTATGACTTTTTTAAAAAATTCAAAATGCTTGCTACGCAATGTGTATTTCCCAGGGTTCGAAGTTGGTTTTTTTTTCTCATAACTCAATTTATATCCCTCACTAAAGATGACGCTACTGATAAATATCTTTTTTGTTTTGATGAAAATGAAAATAAATATATCGCTCAATGATCGAAAAAATTCTCATCTTCGAAATACTCATCATTGATGATAAAAATAATTTGAATCATCAATTTTTCTCATCAGAAAAAAAACAGAACGTTGGGAATTCTTATCATTTGAAGATGAAAATAAATGGTGAGAATTTATGAAAAAAATTATGAGAAAAATTTGAAAAAAATGATAAGAAAATTATGATAAAAATTATGAAAAAAATTATGAAAAAAAATGATGGTAAAAATGATTAGAAAAGGATGAGGACAAGATTGGACACATCCGATTGCTACTGGATGATATCGTCATTATCATGCCAAAGGGGCGAATGTGTAATTTTTAACATTTGTGTTTTTTAAAATTTTTGAATATAGTTTTTCCTCAAGTATACTTTGGCAAAATCGTGTGTGGTTTTGTTGGATATTTCTAGCCACAATAGACAAAACCAAAAGGGCTAATTCGAAAAATTGAAAATGTTGTCTTGCCAAAAGGGTGAATCTTTTCGTTTTTTTGCCATAACTTTTGATTGGAATAAGATAAAACAGTGCTGTAAAGGCATTAATTGTTTATTTTTAAAGCGCCTATCGATCTTCAGCATTACTTTAAAATATTTTTTTGAATTTTATCATATGCAAGAAAAATAAAGAGTTATAGCAAAAAAACGAAATGATTCGCCCTTTTGACATGACTAGATTTTCAATTTTTGAAATTTCTTTGTTTTTTTGTTATAACTCTTTATTGGTGCAAGATAAAATTCAGGTGTAAAGACATTAATTGTTTGTTTTTAAAGCACGTATCGATTGGCATCATTACTTAAAAATTATTTTGACAAACATTTTTCTTGCAAATAACAAATGTCAAATTAATATTTGAAAATTATTTTTAAATAATGATGCCAATTAATAGGTGCTTTGAAAAAGATCAATTAATGTCTTTACATCACTATTTTATCTTGCACTAATAAAGAGTTATAGCATAAAAAAACAACAATTTTTGCGTTTTGGTCAGGATATTGCCTCACAAAATCCATATTTATAATTCAGTAAGTTGTCCAAATCCAAAAATATTTTATATACGTTATAATAATTGTTGAATAACCCAAAATAACAAAATAAATTGAAGAAAAAATAAATTTTAATAATTTTTAACGCACTTCAAACTTTAAAATTTGATTTCCCAACATTTGGCATGACAGTGACGATATGATGTACAAAGCTTTCGACATGTCCATTGGAGGATGAGGTGTTCCTAGACATGTTCAGAATGACCTTTGAAAAACATTTTTTTCACATTTTGTTTTGGAATGTCTTAAAAATGGTTTTGGGTCAAAAACACCATTTAAAGAAAAAAATATTTTTTAATGTAAAAAAAGTGAAGTCAGCTGCAAAAAAAAAAGTTTTTAATATGGCCCCCCTTTTGAGGATCATGGACATGTCCACGAGCACCTTATAGTCCAATGGGCATGTCGAAACCTTTTTTTTTTCATATCATCCAGTAGGAATCGGATATGTCCAATCTCTCATTTGTCCTCATCTTTTCATTTTAATCATAATATTTATTTTAGTGTTTTTCATCTTTTCTTATTTCATTCTCATAATTTTTTTTCATCTTTTCTCATGATTTATTTTCATCTTCAAATGATGAGAATTCATACGTTCTGCTTTTTCTATCATTAATAGATTGTCCGGCACCCATATTCAATATTTTATAAATTTATTTATTAAATACTGCTGTAAGTAATGATGAGAAAAATTTGATATAAAAATTATTTTCATCATCTACTCTTGAGATGAAGATGAGAAATAATTTCGATCATTGAGCGTTATATTTTTTCTCATCAATGATAAAAATAAAAATATCGCTCATGATGGACATTTTTTTTTTTCGTCAGCAATGATGGTTTTTTTGTGAGGGATATAAATTGATTAATATCTATGAGAGATACTTTACGAACTACCATTATACTGTCGTTTTCTTCAAAACTGCTCCTGTAATCATGCTGTAATGATCAAAATTAAAAAAAAAATACTAGGGCCCAGTTTTAAGTCCCACTTTCAAATTAAACTTAGTTTAAACTAAATGTAATTTCGTCAATATATCACAAATATTTTAAATATCATATTTAGTGATTACTTAATAGGCTTTCTGTCTGTAAAAATTAAAGACATTCTTCCGTTTTGATTAGAAATTATGGACGCTTTGAAAATGAGGAAAAGTTTAAACTCGCACTGAAAACCTGAATATGAGAGTTCCTCTTATAATAATCCTTGCTTCTGTAGGTTTTATTCGATTTTGCTCGTTGACCGTTTGTTTTACATTTGGTCAATCGATGACTTTGTCTTGATTGGTTCTTGGTTCTTCTTTTCGAAAAATCTAAAGTTTGTAATACACAGTTCACAATCGAAAAGGTACCACATAATTTCGATACTGTTTTAAATATTATTTAACCAAAATAAACAAGTTAAATGTTATTTGTCATAAACATTTGTCTCAATATTTCAAAAAAGATGAAAACAAAACAATCACTAAAAATTATTTGCAATAGTAAAAATGTTGTTTAAAACTTTAGTGTAAATGTAATAAATTTTAATTTCTAGGACATGGTTTTTTTTTTTGTTTGTTTTTCAACTAGCCAACTATAAATTGGAAAAATATATACTTAATTGCATTGTACGGAATAAAAAGTCGTTTTGCATTTTTATATAATTTAGTATAATTAGGTTTGAATTTAAATAAAATATAAAATGTAACAATTTATTGTGTAACTTTATAATAAGCAGCATAAGTAAATGAGACTATTTATTTTTTTGACACATATATATTTAAATTAGGAGGTTAATTAATGTAAGAGCGATAATTTTGTCTCTAGTGAGTGATAACGTACTGCGAATTTATAATTGTTAATGGTTTATTGAAGTTGAATTAATTATATTGCTTAATAATTAATTAGGTTTGTGTGTAGGTAACGCTTTGATATTGATTTATTTTATTGTATTTTAGTGCAAATAACTAAATAAATGTTGTAGTAAAGAAATGGTTTGATGACAGATTAAAATGTTCGTCGTTGTAGAAGTAAAAGTTTTCAAAAAGCTAATTCTTCATTTACAAAAATCTTAATATATCTGTCAATTTCTGATTGATGATCTCAATATTTGTATCAAATGATAAGAAAATGTGAATCTATCAATTTGCATTTCAACTTTAAAAATATATTAATCACTTTTTATAATAATAAGCAACAAACTCAAAATTTAAGATTTTCGTAAAAATGTATTTGGTGACTTTTAGTTCTACAACGACGATATATAAACATCTCAAGTCATATCAGAAATAATAATGTTGACGCAAGATTTTATTGATTGAAATGAATTTAGAAGTTCGAATAAAAAAATTTTCAAAATTTGAATTTAAAAGTTAAATTTAAAATTTTTAATTGATATTTGTAAAATTCTAAATGAAATTGAGTTTTTTCCATTTTAAATTGAGAAAAATCAATTTAAATTGATATTTTCCATTTTGAAATGAGAAAATTTAAATTAAAATTGAGATTTTTCATTTAAAATCTGGTACAATTTAAATAAATTTGAGAATTTTCACTTTAAATTGTGAAAATTCAAAATTAAATATAAGATTTTTCAATTTCAAAATGAAACAATTTTATATAAAAATTGCAATTTGCAATTTAAAATTGCAACAATTTAAATAAAATTGAGTTTTTTCATTTTAAATTTAGATAATTCCAACAGAAATTAAGATTTTCCATTTCGAAATGAGAAAATTCAAATTAAAATTTAGATTTTCCCAATTCAAATTTAGAAAATTCCAAAATAAATTTAGATTTTTCATTTTAAATTTAGATATTGTGAAAATTTTAAATTAAATTGAGATTTTTCATTAGAAATCGGAAAATTTACAAATGAAATTCTTTGGGTAAAATTACAATTGGGTAAAACAAATTTCAATTCCAAATACATCAAACTGAGTTTTCCATCTGAAAGACGCAGAAAATCGAACTGTGACAAAAATCCGTTGATATATTTGCATCTCAAAGTGATAATAACGAAGATATAGTGCAATTTAATAAAGTGAATAACTAAAAACTAGTAAAAAGCACATTTTTTTAAGAATAAACTCCTTGTCATCTCCTCTTTAGGTGATGACAAATTTCATAACAATTGTCATGGTTTTGATTGAATACCATTTCGTGACAATTGTCACTTAACTCATTCTAGTCATTGCTTTGTCATTGCTCGTTAGAATAGGGCTATTAATTTGTTTTCTTCTCAATTGCAAATATAAAAAACTTCATTTCGTTTATTTAAAAGTTCATAAAATTTTAAAATCTCAATATAATTATTTATATTCTCAATTCTATTCGGAGAGTTCTTAATTTCAATTAAAAAATTTGATTAAAATCATAAAACATCCTGTCAACATTGAAATTTCTGAAGTGGTATTGACGCAAATATTATAAAAAAGCTTCTTTTTATATATCGGCCTATAGTAAGATGTTAACTTTAAGCAATTATATATAACATAGTTGTGTAAAATCATATAACCTGAAAAAAACCAAATACACCACACTACATTATTTATTTTTGACATCTCAAACACTCACTTGCTTATGTTAAGCTTTCAATTTTCTATGTAATTATCTACTAAATACTCTATTACTATAACAATATACTGAGTATTTGTTTTTAATAGTACCTACCTATTATTTATTTATGTATTTATTTAAATGCTCTTTTGTTGTTTTTGTATTTTATTTATTTATTTTTAAATAACTACAACAAATACAACACAACTTCTTGTATGTTGACGTATCTATCCATTAAAAATATGTAGTATTTTGAAGATGATGACACTACGTATTATTTGCCAGAACCAGATACAGTACAGAACACTGCAAGACGCGCAGGTGGGTTTGTAATAATACCATGCTTGTACTCGTTACCTAATTTAAAGCAACAAAAAAAAAAAGAAACCTCAGCCAATTAGTAAATGCATCAATTCAAATTAGCTACAAGTAAAAACAACAAGAATCAAAAAATAAACATTTTAGAAAAAGTCATTAGAAAAAAAGACAAAAAAAAATTCGAAAAAAAAAAATTATTTTTTATAAATATTTTATGTAGTTTATAGAGGATGAAATATACGAATTGCGTTAACGTTCATTAAAAACTAAATGAAATCAAATTAATTTCAGTTAGTCACTTTAAATTTTAGACACAAATTAAGAGCAACAAAATTGCGTGCAATCAAAGTTAAATATGGAACAAACAGTACATTATTTGATATTTTATATGAATCTAAAGCACGATTGATTAAACGACCAACTGTCCAAAACAATTTCAATATTAACTGTGTTATAGCCCAACATTTGTGTGGGAAATGGGCTATCACACGTTTTAATATTGGTATCAACGGTTGGGCGTTTATTCAATCGTGTAATTCAGAATTAATACCCCATCTCTTACAGAAATGTTTGGGTTTATTTAAGGGTTTTCTTTCTTCTGTATTATTTCGTAAAGCCGAATGTGTTACTAAAAATTCAAAATTCACTGTAAATTAAATTTTCAAAAGAAAATATCTTCACTATCATGCAAAAGGGGTGAATGTGTAATTTTTGATATTTACGTTTTTTTTTACATTTTTGAATGTAGTTTTTCCTCAAGTATACTGTGCCAAAATCGTGTGTTATTTCTATCCACAAAAGACAAAACCAAAAGGGCGAATTCGAAAAATTGAAAATGTTGTCATGCCAAAAGGGCGTGTATTGTATTGGTATAAGATAAAATAATGGTGTACAGGCATTAATAGTTTGTTTTTAAAACACCTATCGATCATCATCATTATTTTAAAATATTTTGCACCAATAAAGAGTTATAGCAAAAAAAAAAAAAACGAAGATTCGCCCTTTTGGCATGACTAGATTTTCAATTTTCAAATTTCTTTGTTTTTTTGCTATAATTCTTTATTGGTGCAAGATAAAATATTGGTGCAAAGACATAAATTGTCGGTTTTTAAAGCACGTATCGATTGGCATCAATATTTTGCCAAACATTTTTCTTGCAAATAACAAATGCCAAATTAATGTTTGGCAAAATATTTTTAAATAATGATGCCAATCTATATGTTTTTTGAAAACAATCAATAAATGCCTTTACATCACTATTTTATCTTGCACCCATAAAGAGTTATAGCAAAAAACAAAATGATTCGCCTTTTTGCATGACAAGATTTTTAATTTTTTCAAATTTCTTCATTTTTTTACTATAACTCTTTATTGGTGCAGGATGAAATATTGGTGTAAAAGCACCTATCAATTGGCATCATTACTTAAACATATTTTACCAAACATTTTTGTTGCAAATAACAAATGACAAATTAATGTTTGGCAAAATATTTTTAAATAATAGGTGCTTTAAAAACAAACAATTAATTCCTTGACATGACTATTTTATCTTGCACAAATAAAGAGTTATAGCATAAAAAACAAAAGTATTTGCGTTTTGGTCAGGATATAGCCTCACAAAATCCGTATTTATAATTCAGTGAGTTGTCCAAATCCAAAGATATTTTATATACGTTATAATAATTGATGAACAAACCAAAATAACAAAAAAAAATTGAAAAAAATAAATTTTACTAATTTTTAAAGCACTTCAAACTTTTAAATTTGATTTCCCAATATTTTTGAAAATTCACATTCGCCCCTTTGGCATGACAGTGACGATATATTTTCAAAATCTCGCTTTTTTTACTTATATCGTTGTAATGTACGTTTCAAGTAAATGTTCCAACAAAATGTTTCAAGTAAATGTTCCTTACCGAAACAAACCAACACACAATTTCCGATATCGGTTTTAATCCCTATGAATCCTCACAGAATAGAAAAACTGAAACCTTATATATTAATATTCGTTAACGCAATTCGTAGATAACACAATCCAAATTATTTATAATGCATAATTAAAACTAAAAACATTTGACAAAATTGTAAGGTTATACATAAATTCTTGAAACGCTGAATTGACTAAGTATATTTGAAACAACTAATATTTTGTTTTGTTATACTAACTTTAATTTGAAATAGCCTATTTGTTTTTTTCTATTAACTATTGTTTATAATCTCACTAAACAGCATTTCATATTTCACTAATTAATTAATATTGTTTAGTTTTTGTTTCTGTTAAATAAATTCGTCTACAATATTGTATGTAACTACGATACTTTTTGCAGGAATACTTCATCAAATTTCTCAGATGGATATTAAAATAATAATTGCTGCCATCGTATTTGTAATGGTCGCATCCGTTATGCTCGGCACAATTTGTATTATTTTTATAAACTATTATAATACGTAAAAAGAAAATTACAAAAACACCGCCGCCGCCGCCATTCTATGTTAGACTGAAAAACAAATATTTTATAATTAAATTTGTTATTTGTTTTTTTTTTTCTTTTTTATAAGTAGAAAATATTTAATTTGTCCAACATTCTTTTGCAAAAGCCTTTTATACCCTTCGATAAAAAAGAAATCATAGTTAATTTTAGTATAAATATATTACTATTTAATATTGTACGTTTTTCGAAATATTAAAAATCCACAGTAAAGTCGTAAGCATTTCAATACGAATATTAGTTCGCCTTTAGAATATTAAATTTTAACCTCTGACATTATCATAATACTACTCGACAAAACGTGAAATATTTGTTCGTACTTTATTTCTATTCATTTTTAGATTGCTGATTTTTACTGCATACTCTATAAAATTTTTATTTAAATTTTCATTTGAATTGTGTTACTCTGTTCAGCCACTTTGTAAATGAAATAATTACCGAACTTTTTACAAAAGGTATTTTGTCAAAAAAGTTTAAAACTATTTTTAAATAATTTTTAATATTTCAGATATAATGATAAAAAATAAAATTGTTTATAGAACACATAGATGAAATTAAAAATCAAAAATAACTAAATTTCTGAAATCTGTTATAGGGGTCACAGGGGTAAAGTCGGAAATGGAGTAAAATTGCAATCGTTTGTTTTTTTTTTTTTATAAAAAACATGAATCCACATTTTCATCCACGATTTTAATCAATTTTGTACCTTCGAGAACAAGTGAAAAAAATTAATTGAAAGAGTTTTGTAGAGTGGTGGTGTTTGCTTTCAAAAAGTGTGCAATTTTAACACAAAAGAGGTTTTGCAAATAATTTAACGTAGATTAAATGGTACTAAGCCAAGTAGAAATTGCGATTTTGGTTGGGTTAATGTGGGAACCATATATATTTTTTTGGGAAGTTCGAAATGCTTTTTAAGCAATTCAAACAGAGGACGAGTAATTGCACAATTTTTTAATTTGAATATACTATTTCTAGTAGATATTTATGAATATTCATTTAGCGTATTCACAGTTTCATGGTATTGGTACGAAATTGTACGAATACAACAGTACGGCAATTAAACAGTGAGCACCACTTTTCTGCTTGTTAAAATATTTCGTCAAATAAATCAAGCTGATTCTGGATTTATTAGGATTTTTTGAAATTATCATTAACATTCCTCGATTTGAAAAGAAAAACAAATGAATTAACATTTTATGTGAATTATTTGTTTTCCATTTCACAATTTTTCTTCATTTCATAAAATACGACACCAAAAAGCATGCCTCAGGGCTACTCTCAAATACAACACATGGTATTTCACTTTTATAAGAGATCCAACAACAAATTGACGTTTCTGTGTAGTATATATACTACATGGTACGAATACCATACTAAAATACAATGAACTGTGAATACGCAAATTATTTTTTCTCTTACATTGATTTTTTGTATTACCATTATTTCTGAATATTTTTATATTGTTTATATTTTAAACAAACATGAAATAATACAAGAAAACCAAATTATTTTCCTGTTTGCACAATTTTTAACATTTCCCACTTTACCCCAGGATTTTTCAATGGGTCCGAAAATGAGGTGTTTTGAAAAATGAACCAAAAAAATCAATTAAAAGACATATAAATTGTATTCTGTTAGTTAGATTACGAACCACTTTATATTATGGACTCTTTAAAAGAATTTTATAAAATATTTAAATGTAATTTTTTTTTGATGACAGATCAAAACGTTTCCCACTTTACCCTAGTCTGCCATACTTTTTGAAATATCGCCTTTTCCCTAAAATAAATTTTCCCAAGAAGAAATTTTCTCTATATCCATATCATGTTGGTCATATAACTGGTAGGGTTATGAAAAGGAAAATATTCAGTGATCAGATTTCGATCACGAACAATTCCTATTAGGGTAAACACAATTTTCATCGACTTTTTTCTAAATTCAATAGAATTTTATCTAAATTCAATAGAAATACGAATGCACAAAACATTAAGGGGCCTATAATGACTGGCGAAGCGAATGAACGAATAAAGCTTCGCAGCTTCCATTCGCCAGACGAATGAAGTTCAGCCGAATGATTTCTACGTTCGCCTGATTTTTACGTTCGCTTTAGTTTCCTTTTTTCTGGCGAATGAAGTCTGGCGAATGGATGCTGTGATAGCTTTTTTACGTTCGCTTCGCCAACTACATTCGCTTCGCCAGTCATAATAGGGCCCTAAACTTCATAATAAAATGACGCCTTTTCTTATTGCATACTAGATGTTTTTAACGTAATCTTTTTATATTTTCTCATTAACAATATATATCAGTTTTACGGCCTTATAACATAAAACGAATCGAGAGATTGGTAGACAATTTGTTTGGAGTCACTTCGTTCAGAGGTATATTTCAAACACAATCGCAAATAAAACTAAAAACATATCGAATTTTAAGGCTCGAATACACGATAGGTCAAATAAGCTAGAGATAGAGATAAAAATCGACCTTAGAGCTCCCTACCTTGGAGCTCTGTGCAGTGTTTACACAACTCTATAAGATTTTTTGATCTATTTTGCTCTATCTCTAGCTATTTTCTCTATCGTGTAAACTCGTCTTTACAATTATTTTAGAGCAATTAATTTAATTTTACGTCGTTTCTTTAATTTATTCATTTTTGTTTAGTTCCAAAAGTTCTGACGAACTTGTTTCGTTTTACATTAATAATAGTGTTGAATTTGTTTTTCGTTTTTTTAATTACTTTTAATATAATAATTGGAGTAATTTCCTAAACATCGTTAAGAGATAGGAAAAAAAACAGAGTATGCAGTTAATATCAGCAGCCTCGAATTATATAGAAATAAAGTATGGGATGCCAATAGAAAACAAATCGCGAAAACAAATCGCGTAATTACATTTTACAATTCCTAACTCTATATCTCTCTCTCTGGTTGTTCTAGCATTAAGAATTAGCCCTATTAATCTATTATCAATTTTTAAATGAAATTATGTTCATTACAATTTGTCTAGTTAATTTCATTAAACTTGTTTGGTATACAATGTTTTTACAATACATATTAGTGCTGCCAAAATGATAAAGATTAAATTATAACTGGAAAATGTGCCTAATTATGAATAATTGCTTATGAATTTTGAAAAATATATTTTTAAATAACGCGTTAATTCCTATTACCCAAATCTAGTCAAGCTTTACCTGTATTGTAGGAAACTTATTACTTAATTACTGAAAAGAAAACTTCATTTATAACACTTTTTTTTTAATACGTATTTCGGAATATTAAATTTTTTCTTGTTCGCCTTCTAGAATATCAACATTTTTAAATTCTAAAATAAAACTATTTGTTTTATTATATTTATTAATTATATAGACATTTTTAAAAATCGTTTAAACGTACGTACGATGTTCCTCGAAGTTACAACACCGTCAATTTAATTTAGCATAAAAAGTATTTAGCTCAATTATCTATTATTATTATTGTAAATATATGTAAATGTAAACAGTCGTATACGATTAATGTTAAAAAAAAAATGTTTAATACGTAGTTATTTTTTTGTACATTTAAACGAACAAAATAACAAATTATGACCTGTTGACAATTTATCAAAATTTAAATGTTCACATTGTTGCAAGAACAAAAAGAACTGTTGTTAAAATTTAACTATTTACTAATAAAATGCAATTCATTAAAAAAAGAAAACAAAAAATGAAAAACTAATAACGAATTTCCACCAAATGCCATAAGATCGATCAGTACTAAATAAATTCGACCATAAAACATATTTTTATATTTTTGCATAATTTATAATCAGTTTATTGTTGTAATTGATTGTATCAAAATAAAACTGTGATTTAGCACATTTAGCCACAGTGCTAGACTGTTAACAATGGGAAAAAGTAAGTTAATATATTTTAGCAATTTGTTAGGTCTTACTAATGTAATAACTGTTTTTGAATACACTTGGAAAAAATGCCATATACATTTTTCAATAACATATTTATTCGATTTAATGCTATAAAAAAAAACTATTTTCATACAAACTTAAAAATAATTAAATAGTATTCAGAATGCTTTATTTACCGATTTAAAGAATTAAACTATAATCGAAAAACTATAATTGTATGCAGGGTTTAAAAAAAATGAAATGTTGCAATAGCAACTGCAGTGGCTGCGACTATTGAATATACAACAGCATCAGCAGTCGTCATAGCACATTTCTGGAAAATATAACTATGACAGTCACCAGTAGCAATTCAAATAAAAAAAAAGTTTTTGTGTTTGACTGCCACAGCCATACACAAAAACCGAACACCAATAGCAGCAGTAGTCATTATTTAAATTTGATTTGCTACTGGATACTGTCATAGTTATAGTTTTCAGAAATGTGCTACTGGCTACTGCTGCTGCTGTTGTGTTTGAAATAGTCGCAGTCACAGCAGCAGCAATTTTTGAAAATGTGAAAATTGTGACAGCATATCATAGTCATATTTTTGTTGCTTTTACTATTGTGCTGGCAGCAATTTAAACCGTGATTGTATTGTATGGTATTTTTTCCGTGTGTATTGGTGTTCTACGTTCTTTTAACCTCAAATTTGTTAACAAAATATAATAGTTTAATTCAGCATGACTTTGTTCATTCGCCAACTCGACTGTAATTCGTAATACATAACCATTTCTCAAGAGTACATACATCTGTAACATGTTTTTGAAGTATCCATCCACCCTCAATTGTATCATATTATTTTATAATTATTAAATTAATTCCTAATGCAAGCTTATCTCAATTTTATATTCATTACATATATTATGTATAGTTTTTCTAGGTACATAGTTTCTGTAATAGTTATTGCATGTAGTAATATAAACTAAACTTAACAACTCGTGCCACTTTTAATAGGTTTATAGAATATTTCTGAGTTCATAAATCTACAATATCCAACTTAACGTTAGAACATAATGTTGGACCATGTTCTCTCAAATTCACTTTGTATGGAAATTAACTTTGTACCACACAAATCTGTTTAGTTTTGATTTGAAAATATTTATTAAGTATTTAAAATTGTATTTTTAAAAAATTTAAATTCGTTTTTGTTTAATTTTTTTTTTAACTTAAAAATATTGGTTCATATTCAAAAACAATTTAAAGTCAACTTTTAAATTAAAGTCGACTTGTTTGACAATTTTCACAAATAATAAAATGTCAAAAAGCTGATTTTAATTTTAAAATCGACTTTAAATTGTTAATGAATATGCGCTATTATTACATAAAATTTTGTATGTGATAGATTGTATAAATATGGCAAATAACCTATCTTGCTAAACGAATAATAGATTTTCTAGAGAAAGTTATTTAAGAAAAATTGTAATTTAAGCCCGATCAGCGACTTCTAGATTTAAAAAAACATATATTTAACTTTTCACAAAAAAATTTAAACGGGTTGGGCTCGAAATCCCTCAAATCTAAATCCCCAAATTAAGAAAATTCTCAATTTAAAATTCTCAATTTAAAATCCACAAGATCAAAATCTACAAGCACAAAACCCACAAGCACAAAATCCACAAGCACAAAATTCCCAAATCTTTTGTATGGTGTGAATTTTTATGCATTTAAATTAAAAAGTTTTTTAAAGACACACAGAAACAATTGAACATTTTTAAAAAGATATAAAATAAAACTTACTTCAAATAACAATTAATAACATAACATAATTACACATTTATTATTTTTTTTACTACACTCTGAAGAAAATGTCCCATTAAGTACTTAATGGTACGACCATTGATCTTATAGTACATGTATTAATGGTTTTTTCTTTTTAATCAAGAGTTTTCTAATTAATTTGATAGTATTCGAAAAATTCAGTACCATAAATTTAAATATTTCAATATTATTATTTTTAATAGAATAAATACTATTGTTTTAATGGTTTCCTCCTATAATAATAAACGTGGCAAAAAAACACATAAACACGAATATAAACATGTTCGTTTTGTACGTCATTCTGCGTGTTTGTTCAAAATAGTCGCATGCTTTTTTTGCAATAATCGACATTATTAAACGCGACATTGGTAATGACTCAGTGTATTTAAAATAAATACATTATGTTTATCATTTTTTATTTATTACAGAAAATAAATATTATATCGAACTTATTTTATGTCAATGTACTCAAAAATAAATTCAGACTCAATTATTTGGAATCTGAAGCCAACATTAAAAATGTGTTATAATTGGGATAGCCACAAAATTCTGTTTTACAAATTCTGTCTGAAAAAAATTCTGGTTTTTTTCCAAAAAAAAATTCTGTCTGACTAAAATTCTGTTTTCCAAAATTCTGTTTTTCCAAAAATTCTGTCTTACAAAATTCTGGTTTTAAATAAAATTCTGTCTATAAAAATTCTGGTTTTTTGAAATTTGTTATTATTCATGAGGTATGAAAAAAATACTATTGTTCTGAATATAAATTCATATATTTACCCCATATTAAATAATTCTCCTTCACTTAAAACTCTCCATTTCATTATGATAAAAAATAATATTGCGTTAAATTATTTATTAAAAATTAAAGCAAGGTTTATTATGAAGAAAAATATTATATATACACTGAAAAAATTATAGGTTGTTAAAACAAATACCTTTAGCTGTTGAAATACTGTTATATGAAAATTTTTGTCACGACAATAATAATGTTCAATCGATAATGTATTCTTCCCTCAAATAGATTTTTCAATTTTGAAACAAAAGTGTCACTTTTCAAGCAACAATGACATCACTGTTGAATTCATTTTAATAAGAATTTTTTTACTGCTTATAAAACACCTATCATCTTTATAAAATTGGTACAAATTATTGAAAGGTACAAATTATTCAATATGTAATAAATAATTCAACAGCTTAATTTTTCAAATCGATCTAAAAGCAATTCATATCAGTGAAAAATATATTAATTTAACAGAAAAAATAAAAGGAAAATTAAAAAAAAAAAACACAAATTAGTTAAAAAAACAATTAAATTATGAGAACAATATTTAATTAATTATAAACTAAGTTTTTTGCTATTCGTTTTAAATATTGTAGTGTGACTGAAAAGTGTTTTAACTAAAAAATTTAATGAAATAATTAAGATTCCATCACCCATAATACATTGGGACATTGAGACAATAATATCTCATTATTATAAGCCAAACATCATAAAATCAAAACAAGAATGACTAATTGAGTCCTTTGTTGTTTTATAAGTTTGTAATTGCATGTTCAATTAAATAAAATCGCGCGATTTTTTTCAAATAATTTTTTGCCTGTGGCGCAAAATCACAAACCATAATTTTGTAAAACAGAATTTTGGAAACCAGAATTTTGTAAAACAGAATTTTGTAAAACGGAATTTTGTGAAACGGAATTTTGTGAAACAGAATTTTAGTGGGACAGAATTTTGTACCCAACCCGTTATAATTTTTTGCAACGAAAAGATTCTGTTTATGTGTCTGATTTTTTAAAAGTAAATTTCTATTTCGACATTTATATAACATAACTAAAATCCATTTTCGTTTTAATAAAATACTAGGAAAATGTAGTTCGACTATACCATAAAATCATTAAATTTGTGTAGGTTTTGCTTATTGTAATTAAACACCACACCACCATGTTGTATTAACAGTTGCAATATTATTGAACTAATGGGACGCATCCTATTGACCAATTTTAATGGTATAAATTCTCGTTTTTTCTATTGAAATTCTATTAATTTAGCATGTTTGTTTCTGGGAGTATAAATAAAATTAATATTATCCATTAATTGTCCAGCCTTCTTAAAAAAAAATAGTTTCTTTTAATTGCCGCAAGCATTTTAATACACTCTTATTTAGAGTTTTGAGGATTTTGTGTCCTCGAGATTTTGTGCTTTGAGGATTGTAAATTTGATGATTCTATGCATTGGGGATTTTGAGCTTGGAAATTTTCGTATTTGGATTTTTTTTTATTTTTTTGAGATTTTTAAAAATTTGTGGCTTCTGATATTTGCGTTTTTTTCGAAATATTTTGAGACTCTCCCTTTCAGAACCTTTATTTTTGAATTTAAAAAGCACGAGTTTTACACAATTCATTTTAAATAGAATACTCTTTTGGTTTACGTTACGCTAACTTGATCAGAACGAAACTCGAAATATATTAGGGGTCCACATTTCACCTCGTATGTGCAAGATAGAATTAATCATGCACTCAACTTTACAATGGATCATAATCAATTATACGCGATGGTATTAGTTAACGAAATGTGTTTTCATTTATCTATGTTCAGTATACTATGTTTGGAAAACTAATAATTTAAAATATAATTTTCGTACGCGCTATACACAGAATACGCAACTTACGCAGGTTGAAATGTGGACGTCTATTGTTCATTTTTTGAACATTATTTTTTCCATTTCTATAAAAGTTTTTTGGTTCTGATTTTATTGTTTGTTTTGAGCAGTTGAAGAATAATGATAAAATAAGATTTAAAAAACATCGAGCACGTAGTACAAATTAATAATACAAATTACTAACATTCTGGTATTTTTTTATCTTTTAAATAAGCTCATTGAATCTAATTTCCTTCCTAAGATATATAAATAACAAATTTTAAAATTAAACTATATTGTATATGAGAATATACAAGAATTTTTTTTTATCATTAGATCTTAAATACTAACAGTAATTCTTATCTTGAATATTAACACTGATCCAAAAATAGTGCCAAAAATCCAAATTTATCATGTTTAGATCAAATATTTTGATTACTAATTGTTATTTCTTATCATCCCTAGTAGAAATTGTAATAGGGTCCTTACAGGGAACTGATCATTGCATTTTTTCCTTGTCATAACCCGATCAGTTACATGACAATCATGATCCGGACATTATCATATATCATGTATTAGGGTAAATTTCTACTAGGGATAAAAGACTTTAAAGTTATTTTTTTTAATATTTTGGAATTCTTTACTTTATTTTATATAATGGTAATTAAAAAGGGTATGAATTATTTTAAAATCATTATGTAAAAAAAACTGAGTAAGCATTAAAAAAACAGAACCCTTGAAGCCCATAGTAAAACACGGGTTGGTAGTTTTATTAACTGTATTCAATATTTCTAACTGCTGTTATTATTAATACGCACGTTTTTTATGTTATTAAAAACATTTAAAATAGTTTCAGTACAACATAGTAAAGAATTCCGCAAAAATTAGGCAAAAGTTTCAATAAAACGTAGTACAAAATTTTTATTTGTGGGTTTATGAAAAAATAAATATTGTTCAAATTCTTTTTTTATTCAGCGTAAGCAATAAATGAAATAAAGTCGACTTTAAGATTTGTTTGTCTAAAAGCTATTACTTTCTTTAAAGTCGACTTTATTTCATTTATTGGTAAGACTGAATATTTTTAACAAAAAAAAAAACATTATTAAAAAAATACATTAATCATAGAAATTATAGTTTAAACGTCGTTAATGCTTTTGAAAAATAATTTATAATTAGTTTAATTAAGTAGGTTCTCTTCTAATGCATTAAATAAATAACATTTTTAAAATGTTCTTAATTCTAAATTTTCTCGTATTCCTGTTATTGTTATAATTATTATTTATTAAGCTCATATTTTTGTACATTCTCAAAAGTAGTATTTATAAATGCTTAATGTTACACACATTTTGTGTACTTTTTTTTCGTTTTTGGTTTACAATTTTTCTCTATTACCATTGTGTGTCACCTTTCACACATTTTCCTACGCCACACACACACAAACACACACATCCTCCCCCAACCACCAACCACCACCCACACACCACGTTCACATGCTTCTTTAACAAATACTAATACCAGCACCCAACATGCAGGACTCGAGCGTTAATGGTGATGAATCGAATCAAGTCAACTCTGGCCCTGACGACTGCAGCCAAGTCGATTCAACGGAGAAATCGTGTGCTTAGACAAAAAATGTTGTTAATGCAACAACTCAAGAATATGGCACAGCAACCAAACGACAATGAAGACGAAGAAGATGATGTGGAGTGCCAGGATTATGTGTTGTCATCGGAAGATGAAGTTAATGATGCTGTAATACAGAAGATCAATGTGTGACAAGAAAACTACAAAATATTCAGGTAAATACAGATCTTTTTGGACATTTTTGAATTTAAATTAAAAGCAACGTATTTAAATTGAACATTTCGACGCCTCTTACGAAAACTAGCACGTCTCAGTTTTCGTAAGAGGCGTTAGTTTTCATAAGAGGCTTCGATATATTGCATTCAAATTTAATTGAAAATATAATTCGCTTTAGTTTTCATTAGAGGCGTCGATTTATTACATTCAAATTTAATTGAAAATATAATTCGCTTTAAATTGTTGTTCTTTTTCTCAACGATAAACAAACGCTAAATAAGTTTTCCGACGAAGTAGAAGTTTGTTTAGGTCACATGGGCAATTTTAAAGTAGGGACATTTTGATATTTGATGCAATGAAATTAGTCACAATCGATCGAGCACACTCATTTTTAATAGCAGACATCGTAGGTATAAAAGTAAAGTAAATTTGGACTTTCATTGATTTATCTCTTATATTTTTCCATTAATTGTGATTGCAACCAATAGATTTACATACAGACGGGTATCTCTCCTTATTTTGTAAAACGATAAGTAATTCGTCAAAATTTCCAGTGACAGCTTTTGTTTACTGTTCATTTCGTCGTCGTTTTTATCTCATTTAATCAAAAAATCAAATCAAAAAAATCTGTCACTGGAATATCTGATGTTTTTTTGACGAAACAAAATAAGGGGGATATACTGATAAAAGGGCTTTTCAACACGGACGCTACAAAAGTAGAGCGACAGGGACAGCAAACGACGCCATTTTTCTTGCCGCTCTTTTTACAATTCTCTTCAGTAAGGTTTGTCATTTCATGATGGAAAGATATACGAATTCGAATTTCGGTAGTCAAATTTAATAATTTCGACTCGTTCTTGGCTCGTATATCTTTTCATCATGAAATGGCAAACCTTACTGAAGAGAAATGTCAAAAGAGCTGCAAGAAATATGGCGTCGTTTGCTGTCCCTGTCGCTCTACTTTTGTAGCGTCCTTGTTGAAAAATCCTTGAAAACAAACTTTTGTAGCGCTGTTATTGAAAACTCCTTTATTCTGGCCAAACCTCCTTTCGGTGTTACAAACGGATGCTCAAATTGAATATACCCACTTTAATTTTAGTGTAGATATAAAAAAGGAAATATAAAAATTAAAATTTTAAAGTAAAAATTAAATATTTTTTGAATTTTATTTATAAGAGCAAAAATATATTCTTTTGAGACTTACTAAACAGTATCTAAATTGTTTATAGATTTTTCAATTAAGTCGCAAATGTGTTTGCGTCTAATAAATTTAAAGCGATAGATGAAAGAAAAAACACAAAATCCAAAACAAAGTCAAAATCAAAACCAAGGTAAAACTACAAATACACAAATACAAAAACACAAAAGTTAAAACAAAAACGCAAAAACACAAAAATAAAAATACAATAACACAAGAGAAAAATGAAAAAATACAAAAAGCAAAGACAAAAGCAATAAAAAGAAAAGCAGAAATATAAAATACAAAAGCACACAAAAATTAAAAACAAAAAGGGAAAACACACGAAAGTAAAATCAAAAATAATTAAAAACAAAACATAAAGTAAATCTCAAAAAGAAAACCAAAACAGAAAGAAACAAAAAGCAAAAACAAACAAAAACAAAAAGTAAACACTAAAATAAACATCAAAATGAGCAAAAAACTAACAAAAACATATGAAACAAAAGTAAAAACACGAAAACAACACAAAGTAAATTTCAAAAACAAAATCAAATGAAAAACAATAAAAAAAACACGCAAAAAAGCAAAACGAAAACGGGAAAAACACAAAAAAGTACTTTAATAGTACGGCATAAAAAAAATTTCAAGTGAACCAAACGAAATATAGTGTGTGTTTTGAGTATAAATTTTAGAAATTACAAAACATTTTAAATTATCTCTATATTTTCTAACAAAACTCTACATGTTACTGCGTCTATTAAGATATTAATCGCGAAAATCTATTAAAAATTGATCGAGTTAAAAATGTTTTCATAACATGAAAAAGTCGCAATTTCATCGTTTCAACTGAGTATAGTGCGAAAACTACACGTGGTAGAGCAAAATGGTTTTCAGATTCGTGTTAAGTAAATAAAACTGATCTTAAAACCGTTGAAAACTCGAATTTTTAAAATTTTACGAAAATCAATAAAAAGGATGGGCTTACTTTAAAAATACGGCATAAAAAAAATTTCAAGTGAACCAAACGAAATATAGTTTTTCTTGTAGACAATGACGAGGGGAACTGCGGAGCAATATTTTTAATTGATTATTTCTCTAAATATTGATTTTATGGACTAAAAACTGTTTTTTAGAAGGTGTGTTTTGTGTATAAATTTTAGAAATTCCAAAACATTTTAAATTATCTCTATACTTTCCAACAAAACGGTACATGTTACTGCATCTAACAAGATATTATTCGCGAAAATCTATTAAAACTTGATCGAGTTAAAAATGTTTTCATAACATGAAAAAGTCCCAATTTCACCGTTTCAACAGAGTATAGTGCGAAAAGTACACGTGGTAGAGCAAAATGGTTTTCAGATTCGTGTTTAGTAAATAAAACTGATCTTAAAACCGTTGAAAACTCGAATTTTTAAAATTTTACGAAAATCAATAAAAAGGATGGGCTAACCACTTACTTTAAAAATACGACATAAAAAAAAATTCAAGTGAACCAAACGAAATATAGTTTTTCTTGTAGACAATGACGAGTGGAACTGCGGAGCAATATTTTTAATTGATTATTTCTGTAAATATTGATTTTATGGACTAAAAACTGTTTTTTAGAAGGTGTGTTTTGTGTATAAATTTGAAAAATTTCAAGACATTTTAAATTATCTCTATATTTTGTAACAAAACTGTACATGTTACTGCGTCTATTAAGATATTAATTGCGAATATCTATTAAGAATTGATCGAATTAAAAATCGTTTTAAAAATCTCGTAAAATTAAAAAATTGCAATTTCATTATTTCATGTAAAAAACTACTGGCTACAAATAAAACTAAATTCTGAACAAAATATATATTATTATTTTTGGTTTTTGTATTCAATTTATCTGCTTTCTTTTATAATGAATAATTTTTTATATCTTACTATTTATATATTTTTTTTTACTTCTAGATTTGAGTTCGCCTTCCCCAAGAGTGTACTACTAACCACTACCGTGGTCTTCTGCTATACAAAATCACAATATTCTCCAAAGTTGAAAAATACAATATAATCAAAACAAACAACAGTCCAATGTACAAAATATTTTAAGTAGACAAATTATAACAAATTTTTATAGCATAAGAGCCTTGATACTACTTCATAATCAACAGCCACAAAAGCAATTGTTTTAAATTTTAAAAATATATCTTTTATCGCGCCGCTTTTAAGAAAAAGATGAAAAAAAAACATCTAAAACATTAAGAAACGCATGCATTTAAAATGTGAAATATTTACTAGATGCCAAACGAAAATATATTGAGATTTAGAAAAAATTGTAAAAAATATATACACTTATATTTAATTAAAGAAGAAAAAGAAAAATCAAAAAAAAATGTATTTTTTAATGTAAATTTTTATTAAAAACTTTAGAAATAGGAATGCATTTTAAATATTGACAGAGCAGAGCGCTTTATACACATTTCTATTGTGTATACAAAACTAAAAAAAAAAGAATAATAAAAAAATTTGACATGGTATAATTCAATTCAGTTTTGAAAAAAAGAAAAATAAAAATTTTAAATAATTTTACAAACTTTCTTACAATGTCACATGTGTTTACCATGTGTTATCATGTTGTGCGTGTGTTAAAAATAAAATAAGTAATAAAAATTGTCATTTACAATTAGAAAAACTGCCGGGTATTAAATGATAAAAGAAAAACTTAAAGATACCATTCTGTGATATATGAGAGAGAGAGCGAGAGCGCTTTGTCGTTTAACAAGTCAATAGAGATTTTCTTGGCTGGGTGCTGGCTGTTTTACGTATGACTTAATATCTTGCATTGGTAATTTAATTTTGTGAATGTTATGTTATTTTATTACTTAGTTAACAAAACATAAAAGCATTTAAAAAATTCAAATAACTCGCAAACTATAGTTATATGCAGCATAAAATTAGTGTTTAATAATTGATTTTCTTTTTTTTTTGAATGCAAGACATTAAAAATAAAGTCAACAACCACCCACTTATATATTAAAAATAAAGCATTTAATGAAGACGACAACGACGACGACGATGTTGCTGTAGAAATTGATGAGGGCCCAGCCTGCTGCATCACCTAACTCCGCATTTACAAAAAGTAAAGCTGATTTTCCAGCACATTGTTCGGCGCACGATGAATGCTCTCGGCAACCAAAAAGGCCAGCTTATGTGCGTACTGACAGACGGCTGGCACACGACAGGTACCCGACCAATTGTAGTACATGTGTGTCATCTTGTACGCCAACATCTGCAGCCGGTCCGCCTCCATGCCCATGTTGTCGTGTATAACATTGTAGCTGGTGGGCGAGACAGTGCCCTGACGCACCGATTGCGATACCAAAAAGAAATCATAACGCTCCGGCAACGTAATAACATCATCGACAACCGTGCCAGGTGGTGGATTTTGACGATTGACAAAATAACGCGTATTAATGCGTTTCGAGACGACAATAAACGCCATGCGACAACCCGTCCCAATGCCAGCCGATTTATAAATTTCATCCAGTTTCTCCTTCAGAAACAGTACCTCTGTATTGACCACCTGATGTAGTTGACCATCACCCACACCGTCACGAAAGAAGAGTATGCGCTCTGGCAGACTGCCGTGTTCATCGCGATACGATTTCAGTGCCATTGTCATTTTCATCGATACCTCATTGGACAATTCCTGGCCCTTCATGTGTTCGGTAACAGCGGAGAAATAGCGTGTCGAAGATTTCAAATCCATGGTGGCCACAAGTGCGCCATAAGATTTATTCTTATCTTTGGCCGAATGGCAGACATCAAAGCCGACGGTCATCAGACCACGCAGTGGCATTTCAATCATCCATGGCGCACCCATTAGCTTGGCGTTCATTTGAATGACAACCTTGGTGGCGACAGACATCAGGCCCTGTGCCTTGTTGCCGCGCGGTGCAATTGTGCGCAATGTGACCACTTGCGAGGGTACCGGACGATCGACGCAGCATTTTTTCTTAATGCAGCTATATCTGTAAATTGCGAATGCAGCAAACAACAAAAGAGAGTAAAGAAAATAAGTATTTCTTTAAAAACACAACTACTACACAATAGTAAACGTACTTTTCCTCATTGTTCGAAGTCAAGACCAACATAAGTATTTGCGGATCATTGGCGACAGTTGTATCAATGGCCTGCGCATACGAGCCATTGCGATCGTCGGGCATTTCTTGACTAAATATAAAAACAAATTAAAAATGAATACTTTTCTAATTATAAAATTAGTTTTAATGGGGTCAAAATTACTATTATTTATTTAGATTTTCGAAAATAACTAAATTTTAATTATTTTTTATTAATTTTGAAAGTTTTTTTTTTAAATTGAGCCCATTAAAACGTAACTATAGAGCATGTTGAAGCTTTCGATACCATGTCCATCGAATTCTGTATACCCACAATTTTGTATTCAAATAATTTAAATTAGTTTTATATAGAGCTGTGCGATTAATCAAAATCTGATTAATTGATTAATCGATTAATCAGAACCCTGATTAATCAGCATTTTGATTAATTTAAAATGAATTAATTTTATTCAATAGCATTTGAAAATTTTGTCAAATTAAATAAAGTGAACATTTATTTTTAAAATAATTAAAAAATAAAAGAAAGTGTTCTAAATGTTCAAGAAACACATAGTAAAGTATTTTTAAATACCTTGCGAAGCAAAAGTTGATTAATCAGAACTTCTGATTAATCAATTAATCACAATTTTGATTAATCAATGTTCTGATTGATCAAAAATCTTGATTAATCAGGAAATTGATTAATCATATAATTTGATTAATCGCACAACCCTAGTTTTATACACTACATAAAATCATCGCTAGAATCAAACGAATGAATGATGCCAACCAAGACCAAAATTAAATTTTGATGTGGTGCATTAAAAGTTGCAGCAATTAAAGATTAAATTTGTGGCGATTATTCCAAAAAAGGCATCAGTTTTGTCATATATTGAGATATATGTCTAGTATTGATATATGTTATTTTTATATTGAAATTATATTTTCGTTCTTAAGCCTGAATCACATGATTCAATAAATGCCCAACTTTTCAATCAATTTTCAAATTATTTTAATATCAATCGTCTATACAAAAATTGGGCAATCACACGATTGATATTAAAATTGTTTTGAAAATTGATTCAAAAGTTGGGCGTTTATTAAATCGTGTGATTCAGGCTTTAGACGCAGAAAACCCTGTGCTACAATACAAACATTTGCTTTTATGCGTGAAAAAAAATTTGTTCGTGATTTTTCGAAAAATACAAAATTTTTTTAATAAAAAACGTTATTAAAGGGTTTCTCAACAGGGACGCTACAAAATTAGAGCGACAGGGACAGCAAACGAAGCCATATTTCTTGCCGCTCTTTTGACATTTCTCTTCAGTAAGGTTTGCCATTTCATGATGGAAAGATATACGAGCCAACGAGTCGAAATTATTAATACGCCGTTAGACTATTTCCTGTGGGGCTACGTCAAGTCTATGGTCTATGCCAACAAGCCAGCGACGATTAATGAACTTCGTACAAATATCGAACTTGAAATTGCAGCAGTATCGGCCGATTTATGCTTGAAAATCGTCGAAAATTGGGTTCAGCGTCTGGATTTCTGCAGGCGTGCCCGTGGTGGCCATGCAAAAGAAATCGAGTTCCATACATAATGGCATCGAACGTACTTTTACAGGAATAAAGAATTTCATTGATATCCAATTTTCATTGTTTTATTTAAAAAAACTTTTGTATTGTAGCGCTCTTATTGAAAAACCCTTTACTATACTTGGTGTAATCAACACAATTGAGGTGAAATTCCCTTTTGTAAATTTAAAAGCATTATACGTCGATCATTGCAGACGAGACCAAGGAGTATTAGGGAAGAGGTGTGACACTTTTGGAGAGCTCAAACAATTTGAGAACATTTCTGCCTATTTGTGCCTTTTTATTATTTGTCAATGCCCGCAAACGTTATTTAATTCTTATTTGTTTTTATTTTCAAATATCAAATTCAAATTCCGGACGCGACTTGCGCATCAACAATATATGTATCAAATACAATTTAGTCAATCATGTGTTTCTTTTTGGACCTGAACAATGGTTGAATGAAATGGCTTGAAAAAGTATATCGAAAATTCAAAATTCATCGAAAGCTAAAACATATCTCTATAATAATATTTTTTTTTAGCTTAAAACTAAGTCGCTGCTGTTTTACTTACTATCTTGGCTCCGATATATGCATTTTCATGCCCCTGGCAGCATCTATGCACATGCGCACAAACGTTTGCACCTCCTGCACATTTCGCCGTGCGACGATGACGTACCAGCGTTTAATGTCGACATGCGTGTACATGGACATGTTGCGGAATTCGCGTGTCCAATCAGCCCGTTCATCGCACATGTAGCTGTGCAAATGTGAACAAAAGAGAAATGTATAAAAAATATAATATAAAAACATGATTAACCCGAATCAATCCTACTGAAGTATTTTTCTTTCGAATTATGAGATAAAAAAACTTATTTGACTTATTAGAACGCAAGGACATGCAGGGACGAACAAATAATATATATACAGTTGCGTGCAACTAATTAGAAACGCATCAAGAACAAACATATCCTTCGTTAAAACTCTAAATATTATCTTAGGACATAATTATTTTTATAATAATTTATTTAACTTCTAAATATTAACTTTAAATTACAACCTTTTTTATTAGTATCAATCAAGGTTTACTTAATGGTCGATGATTGTAGTCCACAAACTAAGAACTATCCGTGCACCTAATTAGTAACGATTTACCTTTTTGCATTACAACATATTTTATTTTTGTAAAATCACTAAATATTTGATGAAAAATCCATATTTTCAATGACTAAGTGTCATCTGTGTGGCATATTTGCTATTCATTTATAGCCAACTTATTTTAGACATGCTTCCGATTCCAAGTTAGCGATTTCTTTAAGATCAGCAATTTTTCCCATTTTATTCTGGCTAAACTTCATTTTTAAATGCTCACACGAATTTTATATATATTTAAGATCCGGACTACATGAAGTCCAGTCCAATAAGTCAACCATTATGACCTGAAAATACTTTTTGGAACCACGTACCGTATGTTTAGAATCGTTATCCTCTTAAAAAATGCATGTTTTTCGTAAGAGAAAGATTATATTACGTCGTTTAGTGTTGAAATATAATGGAAATGGTCCAAACAACTTTCAATTTTGATAATGAGGACATTCCAGACCACGTCTAAGCACCACCCCGTCACCATAGTACAAAAGTATGGTGGGTATACTGGAGCTAAACTCTTTTGGAGAGTATTGTTTTTTTTATGAAACTACGATAATCATGTGTCTGCAGATGGAAAATCATATTTTCGACAACCGCGGCCAAGAGCGTTTAAATACAGGTACACACACTCTTCACTTTAATATGGTGGTGGAACCATTATGTTTGAGTGCTATGTCGTGATCTAGTATTGGACCCATTCATAAAATTGAAGGTCGCATGGACCTTTTCCTATATATTTCCATATTAAATGACGTAATGTAACCTTTCACTGACAAAAACCTGCCTGTTACATGAACTTTTCAAAAGGATAACGACTTTTAACTTATGGGACGAGGTACAAAAAAGTTGTTTCAGGTCAAAATGGTTCACTTATTGGACTGACCTTCATGTAGTCGACACCTAAATTCTATATAAAATTTGTGGGATCAGTTAAAAATAATGATTATCGCGAATAAAGTGTGAATTTTTGCTGATATTGACGAAATGGCAAAATTAGAATCGGGAGCAATTCCAAAATCGACAGAGGATTAACATGAAATTTTATACACACTTAGGGTCAGTTTTTCAGTGCTAGTTGAACTTTGTTTGTGGGTTAAACTTCGTCTAAAATCAAAATCGATATTTTCAGTGAATTTCAACCGTCGCTTAAACTTAGTTTAAACGACCGATACTGATGGTTTAAACTATGTTTAAACTTTCAAAGTTTTTGACATGAATTTTTTTCACAACACTTTTCACTATTTTCTGCCGCTACGCTGTTTCACAAATTATTATTTTTTGTATTTTTGCACACTAAGCTTTAAAAAAAAGGTCTCACGTGCACTTTAGTTGCTCGATCTTTTGTTTAAATTTAAAAAATACATGAATTTTATTTTTCTGAAACCATTTTTTATGTATTTAATTTTGAATGACATTTATCAGAAGTCAAAATCGAGAGAATTATTTGTCATTTGCATGTGGTGCCATATGTATTGTCTTGGTCTGTGTTCATTTTAAACTATCACTGAAAAACTGCAAACAGAATTAAACGACGTTTAATTTAAAGAGAAGATTAATTAAACGAAGTTTAAACTACGTTTAAACGAGCAATGAAAAACTGGTCCTTAGCTACATTAATTACGAAGAAATAATATTTTAGGGCCCTATCATGACTGGCGAATCGAACGTTAAAAAGCTATCACAGCTGCCGTTCGCAAGACTTTATTCGCCAGAAAAAAGTAAACTAAAGCGAACGTAAAAATCATTCGCCTGAACTTCATTCTTCTGGCGAATGGAAGCTGTGGAGTTTTATTCGTTCGTTCGCCAAGTACATTCACTTCGGCAGTCATGATAGGGCCCTTAGTTGGGGTTTGTGCTTTGCTTCCACCGTTGCATGTGTTTTTGTAACATCACAAGTGTGACCATATGGTCATGAACATATTAAAATTCTCCTAAAATAAAATAGCTCATTGCTTAGCTGATTACTGCCCAATTATTATCAAATAGTAATGCGCTATCATCTCAACTGTGAATGCTGCTAGCTATTATACAGACATGGACTAGGGCAAGAATGCATTCACTGTGGAATACGTTGTAATGCTATACAGGGATCACCACCCAATACACACTGCATCCAAAGTAAACAGGAATCCGAATTACATTACTTTGTACGCAGTAGTAATGAGGGGTGGTTCCCTATGTACATAACTGGCGCTAAGAAATAACTTCCAAACATAAAATAATGCCCAAATTTTTCTTAATAAAATAATCTCCAAAAAAAATTTGTTAGGCTCATTTCATTTTAAATGTTTGGGTGTTATTTAATTCGTTTTGGTGGTTCTTTCATTTTCTGTATTTGGGGTCTTTTTCATTTTTTGGAGTTTATTTTATTGTGCATTATTCTACTGGCTGTCTAGCGTAGCGCCACATTTCTTTATATGCAATAATAACGATGGGTGATTCCATTTTTTTGTGCGCAGTAGTAATGAGGGATTCTTCTATTTGTACATTAGCAATTACTTCGTGCAGTAATAAAAGGTATTTTGTAATATCCTCATTTAATTTAAAAATCAATTCATATTCGATATGTACAACAAAAATATCTAGACCCTGTTTCATTTCGTTAATTGGAACTAGTTACGTTTGTACATTACTGCTACTTTATAAATGAACTTATTCCAATTTTGTGGATGAAATGAACAAAAATAGCGAAAACACGTAATAGTCACAATTCTTTCCATTGGAATAACTTTCATACCGCATCCATTTTTTTAAGTCCTTACCAATGTCGCTTTTAATTATGTGGATTATTACAAAAAATGCATGCGACCATTTTGAGCAAACACAAACACGCAGAATGACGTACAAAACCAACAAGTTTATATACGTGTTTATGTTTTTTATGCCACGTTTATTATTATATGAGGAAACCATTAAAACAATAGTATTTATTCTATTAAAAATAATAATATTGAAATATTTAGATTTATGGTACAGAATTTTTCGAATACTATAAAATGAATTAGAAAACTTTGGATTCAAAAAGAAAAAACTATTATTTCATGAACCATAAGATAAATGGTCGTACCATCAAGTACTTAACGCGACATTTTCTTCTGAGTGTAACAAAATTCTGGTTTTTTGAAATTTGTCATTGTTCATGAGACATGAAAAAAATACTATTGCTCTGAATATAAATTCATATATTTACCACCCCATGTTAAAGAATTCCCCTTCACTTAAAATACGCCATTTCATTATGATAAAAAAAAATAATATTGCGTTCAATTATTTATTAAGAATTACAGCGAGTTTATTATGAAGAAGAAATTTACATTTAATAAGGTATATGTTTGGTAAGATAATTATTCCTTGGGTACAAATTATGCAATATTTAATAAATATTTCAACAGCTCAAAGTGTTTTTCAAAACAGTATATTATTTAAGAATGGAAGTGATTGAGAAGTGTTTTAACTAAAAACTCTAATGAAATAATTAGGATTTCATCGCTCATAGTACATTGGGACATTGAGACAATAATATCTCATAAGCCAAACATCATAAAATCAAAACAAGAATGACTAATTGAGTCCTTTGTTGTTTTATAAGTTTGTAATTGCATTTTCGGTTAAAAAATCGCGCGATTTTTTCCAAATAATTTTTTGACCGCGGCGCATACTCACAAACAAGAATTTTGTGAAACTGAATTTTGAAAAACAGAATTTTGTAAAACGAAATTTTGTGAAACATAATTTTAGTCAGACAGAATTTTGTACCCAACCCCATATCTCATGCAAGAATCAGAATTGTCGACATAAAACTATTTCTCAAGAGTTCGTGATTGGTTCTCTAATAAGAATTATTTCGAATATAACATAGTCAAATAAAAAAAAAAATAGCGAGAATTCTACCAATAGCTCCAGAATTGAATAGGGTTTTTTTTTTAAATTTATTTTCCGAAAGATTTTTTTGTTAGTATGTAGTATTCAAAATCTCATAATTCCATGTGTTTTTTTTTTGCATAATTTATAAATATAAGGTGGTGCGTGCGACAGGGCATTATCGCCAATTGATTTTAACATACATAACATTGTACTTACCGTTTCTGTCCGCCAAAAACAATTTTCTCTGGTGGCAAAATGCGTCCGGGCAACTCAACCAAATTGGAATCCAATTGCATGCTCCAAGAGTTGAGTACTTCAATGCTAGCCTTGGAATCCTTCAAGCGTTTGTTGAATGTTTTCAAACGTTCAATGCGGCGCTCAGGATTCAAACGTGTATGCTCGCTCATGGCCTTCATTAATCTAGTTAATAAAGATTATAAAAATAAAATAAATATACACGAAATTGTAGAGGAAAAGGTTGATTTTTTTTCATATATGCAACAGCTATATCAAATAATAAAATACATTGGTAAGTTAACAAATATTGAATTAAACTTACTGAAAATTATTGCGCATGGCATCAGTCATGCCTGTAGCACGCGAAATCTCGGGAATCAACATAATGAACTCATCTTGGCCGCCGCGTATATTGCGCTCAGTTGGACGCGACACCAGCAGCGGTTGCTTTTGATCACGTATATTTATATTATAGCGCTTTAAAGAAAATTTAAATGTAAACGTAAAAAATAAAAGAAAAAATAGAATACAAAACAAACCTTTTTATAATACTCAACATATGAGATTTCGCCATCTTTTGTTGAAAATTTAGACATTGGGGAAGATTTGAAATCAACATCGTCGACGCGATAAGTTTTATTATTGTAATCGGTTAAAACAATCATGCCTGCAAATGCACAATATTATTAATTAAATGTTTAATCGAATAACTACAGAATAGAATATTATTAGTTGCTATTTAATATATTTATGTTTGTAGTAATTAAATATATACTTACCAACAACTTCGCGTCGAAATGCGCTCTGGAAATCGCCAGTTTCTTGAATACATTTATTTAGTATATTATACACCGACTCGGTGCGCATTACTTTGTGCGCAATCTCAGCGCACAATAGAACATCAACCTCATGTTGGCGAATCGAGGTCATATAACCAGGCCAAATTTCCAAACGATAACTATCTAGATTCACCTGTGCAACAGTAAAAATATTTTGTTGTTAATTATACAGCACAAAAACGTCAGGATGAGATAAATTTAGGTAAAACTTACAGCATTTGTGAGTTTTTATTCAGTTTAAACATTATTTTTCGAATATTTAACGCCTTTTGAATTTCAAATGCAATTTCTGAATTAAAATTGATGTATTTTGTATTTTAAATGGAATTTCTGAATTACAATTGACATGTTATGAATTTCAAATAGAATTCCCAAATTGTAATTGATGTCTTTCGAATTTCAAATGGAATTTTTGAATTACAATTGACGTCTTTTGAATTTCAAATTGAATTTCTGAATTACAATTGACATCTTTTAAATTTCAAATGGAATTTCTGAATAACAATTGATGTCTATGGAATTTAAAAATTGAATTTCTGAATTTCAGTTCGTGTCTTTTGAATTTCAGATGGATTATTTGAATTACAATTGACGTCTTTTGAATCTCAAATGTAATTTCTGAAAAAGAATTGCCGTCTTTTGAATTTCAAATGTAATTTCTGAATTACTTGAATTACAATTGGAGTCTTTAGAAATGTAAAAGAAATTGAATTGATTTTTTCTTTATTAAATTTGCAAATGATGCAACAATTACAATATTCAACAGGATTTTCCTACTTGATTTTGACCTACAGAGAATTGTACTTTTAGGACCCTCTTTACCGTTTCAGAATAAAATATTTAATACAGTAGTTTCTCGAAAAAATTTAAACGCAATTTTTATTTTTTTTTACATTTTTTATTGTCGAATGGAATTTTTACTATTAAATGGAATGTCAAGTTATTTGAATTCGATTTATAGAACAAAAAAATGAAATGAATCCTAACTTAAAAATTTTAGAATTTGATAGGAAATTGAATTTCGTGTGAAATTTTATTTTTCCCCGAAATGAAATTTTATATCACAAATTTGTTTCGAAAAATTGTCAAAAAATTTTCGAAAAGCGCTAATTTCGACCCCTTACACGAATAGTAAATATTATATTTTTAAATTTTCACAATTTTAACGGAATATGTTTGCGTAAATCAAGAAAAAATGTCCATTGAAATGAAATTCAGGCTATGAAAGTATTTCCAGTGAATTTTTTTGCTAAATTCGTAATTCACCGTGATACCAAATTAATAGTAAAAATTGGTAAACATATTTCGGTATAACATTTGATAATATTGGTCTGAATATTACGAATATCATTCGAAAAATCTTTCTACTATTAGTCTCATTTATTAGTAAACTAAATTTGTATTAAGAACTTGACAAGATTTACATTTGATTAATCTATAACGATGTTAAATAGTTAAAAAATATGTTATCTATTTATATTGCGAAATAAAAACGACTAAAAACATAAAATTATATATATTTTAATATAAAAAATTACCTTGGCCACCGGATCGAAAAAGTTTCTGCTAACTTGCTGCAAATTCAGACCCTCCATTGCACGACGCAAAATCAAATTCAACACTTGCATTTGCTGCACATCAGAAACATCCACAACACCAACATGTTTAATTTTAATTTGTATTGTTTCGCCCTCTCGATTTTTGGTCAACAACTCGAGATGACCATGTTCCATCTGATCGCCCAGATAAGTTGTGCAAAATAATATAGTGCCATCAAATATATAGCCGCCAAAAAGTGCCTTGTGATGGGCTAAATAAGCGCGTCGCACACGTATCATATCAATGTCGGGTGCAAAATCAACGCGATACTGATGTATGGACCATTGTGGTTTCTTCAGTACACGAAAGTAATTGGCCTGTACGACAACCTTGCGACCAGTTTTACCCAACTTGGAAACACACTCGCGCGGACGCGAGCGTATGATTTCGGTGATAACACGTTTGCCACGCACCGAGCCACGTGCATCTTCCTTGACCACTGACAACATCGAAAAACAAAATCAAAGATAGATAGATGCATGATGTAAGTAAAATGAGATATGTTGGACCAACTATATTTATGTTTCATTTTTATAAAATATAATTTACCTTGAGTTTCAGTTGGTGGCGCATCACGATGTGATGTTGCACGTCCCTGTGCCACCGGTGCTGGTGCCCGTTGCTGTGGATTACCAGTGCTGCACATTGGTTGTTGCATTACCGGCGGCGGCATTGCCGCGGCAGCACCTGTCTCTCTTATAAATTCATTGCCAGCAGCGGCTACACGCTGACCACGTGGTGCTCCGATATTTTGCGTACCCCATGCAGATGGTGGCGCTTGTGCTGCGGCAGGAACACGTTGTCCACGTGCACCGATGCCTGGCGTACCCCACGCAGATGGTGGTGGTGCCGATGGCATCGCCTGTCCAATGTTGCTGGCATTATCAGCTTGTGTCTTAAGAGATGAATATATTATTTTATTTAGTTCTTCAATAATTTGAACCGGAGTAGTTGTTTTAACGTAAACTTTGAAAAAATGTCCAAACTTCTTTGCCGCTCACCCCCTTGAAAACTTCCAAAAAGAAAATAAAATAAAACGAAGGCGTCCAAAACAAAGTTTTTAAGTATATTTTAAAAAAAAAGTCCAAACATTGAAATACAAAATTCACCTCTAGACAAGGCTAGGAGGTACCGAAATTCTTTTAATGCGGTTCTGGTTCAATAAAAAAATGGTTTTGGGAACGGTACTTACATTTTTTTTTTATTTCGGTTTTAGTTTAGGTTTCAAAAAATAAAAAAAATTAAGTTCTGGGGCACTATTCTCGTTTGATGAGATATATAAAATGATAATGAGAATGAAAATGGGATAAAAACTATTTTATTCATGATACAACTAGTAGTTGTATCATGTTTAGAGAATATTTAGAGAATATAAATATATTTAGAGAATATAAAAATTTATATCTCATTTTCCTTCTTATTTTATATTTCTCATCAAACGAGAATAGGGCCCCTGGTCCAGTTCCTATTCAACAAATCGAAAAAAAATAAGATTTATTAAAAGCGCCGTAGTCACAAGATTTATTTTTTAATAAAGGGCTGTCAATTTCTTATTTTATTTTGTTTCAGATTTTTTTTTCCGTGCCCTTTGTTTATAATTTGTAGTGGATTTTTATTATTTTAATTTTGCCATTTCATTTTCCTTTCCCAGGAAGACAGGTTTTTGATTCATATACGGTACCACGTGGCCTTGAGGCAGATTTTTTTTTTATTTAAGTCCTTTTTTCTAAACTTCGTCATTATTTGCCCCGCTCACTTTGTCATAACTCAATTGTGCCTTGGTCAGTTTTCGACTTTTGGTCGATTCTAAACGAACGACTCCTGTTCTATAAAGAAACAAAAAAAAAAAAACGGTTCCAGTTCTATACAAATTAAATAATTCCCGTCTGGTTCCACACGAGCCCTGCCTCGGGAATAAAACTTCATATATTTGCAATAAACCATCTCATACAATCACCTAAACCCCATGCCCTTGCTTAAGTAAGGGCGGGTTGCAAGCTCTCAATCTCGCTTAAGCCTTAAGGTGTCAATTTTATAAATTTTTTTAATCTTTGACCTTGGAAATACACTTAAAAAACCCGTTACAATATTCCCACGTTTTAGATTGGAGTGTTCCAGGAGAGAGAGCGATTGATCTTATATATTTTATTGTAAGGGGTGTGGCAAATTTTTATTAGAATTGTCGTGGTGACCTTTAAACTGCAGTTCAGCCCTATAAAGTAAACCCTTATTTTATAGGGCCGGTCCAAAAAAATGACACGCCCACAAAGGGGTGGAGAGTGTCGAAATACAACAATTTTTTAATTTTTAGGTCTGATTTCTGCACTTCGTTATAATTCAAAAATCATTTATGACCTGTCCGTTTTCGATTTTTAGTCGGTTCCACGGGTCCGAGCGGCAAAAAATATGTTTTCGTCACTCTGCCCCATTTAAAATGTCATGAATTTTTTTTTTTTTTGTGAATATCGACTGGCCCTATAAAGTAATATTCATCCTAAACTTCTACCCAAGATGCAAGCTCACCATTCGACCTCTCGTTTTTATAATAACTTCTATGAAATTATAGTGCTTATTATTATTATTAGCGCTCATATAGATGAAAACATTTGTGAATGTTCTGTAAAATGTAATTATCACAAATCTACTGTAACAGACAGACAGGCATTTATTTGATTGCATAAATACTGATTAGGTAAAATACTTGTCTTAATTTCGTCCTTACTCATTTTGAACACATTTTTCCAAAAAGAAAAAAATGTAATACGTACTTGGTAATAATTTTAAGGTTAAGATATTTTTAAATGACTGTACATAGGCGTCAAATTATGTGGCAACGTGGAACAAGTTAATTTTTGCAAATTCCACCATTTTTAATTTCATGGAAAATCGCCGAAGCCACTTTAGGACATAAAAAAATAACCTTGAACACAATTCTTAAATGAAAAACACTTTAAATTTGTCACTTACCGGGCGTCTGCCGCGACCAGTTCCACCTGCCTGTTGCGGATTGTTGGCACGGCCAACTCCACGCGAGCGTCCTCCAATTGGTTTATTATCCATGATTTATAGTTCCAGCCAAACTTAATTGGAATGCTTTTTCTGTTCACGAAAAAAAAAAAAACAATTTGCCAATTTTAAACGTCCAACCAGTAGATTTTTCTAATTACGTTTTATACAAGAACTATGCTTAAACAATAGCAGCGCGATTGCAAAAATCCAACTAAAACAAAATTGAAATGTTTTAAAACGAATACCGTTAGCACAGCGAAAAAAAAACTTATATGAGACACTCTCCGTCACTTTCGCACACGCAGAATAAATGCAAAGTCCAATTGGCAATACAGGGTTGCTATTTAAAAAAAAGATACATTTTTGCATAGTATAAAATCGTCGTTGTAGAACGAAAATTTGGTATACATTTTTATAAAAACTTAAATTTAGAGTTTGTTGATTAATATTACAAAAAGTTATTGGTGCATTTTAAATGTTAAAATAGCAATTGATAGATTTATATTTTCTTATCATGTGATAAAAAAAAATTGAGATCATCGATTAAAAATTGACAAATATATAAAGATTTTTGTAAATTTTAATATATGTTAAATTTTAATTTATCTAACAAATTTTAAAGATACGTTAGATACGTGTAGAAAATATAATTTAGAATTTTTAATTTAATTTTTAAATACATTTTTAGCAACAAAAAAACAATTTATTAGTTTATATTAGAAATTCAACTTTTCTATTATTAAATTAGACATTAAAATATCCGTAAAAATATAAATTTTACAAAATAAAAAATTAAAAAATAGTAATTTTTGTTAAAATTTAAATTTATTATAATAAAAATTTTAAAATTAAAAAAAAAAGTAATACGTAGTAATTTTTGTTAAAATTTAAATTTTTCTATTCAAAATATTTAAAATTTCCGCAAAAATCAAATTTTTACACACAAGTCCAAAGTAAAAAAAATGCATATACAAATTATTTTTTACTAAAAATTCAAATTACTAAATATTTTGGTAAAAATGTATCTAATTTATTATTCAAAAACTAATTAAATAAAATAAATTGTTTTTTTTGTAATTATATTTTTTTTTAATTATTTTTATATTCATTTTAAGAAAATATATTTTTCTTTTTAAATTAATTTTTACTAAAAATTCAAATAACTATACAAAATATCAATATAATAAAATGTTGGTTATTTTTTGATTTTTGAAAATATTGTAATTATTTTTTTTTTAATTAGTAAAAAACTTAAGAAAAAAATGTAATTTAATGAAAATTAAATACATACATATTTTATTAAAATTTTCTATTAAAAATATATTTAAATTTTCAGTAAAATCCAATTTTCGCAAATATTAAAAAAAAAATGAGCACTCAGCACCATTTAAGCAATGTCAAATTAATTGCCAGACCTGTTTGTATTTCAAAAGAAAGAAAAATAACAAAAATTCTCACTTTTTGATAGCAATCTCTTGTTTTACAATTATAATAAATACTTTACACATGTAGTAAAAATTTACCAATCTCCCATTGAACAGTTCGTTGTATCATAATTAAAGTTTTGCATTAAAAATATTAAAATTTTTTTAATGTACATAATTTATTTCGCATATAAAAGCTAAAAATACTTTTTAGAAAATGGAAATTTTACAACAACAACAAAAAGGATTGTGTTACAAAAAAAGAGTAGTAGATGAACACAAAGCATTATATTCGACAACCCTGTTTGTTGCTTAGCAGCCGCAGCAACAACACCAACAGCGAAGTTTCAACATGTGTTGAAACGCGATCATACAAATTGAAAGGAGCTTTTGTTGCTGTCTCAGCATAACTCAATTCAATTTACAAAATACAAAGCTTGCCTGCCTACTAAGCAAGTAAAAAGTAGACAAAAACAAAGATAACAAAATTTAAAAATGCTTAGAAGTCGATTTTTATTTTTTGTCTCAACTTCTTAGAAATGTTTCAAATATCAATTGCAGTAGGTAGCATATTTTTTTTCTTTAGATTTTTTAAGAAAAAATAAACACAATTAAGGTAAAATAATACCTTAATTCCGCTTTATTTGGTTTAAAGCTTAAAAATAATAAAACATGCGAAAAATATATATTTAAGAATATCAAAAAATGCATCATATGTTTTGTTTTCTTTAAAATAAAAATTTCACATCAACTCCCGCTTTTTTTCTTTTGAATTTGAACATTTCTACTTTTAATATGTATTACAGAGACTGAAACAGTCACGAATACAATGTAATATAAAAATAATTAAATTTATTTTTTGAGCTAAACATTATTTGGGATTCCGAAAATCTCGAAATTAAATCCCTGGATTTCTAATGAAAATAATGTACAGATATAATTAAAACTGCAAAATTCTATTACTTTTCATTATAGCATATTTTCAATATTTTCAAATAGACCTTCTTAATAAATGATAAATAAATTTTTCACAGAGCTGTATATATAAATATAATTTTTTGTTTTACCCGTAAAACAAATTTCAATAATTCGGGACTAATCCCTGGATTGATTTTATAATCCCGAAAATCCCGGGATTTTCAAAATGCTTCGGGATTGAAACCGTTAGTGGAGTCCTATTTTTTTTTATTATCGAGATTAATCTTAGGAACTTTTGTATGCGATTTTCTATATCATCTATATCAATGTAGATGAAGTCCAACTATGGAAAAATTGCCGCGAAACCATATGGACGCGAAACCATATGGACGCGAAACCAAATGAAACCGGGGACTGTCTGTACGTGCACAAGCTGGCGTATGGACCCCTGGAGTATACCGAACGTACGATAAATTGTTGAAGAGCAAATGTTGGTGAATTAGTTGGATCCATGATGGGTACGTGAATCGGACTATTGCGCTAATTAATTTGGACGCTGCTCAGAGCCGACACAGCGCCAAAGGAGAATCAGATGTTTGGTTGGATACTCTCTTTCATGCGTCAAGGGTTACAATGAATGGGTCGAACTTCTGCCGTGAGCAGAATATCAAATATATGTTGGGTCTGTGCTGGGAAAATGACTTGGACAATTTCGTTGATCTGGAGGACTCCGAGACAGAGAAGTACCACAAACATGACGGCTGTGTGACCGTCTTTAGTAAATAAGTCAAAAACAACAGGAGGCAGACGAATAAGCTAAAAAGGAATTAACTGAAGATAACAATGGATCGGATCCCGGATTTAATATAGAAATGCTGTAAAAATCGGGTGTTATATTTAAATAAAAAAAAAAAAAACAAAAAAAAATCTAAAATATGTATAAGAAGCCCTCTTATCAAGTGCTGTATCAATTTTCTAAATTCTTATCAGGGTTCCTGAAATATGATGAAAAAAAGAGCGAATTATTTGAATTTTTTCGATTTTTTTTCGAACATTTTTTAATGTGAGTAGGTATGTCGTATAAATATATATAATAATATAATTCCAATATATTTCTTTCCTCCTGTAGTTGCCTCAAAATTGTTGCATTATAATTGTTAAATGCAAATCGTGCAAAATAAAAGGTATACATTCCACGAAAAAAATAGTTTTTATTTTTTAACTGAATTTTTGAAAGTAAAAAATACATTATTTTTTGAAATTCATAAAATGAGTTAAACTTGCATAATATATTTATTAGAGCTGCATCAAAAGAACTTCATTATTCCTTCCAACGGAATGGTGAAAAATCTCCGTAAAAATGCTATCCATACAAAACTGCATGTCCTTCGCCGCTGAAAATAATAGACAAAACAACAACAAAAAAAAAATCAGCAGGACACCATCAGATATGACTACACCTTTGCAAACTTTGAATAAAATTGGAGATATATTTTTGGGTACATATAAAAAATAATGTCCCATATCAAACAGAATTCAATTTTTTATTTTGAAATTCTTTTTCTAAGATAGCGATATTTCAAAAGAGCGCACATATACGCAGCGAATTTAAGTTGTTGTGAGAAGGGTGGTTTGGAGAAACCTTTATAATAAATGTAATCTGAAAGGGGAACAATGCGGCACAACGTACTAATACCTCTTTGAATTTCAAATATTACAATTTAAATACGATTTTAATATTCATATATTAAATTATGATTTGAGCCCAAACTAAGTTATTTACATAAAAATGCTTAACAAAAAATTAAAATTATTTAATGTCTTAAAAAGTTTGCATTCTCAAAAATGGAATAACACTTCAACTTGTAAAGCATGGAGCATGTGATCTTAGGACACGAATTCTTGCTTATTCAAACAAATTTACGTTTGGAAATATTATCAAGTTTGTTTGGCGTTTTCGTAGAAAACATATTTTTAATTTTATTTCATGTTCATTTTCGGCTTCTACTAAATATTCGAAAAAAAACTCTTTTTTTTTGAATTTTATCCCCCTATATATGAAAAATATCACACTGTGCAATGGTCAGCGGTATAAAAATGTATTTTATTAAATTAAAAAAACAAAAATCATATATATATCGTCGTTGTAGAACAAAAAGTCACCAAATACATTTTTATGATAAACATAAATTTCGAGTTTGTTGATAAATGTTATAAAAAGGAATAGGTACATTTTTAAAGTTGAACTATCAATTGATAATTTCAATTGAAAAAATTGTGACCATCGATTAAAAATTGACAAGATATATAAAGATTTTTGTAAATGAATATTTGGCTTTTTGAAAATGTATTTGGTGACTTTTCGTTCTACAACGACGATATATTTTAGTAAACAAGTTGAGATAATTCCCCTCATAGTGGTACGCTTGAACTTCATATTTCAAAGTTGATGTTAGTTTTTTTTTCCTTGTAGTGTTTACTATGCACGTGCTATCTGTTTTTCACTTGTTTTGTGCTGCTGGAATGTGGAGGAAACTGTGGTTGGGTTGAGACCAAAGGTAACCGATTTTGAGAGCAACGTGGAGAAACACAACTGGAACTATTTAACATTTATAAAGTATTGTTCTTTATACAAATAATATGGATTTAATTTATGATATTTCTTTGATATGTATTAGTTTATCATTTAGATTATTTCCCATAATTTTTGGAAATGGAAACAATCGAATGACACACTAATAAAATTGATACTATATTTTTGTAAGTTTTTACATGAATGTTGGTAATTAGAAGTACATATTAACTAAATGATTGTCTTTCCAAATATTGTTTGACTTTAACAAAACTTTTTGGTTAACTTTTCGAGAGCCAAAAGTCTACAAATTACAATCGTAAGTCTTTTAGATTTTGGATAACTTTTGTGATCACATTCTTATATCGTCAACTTTTGAATGTTAGCATAAAGTTATGTATGTTTCTGGTTGAGTACTTAAGTTGAAGTTTTCAAAATTTTATTGTTTAATAATACTAATTGCACTAAAATTTACCTTATTTACAATTTAAATAAATTTATTTCAAGAAAATTTCCTGTGGGTAGAACTAATTTACGCTAATTTGAGCCAGCTTGATGGTCATCTCAGATACGAGATATCGAAAAACGTATAACAGAGAATTATAAATCTTATATGTATTAAAAATCCAATTCTTAACTTCAATCATACATATGAATGCATATGAAGCAAACTTATTCTCAGATGACAATTTATCAAATAAACCTAAAATTCTAAAAATATTATTTAACTCCTTTGACCGACAACCCTGAGCCCTGGACGAAACCATTGCGCTTTATATACGAAGCTTTGGTAGAGAACCTTTGAAGCAAACACTCACGCAATACGCATTAAAAATCACTTGAAACCGATGTAAACAAATCCACTTGCATTCAACAAATGTCTGTTTTTAGACAATTTCGCAATTTTTTACAAAATTGTTCATTCATAAAAATTATTATTCTTGAGTCGATTTTTTATCAACTTTAAATAATTGTATACTTTATTTATTTCACAATAAACTAATTTAATGCACATTTTTCCGTAATGCACATTTGTTTTAATGTTTATGTAGGTTACTTACACCGAAAGCTTTTCGCGATGGCTAATGCACATTTTATGTTTAAATGTTATAATTAGTAAGTAATGTTATAATATTTTTTATTGTTACATACCTTCAAAGACACGAAAGTATATTTAGAGTCTTTGATACCTTCTTGAGATTTAGATGCTCTCTAATTTGATTTAATTCGGCGCGTCGCACTGATAAACTAAACAAAAATCGCGTTTGTTGTTTTCGAAGCCATGAAAGAACAGTTCGAAAAAACAATTCCTTGACATTTGTTGCTTTATCGAGAAAAGCTTTTTCGCAGGGCAACTGCACTACACAGTGGTGTAGGGTAATGAAGGGTTGTTTACTCGTGAGCTTTTACGGTTTATACTAAGGATGTAAATCCCGGTATTTTGTGTCCTAAAGATGTTGAGAACCCCAGACAAAATATTTCAAACAGAAAACGCTGAGTTGGTATCACAAACTGTATATTTTCTGCCCGTTCCCAAAATATGCCGTGAATCTGCCATTAAAATTCCACATAATTTTATAATCTGCTTTACACTTCCCAAAATATTCTATTCAATAAAACTTATTATCATTGAACAACTAGCTGGACCCATGCACAGCTTCGCCCGAGCGAAAATTTGTAAATGCCTATGTCGTTTAATTCTATTCGTAATAGGCCAGATTGGTTATATTTAAGAAGCCACGCCCATTTGTCCCTTTACATCTACATTCTTCTTGGCAATTAGAATGATACTGCTTCGATTTTACTTTTAAAAGTTATGAATTTTGGCATTTTTAATATTTTGTATATATAGAGGCATCTATACTATGCGTGATTATAATTATAAATATGATTCTTTGTTTCCATTTTTTAGGTTTCTGAATTCAAACAAAATTGAAAAATATTTTTAACTAGTAAAAACCATCCAGCTAGCTGAAAATTTGTTTCTAAATATAAAGGAAAAACATAGTTGATATATACATTTTATTATATTTTTAAATTTTTTCTATTCTCCACAAAAACTCCATCTATAGTTTTAAAAATATGACTTGTCAAAAAGATCACAAAAAAATTATATATAAAATATAAGAAAATACATATTGAAACATAACTAAATATCTTTAAATATCCCCTCAAATTCTTAAACTTTAGTCTTTTAAAAAATACATTTCTAATGAAAAGTAGCTTTCGGTTTAAAAGAAAATCGTAGTGAAATACTTTATACTACAACTAACATAAAAGCATCATTCAAAGTTTATACATAATGTGGTAAACAAAAAATGTTCCTGTTATTTTATACGAATTTCAAAAATTCCAAGAAAATTCCTTGTGCCTTGATATTTTTATATTTTGCAAAAAATCAACATAATCTACCGATTAATTTTGAAGTTATATAAATTTGTTAAATTTTAAAGGCCTAATATTATTAAAAAATAATAATATTCCTGTTTCAAAGTGTCTTTAATATGGAACCATGGCGATAGAACCACGATGAACACGATGGAAAGAAAACTATAATTTTGAATTGTCATCCAGTTCGAGGCAATATTTAAAATCTTAAGTCTCTAGCTCATCGCGAAGGTAGTTTCAAATCAATTACAAAATTGGTACCGAACAGACAGACAAAAAAGCAACCTAATAAAAACGTTTTATAAAAAAGCATCACCAACTCCAGACAAAATATTCGGCAGGATACTGGCAGAATATATTTCTGGCAAAAGCGCAGTTTACTGGCAGATTTACGCAGGGCACAACATTTAGTTTGTATTTTATCAAAAATGTCAGTAGGTTTCACGCAGAGAATCGGCATGTTCAAAAATGTATACATGCCATGGCAGATATATGCAATGTTTTTCGAATTCTTTTTCCAATAGGCTGCCTTGTTGCAGGTTTTCGGCAGAATAATGTAACCAGTTGCTGTGATTCTCTATTTTTCATAAAATGTACTCAGTCTTCAACTGGAGTCTTCAAATGATCTATTAATTCAAATTTTATAAGGGTCACACATAATAGGTAAAAAAAGACAAATTGAAAAATACACTAAACCTTTTTGGTGTCGATACCCCCCCATTTAATTCGATGTCTCCTACGACCCATTTGAAATTAAAAATATTTTTTGTTTACACTGTTCTACAAATTGAGGGTTGTTGTATTTCACCGAAATGGAACTTATAATTTCTAGTAGATTTTGGTTTCCTGATTCTTGCTGCGTACTCAGTATTTACCCACCACGTGGCAAGAAATTGAGTCAAAGTAGCAAAAAAATACCGTTTTTGGTACTTTATATCGCAATTTCTCGCACGATTTTGACATGCTACAGATACAAACTTTATCACAAAATAAAATATTAACCAAGCAAAAAAAAACTGTTTTAGTTTTTGCAAAAAAACAAAAAGAAATTTCGGTTACCTAAAAAGTGTTTCTAACGTAATTTAACACTTTAATTTATTTCTTACTTTTTTTTCTTCTTAAAATATAGGTTCGTAATGTTTTGATGTAAAATTTTCAAACTTTATCTTACTGAAATTTTTTTGTAAATATTTTTTAAAGTTTGTTTATGAAACATTTGATTAAAATGCAGAGAAATACACTCAGCGACATACAATTTCATATTTAAATATTGTAGTGGCTAGGTCCAAAAACATACGCATTATATAGAAACTTCTGGTGTGTATTTGACTCGACAGGCTTATTAGGGTTAAAAAAAGTTTTACACATTATGTTTTAAACTGAGATGAAATTGAAATATTTCATTTTAAATTTAGATTATTCAAAATGAAATTAGGATTTTACAATTTATATTGCAAAAATACCAAATAAAATTCAGATTTTACCATTCAAAATTTAAAAAATTCCAAATAAAATCAAGATTATGAAATTCTGAGTACGCAGCAAGAATCAGGCTAAATAAATCTACCAAAAACGGGAGGTTTCACTCCATATTAAAATTCTTGTAGAACAGTGTAAATCCGAATGTTTACGAATTTTTCCCTTTTGTAGAGTTTTGGAATATTGCAATTTTTCTAATATAAAAATTAATTCGACAATTTCATATTGAAAAATTTAAAATTTTATTTAATTCAAATTTTTTAATTAAATTATTTAAAAATTTTATTTGAATATCTCTTGGCGACCCCCTAAAAATGGAATAGTGACCCACCGGTTGGGAACCAGTGCACTAAACGAAGTTAAATAAATACAAAATCTACAAGATTTTTCAAATGTATGCTTTTTGCAAATTAATTATGTATAAAAAGTTATAGTTTGAGATTTTTACTATTTTACTCAAAGTTCCTGTACCACTCGTTTAATTTAAACTTAGTGTAAAGATTTTAAATGATGTAAAGATTTTAAATGATATTCTGCATTCAAGAAAGATAACTAATTTTTTGGTTAATGTAGTGTTTACTTTATAATATAGCAAATTCCTAACAATATATATTGAACTAAAATAGATGATTAGTTAGACTAATATCTGATTTTAAGGATATCCGAATAGCGAACGACTGAAAATCAACCATTTAGTTTAGTCTTCAAATTCAGCGTCTAAAAAATATTTTAATTGAACTAAAAATCAACATTTTTTTTATATTTTGCTCATTTAAATTAATTTTTGAAGATAAAAATGAATTTGGATATTAATGGGCTTAGTTAAAAGTGAACAAAATATCTGGTGGGATAAATTTAATCACTTTTAATTGCAAAAGTTAACATTCAAATTGTTCAAACGTAATTTCGCCTTAATAATAAAAATTTACCTTTTCTTTCACATTTAAATATTTTGCCAGATTAAATATTAATACATTAAACATGAAATGGTGCATGATAAGGATCTTCTTTTTTTGTTTTCATAAACACACTATCTGAAACTTTAAATACGTTACCAGTATTATAAATGTAATTTCCAACATTTATACAACATACCTTAATCCGACAGCTAATTCAAAATTTGTTTGAACCTAAATACAGCTGATCATATTAAAAAACAAGAAATACTTCGCCTGCTATTCGACTCAAAACAAACATCATTTAAGATGTATCGGTGACTACTCAACCGACGTAAACCAAACACAAAACATGCAGCACTTTGTAGTAAATTATATTTTGGAATAAATCACTTCCAACTTTTATTACTTCTATTATTTTTTCATCCAATTTAAAAAACACGAATTACTATCTACGATTCTTGTTTCACGACGGTGGTCTTCTCGGAAACGTACAGACCGTCCAAGAACTTACGGATATCCTTGTTCTTCACAGTCGTCGACTGTTGGATCAAAGCCGCAGAGCCAGAGACAGCTTCAATATCGTTGCCCTCAACGATGAGTTCGTCCTTTTGCGCGGTCGAGTTGACAACGGTCACACCGGTGGCCATCTGGACGCGACGAATGTATTTCTCACCCAAGAAGTTACGGATTTCGATGATGGTGTTGTTCTCCGATGTAACGCAGTTGATGGGGAAATGAGCATATACAGCGCGCATTTTGTATTGGAAACCGAAAGTCACACCTAAAGCCAAAACAACATTGCATTAATAAACAAATATAGGAGCTAAAGCTTTAAATTATTTACCCTTGATCATGTTCTCAATGTGACTGCAGACGGTGCGCACGGCGGCCAACTCCTTCTTGGCACCGAACCATTTCTCGACCTTCATGGTACGTCTATCGACCATGTACATGTCCAGAGCCAAGTGCTTGAAGCTGCGCTTCAACACACCGCGGGGACCGGTGATTGTGACAACACGGGCCTTGACGGACGCCTTGATGTCCTTGGGGATCTTGACACATTGGTTTGAGTTGATTGTCCTCATGTTGACACTGTCAGATGTATGTGAAAAAGATAAGAAACATTGTCCACATTTAGCACAAGACGCACATCAAAACAAACGTTAAATAAATTAAAAATATAATAAAAAGTTTCCGTCAATAAATGCTTTTTTTGTGGTGTAATTTATTTAAGCATACATTTTTATGCTTTAATATTTCCATATTTCATTACAACGAAAATTGTCTCGTAAGTTCATCACTTGAAAATTTCACTTGGCACTGATAATTTTGCCAAAATATTATTTCGCCGCCCTTCATTGGTATTTTGATTCACATATTATTGCATTTTTATTGACATAAACTTGTAGAATTTTTGGATTTTAAAATATCAAAAAATCTACATAAAATTCTCACAAACTTACACGCTTCGGACCGACCGGAAAGAGGTAGTTTCGAAAAAGGAAATTTTTGACGTTTGTTATTGGCAGCATTGCCAACCCCAAAAATCAGGGAATTTTTTGTTTGACATTTCTTTTGACTGGGATATTCTATGGGAATTTTTTGTGCCGGTGTTGCCAACATTATGTGTTAAGGGTGCTTGTTAATTTTGCATATAAACTAATAAATAATTAACAAAAAACTGAACTAAGACAATCATTTTATAATCAAACAACAAAATATCATGGTTGATGTATGTATAGGTTAAGACATCATTGTTGTTGGCATAAAGTTAGGTTTTGGATATTGTTTTTCTAGTTAAAACATCAAATTTAAATGCTATTTAATATCATGTTTAACAAAATATCGTCTTGAAACGGTAGCATGACGTTTGGCCTGGAGACGGTTCCAGCATTTTTGATGATTTTTTGTTGTCTATACTTTTTTTTGTTCAGAAATAGGAACAGATTTAAGCATGGTTCCCATGATAGCAAATTTATTTTTATTGAGTATTAATACAAATAAGATCTAATGAACATTTCTTTTAACTAAAAGCTATATTAAATGTATGAGTTCTGAGAAAGAACTAAACAACGGATATTTTTTGTATTTGTATTTATCTTTGATCAAATTAGTACAATAAGAATAATTATTTTACAGTACAACAAAATTCAAAAACAGAAAACAAAACAAAAAATGTTTCATTTTCACCGGGTAAGTTTCCATTATATGTTTTTTAATGATATTGGATTAATTGGTTGGTTGCAAATTGCAACAATCCACTCCACTGGACCAAAACGCTGAACCACAATCTTGCATCCTTGCAACATTTTGATTGCAACTAGCTCGTTGCAGCACTCGACAAAGAAAATTTTTGCTACAAAATCTATATTCTCATAAGCTCAACGTTCCGCAAAACAACAGAACTGTGCGAAATATTTTTATTCGCAAAATGTACACAACTATTTTATTATTGGCAGCATAATAAATGATTAACATAATTAAGATTTTGTCTTTTAACATTTTAATTACGTTCGTAATAATTGTCACGTTCATAATAAATTTTTTTCAAACTTCATTATGAAAATTTTTAATTATGTACATAATTAATAACATCACACATAACTTTGGTGCCAAACATGGTTGATTTAAATTGTGTAAAAATGTTGGTGCTGTGCACATTCTGTGTGTGCATGTCAGTTTGAGAATTAAAGATCAGGTTATATTGATTAACTTGTTCGTAAATACTACGAAAACAGTTTGAAGTACGCCGTTTGTCAATGTGACGAACAATACTTTTTTCGGCGGACAGTGCAGTTTACCGCCCACTACACCAAAACGAATACAAATATGCCACTCCACTTTAAATAAAAAATAAAAATATAAGTTCAATCAAATTTTATTTTATTTTTATTTTATTTCATTCTGTAAACTAAAGCTTTCATTTGGCCAAATAGATTATACAGAGTTTTACAATGTCAAATTTTGTCATTCTCTCCCCTGGAACCCTCCAAAATGAAAAACGAGGGGGTGTTAAAACTATTTTTTCAGGTGTATTTGGAATGTCAAGGATCAATATATCTTTAAAAAATTAACTTCATATGCCACCATAAATTGAACGGATGCATCCACCTATTCATTAAAAGGGCGTGGTATGTCCCTTTTTAAATTTTTGTAGTTTTTTGTAGCCTAGTGTTTATACAAAATAGTGTTTTCTAAAAAGTGATTTATTTTTTTATTTTTAATAGGGTGACATATAAAGCTATAGTTCCTGCTTAAGGTGCCACTTTGTTTTAATTTGAGGACCTTTAACCTTTTAAATATACTTGAAAAACCAGTTTTACACCACCCTCGTTTTTGAATTTTGGACTTTTTCAGGGGGGAGATTGACTAAAATTGATTGAACTTATATTTTTAATTTAAAAGGGTCGCCGGTTAACTGAAGTACTTCCTTTTATACTGCATCCATACCAGTTTTCAAAATAATTTGAAAACGACTAACGTATTGAATACTTTTTCAATATTCGATATCGATACCCCAAACAAATATCGAATAAAATGTATTGGGTACCCAAAAAATGTCATTTACTTTTTGACGTTTTGTAGTGCGCTGCTTTTTTTCTTCTTCTTTCTTCAATTTTGCAATTTAGAACGCCGAAGAAAAACGAAAATAGTTTTAACATTACAAATAAAACATAATAAACACATTTAAATTTAATAAATTTATATATAATAATGGATACAACTGAGAAAAACGACAACACAAATCGCGATGAGTTAATCTTGCAGCAACAACGGGATATAGAAAAAGAGGTGGGCAAACAAAACATTCGACGCTAGCTATGTCGTAGTTAGTTGCCGACAGTGCATCAGACGTTGTGGATTGGAAAGACGGGCGAAGGGATGGAAAAACAGACGGAATGTTGTTTTTATTTGTTTTTTATTTCAGATTTGCGAGACAACACCACTCGTCAGTGAACAACTGCCCATCTCCTGCCTCAATGCCGAGTACTTGGGCGACGTAGTATTCACCAACAAGATACTAGATCTGGCCGGCAAATATAAATTCATGCGACGCACACGACCGGATGGCAACTGTTTCTTCCGGGCTTTTGCCTATTCTTACTTGGAGCACTTGATCTCGAACAAAGAAGACTATTTGCAGTTTAGGGAACTGGCTGAAAAATCCAAGGAGAAATTGGTGCAATTGGGTTTTCCCAGTTTTACGCTGGAGGATTTTCACGAGACGGTAGGTTCTTAAAAAATGTCTTGAACTTATTAATTTTTTTTTGTTCGTATATTTCTTTAAAATTTTGAACAAAAAAAAAAACAACTTTTTGGATTAAAATTGATGTTCCATTTTATAAACAAATTCAAAAATAATATTTTCCTTCGGTGTTTAACACTTTTTAAAACCCGTATAAAACCAAAATAATTTTTCGTTTTTATTGTTTTATCTAACAATTTGCAAATTATAGTTCATGGATGTCATAAAACGTGTAGACCCAGCTGTTGCCGTCGCCAACAACATCAATGTGCACGACGAACTGCACAAGGTATTCAATGAGCAGGGCTATTCCGACTATGTCGTAGTCTATTTGCGTTTAATAACATCGGGAAAACTACAGGAAGAGGCCGATTTCTATCAGAACTTTATCGAGGGAAATTTCACCATCGAAGAGTTTCGCCATCAGGAGGTAGAGCCCATGTACAAAGAGTCTGATCACATACATATTATTGCGCTGTGTACGGCGCTCAATGTGGGCGTGCGCGTCGAGTATATGGATCGGGGAGAGGGTGGCACTGTGAAGGCGCATGATTTTCCAGAGGGCACAACACCCAAGGTATTTCTCATCTATCGTCCGGGACATTATGATATATTGTATCCTAATTAAACAACAACAAACACACACGAAAATACGGCTTGAATTGGTTGATGAAGTGACTGTATAATTTGCGTCATTTGATAAATTATAAAATATATATATAAAACATTAAAAATACATTTTAATATAAAAAAACAAAAATCCTAATGGTGAGTTTCTATTATTTTTTAATTTTTAAAGTTTTTTTTCTAACTGGTTTAGAATATTAGATTACGTCTGTAATTATAATTTATATATACATTAATTATTTTGTAGTCGGACACATGCCGGCTAATTTCTTATTTGATTCTAATTACCTTTTTTAAAACCCTCTCTAGGTCCAATAGTACCTTTTTGTTTTTGAATACAATTTATAGCAGGGAATTGAACACGGACAAATAATGCTTTTAATATTGATTCTCTCATTTCGGTTTAATCGGACATATTCTGATGTTCGATAGAAATTCCAATATTTGACAACGAAAATAGAATTTAATGCGATTCACTTAACTTCAACGAATTGAGTTTTGTTGATGCAAGTTTATTTAGAAATATGCGAATATGCAAATCGAAATTAATTTCATTTACAGAACATCAATGAATTGAATTTGATTCAAATAACATAATAGTTCGAATTCTGGTACAGCAAAAAATAAATTTCGGGTTCAAAATTGGGTTACCTCTTAGAATTTCCAATATTTGACAACGAAAATCATTTTCAATTCCATCCATTAAACTTCAAGGTATTGAATCGATTGAAATACGTTAATATTGTATTGAAAAATAGAATTCTGGAACAGCAAAAAAAAAAAAAAACAAAAAATATATATATTTAGGGCGTGTGCGAATTCGACTAAATTGCTGACTAAACTAAATTTTGTCGGTAATGCAGTGTTCGACTTTTCAATTTAGCAAATTTTTGAGCAGACTAAATTGAACTAAATTGGATGACAGCAAACAGACAATTGATAATCGATCGATTATGGACTTTAACAATTACCGGTTACCGAATGGCGATCGAATGAAAAGTCCTTCAATTTAGTTTAGTCAGCAATTTAGTCGAATTCGCACACACCCTTAATTGAAATACGTTTATTTTGTATTGAAAAAGCGAATTCTGGAGCACCAATAAAATAAATTCGACAGAAAACATATTGGAAACATCCCGGAATGTTTTAGAATGAGCCGTTCCCTCTAGGGATTTGTGTCAAATCAGTTCCGAAAATCTGATTTCGAAACCAATGTAAAATCCTTGGATTTTCGGGATTTCAAAAATTATCAGATGATCATTTTTTAATAGTTTATTCATGTTTTTATACACATTTCGTGCAAAATTACTTCTAATATTAAAATTAGCGTGCCTAATTTTGATAACACGGATACGCCGATAGGTGACACGCACGAGCACGGAAGACACGAAGAAACACGACAAAATACAAAAAGGGCATGAAAAAGCAGGTGAAACGTGCTAAATAATATCGGAACCGTTTAGATTTTTGGAACCGGATTTTCTGGTTGGAATGGGAAATGCTATTTTAAAAATCTCGGAACCAGAACCGAAACATATATTATAGTCCCTGTCAGCGAACGCAAATAACCGGAATAGGAACCGTCATGAAAAATGTATGAAAACAGAATCGAAACCAATTTAATTTTTTGGTTGGAACTGGAATCGGAACCCCAATTTTAAAAATATTGGAACCCGAACCGGTACCGATATTCCAAAAGGTTTTAGTCCCTGTAATAAATCATTTAAAAATTAAGTTTGATACTGTTTTATTCTCTTAAATCCATAAGTAAAACTAAAACAACCGATTTTTAAGAAAAGATTAAAATACCAAAAATTAAAATTTATTTTTTTAATTGGGGTAGAAACTATAAACAAATCTTTAATGGGCGCGTGCCTGATTTTGGAGGCACGGACACGCACGGTCACGACAACTATTAGCACTCACGAAATCAGATTTTCGTGCGTGACACGAAAAAAGCATGTCCCATGTCAACATGTATACTTAAAAATAGTAAACAATATCATGACGGACTCATTTTAAACTCATTTTTATTTTAACCACAATCGGAAAGTTTTCTATAAACTTGGACGGCGAATTAAATCAGGGTTTTGAATTTCTATGAATGGGAACTTTTTAAAAATAAAATATTTACAAAAATATAATTGAGAACCGGAATAATTTGGTTCATTATTAAGAAATTAAATCTGAAACTACCGAGAATAGAATATTTGGTCTAAAGCCGAAATTACACGATTGACTATACGACCAACCGTTGACACAAGTTTAATATCCAATTTTATGCCTAATTTGTGAATGGAAAACGATTGATATTAAAATTTTAGAATTCTTGATATTTTCGTTAGTTTGACACTTCAAAAACCTTGAATGTTTTAACGAAGTTTAACTCATCAGCGTCGGTTGTTTAAACTATGTTTAAACGACGGTTGATGTATAATTCAAACATCGACTTTCATTTTAAGCCAATTTAAAAACCACAAACTAAGTTCAACAAGCACTGAAAATCTGGCCTTAGGCAGCCGAACTTGTAGCAATTTTTATAAAATGTCCTGGTTAAACCACTAAAAATTTCAGATTTTCCCAAATAACATTGATAAACAACGAAAATGTCTATGAAGACGGTAACATAATTCATCGTCAATAATTGAACACGATATTCCTCTAGTACTTAATTATTTTTTTTGTAATGTAACTGAAAAATTCAAATTGACTTCAACTTATTGAGTTTAAGTTTTATTTTATATATTTTGAAAACCCAATTTAAACCTGGAGTTTAACCAAACCCACAAATATAATATTTAAATGCCGACTAAGTTTAGATTTTTGTATAAAGTTTTTATAATTTAAACAGATTTAGTGCCGTTTTCACAATATTCAGTTAAGTGTTTCAATTCCATATATTCTATGGATAACTCTAAGTTAAAGTGGCAGTTAGTGCTTAACCGAAGATTGTGAAAACGGCCCTTAAATGGATATGGTTTCAGTAACGGTTACGGTTTTGACGATTGTTTAAACTGCTGTAGTATTAATTCCAAATTGAGCAATATTTTATATTTATAATCAAAATGAATAAAATAAAAATGCCACTTTTTATACTTCTATCAAAACATTTTATTACTAAATTTTTATTTACTTTAAGTGTTTATAACAATTGGCGTTGCTATTAAATAGAAAAACACATGTTAAACAGCGTACAACAGACTGTTGTACAACAAAAAGGAGATTTTGTGCAAAAAAACAAAGTTTTTTTGTTCAGCATAAATGTTTCGTTGGTTCTAGTTGTTGGTGTTGTTTGGAGTTGTGGGTATAAATAAACTAACTCTAAAATTGTTTTTGTGTTTTATGTGTAGTAACAACAATAATCCGTTACTATTTTATGTTACATTTACAATTTTGAGTCCCCTGAGCCGGTCAGTCAATCAGCATTGCAAACAGCCATAGCTTCGTCCTTCTCCTCCATCAGTTCCTTGCCGGTAATGGCGAGCTTGGACTTGGCAAATTCCTCCATATTCAGACCTTGCACGATTTTCCACTGTTTGTTGACAATCTCAACGGGGAATGAGAAGACAACATCCTTGGGTGCGCCATAGCTGCCATCAGAGACGACACCCATCGAGACGTACTGGCCGGCAGTGGTGCCGTTCCACCAATCGTGCATGTGATCGCATGCAGCCTTGGCCGCCGACATGGCGGAGGACATTTTGCGTGCGGCAATCACAGCAGCACCGCGCTTCTGCACGGTCTCCACAAATTGACCCTGCAAGAATGCAGCATCGTTGACAGCATCCCAGACAGATTTGCCGCTGACGGTGGCATTGCGCGCATCGGGGAATTGTGTGGACGAGTGATTGCCCCAGATGATGACGTTCTTGACATCGCTGATGGGCACCGACAACTTGGCGGCGATTTGTGCGGTCGCACGATTTTGATCTAGACGTGTCATGGCGCTGAAGTTTTCACGTGGAATTGATGGGGCATAGTGTGAGCAGACCAATGCATTGGTATTGGCTGGATTGCCAACAACAAGAACCTTAACATCCTTGCGTGCGAACTTGTCCATTGCCTGACCCTGCACCTTGAAGATCTTTACGTTGGCCGACAGTAAATCTTTGCGTTCCATGCCCTCCTTGCGTGGCATGGCACCGACGAGGAAAGCAGCAGCAACATCCTTGAAGCCAACAGCTGGATCAGTGGTGGGCACAACTTCGCGCAAAAGTGGCAACGCACAATCGGCCAACTCCATGACGACACCTTCGAGCACACCGACCATGGGTGGAATGTCCAATAAATGCAAAATGAGGGGCTGATCCTTGCCGAAGACCTCACCGCGTGCGATCATATAGAGCAGCGAGTAGGCAATTTGGCCGGCGGCACCGGTGACAACAACACGAATTGGCTCAGACTGTAAATGGAACAAATGAATTTGGTGGTGTTTAAAAAAAAAAAAAATAATATATATGGGGCATATCGCAGCGAAAAATTGTAATCGAACAGTTTTGAATTAATTTGCTGTTTCTGAAATGAAACCATACTGTTTGCTTTGACTTGGACGATTGGAATTAGCTTGAAAAATATTTTTTAATTAAAATTGGGAACTAAAAGTTGTTTGGTTTAGAAAGTCTTTTACAAATACGATCGAAATTCGAGCGAAAGCATGCTCAATAAATGCAAATTTAAAACAAAAAACGAAATATATAAATAATAACACAAAAATGATAAATAATTGAAATATTATTAATGAATTAATATATTATTAATTAATTAATATAAATTAATAAAATAACCAAAATATAAATAAATAAAAAAAATGAAAATTTATAGCTTTTTAGATATATCAACCATCAAAGTAATAAATTTTTTCTTTGTTTTGATAATAAACATATTTGTTTTTAATTTTAAACTTTGTAATTTGGACTCTGTCGCTAGATAGCATAAACAATGCAAAAGCAATGTATAGAAAATCTATATTTTTTGAAAATGTATAGTTGAAAATATATAGTCTTAAATAGTTTCGAGAAAATACTTTATTTACATTAATAAAAATCATTAAAACCTAAACGAAAACTACAAATCTCATTCTTATCTAAAATGTTTATAGATAATGAAAAATATCATAAAACTAATTCATCAAATCGTATTAAAAGCAAGAAAGTTAATAATAACTATACGTAACATTGTTATCTTTTGGTCAATTACGTTGTGTTAACAAAAACCAGTTCATAATATTGAAATGGACTTTGTGCAAAGTGCAATTAATCCCCTAAAATTTGGTAAAGTTCAGATTTTTTTTTTTGTAATTTTTCGTTCATTAATACTTTAAAAATAAAATTTAAATTTATATACGTGCAATGTACTTTAAATGATACTTGTTTTCTTTGATTCTTTATTTATTAAAAATTGTTTGTGTTGGTTGTTGTTAGGGTCGCATTAAAATTTGAAAACAATGCTTGTGCTAAATTTAATTATTATGCATCATACTAATTTGTGTGATACAATTGTATTATACTTAAATGCGGCAGATATCTTCAAATATACAAGCACTAAATTAATTGTTTTGTCGTGAATAATAATTTGAAAATTTCAACATGAATATTAGAAAAACATATGCGTTTCGTTTAAAATTCAGAAATTCCATTTTATGAATACAATTGATGTCTTTTTGAATGTTAAATGGAATTTCTGAATTACAATTGATGTCTTTTGAATTTCAAATACAATTTTTGAACTATAATTTATGTGTTTTTTTAATTCAAATAGAATTTCTGAATTACAATTGATGTGTTTTGTTTTCAAATGGAATTTTTGAATTACAATTGATGTGTTTCAAGTTTATATGAAATTCAGTTGGAAATGGTTACACAAGCGGAGACTTTAGAATACTTAATTGTTAAATTCAAATAAAAAATTATTATGCTCATAATTTAACTATTTTTAGAATTATTTTTTTTTTATAAAGCTTTATAATTTCAAAAATAAAAATATTCAATTTTGATTTATCAAAAAAACTCGACTAAAGGACATTGTTACGATTTATGGGTGTCCTAAAACTATCGATTATGTGTACTGCAATAAAAAATACAAAAATTTAAGACAACACGTTTACGAATTCTATAAATTAAAAATCCAATCTTCTGAACATTAATAAAGGTTTAAAATATCCATCAATTGTGGACTCATATTTATATCAAAAGGATTTTAAAGTTACCATATAATTGCATTTTTCAATTTATTTACTGATAATTTAAGTTACAAAGTATTTACAATGCAAAATACTATTCTAATACCAACAACATATCCCGACTAATTTCTAAAACAACAATCAGAGTGTTTCTCAAAAACACATAGTCAAATTCTGTTTCGGAAATGTTCCCATATCATATCAAAAATATAACACACAGGGCGATTGCAATAACAAATAGAAAAGGTCAAATGAATGTTATTTCTCCAATGGAAAATTATTCTGCTTATATAAAATATTTTATTATTTGTATCATAATCTTCGGCGGCGATAATAGATAGATGTAGTATAGTTATAGTTGGAATGCACTCACCATTTTCTTTTTGTGTGTAAATTAAAATGATCTCTTCAAACGGAATGCAAAAATATTGACAGCCAAAACCTGCAAAAAGACACACGCACACAAACAATTCCAAATTGATTGTGGATTATTGAATTTTATTAATAAATATTCGAAACCGGACAAAATCGACAAGTTTTTACCTTCAGCAGCAGGCAGCGAAATGACGACTGAACGACACGAAATGACGAGTCGTCACCAGTGTTCTCATTCTACTCCGATATCTACTCCTATTGGAAAAATTGTTTTTTTTTTTGGTAATTTGAGGAGAACAATTTCTTCCAAACAAAATGTAAAATGTCTTTACAATTTTCATAATAACTATAATCAATTACACAGTGCGGAAAACTACGACATTTTTAATTGAACTCCGATTGTTTTTCCGATCTTTTGACCCGGTCACCGACCGCGACGTCACACCACACATGGTTGATTTACCATCATAAATCCGATTATTAAAATACAATTATTATTCTATTATATTGATATTGTTAATTATTAATTTATTATTCGTTACTATTTATTAATTTTTAAAATTAAAAAAAAAATAATTTTATTCATTTTTGATAAAGATGGTGTGAAAAAAATCCAAGTGAAGACATTTTTAACGAAAAAGATGAGGGTGGTTAATCTTTTTCAAGACTTTATCAACGAAGTCAACATGCCCTTAGTTTTATTTTTTACACACATATAAAAGTAAAATGACATATAATGGTAAAATTTTTACACACGTATTGGAATTTAATACATTAATAAAAGGAAGCCGGTATTTATTATAGTATATAAGACTATATGCAATATTTTCACGTGAATATTTGGTTCATTATTAAGTTGATTGCTGAAAAAAATTAAAATGGATACAAAAATTGAAGTGGGTAATAAAAATGAATTGAATAAAAATACGGGTAATTCAGATCGAAATTACCCTATATACCCTCAAAGTGCATTACTTCTACGAAAAAAAATTACGTGTTTATTTCATAAAAATGCAACACTGATGCTTCGAATTTTCGAACTGAACATTGTGAAACACAAAAACCGATTACTTTGTTTTTTTTTTTATTATTATTTTATACTTTAATAAAAATATTGAACCAATGGGCTGGAGATAATAATATTTCTCTTAAAATTCTCAACTACCGATTACCCCGTTCGGATTCGGCATTTAGATCTTTAAATTTACTAACAAATAAATTGAAAGAAACGGACAACTTCTTTCTGTTGACAGAATACGCTCAATATAAATAGTTTGCTATAGCAAATAGCTTTTTTCGTGTCACGCACGAAAATCTGAGTTCGTCCGTGCAAATATCCGTGCGTGTTAGTTGTTGTCGTGCAAGTGCGTCTCCGTGCCTCCAAAATCAGGCACGCGCCAGATATTTTCAGATTCTGGTCCGAGATTTTTAAAATAGCGGTTCCAACCAGAAAAAAATATATGGGTTCGGATTCCAGTTCCAGTTCTATACATTTTTAATAACGATTTCAGTTCCAAAGAACTAAACGGTTCCGATATTGTTTTTCAAGTTTTGTCTGCTTTTTCATGTTTTTCCGTGATTTTTTCGTTTATCGTCGTGTTTTTTCGAATTTCGGTAGTAAATTTTAATAATTTCGACTCGTTGTTGGCTCGTATATCTTTCCATCATGAAATGGCAAACCTTACTGAAGAGAATTGTCAAAAGAGCGGAAACAAATATGGCGTCGTTTGCTGTCCCTGTCGCTCTACTTTTGTAGCGTCCTTGTAAACCCTTGAAAAACCCTTGAAAAAAAACTTTTGTAGCGCTCTTATTGAAAAACTCTTTATGATGGATTAAGGTATATATTGACTAAAACCTCAAAAATTTTGAAAAGTGGACTTAGGCACGTTTGATATTTATCTACACAATTTATATTTTTTAAAACAACTATAATTGTCTGCTCTAAATTAAACAATTAATAACATTTTTGATTAATCAAATTAATTGTTTAATCGATTTGATAAATATAAAATAAAAAAATTGATTCGACTACTTTTAAAAACTTAATTAACTTATATTAGGTGAATATTTATTTTTAAAGTATTTAAAAAAAAAGTGTTTAAAATGTTAAAGAATCATGTAGTAAAACATTTTTGCACAGAGTGGTTCTATAAAAAAGTGTGATTAATCAAAATGTTCTGATTATTTAAATGTTAATCAATTAATCACAAATTTGATTAATCAATTAATTAAATTTTTGATTAATCGGAAACCTGGTTAATTGATTAATCAATATTTTAATTAATCGAAAATCTTAATTGATTAATCAGTCAATCAGAAATTGATCAATCAAACTATTAATACTTAAAATACGTTTTAAAAAAAGCTTTATATCGGTTTATTTCTGTTTTTATTAACCTAGTATAATTGATTGAAATGACAAATTATGACCACAAATTATTAATTGTTAACATACGTTTGTGGTTCTCAATTTAAATAAAACAAATAATAAATCATAATACTCAATTTTTCATATTTTATAGTGTGGAATATTTTGATGACGTGCATATTTTGAACAGGTGGAGACAAATTTGGCAAACTTAATTATGGGCAACAACATAATATTGAAAGATTTTTGAAATATATATAAATTTATTTTAATTATTTTATACGTTTTTAAAATACAAATCCATATAAAGATAAACGAATGAGGTATTCTGAGATTTTGTGAATTTGTACAATTTTCATGTTTACAATACAATATTTATTTATTAATTTTTACTATTCTAACATATTTTTTATTATTTTTATATTATTGTGGCATATTTTCTTGTCGTGCCGCATACGAACAGGTGTAGCAAAGGTAAATAAAATAACTTGACCGAGAATTTTGTTTTTCATCTCACAATGGGTCCAAATGTCATTTTAGGATAATTATTAAAAATCGAAATATAAAATAAGATTTTCTAATTTTATCTATTAAATAATTTTAAATTCAAAATATTAAAAATAGTCAATAGGATAAATTATTATTTTAATCGGAAAATACCATTAAATACTAGAAAATACCATGACATTGCCATTGAGTTTATATGAAAAGATTTATGACCAATTTTAATGGTATTTGAGCGAATTTTTTTCTGGGTTTATGTAGTTGAATATCCGATTAAACCGTTTTATTTTAAAATCTAATATCTCTCCCTAACCCGGGAAGTTCAAATAATCATAATTCCCGGGTATAAACCGTTCGAACTACCCGGATAGTTCTTTCTTTCCTTGGACTGTCTATTTGTTCATCCAAACGATTGTTTTAAGTGGGTGTTGGTCTCAAGTGGATGGTCAAAAGTGGGCGTATAGTTAAAAAAATCCGAAATGAATCGTAATAAAAATTGAAATACAAACCTGTACCGAAACGATGAAGTTTCAGGACTTAGTTAAAACTGTCGTTATTCTCTAAATTTATTTTATGATTAAAATTAACTTTATTAATTATTAATTAACATCGATAATAAATTTAATTACGACGATTTTGAAAGTTTTCTTATGAAAATAACTGTCGAAAAATTGCATATTAAATTAAACTCCAGTTTAAAATTGTCTATAGTCATGCGCCAGAAGTTCTAAATAATAATAATATTAGCTTTCAATTGATATTTTGTCTATTCCACGGTGACCCTCTTTTTGTAATATTTGTAGTGAATTTTAATCTATTTAATTTTTGTGGCATATGTTTGTAACACATGTAGGCGAGTTAGCTCAGTGGTTAGTGCGTTGGACTGCGAGCCGAAAGGTCCCAAGTTCAATCTTGTACTGGGGCTAACAACATATTTTCATAGAAAACATTTATCTATACAGCGCTACCTCTCGGCAGTAAATGGCAAACCTACGAGAGTAAAACTTGCCTATGAAAAGCTCTCACCCGCCGTTCGGATTCGTCAATTAACTGTAGGTCCCACCACTTTGAGTACAAATATAACACGCACAGCTCAAAAATGGTGAGAGAGCTCGGCCTAAGTTCTTATAGGACTGTAGTGCCAAACTATTATTATTATGTTTGTAACAACTATTTGAATTATGTCCTAACTGAACATTTATAAGATAAGATTATCAAAAATAATTTTATTTTTCATTTTTACATTTAATAAATAAAATATAGTTTTAGCCAAATATAATAAGTTGCATTCGATTTTTCTTTCGATAGCATGATCACCATGACGTGTAATATATGTGTTGACTGGTTGTACCAAAAGTCAAGGTTGAATCCTGGTAAAAAAAACATCAGCAGCAATAACACGTGTTCTGTGCCGGCAGAATTGTGAACGATTAAAAAATGTTTGTGTGAATGTTCGTTTGATGGCCACCACATACCAGCAACTATGTATATTAGTTGGCCAATAAATTACACTGTTCTACATTAAAATAATTCCATTGAAAATGAGATTATTCTTATGGCAGCTTTTAAACCCGTAACATAAACTGGTATCCATTAAAACCGTTTAATTTTTGAACTCATAACGTTATACAAAAACCAAAAATCGATATCCAAAACTGATATAGTGTTTTTAATGAAATTAATTTTAAATATTTCAATAAAATGAAGGTATTTATAAATTTAAAAAATCAATTAAAAGTAAAATTTAAATTTAAAAAATCAATTAAAAATAAAATTTCTAATGAAGAGTATAATTGAGGAGCTCATTTCCAAAACGTGCTATATGAAACGAACTCTGTTTTGAGTAAAAGGCGAAATACAGTTACACCATGGTAGAGTCAAAATTGAACCAAGGTGTCTTTTACACTTTTGATCTTTGTCATATCCTTAGTATATTCAAGTTTTTAAATTAATCGTTTTTGAACCGTATATATGTTAAGAAATGCTTTCAAAATTGAAATAGCACGTTTTGGAAATGAAATCTCACATAGCTTTTTTTGGAAATAATATTTTTAAAAGATAGCAGTTTTTTTTAACTAGAACAACATTGTTTGTCAGTCTTTGCCAAACAAGGAGTGGAATTTTTACAGAAAGACTTTTAGTGTAAGATATTTTTATTCTTAAAAAAGCATTTGTTTCATTATCTTGACTTCAAGCTAGCCTACAAAAGATTTTTTTTTCTGTTTGGAGTATAGTGTTCTCATCAATTTCTAATAAATTGACATATTTTTCAACTTTCCGCAACAAATCTTAATTTTTGGTTTTCGACAAGATATACTTAACTTGTGGCTCATAGTGCAGTGTTGTTTTTTTCTGATTAAATAGAAAAAAAATATTTTTTTAATGATGTTCAGATTTAATTTTGGCTATATAATTATCATTTTGGGAGTAATTTTAAACGTACGATGCAATTTCATAACTTCCTCTGTCAGACTTATATTCTGTCCATCGGTAGAAAATAATATTTTTTATGTCGCATAAATTATGGCCGATATTGGTTACATATACAAAGATTGTAAATATATAGTACCATATTTGCACTTCACTATTTAAAAATTGGATAGGTATGTGGTATCTTACTTTGATTATAATACGTTTTAGATCTATAGCACGTTTTGGAAATGTAATTTTTTCCAAATAGAATGTTTTGGAAATAAAATTGTATATAGCACGTTTTGGAAATTACATTTTCGAAAAATAGAATGTTTTGGAAATAAAGTGTTATTTTAAAGTCATATAACTTTGCAAATGGTCTACTTAGAGACCTGATTTTATTTTTACTGATTCGACACATAAGAAAGAACAAAAGTACATAAATAACTTTTTTTTCGATTTTTGACTGGATGGCATGTTTTGGAAATGAGCTCCTCAATTTTTATTAAACACAAAGTAAATGTTCGACTACCTCTTTTTAAAATGCCATATATTTGCTTAATTTCCCCAACCAATTTGCCAAACATTTGAGAGTAGCACTGTCTTAACCAATATAGTATTTTGAACGATACCCTCAACAAGAGATACTAAATTTTGAGAAAAACCAAATATGAGCCAGAAATGTTGTTAAATTTGCTCATTTAGCACATAATTTTATATTACTGTGTATCATCTAAGAGTAATTTTCAGTGAACTAATAATTTTTACAAAAATCGCCATTACATTTCAATTATAAAAAGATAGATTTAAGAAATTTTAACTAACTCCTTATTGTGTATCTGTAATCCGCTCTACAATATGAGTTTTAGGATTTAGGGTGTGTGCGAGTTCGACTAAATTGCTGACTAAACTAAATTGTTTGATGTCTTCCAATTTAGTTCAATTCAGTTTGCTCGAAAATTTGCTAAATTGAAAAGTAAACGCTGCATTACCGACAAAATTTAGTTTAGTCAGCAATTTAGTCGAACTTGCACACACCCTTAATAAATTAATTGTACTCAATTAAATGTAATCTATAAGGAAAATGTTATAATAGATGAATAAATGTACAATGGTTATATATATTAAAATTAGTATAATAGTTGTATGATATAATGGTATAATAGTATTAGTACCCTCAAAATAACAAGTCTGTTATTAATAGCAAACTCTGAATGCTAAGTTTTAGCAAACTTTAAATTGCATTTACAGCTAACATGCACTAGATGATGCCATAGTCACGAGACGATGCAGCTAAATGTGTCTATAATTCGTAGACTCTTATTCGACAACATGTTTATTTAAAAGAGATAATATTAAATAAAGAGAGAAATATTAAAATACAAAAACAATATATACACAGAAAGAAAAAATACTGTATTTAAGTATGAAAAAGACTTAGAATAACACCATCCCAAATTCGACTAATATTAAGTCCGCACAGACTTAAGTTAAGTCCGCACAGGCTTAAGTTAAGTCCGCACAGACTTATATTAAGTCCGTACGTTCTTAATATAAGTCTGTGCAGTCTTAATGTTAGTCGAATTTGGGATGGTGCTATTCTAAGTCTTTTTCGTACTTAAATACAGTATTTTGTTTTCTCTGTGATATATTTTTTTTAACTTTTTTTTATAATTTGGAGTTAACAGCAAAAAAAAATAGTTAAAACAGCTAAAATTGTCTGTTCTAATAGCATAAAAAAAAGTTTACTGAAACAGCAAATGACAGTTTACTGTTTCAGCTAAATCCGGCGCTTCCCTCTTTTCAGCAAACATATTGGCAAACTTTTTTGCTACTGTTACAGACTTTTTATTTTGAGTGTATTATGGTATGTTAATGGTATTTACCTATTAAAATAATAATTTGTCAAATAGCAAAAACTATTGATTTTATGGTATTTTTTTTGCTTTGTGTAGTTTGAACTACAACCAACTGAAGAAAGTATTAAATGTTGGTGTGTTTGTATGATAATATTTTCAGTGCCAACCGAATATGTCTATTACAGATACTAATTTGTAGAAATTTCGTTTTGAATTGTGATTAGTTTTAATTTGATCTATATATTTAAATTGTTTTTGAAATATTAAAATTTTGTTTATACAACAGTGTAAAAAAATGTATTACAACATTGTCCTTCTATTATGTCTATATTATAAAAGTGCCGCATAACTGACTTTGAGTCCAAACGACTGTCACTTAAGTGGCTGTTATTGATGCGGATTTGTTGTTATTACTACATACTGTGTGTTGTGAATTACGAACTTTTGTTGCTGCAAATATTTCAAAGGATATATTTTTATAACATTCATCAAGAAAACACTGTTGTACAGAGCACAGTGAGTAACTAGCAGAGATGACTGAGGTATAAAAAAATTCAATATAAAAAAATATTTTTTAATATACAACGTTTTTGAGGTGAACATTTTGAAATTATATATGTGTATATCTGATGATTGTGGAAAGGATATTTAAGTTACAATTTAGATTAGTTCATAAACAAATCTGATGTATTTATCTTTAAAAAATTGAATAGAGACAAATCAACGAAAAAAAAAATTCAAAAATTAATCTGAATATTTCAGTTATTTAGAAAATAATCGTAAAAAACTAAAAATTCGAGCATAATAATTTTTTTAATATAACTTACAAAATTATGAATTTAAAAAAAATAACACTTCTCTACAAAAATAGAAAAACAAACATCCCATATGTATAACATTTCTATATAATTATTTCTTTAATACGAAACATTTGTAAGAATATTGATATTAACATTTTTAGTCCTTATCAGAATGTACTTTTTTTTAATTAAAATTTTCTTTTAATTAACAATTCTAATTTTAATATACCAATGAATACTAATATTCGAATAATTTTCTAAGTTATTAGAATCTAAACTCAAAATTTTGGTATTTTTAATAATTATTTTTGTATTATATTTTTAGCACATTGGTTCTAATAATAAACCAGAAAATAATTTATGGTCCCAGAGCACAAATCAAAATAACGACCAAAATTATTAACTTGTTTAGACCTTTTCTACTTTTTAATAGATAACTAAAAACAGTATATAAACAGTAAGGAAGTTATGTCACATGGCTAATTTTGAAGTAGACAAATTGTGATAGTTGGTGTGATGAAGAATTATGAAATTTATAGTCGGTTTAAGTCGACCATAAATAATATGTGCGGTTACCATTTAAAGTGGTCCAGAGGTCACCATGGTTTACGAATCTTGAAAATAACTATAAACTTGCAATCTTCAAGGATTTCTATTCATTTAGACTGATTCAAAACAAAAAATCTTAAAATTATTCGCTCCGCGTCGACTTTCTCAAACTGGGACCTCTAAAACTGAGAAGAAGCTTATAAAACCCAAAAAAAAGTGATCCTGTGATGTTGCGCAAAGACCTTAAGGGCATTTTTGAACTTTCAACGACTATTTTCAATAACATTATTATTACACCAAGTGTAAAAAGATATCATTCAATTTTCTTTTTTTATTTAATTTAAAATCTCTTACTGAAATTAAGATTTTTTTAAATTATAAATTTTTAATTAACCGTTACAGTTTCATGACTTGCCAAACATGTAAAATGTAGACTATTTTTTACTATAGTAATTTAAACGGTCGAAAATTTTCTAATTTTATTCTAATGAGTTTGGGATAACATTTTTGTTTTATTGCACATACGGTTATCTTTAAAATAATATGTCACTCTTATATTTGCAGATGTTTTCAAAAATTTTTAAATTAAATAAAAAAAGAATATTGAGTGATATCTTTTTATACTTGGAGTAATAATAATTTTATTAAAAATAGTCGTTAAAAGGTCAAAAATGTCCTTTAAGCTCTAGGCGCAACATCACAGGATCACACTTTTTTTAGTTTTAAAAGCTTCTTCTCAGAGTTTAGAGGTCGATTTTGTTTTCGAGAACCACAAGTCAGTCCGCGGTAAAACATTATTATTATTATATATTTGAACATTTAAGTCAATAAGCCGGTATAAAGTAAAATTTACCTGTAGATGTAAGTATTATAGGAGGTATTTGCACATACCTCAGGTCACAATGGATCGATCATATCCATTTTCACTGACAGACAGCGTAGATATATAGGTAATATAAATTAGGAGATTATTTTATTTAGTTCCAGTAATCTAGTCTTTCAGTAATCGTGATTTTAACAGACATCGCTAAATCGACTCAGGAGGTCATGCTGATCATTAATATATATACTTTTCCATACCGGATATGCCTCCTCCTGGGTGTTACAAATGACGTACCAAACTGAATATACCATTTTACATTTAGTGTAGGGTATAATCAGTGTAGTCCTTTTTTTAATATAAATAATTTATAAATATTTCATTCTTATAGATTGAAAATTAAAAAATCTGTAAAAAACAGATAAATCCGACAATATCGTAACACTGAATATAGGTGAAAAATCGGTCTTAATAATTTGAGTTATACATTTATGGTGGTACTCACTCGCCTAATATGAGTAGTATTGCTTTTCGTTCTTGCACAACACGACCATGACATTATTCAATACCCTTGCCGCAAACACATCCTTTGAGCCTATTTTGTGTGACTTGTGGCTAACGCCGCAGTAATAGAGTGACAAACATGCTATCAAGTGACCCCTACGGAATGCATGCGGAATTTTGAACATATATTTTTTTTTATATATACCATTGATTTATATGCAAAATAAATTTTTAAGGTATATATAATTTATAAATACCATATGTATACGTATAAATTTGACTTTAACCAAATCGTAATGATGTCATTTTATAAAACAAACATCTCATTATAGCGTAGAAAGCTATACAAGGTTACAAAATTGCTGCAAAGACTTCCTGCGACGTTGTCCTTTGAACGATGACGTAAATTCGAACATCACAATAAATAAAAATAAAAAATTAAAAGAAAAAACTTTAACAAAATTGGCACTGAAATGTGTTGCTGGCTAGTTTGATACAACTGCAATTTGGACGTTATACTGAAAATAAAAAGGCAACTAATAAATTCAATTTAAATTAGTTTCTTTCTTGACATTAAATATACTAATTTAGAAATCAAGGGCGTATGAAGTTTACAAGTATTATAAGAAACACAATTTCTAAGGCTGTTAATTTTAAGAGATACTTTTTTGGTAATTTTATATTTACTTCCTCAGATGGGACCTCCCAATTGAATCATTCCAAGCATACTAAAATAATGTATTTTTAAATAACATATGTATTTTCCCGAAGGTTAATCCAATTTAAAAATGTCCCGGATTTTTGGAATGTTCTTAAATTTATTATCGATAATTTCGTCAGTATGTCATTGAAAATAAATCACTAATTCGACTCAGGATGTCATGGTGATCAAGAATATAATATACCTTTTTGGTGTAACGTACCAAACTGAGTACCAAACTGAATATACCCTTTTAATAATAATAATAGTTTGGCACTACAGTCCTATAAGAACTTAGGCCGAGCTCTCTCACCATTATTTGTACTCAAAGTGGTGGGACCTACAGTTTATTGCCAAATCCGAACGGTGGGTGAGAGTTTTTCATAGGCAAGTTTTACTCTCTTAGGTTCGCCATTTACTGCCGAGAGGTGGCGCGGTATAGAAAAATGTTTTCTATGAAAAGATGTTATTAGCCCCAGTCTAGGCTTGAACCTGGGACCTTTCGGCTCTCAGTCCAACGTACTAACCACTGAGCTACCGCGACTATACCCTTTTACTATTGCATTAATACAAAACGTAATCGAAACCTGTGGGACCGGTAAGCCGAAATCATGCCGTAACCGTACCGAGAGAAAAACTCGAAAAAAAATCGTAACCATTAACTTCGTTTGAAATCCCTGATTTATAGTTTCGCAAATGATTAGAATAACCAAAAAAATTAACACATACTTTAGTTTGGAACTAATAAAATCTGTACCCATGCCATGAATGACATTATTTGCATAATAAATGCATAAACGTTTTTTGTTCATGATTTCAATAGGCAACTTGTACTAGTGTTTTTCCCCATTTCCACTTTTAATTGCGATAGCAGTACAAGGTACATATTTAAATTGGTCAAAGTCAAATATTTCGTTGCCACGTGTTGTGGCTTTGACATTTTGCGCATACCTGTTGTTGTGTCGTTAGTATTGGAAATTTATAATTTTACAAAAATCTGTGACAAGCCTAAATTTACCAACTGATAGTTATGTTATAATAAATCATACATTATTTAAAATCAACCGTTTTTTTTTAAGTTTATTTCATTTTTATTTTAGAAATTGTTTTATTTTTTTTTTATTTTTTTTTTTTATTAACTATTATATTAAATATTAAATGTAGTATTTAAGCGATAATTATACATTTATTTATGAAGCTTCTCTCACTTTTCCACTTCTGTTGATTGATGAGATGTCAAAATCAACGTTTACCACAGCACGAAAAAGGACAGTTTTTATTTTGTTGTTCCTTTTTCCAGCGTTTATAAATAATATAGACTAGCATTTTATTGTTTGTCTCTATTGTATTTTTTTATTTAGTTCTTCAAACTTCTGACTTCAGGAGGTTCTTGCAATTTTTATCTAATTTAACCTTTGCAATTCACATACAAAGCAAATAAACTCGAATGAATCACAACCCTTATAGGAAAAAAAAAATAATATGTCTACTCTATTTTATATAAATATTAAGAAATTCCTGTTTTTCTTTTAAGAAACTAAAAATATTTAGTACATATGGGTAATTCTACTTCAGATCAAATGTAAATATTAAAATTTTGGCAGCACCTTCTCAGAAATGAATGAAATTTTGTTGGACGAATTTACGACACAAAACACAAAATTTCAGTTTCTAACTACCATAGTTCCAGAGATATGGGTACTTTGAATATGAAATACGTACACATAAAGCAGAAAATTGGGTTTGCTCAACTAACTGCAACTTAATCAATAGTTGAACTAGATAATCCATTTAAACTGCATTTAAAAATTTTATAGTTTTAAAAACATAAAAATATGATGAGAATAATCCTTTTTCCTTGTGCAGGTTCGTTTCTATGTTAAATGTTATATAAAATGTTATGTCGAAATGTCGAATTTCGGTAGTAAATTGTAATAATTTCGACTCATAGTTGGCTCGTATTTCTTTCCATCATGAAATGGCAAACGTTACTGAAGACAAATGTCAAAAGAGTGGCAAGAAATATGGTGTCATTTACTGTCCCTTTCGCTCTACTTTTGTAGCGTCCCTGTTGAAAAATTAAAAACTTTTGTAGCGCTCTTTCAAAGTTGAAACTTTAATATGAAATTTTTATTTTTTTACAATTTCACAGCACAATAAAAAAATCCGTGTTCTTAATATATATGAACTTAAGGACTTCAAGATTTTAATCAAGACCTCATACTCAGTTTTTGACATTGCCTAATGTTTTTAAGTTATTACGTAAAACAAAATTCTCGTGTTTTCTATAGGGGAAAGGTCCGTATGTTGGGCCGGTCCATAGGCTGGGTACCGCTATTCTTGTTTTTTTTTACACTGGCGATCTTAAAGATTTAATGGTACATCTCAAGTAACATTGCACTCCAACTTTTCTCGAAACTTTGATGTGAAATGGCCAGTTGTTTATAAATCATCCAGATAAATACTAAAATGTACTCAAAAAAAGTTTTGTTGACTTTTTCAAGTGTTGATTAGGTGGTCAATTTACATTATAAAATCAAAGTTAAATGCATTAAAATGTCGTTGATGAATACCCTTTTATAATGTAAACAAGTTTTCTATCAAAATTTGATGCAGAAAAAAATATGTAGAATTTTTTTTTTTTAATTTGATAATAACGGATGTTGGGTCACTCAAGGTACGTAGATTGGGCCACCCATATTCTCATTATTAGAAGCACTCACAAAATGCTCAAATACAAATGCTCAAATGCAAGTGTCATAGTGATATTTTTTTAAATATAGAATGTCAGATCAAAACATTTTGAGTTAATTTTGTATAATTTTTCAATTTAGGGTTTTCACATTTACGTATAAAATATCAAAATCATGATTTTGCAAGTTCCGTTAAATGAAAAATAATACAGATTGGTTGAAAAACGATAATATAATTAAAATAATTCAATAATTAAAATAATTCAAAATAAACCTGTCAATTTTTAACGATATTTCGTGGTGGCCCAACCTACGGACCAATTTTTCCATTTTTTTTGTTCTGCAGAAAGTATTTTAGCATTTTTTAAAATTTTTATGTAACCATAAAAGTTTCTTCTGTAAATGTACTTTAAATTGGTATATATTATTCCACTAACTTGTTTGCACACAAAATTTTTTAGACAAAATACAAAACTATGTCCAACCTACGGACCTTTCCCCTATATTTATGACTTCGAAATTCTTAGAAATGAGAATTTAGGTCTAATTTCATCTGTATTCTATTGAATAATATTCGATTGCTATTTTTAAATAAACCCAGTGAAATTCGGGTTGATCTGACCAATGTTATGAACAGTCAAACCCAAAAAATATATGAATGTTTAAGTGTACTGTATTATTTATTGCATAACATTTATGGTTTTCAGAATTAAAAATATATTTCATCATTAAAGTACCTATATTTTTTAACAAAACAATTTGCTGATAATTTTAATTTTAAATCAAATGTGAAATGATAAATATAAATGATAAGTAAAAAAATGAAATCAATGACCTCAAAATGTAACTATTCTAATTGGTTTATAACCGTTTTATTTAATCGATTATTATTATTATTTTTGTATATAGTCTTAATGGGGAATATTTGTGGTTTAATTATGAAAAATTTTATTTATTCGTGCTCTAGAAAATATCTTTTGAATAATGTTATAATAAAGTTACGAAATACATTTTAAAAATGATGAAAACATTTTAATTTTTTGAATTTCTTACTTTTTAAAAATATTTAATAATCAAGAATAATAATAGTTTGGCACTACAGTCCTATAAGAACTTAGGCCGAGCTCTCTCACCATTTTGAGCTGTGCGTGTTACATTTGTACTCAAAGTGGTGAGACCTACAGTTTATTGCCGAATTCGAACGGCGGGTGAGAGCTTTTCATAGGCAATGTTTTACTCTCGTAGATTTGTCATTTACTACCGAGAGGTAAAGCGTTATAGAAAAATGTTTCTATGAAAAGATGTTGTTAGCCCCAGTCCAGGCTTGAACCGGGGACCTTTCAGCTTGCAGTCCAACGCACTAACCACTGAGTTACCGCGGCTACTTTAATAATCAAGAAGCTTTTTAAAAAAAAAAATCGATATTGCGTAAAAATTCCCATTGTTAACTCAACGATTTTCAAACATTTCCTGCTGGGTTCATACAAGGTCAAGGTTATGTGACATTGGTATGCGGTACCATATATTTTGTTCATCAATTTGTGTTAGTGCAGAATTCGAATTCGCCATATAATTCAAACATTCGAACCACTAACAAAGTTGCGCTGGTTTGTTATGACATTTTTGGCTATTTATATACGATAGAATTCTTAGTTTAGGATTATATAGAAATTTTAAATTATATAATTTTAAAATATACGTATAAAAATAACAAAAAATAAAAAAGTAAATAATAAAAAAAAACTCTAATAATTAAATACGAAACTGTATTTTATTGTGGCGTCAAAAGTTTCAGCCTTTTTCGACATATTTTAATAACTATTTTTGTTTTTTTTTGGCACACAGTAATAAGAGGTATGGGCTTCGTTTTAGTGTCGCTAATTAAATGTATGTCGTCCTGTCGTCGCCAAATTGCTACTCAGTTTTTTTTTTCGTGCAGGATTTTTTAGTCAGCAGTTATATTCTATGTTTTGCGTTTACTATTTCACTTACGAGTAACGTGTGTGCGATGAGTTTTCGATTTTTTATTTTTTTTTTTGTAATAATGAATCACGCGATTTTTGTACGAATGTGGTACAAACGACAATGAGACGCCGCGTGACTGGGACTAAGCAGGAAGAGAGTGTTTTATGTTTACATTGAACAACACAAAAATCTGAAGTCGGGGAGTTTGTAAAATAGTACAGTAGAAATCAGAAGTAACGACCTTGAAAGAAACTATATATTTGATTGTTATAATTCGGTGAAGTGGAGGAACAAAAGATATTTAGAATACAAACAATAATGGGTTTTTTAGCTATTGTCAAAGGAACTCGAGTGCAAATTAGTTAAGGTTAGCCTTATTTCGAATCCGTCCCTGATCAGAACACGATAAGGCATTCCTACCAAAGGTCACTTAAAATAATACTGATCAGGGTCGACTAGGATAATCCTAATTTTAAATCCACGTAAGGCAACATGAGCCGCGGTAGCTGAGTGGTTAGTGCGTTGTTCTGCGAGCCGAAAGGTCCCCGGTTCAAGCCTGGAATGGGGCTAACAACATCTTTTCATAGAAACATTTTTCTATACCGCGCTACCTCTCGTCAGTAAATGGCAAACCTACGAGAGTAAAACATTGCCTATGAAAGGCTCTCACCCGCCGTTCGGATTCCGCAATAAACTGTAGGTCCCACCACTTTGGGTACAAATATAACACGCACAGCTCAAAATGGTGAGAGAGCTCGGCCGAAGTTCTATACAGGACTGTAGCGCCAAACTATTATTATTATTATTAAGGCAACATGATCAAACCTTCTTAAAAAAAACTGATATAAAGTTCACTTGATGAAAACTGATGTGACGCTTATGAAAAAAAAACCTTATTGGATATCGTATTAATTTAATATCGAAATATAATCTCGAAAAAGATCGACATTTTTTTAAAAACCTTTTATAATAAAATTGGGTAGCAAAATTATCCCAATAAAATATTCTAATAAAAAATATTAAACTCAGACAATGATCGCATGCTGAACTAAATTTCCACTCGGGAAACTTAAATTCAAAATGATTTAATCAGGGATTAATAACAAAACCGTAATGGTATCAAAAAACCATATAATTATTATGAATAAGTACTAATTAAATTATAATTGCATATATATTTTTTTCAGAATGTAATATCATATTAGCAAAATAAATTTAAATTTTTTATTTATTTATATTAAAATATAAATTTTTATTTGTTCTTATTAAAAAATTAATTCAATTTATAAGTATGTAATTTTATTTTCTTGCTTGAATAAAACAATTTGGGTTTTTGCTGAATATTTTTAAAATATGAACAAACAAAAATGTATGTAACTTTTATAAATTGTCTCGTCTGAAATCAATTTATATAAATTTTATAAATTGTCGCGTCTTAAAACCTTTTTAAAGTGTATAAATGAAAGGAGCTCAATAAATTAGTTTTACTTCAATCAAAATGGTCTCTTTATGGTATTTATAACCAGCTTTTTCACCACGTTCTCCAGTCATCCGGATGTGCAGAGTTCTTTTCTACGGATTACTCTAAAGATGAAAGAATTCACTGGATATCTGCAGAATTAGCAACAACAAAAAAAGCAACAACTAAATATGTTGTCATAGACCCTCTTGCGTTCACAAGCGATGCGATGATGATTGAAACAACAAATATCATTCAGATATATAAGAGAGGCGAGTTTTTGAGAATATATTCAGCAGGCAGCAAAAAGAAAATACATCAGTTTGCAAAAGGTGAGGTTGTAAGTGTTGCCAACCTTTTTTCATATAATCGTGTTAGTTTTCGTAAGAGGGGTCGATTTTATATTAAATATTTGATTTTTATATTAAGGGACTAAATTTCTGACTAAATTAAATTGTTAAATTTCGTACTCAATCGATTATCATATGGGGTTCCGGGGGACATTCGTACGCTTAAAACATGAATATCTCAAAGGAAAATTAATAAATTTACTTGTTCTTTTTTTTGTTCAAGTAGTATTTAAATAGGACTAAACAATTCCAATGCAAAAATAGAGAATTCTTTATGGTTTATCAAAAGATATACATTAAATAATGCTCGTTCCGGGCGGTACAAAAAAGGAAATGCATGTCGAAGTTTATATGGAAATGCCAAAAAGTCAGAAAATTTTGCGTACAAATTATTTCTAATTATTTTAAGAAATAGCTGAAATCATGTGCGTTCTTTGTATATTTACACTTTGTTCCTAACATTTATAGTTTTTTCATAATAAATCACAGAAAAATTTCGGACGGGTCAAAAATTCCGTATATAAATTATCAGTACGATTTTTGTTCTAAAAATACTTTTTGCGTGCAATATATTTTTTTGAAATATCTCAGAACATAGCCGAGACAATTTACTTTATTTTTGTATATGTATACTTTGTTCCTAAAGTTATAAATCGCAAAATAATTCCGGACGTTCCGTATGGAAATTAGCACTAGGTTTTTTTTGCTATAAATAATTTTGTATATAAAAATATTTATAACCATTATTACGAAATGAAAAGTGATGTACTATTCAAATTTCCACATGTTTTTAAAGTTTGATATTTTTTATAAACTACTGTAAAACTACTAACTGTAAAACTACTTTTGCTACTTAAAGTTTCGGACGGGACAGATTTCAATTAGGTGTAAAACATTTTCTAGAATTACTAGGAAATCAATATTTACATTTTTGAAAATGTCGAGGAAATTCAAAATTAGGTTAGTTTAATATGATAATAAATGTGTCTTTTTGGTTCCGGATGGAACAATAGAGAACCCTTATGCAAAAATCAAAATTTGTCCGTAATTTTAGTTTCAATGATTAGTTTTAAGCTTTAGAAATATTAATTATAATTGTCTAAAAAACAGAAAATAAAATTTTAAATCTGTAAGTCATTAAAGTTAGTTAGTTAATTTGGTTACTCAAAGTACATGAAAAATTGGTAAATTTACAAGTTGTGTAGTAAGTTAACTTTTTTGAGTATTTTTTTATACGTTACGGAGTAGAATTTTCTTTTCAGATTTTTAGATTAACATATTGAAGATTCCAAATCCACTGTTATTTCAAAGATTTGAGCATTTTGAACTTTTCGGTCGTGGTTGACGTTTTTTTGGAAATGCCCATAAGTCTGTTTGCTGACTTCTAATTTAGTTTGCTTAAATGAAAAGTAAACACTGCATTACCGCCAAAATTTAGTTTAGTCAGCAATTTAGTCGAATTCATACACACCATAAATATCTTTAAAAACTAAATAGCTTTAAAAACTCTCCTAAAATGACTTATGCTGTTATGCCTCGGGAACACAGAATTGATATTAAATTCAATAACCGTTTCGAGTGAAGACTTTCAAAATTTAATTTATAACTTCTCAATGAATTCAAATGAAATCACGTTTTTTTTTTGGGAAATATTTTTTTTTATTTCAAAATACAACATACAAAGAAACGCTATTGCCCGCTAAGGCTTGACCCATTTGCTGCTGTAGGGAGTCTAATTTTTTCCTTACATTAAAAAAATGACCCCAACGCAGTGTGTATTTCTTATATGTAAACCATATGTTTTACCTGTTACTTCTATAATGGTAAGGGGTACAGGGATAAAACTTTGGGGTAGTTTTTATAATTTTTTTTTATTTTGTTTCCGAAAATCATAATATTGGTATTTAATTAATTTTAAATAAAATGCCATATCAAGACGAATAATGTTATTAAAAATATCATTTACTTTTAACGGTACGTTATTGCTTTCTGTATTAATTCTTTTTGATATAATTAATATTAAATCTTTGTATATCTATAGTATATGAATCATTTCTACGTAAAAATTCGAATTCTGCTTTGAAATTCCATTGCCACAATTCACCGAAAAAGAGTTGGCAACACTAAACAAGGCACGTGTGTAGATGGTAAATAAAAATTAACCACCCCTAAATGCAATGTTAACTTTTGCGCAACTGCAAAAATAATAAACCTATGAGTAGGTAAATATCATGCGTTCGTTCAAGTAATTCATCATCATATTGCATTGCGCACTCCTGTTATATTCTCAGACAGTCTTCAAAGAGAACATATTAAAATGATGAAGTCTCCGAAAAAACAGAAGGCTGACATACCTACGTAGCACATACTCATCGTTTAAACAGAGAAGACTAGACGTGCGATAGAGGCATTAGCTTAGATTTTGTTAGGATCAGAGCAAGCACCATACATATATTGGAATTTGATAGGGTCAAGATCAAATGCACATTGAACAGCTGTACATCAGTACAGTTTATACCATAACAGAACACATTTTATGAAATAATAGAGTCTGTCCTTTTTATATATTCTAATTCTTAAAATTTGTGGTATATGGCTCATTTTAACAATTATCTTTGTGTTGATCTGAAAAGGATGTAATAAATAATAAAGAATGAAAAAATGCATTATTATACAAAGTATTTAAGATTTAATGATAAAAAATTAAAATATTTTCTCTACAAAGTGTTTAAGATTTAATGATTAAAAAATTCAAATATTTTTCCAAAATAAAGTTTCATCTAGGTATCGAAATGAATGATTTTATGTATATTTTCTACATTTGTGATGTGATTAAACGATATACAATTTATCAGTTAATACGACTTTAAAACAATTTGTAATATCGTTACCTGAGAATTTGTTTGCTTCAAACGCCATTTTTGCGTGAAAGGAGTTAGGAATTGGATATATATGACTTATATATTCTCTTTATAATTTCGTTATTCATTTTTTGATATCTCATATCAAATCGAAGATATTTAGCAATGACTTTGCTCAAAATCGCAAATTTGCTGCTATTTTAACGCAAATGCAAATATTTTTTATCGTTTTTCTCGAAATCGACTCAATCGCGTTTGAGCCAAACAAATTCTCAGGTTTAAACTAGATCTATAGACAAAATGAGATCTAGTTTAAACCAAGTTTAATTTGAAAATGTGACTAAAAAACTGAACCTTCGAAATTCGTTATTTCAAAGTCATTTCTGCAATGGACATTTTTAAATCATGGTTTATAAACAATACAAAGAGATTGTTGGTTATAAACTGCTACTAGGATAGACTGATGCAAATCTCTCACTCACGTAAATCTCTCACATAGCTGAGTCAATGAATAAATGAGAAAATGTTCTGAGAGATATGGAGAGCGAGTGAGAGAGGAGTTTTTGCTCTTTTTTTTTTTTGAGAAGACTTAAAAAAAATGAAGGACCAAAAGTGCGTCCTAAAGAGAGCTCACTAAAATCGCTGATGCAATGCTACGTAACATACAAAACGTAACGTAAAATATCTAACAATAATATAAAACCCATAGATATAGAGAGCGTAACGAAAATATGGCGCATAAGATGATTAAGACGGCAATATGTCTATGCACTGTGATCAAATTACAAAAGGTATTTATCAAAAATTTATACTAAACTACAATGCAAATCAAACACCATCTTATGAACATTTTCATTAAGGTTTTATGAATGATTCATAAATGGGATGAATTGACAAATTCAAGAGATTGAAGAACATATAGATAAATAGCATAAACGTATTATATTTCCAGAAGAGTCTCAGGACTTATTAATACAATATAAAACCTTTTTGGACGAGCTAAATCCAATGCATTTCTAAATCTATAATGCATTTTCATATTTTTCGAACGCCGTTTGGTAAACAAAGAAACAATGTGTAATAACACATTAAGAGAAAACGGGATTTTTCCCGTCAACTGTCAATGACACCGCCAAACCAGAACTAACACGGAAACAACCAACCAGTTCAAGTTCTAGAATGCGAGTGTCCATTTAACATTTTTCTATAAAAACTGTTTAATATACTTGGAAATATTTAAAACGTTATATTGGGTGTTTAAATAAGTTCTCGCTATTTTCCAAAAGATGACAATACCAGAACTACGTGTGTATCGTTTAAGATTGTAATGCATCTATTAAAAACTATTATAAAAATAGGTTAATATTCAGTGTACGTCATTTCGCCATAGTGTTAGCATCTTTCTTTTTCATAGTGTTAAACATGTCGACTAATTTATCAAACAAAAATAGTCCGCTAAAGCACACAGAATTCTTGTTGAGACTTACGGAGACCATGCTCTGTCGGAAACAACATGCAGAGATTGGTTTAAACGCTTCAAAAATAATTGAAGATAATTGAAGATAAGATTGAAGATAAGAAATCCACTCAAGCTCTGAAAATCTTTGGAGACGAAGATTATGAAGTATTTCTTGATGAAGACTCATGCCAACCGATAACTGAAGTTGCAAAATTATTAGCAGTTGATCACACAATAGTTTCGAAACGTTTAAAAGCATTAGGAATGATTTAAAGGCAAGTACATTTGGTGCCAGACGAGTTGAAATAAAGAGACGTCGAACGGCGTCTTTTCATCTGTGAACAACTGCTTCAAGGACAGAAAAGAAAAGGTTGTTTGCATCGTGTAGTAATTGGCTATGCAAAATGGATACACTACGATAACCCTAAATGTAGAACATCTTGTAGTAAGCCCGGCCATGCATCAACATTGTCGGCAAACCAGAATATGCATTGTTTCAAACTTCTGCTCTGCATTTAGTGGGATCAGGTATAGTTTATTATGACCTGCTCAAACCCAATGAAACAATTACAGGAGATCGCTATCTATTACAATTAATGCGTTTGAGGCAAGAATTTAAGGAAAAATGATCCCTATACAAGCAGAGACATGACAAACTTATTTTGCAACATGACACCGCTTGCTCAACCGGTAAAAACCAACATGAAAACTTTTAAATGGGAAGTTCTACCTCCCCGCTGTATTCACCACACCCAGAAAAAAATACTATATAAATAATAGTTTTTTACTATTAAAAATAGTCAGTAGGATAAATTATTATTTTAATCGGAAAATACCATTAAATACTAGAAAATACCATGACATTGCCATTGAGTTTATATGAAAAGATTTATTTTTTGTATACTATTAAATTAATAATTATCCCATTGACCAATTTTAATGGTATTTGAGCGATTTTTTTTCTGGGTGCAGTCATTGCCTTTCGCGATTATCACTTGTTCCGATCAATGACACATGGCATTGCTGAGGAGCATTTCCATTCTTACGAAGATGTCAAAAAATTAGTCGATTCTTGCAAACTTCAAAGAACTTGTCGTTTTTTTGATGTTGAATTCAAATGCTACCAGAAAAATTGGAAGAAGTAGTGGCTAGCGATAGACAATACTTTCAGAGACTTGTTTTTTACAAAGTTTCTCGAAATTAAGTATAATTTTTAACGAAAAAACACCCAGGACTTATTCAAACAACCAATATAATTGGTTATTTATTAAAAAATATCTTCGAGATTTGAAGTATTTTTTGATAACTATTTTTGGTAGTAAAAATCGGAGTTTAAAATTATTCACGATAACGCTTCTCATTTATATATCGTCGTTGTAGAACGAAAAGTCACAAAAATCTTTATATATTTGTCAATTTTTAATCGATGATCTCAATTTTTTTTACCACATGATAAGAAAATATAAATCTATCAATTGATATTTCAACTTTAAAAATGCATCAATTTCTTTTTATAATATTAATCAACAAACTCGAAATTTAAGTTTTTCATAAAAATGTATTTGGTGACTTTTCGTTCTACAACGACGATATATTTTTTTATTTGCAGATTAAATACTTTTGCCCTACAGTGCGGCGCGCGCAGGGGTAGTCATGCTGCACTCACAGATGTTTGCATGCTCACAAACACAAGCGCATTGAGTAGCTGTAGCTGCTCTCTTTGTGGAAAGGGCAACGAAACAGTCGCATGGACGTTGGGATAGACGGTCGGTCTAATGCTTGCTTGAATAGATGTAGCTGGATGGATGAATGAATGAAGAGACTGAGAACGGAGGCAACTACGCAACGTGCGCTAATGTTGGCAGAACTGTGTGGAGCACATGCATGGACTCGATGCAAAAATCTACTCCTTGGCAAATAGGCAGCAGCAGCACTCAGTCAGTCCGTCGTCAGTCGTCAGTTGAATAAAAGCAACGCAGCTGCACAAGCTACGCCATTGACAAAGGAACAGATACATTAAGCAGTCAGCTAAATTGATGAAATTTAGAGGAAAAACTATATAAATAAATTTTGCAACATAATAAAAAAAAACAAATTCTAAACAACAAAATAAAAAAGTTTAATTTCTAAACGAAAGAAAATAAAACGTGCGCGAAAATATATAGCGAATTGACAAATTTTCATTGGACGGGCGTAGAACAAAAAAAAATAAAAATTGTCAGGTGTAACAACGAGAGGCGATTGTGAGACAGACAAATATACAGTATAGCGTTGCAGACAGTAGGACGTATGAAAAATAGACAATATTTGCAAATGAATCTACAAAAATTATAAATTATTAACTGCAGCAAATTTGAAAACATTATAAAATCGGTTAAACTGTGAAAAAATCGTTAAAACACATATGAAATACATTGTGCACTGAAGTTGCAGAAACTTTGACAAAACACTGCACGAAATAAATAAAAAGAAAAATTAATATTTAAAAATAATTTATGAAAAAAAGTTAGAAAACAATTTTAAAAAATTATAAAATCTACATATTGCACAGTTCTCATTGCACTGTAATTATAAAAAATTTATTAAATTTTTGAACTATATCATATTGCAGAAACATTTGAGATTTTTTAATTATAAAATTGAAGTAATTTTCGCACAGTATTTAAGATCGAAAAACAATAAATTTTAAAGCTTATGTAAAAACTTGAATATTGAAGTTCTTCTTATACAAATAACCAACAACAGCAAAAAAAAAGTTTAAAGCTTTTGTGCACACGCATAAATAAACGGCGGCGCATTCAAGGATACATTCTGCTGCCGCCACCACCATCACCAGCACTACCACTTATACCACAGCAACAACAGTTTATTATATATTTATTTATGTATATATAAAAAAAGATATATAGCAGTGCTTATATACCATATTTGAAAGTTGCAGTCAAATCAAAAGAAAACGCTTTAAACTTGCACAGCATCCAATAAACTTTGAAGTAGCAGCAGCTTCTTTTCTTATAACCAAAAACAAGCACCCGCACCCCCACCCCCGTACGTCTCTACCGAACATTGTTTTCGACGTCGCATCACACTAGAGACCTCGTTACGGGCGGCCTGTGGAGTTGCTCCGGGAGGCGGAACCAAAAGACCAAACACCCACTCACATCCATTTGCATAGGTAGTACTACCAAGAGGACGATGTGCAAAACCTCCGCAAATAATTAAAAATTGTCTATATAAATCTGTGTGCATCCGGTGTACCGCTGTCATCAAATAAAAAAAAAATCAAATATAGAAAAAAAAACAGCAGCAGCCTCCCGTCGTCTCCTCCTGCAGCAAGGCCAAACCGCATAGAAAATTTCAACTCAACATAAAATAAACATTTAAAACTTAATTTAAAACCTAAAAGAATTGATTTAAAATACCAAAAGCTTTGCTAAGTTTTAAATATTGCTAAGTTTTCAATAAAATAGCAACCCATTAAATGTAAAAATAATAATCTGTGATTCTGTTATTTTTAATTAAGTAAAATATATAAATTGAGTAAAAAATAATTATAATAAATAAGTAAAAATAATAAATAAATTATATTTAAACTAACAAACTCAATATAAATTTAATAAATTAAATATAAAATTGATAAATGCAAAACTAAAATAAAAAAAATAATAATAAAATAAACAAATTGAATAAAAAATTAAGAAATTGAATAAAAAATTAACAAATTAAATAAAAAACAATTAACTAATTAAATATATAAAATTAATTATTTAAAAATAAATAAACTATTTAATATAAATAATTTAATATTAATTTTTAAAAAATATATTATATAAATACATATTACAACAAAAAAAAAACCAACTACAAATTAGAAACACATCATTCTTTTAAATTATCAACAACAAAAAATATATAATTTAAAAATAAATTAATTCAATAACAATCTGCATAGCATTCACAAAGTGTACTGCAAAATAATACTACCACGCGCTTAAATAAAATTATTAAAAACCCACAAAGAAACTAAAAAAAAGTCAAATATTTTTAATAGGCATCTAAACATACAAACGCGTTGAATTTTTAATTATTTGTAAGTATATTTTTTTTTAGTTTTCTTTTTTTTTCGCGCACACATATGTTGTTGTCAATTAATATTATTTTTCATGTTTCCCATTTGAACTAATTTCATTAACACGATTTTGCATCATAATGCTAAATAGGCGCATAATATTGTAAAAATTTATTGACGTAAATAGAAAAAATCAAATTTTATATTTTTAAAATAAGTATGAAATCCATGAAACGTATATAAAATGAAAAACTTTAAGAATGAGTTTCTGTACATTTAAAGTTATCTGAGATAATTATTTAAAAAACTGTTATATTGAAATAAATTAGTTATTAGATAATGGTAATGAGAACTGAAAGGATATTCAGTATTAAAATATGAGAATAATCATTGATCTAATTCCAGTTAGACAATTACTGATTCAAATTTAACATAATAGTTTATAATATGGATATTTTGAAGAAATAAAATTGAAATAATTGGTTTATAAAAAACTTTTGATTAATAAACTTTGGTTTTACTTCCGCAACGATAAAAAATTGTATAAATGTCATTGCTACTGTAGATATACGGAATTTCTTCCAAATTTTTTAATAATATATATAATTTTTTTTAAATAAATAAAAAATAAAAGAAAGTGTTTTAAATGTCCAGAACCATATAGTAAAGTATTTTTTAAATATATTGCTACATATCAGAAATTCTGTTAAATCAAAATGCTTCCCCAGACAAAATGTTTGGCAGTGTCAAGGCAGTTCAGAAACATTTTCTCGACATAATTTAATAGACAAAGGCGGAGTTTTTATCAAAAGCTGTCTGTTTTCTGCCCATTCCCAAAATATGGCATGAATCTGCCATTAAAATACCATCAAATTTTACAACCTGCTGTACACTTTCCAAGATATTCAATTTAGCTGTTCGTTTACCGGAAATATTCCCGAAATATTCGTGAAAAATTACAGAAATTTTGTCTCGGGATAAGAGATTCTGATTAATCAAAATGCTTCCCCAGACAAAATTTTTGGCAGTGTCGAGGCAGTTCAGAAACATTTTCTCGACATATTTCAAACAGACAAAGGCGGAGTTTGTATCAAAAGCTGCCTATTTCCAAAATAGAGCATGAATCTGCCATTAAAGTGCCATAAAATTTTACAACCTGCTATACACTTTCTAAGATATTCCCATTTTGGCTCGGCGTTTGCCGGAAATATGCCCGAAATATTCCTGAAAATTGCCAGACATATTTTTTCGAGTGATTAATCACTTAATAACAATTTTAGTTAATCAGAATCCTGATTAATTTATTAATCAATGTTCTGATTAATCGATAATATTGATTAATCAATTAATTAGAAACATATTAATTAAAAATTTTAATAATCCCATGGCCCTACCTTTCATATATGATAAATTGATATAGCTCCTATTTCTCTTAATACAATTTTCAATACCCAAAACATTGACAATATAGGTAATTATTATTTAATATAAATTAAAAAAGACAACACACATTTGTATAAGATACATTTTTAATATCTACTCTAAGATACTTTTTATAATGCATCCCTTATTTATGTAAATCGTGCAACGTACAAAAATAATGTCTAGCGATTTGTAGATAAAAACTACGTACAAATACAACCAATAATGTCAAGTTCAAAGCACATACACTCAAATTATATGGGAACGAATTGTTTCAGGTTAAAAATAGTGTAGGAAAAGAATTGTCTCTGGTAAGAATAGGGAAGAGTTGTCTTCAGAAACATTTTTTTCGAAAATGGCATTAGTTTTGTCAAATTGTTTAAATTTTTTGAGTTATATCCCATTTTTCAATTTCCCAGTATTTTGCTCTACTTTTATTTTTAAGATTCCAACAAAAGAATAGACTTAAATTATCTCTTCAATGTTAGATGCAGAAAACATTGCGAAATAATAAAAAAAATGATTTTATGAGTGAAATAATTTGTTTGCTAGAGATAAGCAAATATATAACAAAAGAGCTACAGCAATGAAACTTTAGATTTAGATTACTTATATATCTAAGCTGTCTGAACAAGAAAATTGGCATGATCGGCCTATTGTGACCTGAGACCCGACCACTTTTGTTCAAATACCTCACATAAAATGTATATCTACAGATCAATTTTACTGTATACGTGCTTAGGTTAACTTTTTTTGGTAAAATATATATTGACTCATGCTCAAATACATGAAAATAATGGTTTCCGGCGAAACGACTTGTGGTCCAACAAAAAAAATCGAAATTCGGTACACCTACCCATTTGTAAATATGGGTATCAAATGAATGAAAATACTTCAGCGATTAAAAGTTTGTAGTTATTTTCGGTATTCGTATATCCTGGTGACCTATATACCACTTTTAATGGTAACCACACATATGTGTAGGGTATTTATAGTCGACTTAGACCGACTATAATTTTGATAATCCTAACTTCCCAACTGGTTTTGTATTAGAATTGTCTAATTATCTCAATACCATCTATGTTCGTTAGAAATAATTTTTTCTATGCACGTTGCAATTACTTTTCTTTTATATTTAAAGGCCTCATTGAGTAATTAAAAAATATATCCTTGAACTGTACCTTGATATGATGTATATTCAACACATCACATTCAGCACATTGTATATGACACAAATTGTAATAAGCATCTTGGGTAGAAATTCCTAATCAATACTACCTATTGTGAGTCTACTCCAGCAGCATTATTAGCAGCATTATTATCATCACTATAATCATCTACAGCCCTATGATAGTCTTAATGCACCCTCTTTATTATATAGTAGGTACATTGGGGAATTTTAAAATATTATTATTGAATTTCTTTAAATTATTGGAATATAATACCAATGTATTGAATGAATTCTGTAGCTTCTGTGCATTTTAATTTATACACAAAAATTAGTAAATTTTAAAAAAATATATATATAGCGCATAACTAAAATTTAAACTGGAGTTTATTTTAATGTAAAGCTTTTTGACAATTATTTTCTGAATAACAGTTGGAATTTAAAATCGAATTTTTGAATTACAATGGAAGTCTATTGAATTTCAAATGCATTTTCTGAATTTATATTGATTTCTTTCGAATTTTAAAAGAAATTTGTGAATTACAATTGATTTCTTTCGAATTTCAAATATAATTTCTGAATTACAATTGACATGTTTTGAATATTAAATGGAATTTCGTAATTACAATTGATATTTTCATACCCTACACATATGAGGTACAGGATATATTAACTTTGTGCATAACGCCCCTTAGGAGCAGTGTCCGGTATGGAAAAGTATATATATTATTGATCAGCATCACTACCGGAGTCCGTTTAGCTATGTCCGTCTGCCTGTCATGCTGTTCGAATACAGCAAAAATTGGGAAATACTGATCAGAATGCAGGGAAATTTCGTCTCAATATGTTTGAGCCAAAAGTAGGAACTGAGTTTGTAAATGAGCCAAATCGGTCAACGCACACGCCCACCTCCCATAGAAATCACTTTTTTATAACTCTTTAAGAACTAATAACTCGAAAAGTATTTAAGATATAGTTATAAAATTTAAAAATTATTGTTAGAATTCACCTAAAAATATGTGGTCCAAAAATAGGCGTGATCCGCCTACATTTTTTTTTACATTATTTCCCAAGTTTTCATAGTGGAAATTTTTGCCGTAAATTATTAAAATCAAATCTATGAAATATTAGCCTTAGAAAATTTTAAATATAGGCGTGGTCCAACCACTTTTATTTTTCTACTTTTTTTTTATTAGTTTTTTATACTTTTATATAAAACTTTCAATTTATGGGGATATAAGACGTAAACTTCTAATATGTGAATAATATTAAGAGGGCGAGGGTTCAGCATAATTAAATACTTTAAAATTAAGGTATACAATAAAATATCTCACATTAAGGTGTAGAGTATTCCTTAGTCGAACTTACCCATATGACCTAACTTTCCCAACTCGTTTGAATGTAAATTGATCTTTTCCGAATTACTTTTCTAAATGTTGATTTATTTGTAATATTTATTAAATTTGTGTTTTTACGTTAGGAAACTTTTTCATAGAATCATTTTTAAAAGGTCGACTGTGAGCTATGCTTTTTTGAGAATCAATCTCGAAAGGCCTGCTAAGTGTTCTTCATTGGGAAGCGACTAGGAAACTCCTAAATAAATTTTCATTTCTGTCTCTTCCTCCTAGATAATCAATGCTACAATTCGCTTCATTTGTTTGATTTTAACTACTTGAACTATATAATTCGAACATAAAATATGGCTTTACACACATTGCTTGAATACATCATCACTGTATTATACTGAGAAATGTTATACAAAAGTACGACAAATATCTAGATTTTTATCGGAATTCATAAATTTCACAACAGAACAATGCGTGTCCTTGATGTCAGATATTATACGATTTTATTATTGGCGTTAGCAATATTTCATTTTGTTTGTGTGCGCCAAAGATTGTATTGTACTTTAGGTATCCTATAAGTACCTACTAAATATGTGACAAGTGGACAGAGATAACGTGACAAGTTTTACACATATAAAAATATTAGTCATTTAAATAAAAATTAACTCAGCTCGATGGTCATTTTCAATTAATTCACTACCTTGTATAGTATTAAAAATGTTTTCTAAACACGCCAAATATATATATATATATATATATAAAATGTCATGAAGTTCGGTTACCACTCGATACTATAGCTTTTTGTAAGGATAACAAATAAATAAAAAATGTGTTGATTGGTCACCGTTTCAATAGAAGCAATCAATTGTTCATATTTATACGCCCTTGTGAATAATTATTAAGTTGCATGGAAAATTATTATTAATTAACTGGTAATTGATAGGGTTCTTCATTTTATGACTTCTGTTATGTACAGGGTATCGTAACAGAAAATAATGAAAAAAAAAATATTTTTGAAGAACATGCAAAGGGTAGTAAAGAATATTGTCATATTGTATACATTTTTGTAATTGATTTGATTTTGTTATCAACACAAATTAAGAATGCAAAAATAGATTATGCGGAATTTCATGAAAACTAAGACAAATTGCATACTACAAATAGTGACGTTAAACGTTATCATATTAACTATATAGAATTTGTTTCCTACTACTTAGCACTTGTAGTTTTTCTGTTACAATAAAAAGATAAAAAACTCAGAGTAAATATATTAAATGTTTAAAAAGTTTCAAAGAACGTGCACGTTATTTTTTACATGCACCATACAGTAAGTGTCATGGCAATCGTAATAATAATAATAATGATATTTTTCTATCTATCTATACCTAATAACAAAAATGTGTATATTTTTAATTTTAGAAATGGAAATCATTCCTGAAGGTAGACATTTTCGTTTGGTGCATGAATCTGAGCTTCCCGAAATTTTGGATTATTTGGAAAGATATACACCGGAATCATTAAAGGTGAGTAACAAGAAAAAAAAAGATATATACGAGACAGAGATAAGGTCTCGGGATCTTTTCTCGTGGTAATTTTAACCACGAAAACGTTGAGAATATATCCACAGTGTTTCAAATGTTTCCAAATGTTTGCCATATTTTATGGTAGTTTCAAAGTTAAATAAAATCAGTACGTATATAATTATAATTTAATACGTTCTACAGTATTAATTCCCAACCTTTTCGGTGTCGCGACCTCCTTTTTAACACTATATGTTTCATGCGACCCCTTTGAAATTATAAAATAGAGATTCCACCTAAATTAAACTTATAATTTCTAGTCGATTTTCGTTTCTTGATTCTTACTGCGTACTCAATATTACCCACCACGTCGACATTTTGCAAAAAATTTGGTCAAATTGGTTGCCAAGAAGGCAGTTTTTGGTACTTTATATCGCACGATTTTGACATGCTACAGATGCAAACTTTATCATTTATCACAAAATAAAATTGTAGACGCCCTACGGATAATTTGCAAAAAAAATCTGCGTCGAGATATTAGTTTTTGCAAAAAATCAAAAATAAATGTCTGTTACATAAAAAGTGTTTCGAACGTAATTTAACACTTTAATTTGTCTCTTACTTTTTATCTTAAAATATAGGTCCGAGAAGTTTTATTGTTAAATTTTCAAAAAAAAAAAAATTCAAACTTTATCTGAAATTTTTCTAAGTATTTTTAAAGTTTGTTTATGAAACATTTGGAGAAACTTCTGGTGTGTATTTGACTTGGCATGCTTAATAGGGTTAAAAAAAATGTTATACACACCTGCCTTTAATGAATACTTCTGAGCGACTGAACTGAAAATTTTATAAATTTGACATAACAGAATAAAAATAAAACAAAATTGAGAAATATATACTGCATATTTGGTATGGAAATAAATTTCGTGACGTATTATTTTGTTTAGAATTATGTTTTAAATTGATAAAATTACAAATGAAATTGAAATATTTCATTTCAAATTGAGATTATTTCAAATAAAATTGTGATTTTACAATTAATATTGAAAAAATTCCAAATAATATTTTGAATTTTTCATTCAAAATTGAGAAAATTCCAAATTGTATGAAATTAGCAACATATATTGAGATTTTCCTTATGAAATTTGTAACAAATAAAATGAAAATAACAAAGCAAATTAATATTATTTAAATATTTTTTTCGCATGCCGACAGTTCATACATAAATCTTTTAATAACGAGGAATATAAATGGGAACCGCTTTCGATCGAAATGTTTCGATGAAAAATATATATGTGGGACCGAAATCGCTATTATAAAAGGTCTTGAAATCAAAATCGGAACCGTTTGTAATATTCTCAATTTTAAATGTGATAAATTTACTCTTTCGACAAACTTTTTAGATAACACAAATTACGAAATGGCCAAATGCTGAGTACGCAGCATGAATCAGACGAACTAAATCTACCAGAAATGGGAGGTTTCCCACCGGTTGGGAATCAGTGCTCTAAAACTAAGAACCAGCCTTAAAAAAAATCGATATCGTTAATTAAAATTAGCGACAAATATCGCTAGGAGGTATATCCATTATAATTCGCTATGAAATTTATCGTCAGCGGTCATCGTTAAGTAGCAACTGATAGCGATGAAAATTTGTTGGTTGTTAGCCAGATAATTTTTAAAATATTTAAACGATTTATATCGTTAAAAATCCATCCAAATTTATTTGTCGACAAAAAATGTATTGAAAGTTGGGGAAGCAATTTTTTTCATCTCAAGCGAAAATTGTCGTTAGATAGCGATATCGAATATTAACGTTATAGAGTTACGAAATCGCGCTACTGATTATGAATTTATTATTAAATGAAAATATATCGTTTACTTATTAAACTTTTTTTGAAACAATAAAAGATTTTTTTTTTAGTCGAGACTGAAAATTAAATTACACTTAAATATTTATGCCTGTTTTTTCGTTTTGTATTGTTGACACCGTAGCATATTCTTACATTTCGTTTAGTGTTTTCAGTCATTGTGTTGTGTTTGTTGGTGAAAACTTTTTGCAAAATTAGCACTCAGTAACAACGCGATACAAACTTTTAGTGTGCGGAAGAAAAGTTTTTTTTTTTTGTTATAGCCTGAAACGCGAAATACTTCCCAGACAAACGCCGCTTGTGACTTTTTACGCATTTTTATACCCATAATAAAACAGATGAAAGCCCACAAAAGCACGATAGGAAACATATTGTTTGGTAATTGGGGTTAGTGATGTACGATTTTTTAAGAATATTGTTTACTACATATTGTAAAAATTCCTTGATAAAATGTTGGAATGACAATAGTTAGTTTAACATGTTCTCAACTTTTGATACAAATAATTGGACTCATTAATCACAAATTGTCATTCATTATATAATACTACACAACAAATGAAAGACCCTTTTTATGTTTATCCACGATTTTTAGTTCAGTATTCTGATGAACTTTGAGGTTTTAATTAGGACCATATATATAGATTAAGGATATTTCAAAAGTTTTGAAGTTATTTCGTAATACAAAAAAATAAATAAATACAATTCTCTTGTTTTTCTATATCTATTTAGCTATTTGAGTTATCTATCTGATTTCTTCTATATATCATTAAGAATATTTTATGTGATATTTTGAAACAAATCTAATGACATTCGGATGGATCTGACCAAAGTTATGACCAGTCAAACGCAAAAATAGACATTTGAATATGGTTTTCATAATTTTTGTGCTGTGTTATTTATATGAAAATAATGTCAATATTCGTAAACAGAAAAAACAATCGACGTAAATATAGCAAAGGACATTAATTGCATTCATTAATCAATCTAGCAATGAAGTTCTTTAATTTAATGAAAACATTTGCGTTAAATCAGCAAATTCCGCTTGCTAACGAAGAATAGTTAATTCAGCAAATTCCGTTTGTTAATATGAATATTTGTACGTCAATGCAGCAAAATAATTAGTCGGCGCAGTTTCAGGAATTATATTTACTAAAACTGCGCCGACTAAATTATTTGCTGCATTGACGTATTCATATTAGCAAACGGAATTGCTGAATTAACGAAGAATAGCAAATGTTTTCATTAAATTAGTAAATTTCATTGCTGGATTGATTAATGAATGCAATTCAAGTCTGTTGCTATATTTACGTTGATCATTGATCATCATTTGTTTCTGTGTACTGCATAGTCCTCAAGTTATTTGAATCTAAAAACGAAATTTTTGAAGTTTGTTAGACTATTTTTAAGATGTAATTATAAAATATGAAATGGCTCATGTTTCTCCATATTATAAACGAAACTAACGATAGAAACTACAATCATTCGGGTTCTAATTTATGAAATATGTCCCTTCTAAATAAAACTTTCTACAACATGATTTTGAATAAATGTCCTCAATTTCATTACAAAATACTATAAGTACACTATAAGTAAAATTTCGCCCAGTTCAAATACTTATACAACACTAATTGAGGGTGGTTTAAATATTGATCTGAGTTAGTGTTTGTCAGTCATGTTGCCGCAAATGAAGCAACACTGTTGCAATAGAATGGTGGAGTGATTATTGCAAAAAAATAGTTGCTAAGCATAGAATAAAAATAAAATGGAAAATAAACAAAACCATAAGAAAAAAGGCGTTAAATTTCCATACAAACTTTATTTTGGCATCACGCTCGCTGCGGCTAGAAATAAAAAAGAATAACTGACAAAAAAAAATATACAGCAATAAACCAAATAAAAAACTTTAGTATTTGGCCCGTATTTTAGTGGCGTTTTGTTTTAAAGTTTTTTTTTGTTTTTCTGCATTGTATGCGAGGAGCCAACAACGGTAGCGTGCTTCAAGGTTACGCGGCAACAGCAAACACCAACACTATCCACACCACCACCATCACCACTACCACCTGCAACTCTACACCCTCTTTTGGTGTATTGTACCACACCTCAATTTTTGACTGGTGAGTTTTAAGGCGGGTCAATAGTGGGTTTTAGTTGTTGTAGTTTGAGCAGAAAATGTGCAAAGCACAAAAAATAAGTTATGTGATCACAGAGTACTATATGAAATCAGATTTTTATCTGCATTTAAATGAGCAGGAAGTTACAAATTTTATAGTAGAAGTGACCAAGTTAATGTTATACCAGGGATTGACACCGAAATAAATAGTGGTTTCGATTTCGCTCTTCTTTTTCGTTTCGGTGCAGTTTTGGTTTTATAATGTAAAAATGTCGGTGCCATATTTATTTTTGTCTACTTCTTCTATATTTTATAAAAATATGCGTAAATTTTTACGCATACTTCTAGAATTTATGAGATGTCCACAAATTGTACGCGGTTAATATGAATACCCTTATTTTCTTTATATAAAATATAAATTTGGTATAAAATTGATATATTTCAAACGGGTCTGGTACGATAAGTCTAAATTTAAAATATCGAAACTAAAAATACCGAAGACAAATATGTTGAAAATAAAAATGTCGAAACCTCAAAATATCGAAAACAAAAATGTCGAAAACAAAAATATCGAAAACAAAAATTTCGAAAAAAAAAATTTGAAAATATGATTTTTAGATACGCTAGGATTCATGCGGATATTTTTAAATATGCTGCCTTCAAAATACCATCTTGTTTCAACACTTATAATAAATCAACGATAATTATAATTTAAAAAAAAAAATACTTTTTTTTAAGGACATGCAATTTGAAGTTCAAGGATAACGACCATTGGCCATATGTTCATGTTAAGAAGAAATTTTCCAAAAGATTGTTTTATTAGTTTTAAAACGAAACATTAACAAAGTTTCTAGCATCAAGAGATATTTCAATAGGAACCACTACACAAAAGTTATCTTTGACAATTTTTTAATTTTGGACTGTATCTCTGGAAAAACTGATATCCCTGGAAATAGTGTCGGAAAAAAAAAAAAAAATGGTGAATGCAGATCCCGATACCCTTTATAGGATGCCAAAATTTCATTGAATTCGAAGAGGGTGATTTGCAAATCCTGGCAAATTTGGTGTGGAATTGCTCATATGGGATTTGAAATTTCCATTTCAACATTTTCATATTTTGGCATTTTAATTTTCGACATTTTTTGATCCTATAAAAAAATGTTTTTATATTTATAATTTCAAAAAGTTTTCGAAATTTTCTAGGTTTCAAATATTTTTCGACATTTTGTGATTCGGCCAAATATTGTTTCGGCGCTCTAAGGCTTTTATAATTTCGACATTTTTTTTCGACATTTCGTACGGATCCCATATCAAACATACACACAGAAAAATCGCTTTTTGGAATGAGGTAGGATAAATGAAAATGTCAGTTGTACCAACTCATTCAATCGGTTAAATCGAATTGTCTACAAATTTGTTGGCGGAACTGCCATATTAGCCAATACTCTGGAAATATTAGTCTATATACACCTCCAATGGTTCTAAATCTGTACTAAATTGTTGTAGAACAGTTAGAAATTGGTTGCAGTACATACTAAAACTCTTTTAGTTTTGATAATAAGCGGTTGAGAAAACCGAATAAGTTGGTTGAGCAAAGAGTTGGTTGGCGCAACAAATCTTTACTCTGTGTGTACATTTACAAATACTTTCATTATAATTAGTTAATTATTAATTTATTTAAATATAATTTCCAGTAATTAACGGTGTAACTGACTGGCAAAAATCATGTAGAAAATATTTTAATGAAAAGAAACTATATAAACTACAAACTAAACAAAATCTCTAAAATAAAGTAATTTATCCTCAACTATACAAGTTCCAAATCACCACTTTACAATGTTAAAGTACATAAATCAAAGCGCATATAAAAAAAAACACTTTAAAATACTTTGAACTAGATTATGTTACCTGGTACTGCAACTACACGTAACATGGGCCACATCGTTCATTAAGTGCGATTTTGCACACAAGCCAAATATCGCCCCAAAAGAAAATCAATTCTCAGATTGTGTTATAGTCTTCTGCACGACACGGGCACGGTATGGGACGAGACGGGACGGAAAGACGCAACGACGATAACGCAATAAAAGTAAAACGAATCGGCAGACAACGAAAAGACACTCGGCGACACAGACAATTTTGCAATTTAAGCGGATTTTGTGAAAAATAATGTCATTAGATATGTCAACACTTGAGGGTTTTAGTGGGTTCAGTAGACCACTTGAATTCGAAAACATATTCAATTATTGTACAATTTCAAATAGTTGTATAATAAAACATTAATAAATAAATACAATAAAAAAGATATAAATAAAAACAAAGAAACCTACGTATACGCAACATTAATTGGTATCTGAATAGAACGCATACGCCACCGGGTTTCATACAATTTAAAGAAAATTGCATAAATAATATGGTTACAAAAAACCTGAATTTAAGAATAAAAAAAACTCATTATTATCATACAGAGAAATCATATATTCTTTAGAATTTCGGGGCCGAGAATTATTGTCTTTCATTGTTTTCCGAAATAATAAAACAAGCGATGCTTTCAGACTTCAAACTGAAAAAAATATATTTATCAATGTTTGTGTAATAAATGTGTGTTATATAGTTTGAATGTTATAAATAGCCGCAATTGTACCCGCCATATTATATTTGAATTATTAACTACGAAATTCTACAATGTTTGCATCTCAATTATTAAAACGTGTGTTTGGAGACCCGCTACATAATGTGTCTTTTATTGATTTATGAAAATCGAACCAAAAAGAACCGGAAATAAATGATGATCAATATTTGATACTTCTCCGATTTCACATACATGTCCCATTTCACTATTAAATTCCCTTTTATATTGTTAGATTTCAGATAAATGCAATATGCGAATATGTTGAGAATTATTATCAACATCAAGTTTCAAACTAGTGTAGTTTTATTGTGTAGATTAATATGAATATCATATATCCAAAAAGCTATTTATGCACTAAGGTAAATGTGTGAATATCAACTATAAATATAGGGTAAAGTTTAAGCCATTAACAAGTGTATACAAAAATGTTTTAAACTTTATCTTACTGACATTTTTCGGAATAATTTTTAAAATTTGTTTATGAAATATTTGATTAAAATGGAGCGAATTGCATTATTATTACAAAAGAATTATTACAAAAGTTAATTATTTTATTTTTTATTACAATAAAAATTTTAGTAGGAATTTCTTTATATTGGTCAGCACTTAAAACAAAAATTGTAAGAGATGCCATTGTAATGAATCCCTGCAGTGTTGCCAACATTAGGTACTTCAAAAACAACGCACTACAATGCAGTTACAGTCCAAAGTTGAAGCTTTTCTATTTCTTTGCAGAATATTGCAATTAAAAGTTTACTGAAATAAAGTTTTCTTTTTTTGGTTAGTAAAATTCATTTTGCTGCCTACACACAAACCACTTTTTGTAAATATATATTTTTTTGTAATATAAGTCATTGTAGCGTCGGTAGCTCGTCTCGGTAGCTCGTCGACTACGAGCTGAAAGGTCCGCGGTTCGATCCACAGCTATGAAAAGTTCGCACACGCCGTTTGGATTCGGCAATAAAAACTTTAGGGCCCGCCAATTTGAGTACAAATATAACACGCACAGCTAAAATGGAGAGAGTGCTAGGCCGAGGTTCTATACAGGATTGTAGCGCCAAACTATTATTATTATTATTAATAAAACTCATTTATTTTATTTGGATATACCAAAACTATTTTCTTTTATTTGCAGTTTCATCAAACCATTAAAACGTACCTGAATGATCGTGTTTGGGATTTTAAGTTTTATGTTTCCAAAGATTGGCCAGAGAAACCAATAATTTTGCATTTTCCAGGATGCACGCTAACGGTAAATAAATATATTTATAATCCAAACTATATATATCGATGTACGACCAAATTTTTACGTTGAGTTGCAAAAACCTGATATATTTTTCAAGTTTTCAAAAAAAATATATACTCGTGTTTTCCAGTTTTTCTAGATCAGATCATATTTGTATTTATCATTGCAAATAGGATCAGAAAGTATTGTTTTATTTTCAATCTTAAAATGCAATAAATTAAATGATAAAAAAATGGAAGACGAATGTAGTTTATAATTTGATGTATCTACTTTCAGAATATATTGTGTTTTTGCATAACATATATAATTATCTGTATTATTATTATTAATTTATACATAATTATTAATAAATAATAATGCATTTCTCTTTCAATCTATTCTTCATAGCCCAACAACAATATTTACCAAAGTTTTGGCATTTTTTGCCCATCCAGTCGGATCGAGTGTGTCGATCTAATGCGCACCGAGGATGTCTTAATCGATTGGCAGCAGCCATTGTACCTGAACTTTACGCATCTAGCTATAATGAATCGCCTGGATGACTTCTATTCAACATTCGGCATAATGGAACGACTGGAGGGCGACATCTATGTGTGTGAGAAATTAAATACGGATCTGGAATTCGATGAACTGCCCGAGGAATGCGAAATGCGTGCGTTGACCGTCGAGGATGTACAGGGTATTCATGATCTCTATCCGGCCAGTGAAATAGAATGCGTTAAAGTGTTTGAGATACTGGTGCGCGTGCTACCCGGCTTGGGTATATTCCGCAAAGATACCAATGAGTTGGCCGCATGGATGGTGCACTCGTACTATGGTGCAATGTTTTCGATGCAAACACGTCCAGATTATCGTCGAAAGGGGTGAGTGTTGTATATTTTTAAAAATATTAAAATACCCAAAATTTTTAATTGAAAACTTTATCGACATAAATTACACTACTCAATGCGATGCTACTTATGGGCATTAGACTGACGATGGATGATTTCAAATCGAGAAAATCTCAACCTCTCAATAACTTTACAAATCATTCCCCATATTCTGAAAACTCTCCACATAGGACGGATTAGACTTTTGATGTGGAGAATTTTCAGAATATGGGAAATGGTTCGTGAAGATCGTGTTTTGATAGCCAAATGATAATGATTTTGGAGACGTCCTTTAATTTTGAAATTGTCGATTTGGGTAACAAAACGCGTACGACACATCAATTTTTTCATCCAATAGAGTATTTATAGGGTTTAACATTTTCTCGATTTGAAATCATGAAATTTATTGTTAATTAAATGGGCATATTACCATTTCTATATAATTCATAATTATAATTTAAAGTAAAAATGAAAATAATTTTCTAACAATACCCTATATTTTCAGCTATGGCATACGTCTGGCCACGGCGCTAACCCAACTGGTCATTGAACGCGGCTATACGCCATTTGTTGTAATACGTCCACAGAATGACGCTTCCAGAAATCTCTATACAAAGCTGGGCTTTGAGAAGGCTTTCGAAACGTGCCGTGTCAAGATGACACCTGGACTGGCCAGTCCGACGAGCACAAACGGTGTGCTGGAGAATGCTATGCTCAACGGGCAAGTGCAAAAGTGCGCAGAGCCAGACATGAAGGGCAATAATGGTGATAAAAAGGAGAACGATGCTGTTGATGATGATCCGGTGGCCAACAAGGAGAATCATCCGCTGGACGAGGGCATCGAAGATATGTTGGCTGAAAAATGTGATATCAGCAAAGAAAGGCAGGATGATGAGCAGGTGGTGGAGGAACAGCAACCAGAGGAGAGCCAGCCTGAAGAGGAGGAGGAGGAGGTATCAAAAGAACAGACAAAGGTCGCAGATGAAGGCATCGAAGATGACAAATAGAGCAGGCAACTAGGCTTAGGATACGATGGGAGAGAGAAACAAAAATATTAACATTATAGAAGGCTAGTCGAAATAAAATTAATTAGGAATGATGCAACAAAGAAACAAATTAAAAAAAAAACAATACTAAAAATATACTTAAATGCTGAATACAGTATATAGTAAGCTAAATATAAAAAACAAAAAACAGAAACACACAAAATTTAAAAATGCTAAATCTTTGATTACCTTAGATAATAGAAGCATAGCGCGCGAAAGAAATTTAAATGTGAAAACTTTTAAGAACAACAAATTTGATATTAAAATGTTAACATGTCTCTAAAAATATGAAAGTCCATTTTGATATGTATGTTAATTGTTTGGCTCTGAAAAGCTGAGCGGAATGTGGCTTTGCACTTTTAAAATTTTATATATATTTTACAGACATTAATTTTAGACATGAGTTTATATCAAATTTGAAGTTTTCACATTTGCATAGCTATCTAGATAAAACAAACTCAAGAAATTAATATTTTTAACAAATTTTTGCTAAAAATGCTTTTACAAAACAAGAACAACAACATAAAACAAAAAAAAGTAATTAAAAAAAAAAAAATAAAAAAAAAAATAAGTTTAAAAAACAACTAAAACAAAATATCAACAAGTTTAAAATCACTTTGTTTTTTCTATTTAACTAATAACACAAAAAAGTTCAACTGTTATATTCCATTAAAAAACAAAAAAAAACAAAAGCTTCAAGCTTTCCGCTAAAGGAAACTCAATGCAAGCACAAAGTATTAAGAAACATTTTTATTTATTTATTTCAATTTTACTATTTAAAAGCAACAAAAACAACACAGAAATGGCTGGCCACAAGATGACCTTGGGCGCCATTACGTTAAAACTCCATTTTAACATATTTTCCATATTAAAAAAAAAAACTAAAACAAAACAAAAAAAAACTAAAAAAAAAACAAACAATTGTTGCAATTGTATATTTTCTTATATCTCTTTACCACTATTATTATATTTTAGCGAACCAAACGAAAATTAAACAATTGGTACATGTTGTTACTAGCAGCTAGTATTATGGCCTATTTTACACCATTATGAAAATTATGTACTATGAATTCAAAATCCACAAAAAAAAATATCGAAAATTCTTCTATGAGTCTTCTGCTTTGGTTAAGCTACTTTATGAATTATTAAAAACTATACTGAACAAAAAAAAAAAAAATTATAATAAATTATCAAATAAAATTCATATTATTTAAATCTCAATATATATGAACAAAAACAAAAATCAAAAGTTGAAAAAATGTATACTCAATTATATTAAAAATGAAATAAATTCAGAAATTGAGAAAAAATTATTTTGGTTTGTTTAATAATGGGTTTGGGTTTTATTTTAATTGATTCCAACGATCTTATTTTTACCCTAAGGTGGGTAAGTACTTGGGAGTCACTTAGTAAACTTGAATCCTTCTGTATTTTTTACGAATTTTGAGATAAAACATCTTTGACTTACTAATTAGAAGGCAAGGATTTCGAATTTATTATTTATTTTTGTATTGGGTGTTTGAATGAACCAGGACGAGGTGAGCAAATGCGCTAAAAAAACCCGAGAAAACACAAAAATACATATCGTCACTGTCATGCCAAAGGGGCGAATGTGCATTTTTAAAAATGTTGGGAAATCAAATTTTAAAGTTTGAAGTGCTTTAAAAATTAGAAAAATTTATATTTTCTTTAATTTTTCTGTTATTTTAGTATATTCGTCAATTATTATAACGTATATAAAATATCTTTAGATTTGGACAACCTACTGAATTATAAATACGGATTTTGTGAGGCTATATCCAGATCAAAACGCAAATATTTTTGTTTTTTATGATATAACTTTTTATTAGCGCAAGATAAAATAGTAATGTGGAGGCATTAATTGTTTGTATTATTATAATATTGTAAAAATTGTCATGCCAGATTCGCCCTTTTGGTTTTGTCTTTTGTGGCTAGAAATACCCAACAAAATGACACGCGATTTTGGCACAGCATACTTGAGGATAAACTACATTTAAAAATGTAAAAAAAACGCAAATGTCGAAAATTACACATTCGCCCCTTTGGCATGATAGTGACGATATGTGCATGATAGTGACGATAGGAATATTTTTATCATCAATTAACATACTCCATACGTGCTTTTATTTTTTATTTTTTTTTTTGTTGCTTTCACACAATTTTGTGTAGACTAACGAAAAAAAAATGTTCATAATTGTACCAGGAATCAAATTATTACGAAGAAAATTGTAATCTCTTTGTATTCAAACGATTAAACATTTTTTTATCTAGTCAGCCCAAGGGTTAGTTTAGTAGTTATCTCAATATTTCCGAAAATAGCTTCATTCAACTCAGAATTTCCAGGTAATAGATGTCAAGAAGTTTCAACTCTTTGATTTGCGTGGATATTCAACATCAATTTCAAATCTGATTTGCTCAGAACCTTAGAACACGAAGATGGTAGTATTAAAGGATGCATGGTACTGTATTTCACCGTCCGTTAATATAAAATTCACCCACATGGGTTTGTTACAATGTAACGGTCGCTATATTTGACGGTACATTACCGGTTTTCAATTATGAAATCGTTAGACATTCAGGGGGTTCTCAGTTATTTTTTATAAACCTAAAAACATTTGCATTCTTTATCTGAACATGTTTTATGAGTTATAGCAAGTCAATTTTATGGATGGATTTTTTAATTTAAAATGAGATTTAAACTTACCATTGTTATAAATAGATTTTTGTTTAGTTTTTTCTTTTTAATATTGCGTGAGGTTTTTTTTTTTGTATAGATTTATTGCGCAGACTTCATGTCCATTTGCGCTTTGACTAAAACTCTTAAATAGGAGTTAGAATATTACAGCCACTGTATAAGTAAGATTCCTTCAAATTAAATTGCTTAAATAATACAAAACATGTTCATTTTCACATAGTTCTCTAATTACATAGATTTTTGATTTAATACATTCACCAAAACACTTATTATTGTAACAACTTATATGTAGACACTTTATAAATATATAACTGAATGAAATTTGCAAAATTATGCTGCTTATTTTAATTATTTAAACCAATTTCGAAAGATGCACTTGAATTAATTACAAAACAACGCAATGATCGCAACTGAATGTAGTTGCCAGATTGTAAGAAAATATACATGTTCCATCAGCCCAGATCGTTCGAAAATACAAATGTTGCCATTCTTTTGTACCATTTATCGAGCAAAATAAATACATCCCTGTTTTTCAACCGCAACAGACGCTGTAATATTCAACCACTGCACACATTAATGCTCGAATGCGTCAGCTGTTTTATTATTCATTTTCGAGTTTAATACATTTCGTTTGGAGATAAGAAAAAACCGCAATTTTATAAAAATATTATTAACAAATTGTTTAAAGCACCATCACTGAACGTATACTACTTTCACGCATTATAAAACATAATATTATTACTAATCACAATCCAATTTTATTGAAAACATGAGTGATTCTTCAGACGATGAGTTCTCCACCGATTGGATACCGTACAGTGAACGTAATAATTGGGCGGATGTTACGCCCATCGCACAAGACGATGGCGACAATCCAGTAGTGGCCATTGCCTACAGTGCAAAATGTAAGTTTAATAAATAAAAACACTACATAAAAGAATTTTGTAATAACTCTCGTGCTAAAACAGTTCGTGAGGTTTTCGATTATTTCCGCGCTGTGCTGGCACAGAATGAGAAATCACTGCGCGCTCTTGAACTGACCAAAGATGCATTACATTTGAACCCAGCCAACTATACCGTCTGGCAATATAGACGCGATATATTGCGCGAGCTTAATTGTGATCTATACGAGGAGTTAGACTACATTGCAGATGTTATACATGCGAATGCGAAGAACTATCAGGTGTGGCATCATCGCCGCGTCATTGTCGAGTTGTTGCGTGATGCCAGCAAAGAGCTAGAATTGACCGCAAAAGCGCTGCAGTTGGACGCCAAGAACTATCATGCCTGGCAGCACAGACAGTGGGCCATACGTACCTTTGAGTGAGTATCCTCCGTTTTTAGTTGTTGCTATTTAATGTATAATGTTTTTAATGTAATTTATATTTATAGCTTGTATGATAATGAGCTCGCTTTTATCGATCGTCTTATCGCCGAAGATATACGCAACAACTCTGCCTGGAATCAACGTTTCTTTGTAGTTAAACATTTTGGCTTTACGCCGGATGTTGTAGCACGTGAACTGCACTATGCCATGACACGCATACGCGTTGTCAAGAACAACGAAAGCTCCTGGAATTATCTAAAGGGAGTGCTCAAGCAGAGCGAAGATGGTGCGCTCGATCAAAACTCTGATGTAGTTGAATTTTGCGAAGAGCTCTACGATAGCAATGTACGTTCGCCGTATCTGTTGGCTTTTCTGATTGATCTGTACGAGGAGAAATGTTTGCAAAGTGAAAATGTGGGAAATCGTGAACTGTTGTCGCGTAAAATCAATTCGCTGTGCGATGATATGTGCACGAAGTACGATATTATCAGACGTAAATATTGGAAATATGTTGCGGAGCAATTAAAGGTAAAAATG